>CAWUFW010006933.1:0-600000 GCA_963921515.1 Calotriton arnoldi | reverse complement strand
TAGCCAACTTGTTTTGATAAAAGACTCTAGAAACTATGGTGATTTTAGCACCTGAGTCGAACAGAACCTTAGTGGATTCACCTTCAACCAAGATGTCATCTATTGGGCAAACCCTAGATTCCTTTCCAGACTGTACTTGTACAACAATCTGACCACAGACAAAGTCTTCCTCCGGGCTCTCAGCCTCCACACATTTGATGTTAGAAGAGGGCCTCTTAGATTTACAGACAGTGGAGATATGACCCTTCTTCTTACATTTGGAACATGTGGCATTCAATGCTGGACATTTCTTGTCGTTAGCTAAGTGGCCTACTTTGTCACACCTGTAGCATTTGCCTACAAAAGATTTACATTTGGTCTTGGAAATATTGCTCGAATTAGAAGTACTTTTAGATTCTTCATGAACAACTTGAACAGAAGCTTGCTTATCTTTTTTTAAAGTGTTGACACACTTGAGAGAGTGCTCCACCCTCTTCGCTACCTGAATTACTTCATCAAGAGATGGTTCATCCCTCAACCAAAGTTCTTCACGAATCTTCTCAATATTGCACCCAAACATAAACTGGTCTCTGATCCTTTCATCAAGCAAAGCAGCGAATTTGCAAGATGAAGCAAGTTTCCTAAGTTGAATGATGTAGCTTTCAACACTCTCGTCATCATTTTGCATCCTTTTAGCGAATTGATACCTTTCTAGTATGGTGCTGACTCTAGGAAGATAGTGTTTATCAAGTTTTTTTATGCAGATCTCAAACTCATTTAAATCTGTACTCTCCACATCAGTTAGTTCTGGAAGGTGATCGAAAACGTCTTGTCCTTCCGACCCTAAACAATGAAGCAAAAGGGAAGATCTACGCTCCGCACTCAGGTTAACTCCACATACCTTTGCATAGCGCTCAAATACTTTTTTCCATTTTTGCCACTTTATGGATGGCTCACCAGGAGACATCAGAAAGAAAGGAGGCCCTGTTACATTTTGCATGGTTAAATATAAAAAGAAGTGGACAGTAAGTAAGAAAGCAATGTAAGAAAATATCCTAAAATATACAATTGTCAAGCAAAACACCAGTTTCAATGTGACACATTAACATTAACATGGATGAACACATAAAAGAAGACCAAATTTTATTGGATATGAGTGTATAACAATAGTTGATAGTTGTAGATTGCAATAATTTTTCAAATTAATGTGAGTGTGTCACAGCAGATGTGGCACACTGAGGTGGATTCAACGTCAGATGTAGCACAAATAATATGATGTGCCTCAAGCAGTGCTTCCTTGAACTGTGTGTGTGTCACAGAAGAGGCACACACCTTTATATTAAATAAATGAACAGTGTGTGTGTGTATCACAGATGTGGCACACCACGTAGAAACGAGCAAAGAAGCAATTACTTGTGTGCGTGTCACAGAAGTGGCACGCAAAGTAAACCAGAGGCACTTATGAAATGTGTGCGTGTCACAGAAGTGGCACGCAAGGCAAAGCAAAAAGGCGTCAGAGGAAAAGCAAGATGGCGGCACTTTGCATGACCTACGTGCCACCACAGGTCAAAGGTCTTGAGTGAAGCGCAGCGCACAAAGCCAAGAACGTGTGGAAAGGAAGCTGAACGAAGGAGATGCTCAGAGAAGGTTGATGAGCCGAACATGATGGTAAAGCTCCAAACCACGGCTGAGCTCACGATGGAAGGCAAGGTAGGAGATGTCAGTTACAAGATTGTTTTCTTTTAAAATCAAGAGCACAGTTCGTCCATAGAAGAGTCCCGCTGGCCCACAACAACACAAAAATAGACCAAAACGGTTCAAAGCATAAGTATATAGTTAAAAGCAAATGGAAAAATTCACAGCTGGGAAGCCAGAACCGGAACAACTTCTAGCGTGAATTAGTCCAAGCAGACCCCAACTAAACAAGCAAAGTTTCCATCACATAAGAAAGAGGAAACATATGCGAAGGGACGAGCCCGCGTTGATAAACCATCCCTCATTAACACAGAAGTGATGAAAAGCGCGGCGAAAGCTCCCAGTCCCTGGGGTGTAAATTTAAACAGTTGAAAGTCATAGAAGGGTGTATGAGTGGCAGAGACCAACAACTCTTGTATAAAAGAATAATCCCGGTAAACAAGTTGAAATAAACACAGACCCTGAGGTAGGAGTGTCCGATCACTACCTACAAACAGGGAAAGTAAAGAAAGCAGTTGAGGGGTGTTGAGTTCTTCATCTTGCCTTTCAGCTGCCGACTACGCCAGTGTAAGATCCCAAATTGCAGCTGAAAGGATCACGCAGAGGCAGGTTCAGTGAAATAACTTCAGGTTTATTTCAAGGTAAAAGAACCCATCCAGGCCCCAGCATCCAGTTCATCCAACAGTTTCAGCTCCTTTCAACAAACACAATCCTATCACCTGGGAGACCAGGACTCAGCTTAGAACCTCTCGTAACCAAGGCAGCATGACATCAGAAGTACACAGGCTTCAGATGCAGCTTAAGATGCCACAGTTCACTTGATAAAATTGTTCTCAATACACAATACCTTTCTGACATACAGTCCCCATATTTAGTGCTTTGCTAGCAACAGCTGGAGCAGGATTACCTCCAACTGTGGCAGGGCGATAAACTGGTGTACTCGGCTGGTGATGTATCTTAGAATCTGTCACCAGCATTGATTAGTTTGCCTGTGATGGTTATGGTGTCTCAAGCGACCCTCTGGAAATATCCTGTGGCCAAGTAGCTTAGTGCAGTCATTATTTTTGACAAGTGCAGGCATGGTGTTGGGGTTGGTTGTATGTGAAGTGAGCTCCTGCTCCTACTCTCCAACTATGTCAAGGATGGCATCAGGTGAGAAGTGGTGTCTGGAAATGGGTGCTTCCCTGGACGTGGCAAAGGTGTTGATCCTTTACCTGGCAAATCCTCAAATAATGTATCCCCAAAATGAGGGTCGAGGCAGAAAATATATTCACCGGCATGGAGAAACAAATGGTATTTTTTGTTCTCTGTGTCTTGGTTTTTGTGTGAGATGACTATATGTGATTGGCGGATTTTGTAATGAGTTTCACCTGATAATGCGTGGGAATGAGCCCTGACTCTTCACTCTCCCCCACCGAATAGCAGTTGTGTTGCATGTGTTATGACCTTGTTGGAATATGTATTTTATAATTTGAACCTAAATTTTATGTTGTTATCCCCTTGTCTCTATTGATTTCTATGAGAAGGTGCTGCAGTACCAGTGATTGGCTATTTGTGACATTTAACTTACTCCAAGACTTGGCTGGAGCAGATATAAACCTATTTTATAAGCAGTACTACTGTAGTAGATTTAGGTTTAAAGTTGGTAAATAACATTTGTCTTATTCATTTGTGGCTGTGTTTTATTTTTTGTATATCCCTCCCTGAACCTCTTCTTAAATTTCCCTAAGCCCAAACAATTAAATGGTAAATATTCCCTATTTTCCAGCCACTCACCCTTGTGCCTCTGACATTTGCTACAAAAACATATACTATCTTTGGAGATCTCCGCACTTGTATTGGAGTCTCTGACCATAGTAGATGACAGGCAGACGGAGAGATCTATGGCTGTAGATTTGGTGATAGCATTTGTGAGTATAGGAAGTACCACTACTCATTGTACTCAAAAGTGCAAAAATGCCTTTCTAAAGAGGCCCCAGTTAGACCTGACATCCTTCCCCCAAAGCTTTTGCCTTCATCCCTCCTGTTTTAAAAATTTATTTTTGTTGGCATTAGGACTCCATGCAGATTACCACTGCTACCAAGTGCTAAAGTGCTTGTGCTCTCTCCCTAAAAGAGGTACAATAGACTAACACCAAATTGGCATATTTAATTAACTTATAAGTCCCTAGTTTATGGTACTATGTGTACCCAGGGCCTGTAAATTAAATGCAACTAGTGGGCACTAAGTGTCCCACCCACTTAAGTAGTCCTTTAAAACATGTCTCAGGCCTGCCATTGCAGCCTGTAGTGAAGCTTTAAATGAACAATTTGACCTGGCAAAATAAACCTTCTGCTGGGCCTCAACCTTCCTTTTTAGTACATATAAGTCACCCCCTAAGGTAGGCCCTAAAGAGCCCATAGGGCAGGGTGCATTACATTTAAAAAGTAGGACATGTCGTTTTTAATTTGACATGTCCAGGCATTAAAAATGTCCTAAATGTGTTCGTCACTACTGCAAGGCCTATCCATCCCATTGGATAACATTGGGTTACCTTATTGCATGATGACTTTTGATTGGGAGCAGATGGAGATATTCTATTTAGACTCAAAACAATTGTTCATTAAAATCCTCTTTAATGATAAAGTAGGATTGTAAGTCACAATTCTGAAAATGCCATTTTTAGGAAGTTGGCATTTTCTTGCCCTAACCATTTGGTGCCTGCAGTCTATGTCCTGGGTCACACGACTGTGAATAGCTTGCCAGTTGGTCTTTGTGCATTCCTATCAGACAATGAGACAAAGGGGGGCAAGATGTACATCTCGAGGCTGGATTATGAGAATGCCCTTTACATTGGGCTCCCCCAGAAACGTATTAAGAGATTGCAGGTAGTGCAGAACGACGCGGCCAGGCTCATTTATAGACTTCCCAGAAGGACTCGTGCTACCCCCTTCTACACAAATTGCACTGGCTTCCAATCAGACAGAGAGCTCATTTTAAAGGCCTCTGTATTGCCCACAAAGCAATTTATGGCCAAGCACCAGTGTGCATAAAAGAACGCCTGGAGAATTATGTTCCTGGGCGGACGCTGCGATCATCTGAGGCCTGCCGTCTAGTCCTTCCCCGTTATATCATCAAATCCAAAGGAGGGTAGAGCGTTCTCTGTCATGCTTCCACAAATTTGGAACAATTTACCTGAGCACCTTCGTAGGGAACCGGTCCTCCTTACATTTAGGAAACAACTTAAAACGCTCCTATTCAGGGAGACGTTAGTCACAGTGTAATTCTGTTGCCTTGCCGATTGCCGTCTGTGATTCCGGTCACTCTCTCTAAAAGCGCTTAGAGGCCTGAAGGTGATTTTTGCGCTATACAAAATACATTTAACATAACATTTAACATAACATGTTGGCAGAAAAGCCATCCTGACACGAGGGGTGGGCGGAGCTGTTCCTCACTCCTGCCTCCAGCACATTCACAAAGAAACTTGACACCAGTTTATTGTCACCCCTGACTACTAGTAGCCTTGACAGGGAAAGGGAACACCTTTCCAGGACCAGATGTGGAAGTAGCCAGGATGTCATCCCCACTTCAATGACTGGTACCAGGTCTAAATGTTGGACTCCCTGAACCACCTCTTAAGGACATTCTTGGACCTGTGTACTACAGAAGAAAAAATGCCTTGTTCCCCAAATCACTGCCCTGCAGTTTGAGGTCTGCCTTGTTCTTCATAGGACTGCCTGCTGCTACCAGAGGACTGCCCTGCTGCTTGAAGCCTGCCTTGTTCTCTAGAGAGCTCCCTGCTGCTTGAGGCCTGCCCTGCTCTCTGTGAATGAAGACTGGACCAGCTCCCTTCACCCCAGGCTAACCTTAGTAACTCCAAATGTTAGTTTGCTGACCTCCTGTTCTGAACTACCGGGACACAGCACGCTCCAGAGGCCTCCCAGCAACTGCTCAGCTGAACTGTTGCAACTAGACCAGCGTGGAACTGCAACTGGACCTGCTAGTCCCTGATACCCGGAGGATGACCCCCAGGTTGTGGACCCCTTGCTGGCATCAGAGTGCACACCTCTGAAATAGGAGGAGAAATACTGATGCTTTGGTCTTTTTGTGATGGCAGAAGGGCCCGTTCCTGCCAAGACTCTACCACCCTCAATGACCACCAACGTGAAGCTCAGGTGAACCCGATGACCGGCAACACACGATCCGCATCTCGCGCTACAGCAATGACCATCCGCGACTTCCAGCCTGCTCTTGGTGCTACAGCGATGACCATCTGTGGTGCTCTCCTTGCGGTCTCCTCCACCCCAAACTGGACTCTCCATGCTGGATTTTGAGAAGGTAACTTTTTCAGTGAGACTAGCCTGGTCCCTGGACCTGGCCTATGCTCCATCTCGGTCGGCTTGAATTTGCGACTTTCCCCTGCTCTAGAATGACCAGATGAGCACGGGTGGTGTTTTGTGCTTTTAGGTGCTAAACTTACCTAAAGGTTTTTCATTTAATATCTCCAGTTCTACTGATTGATTTTTTGTTGTTCTGGTATCATTTTATTTATTAAAATGTACTCTTTTGTTCTAAAATGGTGTAAACATTTCTTGTGTTGGGTTTTCCCTGTATTACTGTTTGGGTGCTGCTTAAATATTTTACACAAAACACAGCGAGAAAGGGTATGGGGCAATAGTGACGGCACTTATCCCTTGTGTGGGGTAATAGGTGATTTAAGCTAACTGGGTGCCAAGGATCTGAGACTCAATACCCTTAAGTCCCTTAGGATACAAGATCCCACCAAGCATTAAAACACAAAAACGATCCAGCACTCCAAAACAAATTCAAATTGCAACAGTAAATGAGAAAAGTGTTCAAAGAATGATTCAGCAGTTCTGATGTCGTTCCAATTCTTTATTCAAAATCTTCTTAAAAGATAGATTGTAGGCTACAATCTATCTTTTAAGAAGATTTTGAATAAAGAATTGGAACGACATCAGACCTGCTGAATCATTCTTTGAACACTTTTCTCATTTACTGTTGCAATTTTAATTTGTTTTGGAGTGCTGGATCGTTTTTGTGTTTTAAATATTTTACACATTGCCTCTAAATTAAGCCTGGCTGCTTTTGTGCCAAGCTACCAAAGGGTTAATTTAGTGACTTTTAGTGGTATACCTTGACAAAGTTTGAGGTTGTTGCTTGAGAATGGTTCTCATTCCCTCAACTGATAACCCAATTTCTTTCAGCCCCAAACAATCAAGATATATTTGCAGGTGATAAAATAGTTAACATTTGTGGCTTTTTGTCCACTAGAAAATCACTGAAGCATAAATAAGCCTCATTATGAGTGGCTGATAATCGGCCCAGTCAACCCCCCCTGCAATTTTTGAAACTGGGATTACTTGCAACTGCAGGATCTAATAGGGGATTAAGAGTTAGACCATGAGGACCCCCTTAGAAATGAGGAAATTCCTGAAGAATCGGTATTTTTTGGCCTCATTTTCCCACTGAGTTTCACTTGGATGTTTCAGCTGCTATCAGCTGCCGAAAGCACCAACTGAAACAAAACAGATCTTTAGTGCTCCTGTGGATCTTGCCATTCTGACAGGACCATAATTAAAGTACAGATATGAACAGTACACAACAAGTAGCCAAGCCTAAGACAAGGCGCTCACTATCAATTTCAGGGAAACAGTAGAAACAAGAGTCATACATTCTTGGTGCTCAAGATCAGGGGTTGGCTACCAAAACAACCCCACAAAAATTAACCCTCATACTTAGAGTTAATCAGTACAATACATTTGATCTGAGCATTCAGAGTTCCAAAATTAATCAAATGTCCAACCCAAAGCAGTTGTATAATCTTTGTCAGCTTTAATCTGATCCACCAATGCAAATCAATTCTGTACTTCAAATCATGCACAACGGTGAAGAACTATGAACAGCCAACCAACACGTCTTTCTTTGTATGGCTAATATGCCTTTGACTTCTTCAGGGCTGTAAACATAAAATTAATCAAATATACAATCACTATAATGTCCTACATAAAATCTTTTTATTTGATTTTTTTATATGGTTTCATGTAGAACATTATAGTGATTCTATGTTTGATTTATTTAATATTTTCAGCTCTGAAGAAGTCAAAGGTATATTAACCTATAAATGGGGCATCTTTGTCTAGTGCCTGAGTGATGTTTATATAATCTGAAATCTAGCCAATATTTAAATAGGAATATTTTTTAAGTACTCTCGAATAGAATGTATAGCTAGAATATTTTTTATTTAGAATTTCTAAGAACAATCAAAAATAAACAATACTAGAAATCGTGTTGACTTCAAAGGAGTCATATTAATTATCCTAACTTCAATTTAAACAAAAGTAGGAAAAGTGTTGAACTTTGGAGAGGTTATATTTAATAGCCCCACTCCAATCTAAGCAACAGTTGGGAAAGTGTTAGACTTTGGAGGGGTTAGATTTATTATTCCTATACCCATATAAGCAAAATCAGATCAAGTGTTGGACTTTGGTTATTCCCACTCCAACATATCAAAATCATGGAAAGTTTTGGACTTCAGAGGAGTTAGATTTACTAGTCCCACTCCAATCTTAGAGGGTCATTACGATGGCGGGCGGAAAAAAATCCAACCGCCATGGTAGCGGAAAATTACCATCCGCAGGTACCGCGGAAACACCGCCGACCCTATTAGGATCAACCGCCAAAATATTCCAACCGCGGCAGTAGGAGGCATCGAAAAACCGCCCGTAGACGGCGGAGATGGGGAAAATCCAACCGCGACGGTCGGTTTCACAGCGTAAACACACAAAACCGCCGCCAGGCACGCGGAGTGACCGCCAATGATATTATGATATCCCCGATGTCACAGCGGTATGTTCCACTGTATCCGACCGCCGCGGTCGCTAACAGTAATGAATGTGAGATACGGCGGAAGGCCTACAGCATAGCCATCGCTGCGGATGCTCCGTCAACAAAATGGCGGCCAAGGAAAGAAACCCACAATAAGGCCACCAAATGCACACAGGCAACTAGCCCTGCCCCCAAAATAACCTGAAACATCCCAATGACACACCCCCATGGCAAATTCAAACATACAAATCACAGGACAACTCACACAGCACACCTGACAGCATTACATCATCTTGACACACCCACATAGCTGAGCATAAAACCAGCCCCTTCCCTGACCACAATCCTTTGCAAAACGACTCAACAGAAGGAAACAACACGCTGTGGTGCTTCCGCCTGCTCAGATTGGCCGGTTTCTCCGCTGCGGTGTGCCTGGCTGTTTGGCGCATCCTAATTTGTACGGCGGGAGGGACGTCATTCCACACGGCGGTGGCTCTCGATTGGTTAACTCCACCGCGGTGGCGGGCGCGTTTTGATGGCGGTTCACGTTGCACCGCGGCGGTCGGAAAATGGGCTGTGTTTGACCATTGTAATATGGCAGGCGTGTGCACCGCTGCTCGCGGGCGGAAAACAGCGTTTTCTCCCACCGCCAGTCATCGTAATGGGCCCCTAAGTAACAAGATGTAAAGTGTTAGACCTTGAAGGGGGTTAGAGTTACTAGTCCTACTCAAATCTAAGTAACATTATGGAAAGTGTTGAACTTAGGAAGAGTTACATGTACAATTGCAATTCATAATAATTTTTACAAAATCATTTCAAACCCAACAACATAAAATTATTAAAACATATTCAAAATAAAAAAAAGTTTTATAAATAAATTAATTTAAATGTAAACTATAGAAAAGTGTAATAATACAAAAATAATTTGACAATTAAAAAAACAGCTTCCTCCCACTACCCAAAAACACCTAATGAAACGTTTTTAGAATAAATTATAAATAAAACAATAATAACATTAAAATAGCACTTATCTATGAAGTAACAACTAATTACAACACAACAAATAATTTTCATAACAAATAATCAATTAAATAACTTACATAATTAATTACCAATCAAATATTTAATTATCATAAAAATAATTTGTAAAAAAAACAAGCAGTTATCATTTAAATAACTTCCCACCCTATTCCCTTACAAGCCAAGCAACCCATTTCTGAATTATAAAGTAGTACCTTAAGTACAGAAAACTACAATATACATTAAAAATCACAAAAATTTTGCATATTTTATTACCAATGAATTATTTAGCTAACATAATTATTAATTACCAAATAATAAGAAGCTAAAATTCATTATTTAAATAACTTTCCATCCCATACCACATTCCTACAAACCCAACAACCTGCTATTAAATAAATAATTACTCATTAAATGTACAAAAATGTAATTCTACATTTAAAGTTACATTCTGTAGAAAATGTAAAGCAATTACATTAATAATACTAATATGTAAAATTAATATAACTAATATATATTAGATTGATTAAAACAATATTTATTAGAATTTTTAGATTAACTAAAACACAATATTTACTATAACTATATTAAAGTGAAAAATCTCATATATAGCATTTTAAAATGAAAGTATATACATAAAAAATGATATTCATAACTTCTAGATTCTGCTCCTCAATATTTTTGTATTGACAAAATTTCAACATGATATTCATGCAACTTGAGATTTTTGGAATTATTTTCTTGTCATTCATCGATGAGACACCTACCTCATATTATTCTTCACCTCTTTTTCTAGTCCCATTTAGGCCACTTTAGGCCTTCCAGAAAATACCCTACTCTACCGAATAGATTGCTATGGGTGGACATTTCTGCACATGCAGATTAATGCCTGTGTCTAAAAGCAATGTAGCAACTCTGTGCAAAGATTGATGCCTAGATATTGAAGTAGGTTTGCCCACTCACTTACATGAGGGGATGGGGAAAGATACAACTTAAAATCTAATCACAGAGTTACTTCTATGAACTTTCTGGGTGTATTTTAGGTGTAAATCTTCCAAGTATTGTTCTGCATAGTGTAGACGGAGATCTCCGCCTACGCTATGTAGAACTCCAAATTGAAAAGCATAAGGAAATGGACAGCAACTGAGGAAAATAATATTCACCTGGCAAACATTATAATTGAAGCACATTAATTACTACCTGTTTGCTGTGCTCTGGAAATTTGGCCCTGGTGATGACTTCATCTCCAGAGAGAAATGGCTCTACGACTCCCCCTCGACGCAAGTCAATTGTGGGGGCTTTCTTTCTGACCCCTTCCCGGTCCGCAGAGGTATCAGCCATGGTTGCCTATTCCCCCCCCTGCTTTTTTTCCTTGCGATGGAGCCTTTAGCGGCGTCCCTGCGCCAATCGGATTGGATCCTAGGTATTCCCATGCTCAGACGTCTGCCAACACTATATTTATACACAGATTACATCTTACTCACCTTATTGACCTTACCCTCCTCCATCCCCACAGTGCTGGAGACCATTGATGCTTTTGCGGCAATATCCAGCTACAAGGTGAACTGGGGAAAGAGCGAGGCCTTGCCGCTGTCACAGATCATCACATGCTCCACTATCACCAGTTAACCATTCCAGTGGAAGAATTCTTACCATGGGATCTAGGCATTTAAGTTAACAGGGGCCTGGAGCGCATGGTGGTGAATAACCTGGACCCACTTTTGGAGCAAATGTGATTGGACTTTGCAAAATGGTACCATCTGAATCTCTCACTCTGGGGACGGACTCAAGTGGTGGAAATGGTTACTCTCCCCTGATTCATGTACGTGTTGGGCATGCTTCCCCAACTAATACCCCTCTCGACCCTCCGTCAGATTGATAAGACCATTAAAACCTTCATCTGAGGTTCAACGAAACCTCAAATGGCAATCCAGAAACTTATTGCCCATAGATCAGCAGGATAACTGGGCCTGTCCTCTGTGGAGTATTATTGTCTAATCTTACACTTTGCACAAATGACGGACATGCACCCTCGGGTCCAAGACCTCCTGTTATGGGTTACGATCAAATACAGACTCCAAGAGGCCTCTTTGGACTACAGGTCCTCTATCATCCTAGCCCAGCTGGCGGATCCTCCAACCTATGCTGAAAGCCATGTACACCACCTGGATACAGGCTCACAAGCTCTTTTTGGTTGATGCGCATCTCCATGACAAGGTTCCCCTCTGCAACAATACTGGTATTCGCATAGGACGTGCCGTGCTTAACTGGGGCGCCTGGAGTAGAGCTGGGATTCTAACCCTCACACACCTGATATCTGGCAGCAAACTCAAGTCCTTTGAGATGCTACAGGACGAATTTGGCCTGCTGCGTACTCAACAATGATGCTACACACAATTACGTCAGTGCCTGTTGAGCAAACTGGGTTCTCAACCCTGGACATCACCTGTTCCCCGGTGCTCTCTTACCTTAACACTTGGGGGTCAGTTTAAAGGTGTGATATCCAGGTTTTATAATCTTCTGATTCACCACCTCTACTGCCAGCTGCAATTGGCTAGCCTCACGATGACCTGGCAGGCTCGCCTGCAGGTGGAATATGATGAGGAGGACTGGGTAGAACTCTTGGAAGCCCTGGAAAAGGGAGTGCGAAAAGTACAGATGAAGTTCAGTCTATTTAAGATTCTTCACGGCTGGCACTGGACCCCAGCACGGCTTCAGGTTGCAGGGTTGCTCCCTCACTCTGCCTGCTGACGATGCGATCAGGCACCCTGTGATATAGTTTATATATTACTGGATTGTCCTGCCATTCATCCCTTCTGGACAGCAGTGGGGTCTACGCTCCGGGAGTCTGTGGATATGCCCTCGCCAATTCCGGACCCCCTAATTCTCCTCCATGACTTTTCAGACCTTTCCGAGCTGACCCTCCATGCCTGTCATCTGCTCGTCACTGCCATTGCAGCTGCCAAGATCTGTATTGTACGACATTGGCGTTCTCCACAACTGCTGTCGCATGAGGAATGGCTCGCAGAAATGTACATGACCGCATCCTATGAAAAGGTAATGTACAACTTAATGGAAAAAGCAGATATTGTTCTTCTCATATGGTCTCCATTTCTGCAGGAAGCCCCCTCAATTCGGCATGACTCTTGATTTTGTCTCGTTATTGTCACTGCACCCTTCCCCCAGCACTACTATACTTGGGCTTCGTCTAAATGATCCATTTCCCTGCCCTCTTTACCCTGCTTTGTAGTTTAGTTTTGTCTTCCTTCCCTTCTATTCCCTCCTGACCTTTTTCCTTTATTTTATTTTCTTCTCTCCATCTATGGCTTATTTACTCACTCCTTTCCATCTTTTCTCTTCCTTTCTTATATTTTAGTAACATTCGGTATTGGTACATGTATCGCAAACAGCTTTTATATCTTACTATAGATTTATGCTGGGCTTGCATGTCATTGAATTTGCTGATATTTCAGTTTTGGTACCTAATTTATGCCAATAAAATAATAGCTAAACAAAGAAATAAGCCCATTAATTAAGCCAACACCCTTGGCCATAGCCCTCTTCAATTTGTGCTGCACAACATTTTGAACACCATGCATCAGCTTGAGTAATATTGTGCATCACTGAGTGTGTGTTTGTGGAACATAGAGGGGCTTATTACGATGTCGGTTGGAGTTGCCTCCGACCGACACCGTCTCAGACTTGGGACCGACCGAACTCAGGTCGGCAGTTCCAACCGCCTGATTACGATGCGACCGAACACTGTTTAGTCGCATACTCAATTTTCTCTATGAGAGCTTGTGTCACGGCCATAAACCGGCCGTAATACAGGCTCCTATAGAGAAATGGGTGTGTGTGTAAAACCCTATACCCTGCGGCAGGCACCCCTTTGTGCCTGCCACACAGTGCAGGGTTTTACAGGGGGGCACCCTAGGTACCCTCTCAGCCACCAACCATCATCACTATGATCAATGTGGAGGGTATAAGATGCCTGCAAAAGGAAAAAAACTTAAGAAGGGGCTGTGGTGTGGAGTATCAGATGCAACCACACAGACAGTCAGGCAGATAATACACCAATGTTGGCTCAAGGGAACCCTCAGTTTTCGGAGGCATCAGTGACATGTACTGTAGGAAGCTGGCTCTGCATATACTATACCAAAGTAAGGTATAGTGTGCACAGAGTCCAGTGTTTCCCCAGAGGAATAGCAGAGGCTAACTTAGATAATCACTAACAGCTCTATTTGTGGTAGTGGGGTCAAGCAGTTAGGCTTATCAGGAGGGTGTGTTCAGCATTTATTGTATTCACTCAATCAAGGCTGATGTCACACACCCAGAGATAGAATCCAGACCAATTAGGTAAGTATAAAAAAGGTATACCTATGATTTATTTATAGAACCAAGCAGGACTCGGTACAGGTAGGAAATAAATACTTGCAAATGCACGACTGTTCAAGGAAATGCAGTTGTTCTTGTAATTGTAACAGTTACAGGTTTATATCACTTTTCAGAATACTGGGCATTACACAGTATATACTCTTTGATTACTTTTAGATGGATCACTGATAGAACATCGACTCTCATAATATCGAACTACAGAATTATCGAGTCAACAATATCGTAAACAAAAATATCGACACAGTACACAAAATAGAAATAACACTAATATCGATAAAAAAATATTGTTTAAATAAATCTCGATGACAAAAATATCGACGACAAAAATATAGAACACAAAAATATCGATAACATTAATATAAAATGAAACACATCAAAAATATCAATACAAACAATATCGACAACACAAACATCAATAAAATACATATTAACTATATCGATAATAAACTGTAAACATAAAAAAAATACTATGTACGATAATAAAATAAAATAACATATACCAATTAATTTAAACAAACAATAAAATTAATTACAAATTAACCACATTAATTTAAACAAATAAATTAAATATACAAAAACAAATTAATAAACAAACCATGTAACATAAAAAAGAAATCAAAAGTTACGAAAATAAACAAACATAAATATATATAATATATAAAAAATATAAAACAGTTATAACATTTAAAATCAAATAACAACAATAAACAAAATAAAAACAAAATATAAATAAACAGAATAAACATTAAATAAATTACAAGGTAACAGCTAAAAAATTCAAAAAAGCTATCTCAACCAATAAATTTAAAACACACAAACACAAACCAATAGAAAACTCTAACTAATTAAACAAACACTATAGAATCAATCAGATAATTAACATATAATTTACTGTATAAAGGACTACCATGGAGGAAAAGTGAACGTTTAAGAGAGAGAAGACAAAACGAAAAACAACTACACCAAAAACTATTCCAAACATCCCGCAATAAAGTAAGCACAAAATTTTATAAATAAATAAATTAAAAAAACTTGTAAAATATTATTACATAATTTACTTTGTATATAACAGATTCAACATCACTAAAATTGCTTCTAGAAACTTCAACACAAAGAATTACGTACACAACAACAATAAAATGTAACACGAAGTAAGTATATGACTTCACCAACAACTAACGTAAATTATTTAAAAGAACTAAACTGAATAAAATAGCAAAACATAGCTAACAAATGTTCTTTTATTTTTAAAAGCTTCTACAAAAATCGACAAAACCAGAACATCTACCAAGGACACTCCATCAACTAAAAAGAGTAAGTATATTTATTTAATTACAGATAAATAAAAATAAACACTTAGGGGCCGATTCCGATCTCGGTTGGAAACCGTACCGACCGACACGGACCGGGCCTGGAGTCCGACCGACACGTACCGGCGCAGTACGACCGGCCGAGTACGATGCAAGTCCAGTAAATCACAAACGACTCGCACGGAGCACAATCCGCACGACCGACACGGACGGAAAATCATGATTCGGCCGTAAACTGACCGGGAACCATTCCGAACGACACGGACCGGGAATGTGTCCGACCGACATGTACACGTGCTGTACGTCCGGCACAGTACGATGCAATGCGTGTGAAATACTAACGACTCGCACGGAGCACAAATCGCTAGACCGAAACGTACGGGACATACTGACTACCACGTAAAAGATCCAGTCACGACCGACGCGTACGCAAATGCTGCAACATAGCAAAATGTGAGTGTGACACACTCGGATTAGCCCGCAATTGCCGCTGTAAGCGTCCATCCCGGACAACTGAACGTGTCCGTCATGTTCCCCAAAATGGCATAGAAACAAACTGAAAAAGACCAAACATGCATTGACAAAGTCCATAAATAAAAAATAAAAAAATAATGGAACAAAGACACACCCACAACTCCACCTACATAAAGGTCCAAAATGCCTACCATGATCCTTTGCAAATTCCACACATATGACAGCAGAGAACACCACCAACCTGCACTCAGAGACACACTCACAACTCACCCACCACACAACCTTCACACCATTTGCACCTCTCAAAAACACACTCCCAAACACCCAGATAAACTGACACCCACCCACACTCACTTTCACCCTCACACACACATCAATCTCCTCAACCACCCATCACCATGCCCCCAAAAAAGAATCCAGAGTTCACCGATAGTGAATTGGAAGTTTTGGTTGATGAAATCCTCAGAGTAGAGCCACATTTATTTGGCACATTGGTCCAACAGACCCCCACAGAAAACAAAGATGTGGGAGAGGATTGTCGACAAGGTGAATGCACAAGCACCATGCCTGCGCACAATGGAGGTTATCAAGAACAGGTACTACGATATGCGAAGGAGGGTCAAGAAGCTGATTTCCAGAGACCATGCCCAGAGCCAGCGGACTGGTGGTGGCCCTCCTGCAAAACCAATGCACTTCACTTCCTGGGAGGAGAAGGTGTGGGCCATCCTTCCACCGGAGGGCATCCATGGATTAACAGGAATACCAGAGCCTGGTGAGTACATAACCAACTAGCCAATATTGCGAGGCAATACCCACACAGACTTCACTGTCAAGGGGACAGTGAAACCAATATCTGTTTGCAAAGCCATAGCAACCGAAAGCTAATCATCCTGCAATGTGTATGCCACTTAGATAAACACAATACCTGCAATCTCATAGTAAAATGGAACCATGTCATAACATGTACAAACTTACTAACAAATACAGCAAGGCATTGGCCCAAAACACCAACAAACATTGTCAGCCATTTTGCCAGCACTATGTCACCCACTCACAGGGAAGCAGAGTCAAAAGGAAGGAAGGTTGGGTATGCTGGGAAGGTGGGTGTAGAGAAAAGCATGATGGGAGTTGCAGTCACAGCCAACAGTCCCCCTCCCACATGGCCCATCAAGCCCACCCTGAACCATGCTCACCTCACAGGGAGTGGAAAGAGACTGACAAGTTGGTTGACACTGGGCTCTGCTGTGGGGAGCACTAGGCCCTGGTGGGAGTACTGCTCAAACAAACAACAGGACACCACTGTCAGCCATCTTGCCAGCACTGTTACACCACCTCACAGGGAAGCTGAGTCACAGGAAGGGAGGTTGGGTATGCTGGGAAGATGGGTGTAGCCAAAAGCATGATGGGAGTTGCACTCACAGCCAACAGTCCCCCTCCCACATGGCCCATCAAGCCCACCCTGAACCATGCTCACCTCACAGGGAGTGGAACGAGACTGACAAGATGGCTGACACTGGGCTCTGCTGTGGGGAGCACTAGGCCCTGGTAGGAGTACTGCTCAAACAAAAAACAGGACACCACTGTCAGCCATCTTGCCAGCATTGTTACACCACCTCACAGGTAAGATGAGTCACAGGAAGGGAGGTTGGGTATGCTGGGAAGGTGGGTGTAGCCAAAAGCATGATGGGAGTTGCACTCACAGCCAACAGTCCCCCTCCCACATGGCCCATCAAGCCCACCCTGAACCATGCTCACCTCACAGGGAGTGGGACGAGACTGACAAGATGGCTGACACTGGGTTCTGCTGTGGGGAGCACTAGGCCCTGGTGGGAGTACTGCTCAAACAAACAACAGGACACCACTGTCAGCGATCTTGCCAGCACTGTTACACCACCTCACAGGGAAGCTGAGTCACAGGAAGGGAGGTTGGGTATGCTGGGAAGGTGGGTGTAGCCAAAAGCATGATGGGAGTTGCACTCACAGCCAACAGTCCCCCTCCCACATGACCCATCAAGCCCACCCTGAACCATGCTCACCTCACAGGGAGTGGAAAGAGACTGACAAGATGGCTGACACTGGGCTCTGCTGTGGGGAGCACTAGGCCCTGGTGGGAGTGCTGCTCAAACAAACAACAGGACACCACTATCAGCCATCTTGCCAGCACTGTTACACCACCTCACAGGGAAGCTGAGTCACAGGAAGGGAGGTTGGGTATGCTGGGAAGGTGGGTGTAGCCAAAAGCATGATGGGAGTTGCACTCACAGCCAACAGTCCCCCTCCCACATGGCCCATCAAGCCCACCCTGAACCATGCTCACCTCACAGGGAGTGGAAAGAGACTGACAAGATGGCTGACACTGGGCTCTGCTGTGGGGAGCACTAGGACCTGGTGGGAGTGCTGCTCAAACAAACAACAGGACACCACTGTCAGCCATCTTGCCAGTACTGTTACACCACCTCACAGGGAAGCTGAGTCACAGGAAGGGAGGTTGGGTATGCTGGGAAGGTGGGTGTAGCCAAAAGCATGATGGGAGTTGCACTCACAGCCAACAGTCCCCCTCCCACATGGCCCATCAAGCCCACCCTGAACCATGCTCACCTCACAGGGAGTGGAAAGAGACTGACAAGATGGCTGACACATGGGCCTGATGTATGAATTGGCTGCAAGTCACACATAGGCACAAACACGATCAGAACCACAGCCACCGCAACTGTATGTTTCCACTCACTGTCTGGGGAAGCAGTGTGAAGGTGTGTGGGTTACATGACAATTGGGGAGATGCAGACATAGCACATATCAAAACACACACGCAAAGCTACATATACATCATTGACAGGGGACATATGACAGTGAATGGAATGGCCACAGCAAGATAGCTGACACTGTTGCATGGTGTGATGTACACAAGGTGCTGTTGTGAGCTGCATCCCACTCCTACATCATGCAGCGTTGTCAGCATCCTTGACACAACACTCCCCTTACTGTCATTGACACTTGCAACAGAAGGAGTAACCTGGACTGGGTAGGAGGAGCCGCACAACTTACAGCAGCATAACCCAAACACACAAACCTCTGGCCCTCACTGTCATGAGCATTGAAAATCAAGAGGGCTGCCTTGGTTAACTCCTCTTCCCATGGAGGACATTGACAAGATAAATGACGTTATCACGTACAAAGCTCAGCAGCAACATCATTTGCTACGGTAACACCATCACATGTGTGCAACGAGATGTAAACCAGGAACACATACATCAATATGGTAGCTCACAAGAGATTCCAGACATACTGGACTGTGACCATGTTGTTCCGACACACCAATGTGACTCAAAAAAACATGCACAAAGGCCAGCACACATGCCCCAATCTTGGAACACATCGTAAGAGGAAGTGCACGTATGTCCTTGTCAAAGCACAAATGATGATAAGGTAAACACACCTGTGTCAGGCACGGGATAGCACTTGAGCAGCAATGGCCATGTACAGTAGTTGAATCAATACATGAGCTGACCACGCACACAGCTCCAACTGCCAATCAAAATGCATCAGGTTGCCATGACAATGTGCTTAAGCAATATAGACCTCTGTCTGTGACAATGGAGGACAATGCAATGTACATACACTCATCATGAAGTACAGTAGCAACTGTAATGTGTGTGATCTGTTGATGTGTGCTGAACCACAACATATATTGTGTGTCTCTTCCACCCACAGAGGATGCTGGGGACACTGCAGGGACCGAAGAAGGATCCCAGGCCCAGACTCTGGATGACCCTGAGCTCTCTGGTGTGGATGTCTCACAGTCCTCTTCGGACGACGACGAACGACCTGGCCCCTCTGGTGTGGCTCCGTGTCCAGCCCCAGCAGCTGTAACATCAGCACCCCCTGCCACCACTCCTGCCACATCTGCAGACACACCAATGACCTCTGCCGACACGGACAGACCAAGGCAACAGAACACCGACCGCACAGCTACACAGGGCACCCTGGAGGTGAGGGACAACACCACCAGTGCCAACACAGAAGGGGGCCCAGTGTCGTCTGTCCCTGCCACGGCAGGTACTGCTCGTGTGGGCAGGGGTGGTGTGAGGGTGGGCAGGCTGAGGCCACGGCCTGCAGATGGGGCTGGACTGCAGGATGATCCACAGTTGGGACGCATCATAGATGTGTACCAGGAAAGCACCGGAGGCTTTGGCCAGGTAGTGGGGATCCTCAGGGACATGCAACAACAGCAGGCTGCCCATCATGCCAGATCGGACTCCCACATGTCCATAATGGAGTCCAAAATGGACAAACTCGATGAACTCATGGCCGTGCATAGGGACATACTAACATGCCTCCACAAGATATCTGATAACATGACCACACCTCCCTGTGTGCCCACTACATCTGTTACCACTACATCTGCAACTGCCACAGGGAGGGATGAGGACTCTAGCGGAGAGTCCACCGGCGCGGCAGCAGCCTGCACCTGAGGGTCCCCCTAAAAAGAAGAAGAGGGGTTGTCCGAAGAAGGACAAGTGAGAGGCAGATGGCCACGCATACCCCCCAGGAAGTGAATACCTGTTCCAGACATCCTCCATTGTGTGCAAAGCGTTCACCTTGTTGACTGTCGCTAAACTCCCACACATGTGATGGAGGGTCTAAGTTGGACCAATGTTACAACTGACTGTGGACTTTACTCTTGAAATTTCATCTACCAACACTACCAACTCCTCTGTGAACTTTGGATTCCTATCGCACTGTACAGCATTTTCATTTACGTATACTATTCTAACACATGCTTGTTAATAAATTCACAATCACACAAAACTTGCTTCTGTTGTGACTTTAACTTGGTTTGTGTCATGGAGATGATGACCTGCTAAAAGTATACTGTGCATGAAAACTACTACAGCAATGTAAACACAGTTATGTGAGTCATGGTGATGTGACACATATGAGGGAGACACACCACTACGTCAACACGACACATACTTACCATGGCCATCTAACTCATCGCCTACACTTTTGTGAACTGAAAATACAGTGGAATGCACATACACAACACCCATCCTGAGTCAGTGGCAATCAGCCCACAGGTACAGTATGGAATTGATTGTTGGATGTGTGGACACAGACAAAGCACAGTCCAAAGTGATGCACAGGTTTAATACATAATCACTACATGTGAACTCCACAACATATGGAAGGTAACCTCACGTGACAGTGAGCACAAAGTAACCAAGTGGTAAACAATGAAAGTCCAGGGGTGTGTGGCACATCATCGGTTTGACAACGACAACTTGCACTCTGTAACAGGAATCCTTGTTTCGGGGGTCACACGTGACCAAACTACAGCCAAATGACCCTGTGAAGGACAGACATACAACACTATTAATATCACAAAATAACAGCATACATCTGCAATACACATGCCAAACACAAATCTTAAGATACGTGAACATAACCTAGTAATCATGTCAACACTGTTTGGGAGTACATACTAACTTAAAGGACACATCACTGCAAGCATCCTGTGAAGTAGCACACAGCCACACATATGCAGCAACATTGCACCACCTACACATATCAGGCCATTACAAAATGTAGACAACACATCACTGTTTACTCACAATCATGTGAAAAAGTTGTTGATGAGCTGTGTCCGAACATCCCCCTCACCCTGATCATCACTGGCAACATGACCCAGAGCAGGATCCTCCACGGCTGGTGGCTGTTGGTCATCATCATCCTGGATGAGAGCCAACTCCTCCCTCACTGCCAGGTTGTGTAGCATGCAGCACACAATTATGATTTTGCACACCTTCTCAGGGGCATATGGGAGGGCCCCTCCAGGCCTGTCCAGGCAGCGGAATCTGATTTTCAGCAACCCAAATGTCCGCTCTATCACTCTCCTGGTCCGCCCATGTGCCTTATTATAACGTATCTCCGCCGGTGTCACAGGGTTCCTGAGGGGTGTCAGCAACCACGGCATGTTTGGGTATCCTGAGTCACCTACATACAAACAAACAAACATTTAATGGGTCTGAAAAGAGTTTGAAAAATAATTTACCAAAAACACACAAGGGAAACAGATATTACACACCGACAAGCCAGGCACGCTGGTTCTGCAGCTGTGACATCATTGTTGGGATCCGACTAGTCCGCATGATGTAAGCGTCGTGTGCTGAACCAGGGAAACATGCACACACATGTGAAATTGTCATGTCCGACAGACATACCACCAGGGCATTGATGGAGTGGAAATGTTTTCTGTTCCCGTATGTCTGCTCATGTGCATGTGGTGGTACCAAAGCCACATGTGTTCCATCTATGGAGCCTATGACATGTGGCATCCTTCCCAGTGCATAAAAGTCACTCTTTATGGCAGTGAATTGTCCTGGGGTTGGGAATTGGATGTACCGGTTCAGAAAATGCAACATCGCCTCCAAAACATCGTGAAGCACACGGCTGAACATGGTCTGTGACATCCCACCAGCAGAAGCCACAGTGTGCTGGAAGGTACCGGGGGCAAAGAAGTGTAGGGCTGCCATCACCTTCACCTTGGGGGTCAGCGCTGATGGATATGTCCGGCCAGGTTGTAAATGTGGGGCCAACTGCTCCGCCAACTCTTCAATTAGTGGTCTGGTGAAGCGGTACCGTCGGATGCAGTCACGTTCAGCCATGATTGCAAGGTCTGGGAACGGTCTATGGACAGCTGGTCTCCTGCAGTACATAGATGAGCAAAGAAAGATTGTCAGTTTCCCTACATATGTGGCAATGACCATGCTAAATACACATGCTACATCATAGCAAGACACAATTACTTGATGTGTGTGCTGTTGGGCATGGACACATATGTCGGCTATGTGCCCCTCACCTGACATCCCAGCTCAACATGGTTACACAACAAGTGCAATGCTGTGCTGTGAACAATCTATGGGGTCTGTCACAGTGCATCTGCACAAATGTCACATACCAAACACACACCTCAATGACTAGTAAGGATAGATGTGTTCCCCACATGACAGGTGCTTTGTCTGTCACACACACAAGGATCTTGTGGTGCCACAAGGACACTGTCATGATGAAGCGTCTGATGTACATGTAACAACACACCCATGAAACACACATGATGTGCTACCAGATTTGTTAGCAGGGCATACATGGATGTCTGTGACACACAGACACAACAGCAACTCACATGGCCAAATCACATGGATGTTGTAAACAATTGACATCTACCACATACAATCAGAGACATGTGTGTAGCACAATACGCACATACTCTGGATTAACCCCACAATGCTAGCTCTGGGACACCCTGTGACACACAGCCCATTTCACCTATGAGTCAGGGTGTATGTAACATGTCATCACACAATGTGCACCTTGTACTGTGTACAGGGCTCGGGGTTTGATCTGGAAAGTTGGCACTCACAGTAGTGATGTGCCTCACACACAATGGTTTTTGTCCCCATTAAACATGGCACACCCTGGGAGTGTGTGCCAATAAGTTCCCCGTCCAACATAAAATGTGGAGCCATATACCCACACATGTCATGAGGCCTGAAATGTCATTTCGTATACTGTGTGACAGGCTGTATGTTTGTTGTAGGACACCGGAGTCCCTGCCAAGATATTGTGGGTGGCATCCTTTGGCTATTGGCTGTAATGGTGACAGACGCGGGTGAGTTTCCAAAAGACGCGACGTTCACTTAGGGTCCGATCCGGGCCTACGCATTGGCTATTGACTGTAATGGTGACAGACGCGTGTGAGTTTTCAAAAGACGCGTTGTACACTTACGGACCAAGCCGTGCGCACGCATTGGCTATTGGCTGTAATGGTGACAGACGCGTGTGAGTTTTCAAAAGACGCGTCGTACACTTACGGACCAAGCCGTGCGCATGCATTGTCTATTGGCTGTAATGGTGACAGACGCGTGTGAGTTTTCAAAAGACGCGTCGTACACTTACGGACCAAGCCGTGCGCATGCATTGGCTATTGGCTGTAATGGTGACAGACGCGTGTGAGTTTTCAAAAGACGCGTCGTACACTTACGGACCAAGCCGTGCACACGCATTGGTTATTGGCTGTAATGATGACAGACGCATGTGAGTTTTCAAAAGACGCGTCGTACACTTACGGACCAAGCAGTGCACACGCATTGGCTATTGACTGTAATGGTGACGGGTGCGTGTGAGTTTTCAAAAGACGCGTCGTACACTTACGGATCAAGCCGTGCACACACACTGGCTATTGAAGGTCATGGAGACGGACGCAGATTTGAAACTTGTACGATTCGTGTTCAGTAAATTCCGTTGGCTCCCTACAACAATGTATCAAAGTAAATGGTGTCATGGTGGGGAATATTTGAACGATGCGGAAGGCGTGTACGAAGCGTGCAATGCAATGGATTGGCCATTTTCAGAAAATGCAAACGTGTCGGACCTATCACTTTGGACGCATGGGACAGATTCTGCCTCTGCAGCACAGATATAAGACTGTCTGTTCCCCAGAGACTTCACTTGCCTACACCACCTGCTACAGCATTACATATCTGCTACCACTGCTGCTGTCTCTGCATCCTCTGGGTCCTGCAATGGCACGTACTGTGGAGAGGGCCCCAGCTTTCACCGAGGAGGAGAACTAGGCCCTGCTGGACAGCCTCCTTCCACAGTACAGCAAGCTGTATGGGAAACCAGGGGAGCAGGTGAGTGCGCAGTCCACTGCCTTCCTAATTGTACATGTTGTCTGACTAGCACTACTAGCATTGTGTTCACCTAGGGCAAGCATGCTCACTGAGTAATTGTAAGTCTCCAAGTGTGTAGATACATGTTCTGTACAGGTACAGTGATGAAAAAGTGTATATTTCCATGTTTTTGATTTCCAGGCACTGTTTTCATGTTGTTAATGCAGGCTTGCACACAGGACAACTGCCCATGACCATAGTTGCACTACCTGCATACATCATATGCCCTTGTGATAACGACATGTATGTCCAACTGTGTGATGAACAAACATGTTCCATGTGTAGTAATGGTGTCTTACTTTGTCATCCTCACAGGTTGATGCCCATCAGAAACAGGAGATTTGGCAGACCATCGTCCGGGCAGTTAGATCTGTGGGGGTTTTCAAACGCCGCATCCGCCACTGCCAGAAGAGGTGGCAGGACCTTCGTGGCTGGACCAGGAGGATAGCCAGGGTCCAGCTGAAGCTGTCGCCTCCACGCAGACGGGGCGGACGACGGACACTGACCCCCCACATGCTCAGGATTCTGACGGTGGTCTTCCCTGACCTGGATGGGCAGTTGAAGGACAGACAGCAGCAAGGAGGGGGTAAGTTCATGCCTTTTTGGTGAACTATGTCTAACATGCTATTTGCACTCCTTCAGCCTGGTGACACTCCCACAGTTCGTCTGTCTGCTGAGACAAGACTCATGTGGCTAAATTTGGTGATGCCCCATTCTCATCAGATAACCAGGTGTGGCCCTTTCGGTCTGTGACTTGTGTCACTTGGGTTGTGTGTCCTTGCTGTTGGCCAAGGTTAATGTTGGGAACAGCATCTGCCACAGGTGCATCGTTTTGGGCTTCATGGGTGGGGCAATTGCTTGACATGTGTCTGCACATTGCCAGATATCTGACATGTACTCTGTGTGGGCCACACATATGTGTTCTAATTGCTGATCTGGGTCACCATAGGTGTCTGAGGTATTTACCACACACCCTTTGCATCAGGTAAGACCAATGTTGGGGCCTCTGAAGAATGAATATCATGAGTGTAACACATGCATAGCCACCTGCCTACTGTTCCTGGTAATCACATGTTGCACATGGACTAGGACAGGTATGCCAACTCCGGCCATATGAGACACTCTATCCTCCCAATCCTGGGTGTCAGCCAACATTTTGAGCATTGTGAAATGTGCAATCAGGTGTCTGCCTCTGTGTCATTGTGTATTGGCATAGCTTCTTGGACTTCAAGAGTGTTAAAATGTTTAGGATGGACAGCCATCTGATATGTGGCTGTTGGATCTGCACATGGGGCAAAACATAGGTGTGTGATTACTTGAGTGTGCCTAATGGTGGATTCAACATTAATGTGCAAGCAGCTTTGCTTTGTTCTCGTCAGCCTGTGATGTGTTCATGTTTACTGATTTGTGTTAGCACAAACTCAAATTTCTCATTTGGATACCCTGGGATCATCTGATTCTTGATGATGTGGGTAGCAGGGGGTGAACATGTGTACTTGACAGCTACAGAGCTTGCATTCCCCGCAAAAACATGAGTGTGACAAAGTGCACACTGTTGTTTTTGGATGCACTGCCCCAGTGACAGGAGCCAGTAATGATTGAGTGGCCAGACAGCCCTGTGGCATGGTGTGCCACATGCAAATCTGGATCCTGCAGTATTGTCAGTTGTCCTGCATGCACTGCATTGTAGCATTGACTATCAGGACATGAGGCCATCATGGTGTCTGGGGATGGAAGCATATCCATCATGTCAACAATGACTTTGGCCATCCCATTTCCTGACACATGTACTGAGTCACTGGCAGGAGATGGGATATGTGTGTAGTGACACATTACTATCACAATCCTTGCAGATCAGACAACTGGCAATGTGGGGCATGTTTGCACATATGATTAGTGACATCATGCATGCACCAGACAGATGGGTCCATTGCCAGGATGGGTACGAGGGACATGGTTGACTGGCAGACTGACAAGTGCCTGCTTCACATATGTGTCAGTCATGTTAGCAATGGTTATCATATGATGCCAGGGTTTGCTCTGTGATGTGCTGCAATTACAGTCATGTGTCAGGTCAATACAGGTGACTAATTTGAATCTGTTTTTCATCATTGTTTGCAGCATCATCTACGGCTACTGGAGGAGACAGCTCCATGGACCAAGAGGAGCCGCAGAGCCAGACTGGGTCTGCTGTGGAGGAGGTGGAGGGACCCAGTGGCACGGAGGGTGAGGGGAGCCACACTGAGGGACACTCAGCTACAACCACCTCAGCTGAGGAACACTCCAGCTCCAGTGAGGACTCCCTTGTGGAGGCGGGTGTCAGCAGACCACAGACAACAGCTAGCATGCCTGTCCCCGCCACCACCACCATCTCCACCCTCCCAGATGCTCCCATCCCTGATGTCCGTGGAGGCTCCCATGTCAGGGAGCATGTCTCCTTCAATCCAGGCACCGCACCCCCTGCCTCTGTCTCCCCTGCTGCCCTGAGTGTGGAGTCTGTGGACTTGCTTAAGCAGATCCATGTAGGGCAGACATTGATGCTGAGTGTCCTCCATGCTCACACCGGTCTGTTGACACAATTGGTGTCCTTCATGGAGGGCATCTCAGCAAACATGTCTGCCCGACAGCGGAGCAATCAGTCCATGGCCTCCTCACTGACGGCAGCAGTGTCCCTCCTCCAACAGTCCCTCACCCCTCCTACCTCTGCCCCATCCACAATCCCGACTACCCTACCTGCCCAACGCACACTCACACAGGCCCAGGCACGCACATGAACAGACCCAAGCAGCACACAGCAACGCAAGCCAAAGTCAAGACGCGCAAGCACGCACACTCCGGGGACTGATAGCACACACACAGGGGATGGGGCACAGACACACAGACAGGCATCCACAACCACTCCGCAGTCCTCAGATACCACTCCCTCCAAAACCCCTTCCCTTGCCTCACCTGCAACCCCACCTTCCCAGAAGCTCTTCCTCTGTGACCTTGGCCTCTTCCCCACAGATCCATCTGATCCAACTCACAAGGGGAAGAGGAAGTCACCACACACAGAGGGGAGTTCCCCCGCCACACGGACACCCTCTCCCAGGAGCAGGAACACTGAGGCCCCCACCCGCAAATCCCCCCAGACCAGGAAGAGCAAGACCCCACCACAATCCCGCACTTCCACCACACAGTCTCCGTCCTCCAGCCACCAGGCCACCACTCCAACGGTTCCCCTGCCACACCCTGCCCCAGGTTCACCCACACACAGGTACACCATCCCCAAAATGATTAGGCCCTCCCCCCTGCCACATGCACTTCCACCCCCACCTCACAACCTCTGCCTGTACCTGCGACTGCTGTGGAGACCGTGTCCCCCCATCTGTCCTGCACACTTCATCTGAGCCCCAAACCACTCCTTTGGACATTGGCACTGCAGTGGAGACCCCGTCCACTCCGTCTGACTTTGGCACTGCAGTGGTGACGGCGCCCACTGTGTCAGACACCTCCACTGCAGTTGCCACTGACACTCCTGCACCCACCACCCCTCCCCTGCCCCATACTGCTATCCCCTGATCATGACCCTGCGGTTCCTGGCCTGACCCGATGTATGCCCCTCCAAGGGGAGATGTCCCCTGTCCGTAGCAGTGCAGGCAAGCAATGTGTGACAGGCAGTCATGTGTCACACACAATGGACTATTGGAATGGACTGGCCATTGGCCTTTGGATTATTCATGAGTTCACAAAAAAATTTTGGCAAGCTGAATAAAGCTGATTTTTGTTGATTTTGTCGTTTTGCATTGAATGTACATGATGTTGCTGATGGGTGTCATGAAGTTGCTGTTGTGATACTTTTGTGTTGCTAATGATTGATTTGGTGATGTGATGGACTCCATCTGGTCCATGGTATATGTGTCCTATTACGGTATGTATCCATGTCATCCTTTGCTGCAATTTGAGGGTGTCATGATCCCAATATTTTGGGCACAGGGAGTGTCACCTTTTATTCGCAACTTCACATCTGTGGCTTGCACTGTTGCACATATGTCGGGCTTACATTTGTGCACATTCTGAATTTTCCTGACTGTGGGCACATCTCCACTGGACATGCAGGTTTGCGCATCAATGGTGAACAAGTCATCTGTGTCATCAGTGCAACTTGCTATACATGTGTATTGAGTATGTGCAGATGACTTAAGAGACACTCCTGTAGACAGGCTGATGTGACCAGAACTTTCAGTGTGCTGTAATTATTGGCTCACTGACCAAGTTTTATGCTGACATGACAGGGCCCTGCACAGACAACATTTAGCACACCTGACCTTCCGCAGGAGTGGAGTCACCTCATGGCAGTGTGTCATTCAGTGAAATTGCCTGAGCCCATGGTGTATGTTCTGTGAGCATGTCTCTGTGTGTTCCCTTCCCTTTTTATACACAGCCTGTATTCCCTACAGATTTTCCTGTTTGTGATGCTTGCTGAGTTGTCCTGTGTTCATCCAACATCTTTGACCTGGGTTTTCTGGGATGTAGGTGCATGGCAAACTACTGGTCATTAGGGTGTCATCCCTAGCTGTGTTTGTTGTAAGGGCCTTGGATGTGGGCAAACGCACGTGGGACATATTCAGGATTCCCCAAGGCACTTTTGTGTTTCCACAATCAGGTAGTTTTCACTATGTGGTATCTGTCTGTGACTGGGTCACTTGTATGTGTGTGTGTGTGAGACTGCTCCCACTCCTCAGATTCGAAGCTGCAATGTTGGAAGGTGTCAACATGTGTTCTTTGTGGGTCTCCTTGGGTTCGTCATTGGTCTGGGACTGTGGCAGGGATCCCAATGATTCAGATACATTTCACGTCATGCACATGTACCGCATACTGTGCAGTGTGGCAGACATTCACAAGGGTTGTTGACTGGCCATGTGTGATGAGTTTGTGCACCTTAGATCCGCCCACCACCCCTGGGATTGTCATAGGTGCATGTGCAATGTCACCAGTCCATGTGGGCTTAGCTGATGCACATTGGTGCAGATCAAGGTGTGTGGTGTTAAGAGTGGCCAAATGTGAGTTGTGTCATGGCTAGGCACCTACCTACATTTTGGCCTTGGATTACAGGCCATGCCCAGTGATTTGTGTGTGTGTAAGTGTGATGGAAGTTGGTCTGTCAAGACACATGACCCAGTGTGCACAGGTGACTGTGCTCCACAGTATGGGCAACAACCAAATTTGTCATCACAGAGGCATTATCATACAGGCTACTGTCACCTCAATGTAGGGTCCTTGAGGGTACTGATGGAGTGGGTCTGTCCCTTGCTGTGTTGGTTGCTGTTCCGCCCAGCTTGTGTCACATGAGTCTGTTGTGATCCCACTCATCTAACACTGCCTGATTGCCCAAAGAGGGGTACCCAATTAATGTGTTACCTTAGTATGGCACTGTGTACACATATGTGTCTTTGGAGTTCAGCACCCCCTCATGTGTTGTGTACCAGCCTGGGGACACTGACACACACACACGTTGGGTTTGATATGCAGTGTGTGGCTGCCTGTTTGTGTTTGTGCATCTGCGCCAATGCATTGGTATGGCTTTTGTGGGCAATTGGCTGGATGTTGTTTGGAGGTTTTTCCCTACTGTCCCTGGGTCTCCTACCTCATCAGTCTGCACATTCATTATGGTTGGTATGTCTCATTGCTGCCATGGTATGGGACTTGGTCACCTAACATCTAGAGTCTCCACAGGATTCCTTAGTTTGTGTGTCTGTTCGTGAAGATATGTGTGTATGCATTGCGAGGGTCACTTCTTACATTGTCAAATTGGACACTGGAGGCATTGTCAGCCCCCATGGGCGATGCTTGTCTGCACATGGCAGAGGGTATTTTTTTTATACACAGCAATCTTTCCATCAACATATCTATGTTTGTATGGCACACAACAACTACTTTGCCACTACATTGCTTGTGGTGTTCGGACCAGGATTCATACATGCTGGTTTGCAGATGCTGCTATTTTTATGACCACACTCACCTTTTGGCCACTGTAGTGAGGGGGGGGGTTTAAACCCCATTACCACAATGTTCCTATAATGCTGGATCTTTGAACCCCACACTCACCTTTTGGTCACTGTAGTGTGGGGGGGGGGGGTTTAAACCCCATAACCGCAATGTTCCTGGGATGCAGGAGTTTTGAACCCCACACTCACCTTTTGGTCACTGTAGTGAGGGGGGGTTTAAACCCTATTACCACAATGTTCCTAAAATGCTGGATTTTTGAACCCCACACTCACCTTTTGGCCACTGTAGGGGAGGGGGGGTTTAAACCCCATTACCACAATGTTCCTGAAATGCTGGAGTCTTGCACCCCACACTCACCTTTTGGTCACTGCAGTTAGGGGGGGGTTAAACCCCATTACAACACTGTTACGGTAACTGCTTGGGGTTTAACCCTCACATTCACCTTTTGGTTGCAACTGTGATGGGAGTGACATTATGTTTTCCTTTTCAGTGTCACTGTTGCAGGCAGGTGACCCACAATACACAATCTTGCCATGATGGTGGGGGTGTTTTGTCTACAACCCATATGTGTGGGACTGCTGGTGGTGATAGGCATCCCCCCATGAGTGGGGACTGCTGGTAGTGATAGGCATCCAGCCCCCTATGAGTGAGGAGTACTGTTAGTGATAGGCATCCAGCCCCCTATGGGCTGGACAATGGTGGTAGTGATAGCCACCCCCCCTATGAATAGGGACTGCTGGTAGTGATAGGCATCCAGCCCCCTATGGGCTGGACAATGGTGGTAGTGATAGCCACCCCCCCTATGAGTAGGGACTGCTGGTAGTGATAGGCATCCAGCCCCCTATGAGTAGGGAGTACTGTTAGTGATAGGCATCTAGCCCCCTATGAGTGAGGAGTACTGGTAGTGATAGGCATCTAGCCCCCTATGAGTGAGGAGTACTGGTAGTGATAGGCATCCACCCCCCTATGTGTGTGAGTACTGGTAGTGATAGGCATCCCCCCCATGAGTGGGGACTGCTGGTTGTGATAGGCATCCAGCCCCCTGTGGGCTGGATAATGGTGGTAGTGATAGCCATCCCCCCCTATGAGTAGGGTGTACTGTTAGTGATAGGCATCCTGCCCCCTATGTGTGTGAGTACTAGTAGTGATAGGCATCCCCCCATGAGTGGGGACCGCTGGTAGTGATAGGCATCCAGCCCCCTATAAGTGAGGAGTACTGGTAGTGATAGGCATCCACCACCCTATGTGTGTGAGTACTAGTAGTGATAGGCATCCCCCCCATGAGTGGGGACTGCTGGTAGTGATAGGCATCCACCACCCTATGTGTGTGAGTACTAGTAGTGATAGGCATCCCCCCATGAGTGGGGACTACTGGTAGTGATAGGCATCCAGCCCCCTATGAGTGAGGAGTACTGGTAGTGATAGGCATCCAGCCCCCTATGGGCTGGACAATGGTGGTAGTAATAGCCCCCCCTATGAGTAGGGACTGCTGGTAGTGATAGGCATCCAGCCCCCTATGGGCTGGACAATGGTGGTAGTGATAGCCCTCCCCCTATGAGTAGGGACTGCTGGTAGTGATAGGCATCCAGCCCCCTATGGGCTGGACAATGGTGGTAGTGATAGCCATCCCCCCCCTATGAGTAGGGATTGCTGGTAGTGATAGGCATCCAGCCCCCTATGGGCTGGACAATGGTGGTAGTGATAGCCATCTCCCCCTATGAGTAGGGACTGCTGGTAGAGATAGGCATCCATCCCCCTATGGGCTGGACAATGGTGGTAGTGATAGCCACCCCCCCTATGAGTAGGGACTGCTGGTAGTGATAAGCATCCAGCCCCCTATGAGTAGGGAGTACTGTTAGTGATAGGCATCTAGCCCCCTATGAGTGAGGAGTACTGGTAGTGATAGGCATCCACCCCCCTATGTGTGCGAGTACTGGTAGTGATAGGCATCCCCCCCATGAGTGGGGACTGCTGGTTGTGATAGGCATCCAGCCCCATATGGGCTGGATAATGGTGGTAGTGATAGCCATCCCCCCCTATGAGTAGGGTGTACTGTTAGTTATAGGCATCCAGCCCCCTATGAGTAGGGAGTACTGTTAGTGACAGGCATCCAGCCTCCTATGTGTGTGAGTACTAGTAGTGATAGGCATCCCCCCATGAGTGGGGACTGCTGGTAGTGATAGGCATCCAGCCCCCTATGAGTGAGGAGTACTGGTAGTGATAGGCATCCACCACCCTATGGGGTCGATTCCGATCCCGGCCGGAAGCGCACCTAACAGTATTCGTCCGGAAAAAAAAACAGCCGATTGCGTGTTTCCCGACCGATTCGAACATTCGTCCGGACGAACAAGTACGATGCGTATAACAACCCAGTTTCCGAGCGAGCCGTACTTACCCAATTCAGCTCCTGTTCCCCGCCCGAGCCGGACCCGTAAACGCCGAATCGAGTCGTACGGAAGCAAATACACAGCACCTTCCGGCCGGACGAGTACGATGCGCACTCCGTACGCGCCGAACCCGTCGCTACGTCCGGGACGTTTGAGCATCCGGGCGAGCCGTACATAAGCTCCGTTTCGCGCCACAAGACGATCCACGGCTACGAGACGAACAAGCCTGCTACGAGTATGAGTCGAAGACACGAGAAACCCGAACGAGACGATCCAAGCATGAATCCCATTGCGCATGTCCTACCTATACTCTACATCTATTACCGGGACCGGCACGGACGCGTACGGCGCAGACGGTAAGTCAAACACCAACAATACAAACAAACGACACGTACCCGAAATATGTCACACACACATAGGGATGCACAAATGACGTACACTAGCAACAGCAGAACCATAGGGGTGGGATGGCCATCACCAATGCCATACACACCCATAGGGGGCTGGATGCCTGCCACTACCACCATCCCCCCCCTTAGGGGGATGGATGCCTACCACTACCACCACCCCTACTAAGGGGGGCCTGGATGCCTACTACTACCACCACCCCTACTCAGGGGGGCTGGATGCCTGCCACCACCACCACCCCTACTCAGGGGGCCTGGATGCCTGCCACCACCACCACCCCTACTCAGGGGGCCTGGATGCCTACCACTACCACCACCCCTACTCAGGGGGCTGGATGCCTGCCACCACCACCACCCCTACTCAGGGGGCCTGGATGCCTACCACTACCACCACCCCTACTCAGGGGGGCTGGATGCCTGCCACTACCACCACCCCTACTCAGGGGTGCCTGGATGCCTGTCACTACTACCATCCCTACCCTCAGGGGGCTGGATGCCTACCACTACCACCACCCCTACTCAGGAGGGCCTGGATGCCTGTCACTACTACCATCCCCACCCTCAGGGGGCTGGATGCCTACCACTACCACCACCCCTAATCAGGGGGGGCTGGATGCCTGCCACTACCACCACCCCACTCAGGGGGGGCTCGATGCCTGTCACTACTACCATCCCCACCCTTAGGGGGATGGATGTCTACCACTACCACCACCCCTACTCAGGGGGGCCTGAATGCCTACCACTACCACCACCCATACTCAGGGGGGGCTGGATGCCTGCCACTACCACCACCCCACTCAGGGGGGGCTCGATGCCTGTCACTACTACCATCCCCACCCTTAGGGGGATGGATGCCTTCCCATACCACCACCCCTACTCAGGGGGGGCTGGATGCCTGTCACTACCACCACCCCTACTCAGGGGGGCCTGGATACCTACCACCACCACCACCCCTACTCAGGGGGGGCTGGATGCCTATCACTACTACCAACCCCACTCATAGGGGCCTGGATGCCTACAACTACCACCACCCCAACTCAGGGGGGGCTGGATGCCTGTCACTACTACCAACCCCACTCATAGGGGGATGGATGCCTACCACTACCACAACCCCTACTCAGGGGGGGCTGGATGCCTGTCACTACCACCACCCCTACTCAGGGGGGCCTGGATACCTACCACCACCACCACCCCTACTCAGGGGGGGCTGTAGGCCTGTCACTGCTACCAACCCCACTAATAGGGGGATGGATGCCTACCACTACCACCACCCCTACTCAGGGGGGCCTGGATGCCTACCACTACCACCATCCCCACTCATAGGGGGATGAATGCCTACCACCCACACCACCCCTAAACATAGGACGGGAAATGCATGACACAACCAGCATACTCCAACATAAGGAATGTCTGAAAATACATCCCACCAACACCATGACAAGCGTGTGTAGTCTGTGTCAAATGCCCACAACACTGAACATGTCATTGAGCATACAATGTGACCCCCTATCACATGTGTCACACATAAATGTGTGTGGGCTCCACAATGCAAGCAGACCATGACCACTGTGGCAATGGGGTATAACACCCCATCATCACAGTGACCAAAAGGTAAGTGTGGGGTCCATAGCTGAAGCACATTTTGAACATTGTGGCAATGGGGTCTAAACCCCCATCATCACAGTGACCAAAATGTAAGTGTGGGGTCCATACCTGAGGCACATTTTGAACATTGTGGCAATGGGGTCTAAACCCCCATCACCACAGTGACCAAAAGGTAAGTGTGGGGTCCATAGCTGAAGCACATTTTGAACATTGTGGCAATGGGGTCTAAACCCCCATCATCACAGTGACCAAAATGTAAGTGTGGGGTCCATAGCTGAAGCACATTTTGAACACTGTGGCAATGGGGTCTAAACCCCCATCATCACAGTGACCAAAAGGTAAGTGTGGGGTCCATAGCTGAAGCACATTTTGAACATTGTGGCAATGGGGTCTAAACCCCCATCATCACAGTGACCAAAAGGTAAGTGTGGGGTCCATAGCTGAAGCACATTTTGAACATTGTGGCAATGGGGTCCAAACTCCCATCATCACAGTGACCAAAAGGTAAGTGTTGTCATGGAAAAAGCTGCAACTGCCAAACAGCATGGATGATCCCTGGTCACAGAACAACAAATACATCAGTGGCAAAGTAGTGCTTGTGTCGCATAGCAACATACATTGGGTGAGGCAAACAGTGCAGTGCCAATAAGATATACCTTTGGCCATGTGCAGACAAACATCACCCATGGGGGCTGACATTGGCAACATTCCTCAATAACACAATGACAGAAGTGACCATCATAATGCAGCCCCACATATCTGCACCAATGGACACACAAATGTAGATATCCTTTGGAGACTGTAGATGTCAGGTGAACAAATACCATACCATGGCAGCAAAGGGACATACAAACCATGATCATTGTGCTGACTGATGACCTAGGAGTCCCAGGGACAGCAGGGGAAAGCCAACAAACATCATACAACCAATGGCACACTAAAGATATGCCAATGCAGTGGTGCAGATGCACAAACACAAACAGGCAGCCTCACACTGCAGATCAAACACAACAGGTGTTGGGGGGATATGCCAGTGTCCCCAGGCAACCACACAACACATGAGGAGGCCTGAATCACAATTACACAGATGTGTATACAGTGCCACACAAAAGTAACTCATGGATCGGATTCCCCTATGTGGGCAAACAGGCATTGTTAGATGAGAGGGAGCCCAAATTACACATGTCACACAAGCTTGTCGGAACAGCAAATAACACAGCAAGAGACAGACCCACCACATCACTACCCCCAGGGACCCCACATCGTGTTGACCGTGGCCTGCATGATAATCCCACTGTGATGACAAAACTAGATGTTGTTCACACTGTGAACCACAGTCATGTGTCCTGAGCAACAAACTACCATCACACCTACACAAGCACAAATCAATCAGCACGGCCTGTCAGCCAAGGCCAACATGGAGGTAGGGGTCTAGCCGTGCAACAACTCTCATTTGCACACACTCAACACCACACACCTTGATCTCCACCAATGTGCAGCAGTGAAGCTCACATGGACTGGTGACATTGCACATGCACCCATGACAATCCCAGGGGTGGTTGTGGGAACTAAGGTGCAGAAACCCATCACACCTGGCCAGTCAACAAGACTCGTGAATGTCTGACACACTGCACAGTACGCTGTACATGGGCATGACGTGAAATCCACCACAATCAATGTGATCCCGGACACAGTCACACACCAATGAAGAAGTCAAGGTCACCCACAAAGAACACACATAGACAACTTCCAACATTGCAGCTCTGACCCAGAGGAGTGGCAGCAGTCACACACACAACGTGTCACAATCACTGAAAGCTAACACAAACTGTAAATTACATGACTTGTGTAACCAACAAGTGCCAAGGGGAATCCTGACTGTGTCTCATCTGCGTTTGCCCACAAACTCAGCCCTGACAGCAAACACACCTATGGATGACACCCTGATGACCAGTAATGTGCCATGCACCCACATCCCAGAGAACCCAGTGCGAAGATTTGGGTGGTACATAGGTCAACTCAGCAAGCATCACAAACAGGAACATCACTAGGGATCCCAGCCTGTGTTGCAAAACGGAAGTGAACACACACAGACATGCTCACACAACACGCACCTTGGGCTCAGGCAATGTCACGGAATTACACACTGCCATGAGGGCACTCCACTCCTGTGTAAGGAAAGCTGTGCCATACGTTGTCTCTGCAGGGCTCTATCATATCAGCAGTACACTTGGTCACTCAGTCAACAATTAGCACAAAATGAAGGCTCTCGTCACATCAGCCTGGTCATGGGAGTGTCACCGACACCATCTGCACAGATCCAACACACATGTATAGCAAGTTGCACTGATCGCACAGATGAGTCCTTCCCCATTGATGCCCAAACTTGCATGTCCAGTGGAGATGGTCACACGGTCAGGGAAATAGACAAATTGAACAATGGCAAGCACAACAGATGTGCAGGGGTGTAAGCCACAGATGTGATATTGCAAATAAAAGTAGGAAATCCCATTGCCAAGTATTGAAAACATGACACCCTCATATTGCTGCAAAGGATGACATGGATACACACCAGGATAGGACACATTCCCCCTGGACCACATGGGGTCCTGCACAGTAACACTTCATTTCCCTGATATCAAAAATCACCATCAGTGCAGCAAGGGCACGGTTAGCATCATCAACATCATGTACATCAGAAGCAAAACCACTAGAGAACAGAAAGTAGCTTTATTCAGCATTTGTGTGTGAAGAAGTGAAAGTCCAGAAATATAACAAAGGCCAATGGCCAGTCCATAACAAGAGTCCAAACAGGGTGACAGTGCCAGATGTCACCCTTTGCATGCCTGCACAGCTACACATCAGGGACATTCCCCTCGGAGGGGCATACGGGGGGCAGGCCAGGCACCGCAGGGACAGGATCAGGGCTCACCAGAAGGAGGCAGGGAAGGGGTGGTGGGTGCTGGAGAGTCACTGACAACTGCAGTGGAGGTGTCTGACATGGTGTGTGCCGGCACAACTGGGGGCTTGAGTCAGATGGTGTGGGTGCCGGCACGACTGCAGTGGGCCATGCAGATGGAGTGGACAGGTTCCCCACTGCAGTGCCCAAGTCAGACAGGGTGGTAGTGGACTCCACTGCAGTGCCTATCTCCAGGGGAGTAGAATGGGGTTCAGGTAAGGTGGGCAGGACAGAGGGGGGACACGCTCTCCACACCAGTGGCACAAACAAGCGCAGCGGGGGTGTGGTGCTGGAAGAGCAAGTGGTAGGGGGAGAAGGCCGGATCATTTTGGGGATGGTGTATCTGTGGGTGGGGGAACCTGGGGCAGGGTGTGGTGGGGGAACCTGTGGAGTCGGGGCCTGAGGGATGGAGGAAGGAGACTTGGTGGTTGAGCTGCAGGATGGTGGCGGGGTCTTGCTCTTCCGGGTCCGGGGGACTTGCGGATGGGGGCCTCAGTCTGTCTGCGCCTGGGGGAGGGTGTCCGGGGGTGAGGGGCACTCCCTCTGTGTGGGTGGACTTCCTCTTCCCCCTGTATGCTGGATCAGCTGGATTGGAGGGAAGAGGCCGAGGTCACAGAGGAAGAGCTGCTGTGTAGGTGGGGTTGCAGGTGAGGCAAGGGAAGGGGCCTTGGAGGGAGAGGTATCGGAGGACTGCGGAGTGACTGTGGATGCCTGTGTGTGTGTATGTACCCCATCCCCTGTGGGTGTGGTATCAGTCCCCTGAGGATGCCTGCGTGCACGTCTTGTTTTTGTAGTGGGTGTGTCTGTGCTGCTCGTGTCTGTGTGTTTGGGTGAATGTGCAGGTGTGCATTTGCTTGGGACAGGTAGGGTGCCAGGAAGTGTGGATGGGGCAGAGGTAGGACGGGTGAGGGACTGTTGGAGGAGGGACACTGCTGCCGTCAGGGAGGAGTCCATGGACCTATTGCTCCTCTGTAGGGCAGACATGCCCGATGAGATGCCCTCCATAAACGACACCAGCTGAGTCAACAGAGTGGTGTGGGCATGGAGGACACTCAGCATTGCTGTCTGCCCTACATGGAGCTGGCGAAGTAGGTACACAGACTCCTCACTCAGGGCAGCAGGGGACACAGGGGCAGGGGCTGCGGTGCCTGGCACGAAGGAGACACGCTCCCGAACACGGGAGCCTCCACGGACCTCTGGAATGGGAGCCGATGGGAGGGCGGTGGTGGTGGTGGTGGTGGTGGCGGGGACAGCAATAGTAGCTGGGGTGTGGTGGCTGCTGACACCCGCCTCCACAAGGGAGTCATCCTCCGAGCTGCTGTGGTCCTCAGCTGAGGTGGATGGTGCTGAGGACTCCTCGGTGTGGCTCCCCTCGCCCTCCGTGCCACTGGGTCCCTCCGACCACTCATCGGCTGCTGACCCAGTCTGGCTCAGCGGCTCCTCCTGGTCCGTGGAGCTGTCCCCTCCTGTGGCCGTGGATGTATCTGCAAACAATTAGGGAAACAGACAGACATCAGTCACCTGCACTGACCGCACAAAACCACAGTAAGTACAGCACATTACAGAGCAAGCCCTGGCATCCTTAGTTGAACATTGCCAAAAGTGCCCAAACAGAGTAGGAGAAGCCAATTGTCAGTCTGATGGTCAACCATGGCACTCACATCCCTCCTGGCCTTGCACCCATCGGTCTGGTGTCTGTCGGATGGCAATACACCAGTGTGGACACATGCACCACCTACACAGTAGTTGGACAGTGCAGAGAACACGGTGAAGTATGTGAACATGCACACATCACAACTCTTGCCACTGAGTCAGTACAGGTGTCCGGATAAAGGGATGGCCAGAGTCTATTTTGAAATGCATGTGATGCATACCAGCACCAGACACCATGATGCACCCATGTCCTGATAGTCAATGCCACAATGGGGTGCATGTAGCACATGTCACTCCCCTGCAGGATCACTCTTAGGAAGTTTAACGCCATGGCACAGGCATGCCTGCAAAGTCATACATCACTGTCTCCAGTCACATGGGCAGGGCAGCCAGACAACAACAGTCTGCACTGTGTCACAATCCTAGGTCATGGGGAATGCAAGTCCAGTAGCTGACAAGTGCACATGTCCATCCCCCACAAACCACATCATCTGAACTCTCATTTGTCCACGTCATACCAATTGGACATATGGGAGACATGAAACACAACCCTCGGAACATGAGCACCTCACAATCTGCTGTGAATGGGAAACAGCTGCCTGAACTTCACAGTCGCATACCCCAGTATGCATGGTCAAGTGATCAAACACCTATATGTCACACAAGTATCGTCTCCTATGGTCACATCTCCGGTGGCATGCTGAGCCCTAACCGATAAACACCCCAGTAGTCCTGACAACAAAGCCACAGCACAATGACACAGAGGCAGACACCTGAGGGAACATTTCACTGAGCACAACGTGTCAGCTGATACACGGGAGTGGGAGTACAGAGTGTATTGTATGGCCTGGAGTAGGCATGACTGTCCTGCTCCACGTGAAAGAGGGATAAGCCCTGGACAGTAGGCAGGTGGCTAAGCATGTGTGACACACTTGATATACATACTCCTGAGGCCCAAACATTGTTCACAACCGCAGTATGGGTGTGTGCCAAATACCCTAGGCACATGTGGTGAATCAGATCAGCAATTGGACCACATATCAAAGTAACACGCAGATTACATGTCAGAACCCAGGCATTGTGTAAGCAATGGACCCACCCATGAAGCCCACCACAGAGTTACGGGTACAAATGCTGTCCCCCACCTTGAGCTAAGCAATATGCAAGGGCACAGTACCCAAGTGACACAATTTCCTGACTGTAAGGGCCACACCTGGGTATCAGATGAGGAGTGGGCAGTGCACAATTGAGGGACATGGGTCCTGGACCACATAACTGATGTACTGTTGAAGTTTAACCAGGCCAGAGGAGGGCACATAGCATGTCAGACAAAGCTCACAGTGCAGTCATGGACTCACCCCCTCCTTGCTGCTGTCTGCCCTTCAGCTGCCCATCCAGATCAGGGAAGACCACCGCCAGGATCCTGAGCATGTGGGGGGTCAGGGTCCGGTGTCCGCCCCTCTTGCGAGGAGGCGACAGCTTCAGCTGGACCCTTGCGATCCTCCGGGTCCAGCCCCGAAGGTCCTGCCACCTCTTCTGGCAGTTGCGGATCCGGCGCTTGTAGACCCACACAGACCTTACTACCCGGGCGATGTCCAGCCATATTTCCTGCTTCTGGTGTGCATCAACCTGTGAGGATGACAAAGTGTAAAGGCCATTACTACACATGCAACAAATCCGTGCATCACACATTTGGATATACATGTCTCAATCACAGGGGCACATGTTGTACACGGGCAGTGCAAGGATGGCTATGAACAGTTTGCCAGCAGTTACTACATGGTATCATTGCCTGGGGAGTCAAACCTTGTTTAAATGCACTGTTACTGCACTATACCTGTTCAGTGCATGTAACTACACACTATGGGGGTGAGAACTACTCAGTGAGCCTGCTAGCCAGTGGCGTGCAGACTGTAAGTCTGGCTAGTCAGACAACATGCACATTTGTAAGGCAGTGGACAGCACACTCACCTGCTCCCCTGGTTTCCCATACAGCTTGCTGTACTGTGGAAGGAGGCTGTCCAGCAGGGCCTGGTTCTCCTCAAGGCTGAAGGCTGGGGCTCTCTCCACAGTACGTGCCATTGCAGGATCCAGAGGATGCAGAGACAGCAGCAGTGGTGGTGGCAGATGTCGTCCTGGAGCATGTAGTGCAGGCAAGTGAGCTCTCAGGGGAACAGCCAGCATTATATGTGTGCTGCTGAGGCAGATACCGTCCCATGTGTCCAAAGTGATAGGTCCAAGTCGTTTGCATCTTCTGAATCTGGCCAATCCATGGAATTGCACCACTTACACACACCCACAGCATCCTTCCAAAGTTCAACTTCATGACACCCATGCATTTGCAACATTGTTGTGGGCGGCCAACTGAATTCACAGCATCAGACTCGTTAAACTTTCGAAAACGCGTCCGTTGCCATGCCAGGCCATAGCCAATGCGTGCGCACCGATCGGTCCATTGCTGTACAATGCGTATTCCGGGTACAACGCGTACCCACACACAACAGATTCAATGGCCAGTGCGTGCACACCGATCGGTCCATTGCTGAACAACGCATACCCGCACACAACAGATTCAATGGCCAGTGCATGCACACCGATCGGTCCATTGCTGTACAACGCGTATTACGGGATACAACGCGTACCCGCTCACAACAGATGCAATGGGCCGGCCGGGCACACCGATCGGTCCATTGCTGTACAACGCGTACCCGCACACAACAGATTCAATGGCCAGTGCGTGCACACCGATCGGTCCATTCCTGTACAACACGTATTTCGTGAATGTATGCCAGCCACATATACCTGCCAGAGACCCAGGGGCACACCTACAACACCACACCCAGTCCACACTGTTTCCTAAGGCATGTAAGGCTGCATTACCTTTTCTGTGTATGGGGGTTAACATGTGGTTTCTGTGGTGGCACTTGTGGGCAGCCACACCCAGGCTGTGCATGTGTTAATGGGGACAGGGTCCTTTGTGTGTTGTGCACATGACCACTTTGATGTGCACAGTTCATTTCGGAGCATGTGGCATGGTCACATTTCCAGGTTGTGTATGTGTGTGACATGTCACATACCCCCTGGGTCCCATGGGGGAAGGCATGTACGTCACAGGGTGACCCATTGCCACAATAGTGATGTCCCTCCACAGTCTGTGTGCATGTTGTGTTTCCGATGTCACTGATTCCATGTGCACGATGGGAGACAGTCTCCACATCAACGTTGTTTGTGCATGGACTTTGATGTTGTGCGTCACTGGCGTCCATGTCTGTCCTGCGTAGGCGACAGGGGCCACTACCTGTGGGAGTCATGTTTTTTTTTCTGATGTGTACATGATACGCCATGTAATGCCAGTTCCATGTGGCAAGACAGGGTCACTGGGAATCTACCTGTCAATGAGCTGTGATGCCTGTGGCGCATCTGTCCAGACATGTCACTGTGGTGTGTGTGTGGAACGTGACAGCAGTAAATGGGTACTGTGACACAGCCTAATGGTTTCCCATAGCACAACCTGGAACCTGTTGTCCACACATGTTGTACTGAGTAGTTAGATGATGGCCATGTAGGTGCGAGTTATGTGCGAACAGAACGGCACACACATCAAGTACTTGTGTCTCGTAATGATGTATCATGTGAAATTGAGTATGGTGAATGGCACATATGTGGGGTGACTGACAATCTTTCTTTCCTCAACCTATGCACTGCAGTGCTCCAGCTGTCCATAGACCATTCCCTGACCTGGCAATGATGGTGGAACGTGACAGCATCCGACGGTACCGCATCACCAGGCAGCTGATTGAGGATTTGGCAGTGCGCTTGGCACCACATTTGCAACCTGGCCGGCCGTACCCTACGGCGCTGACCCCCAAGGTGAAGGTAATGGCAGCCCTACACTTCTTTGCCACCGGTACCTTTCAACACACTGTGGCGACTGCCAGTGGGATGTCACAGACTATGTTCAGCCGTGTGCTACGCGATGTTTTGGAGGCAATGTTGAGATGCCTGAACCAGTACATCTATTTCCCTACACGTCAACAACTCACTGACGTCAAGAGTGACTTCTATGCCCTGGGGCGGATGCCACATGTCATTGGCTCCATTGATGGGACACATGTGGCTTTGGTACCACCACAGGCACATGAGCAGGCATACCGGAACCGGAAACATTACCATTCGATCAATGCTCTGGTGGTATGTCTTGCAGATATGACCATCACACATGTGTGTGCCCGTTTCCCTGGTTCAGCACACGATGCCTACGTGATGAGGAGTAGTCGCATTCCCGAGGATGATGGCACAGATGCAGAACCAGCGTGCCTGGCTTGTCGGTGTGTACTGACTTTGTACCATTGTGTGTGTTCTGCTCTGTAGTATATCGCCCACTTTTCCAACTCAGCTAATGTGCACTTGTCTGTCCGTAGGTGACTCCGGATACCCCAACATGCCGTGGTTGCTGACAAACCTCAGGAACCCTGTGACACCAGCCCAGATGCGCTACAATGAGGCACATGGTCGGACCAGGAGAGTGATTGAGCGGACCTTTGGTCTCCTGAAGAGCCGCTTCCGCTGCCTGGACAAGACAGGAGGGGCCCTCCCATATGCCCCAGCAAAGGTGTGCAAGATTGTCATCGTCTGCTGCATGCTACACAACCTGGCAGTGCGGAAGGAGTTGCCTCTCATCCTGGATGACGATGACCAACGTCCGCCACCTGTGGAGGATCCTGGCCTGGACCACGATGCCAGTGATGATGATGATGATGATGGTGATGTCCGCACACAGCTCATCACCAACTTCTTCAGCTGAATGTGAGTATCCAGGGAGATGTAATGTGAATGATGTGAGTTTGCATGATATGTGTGGGTGGTGCTCTGGTGCTGTTTGAGTGTGGCCATGTGCTACTTGACTGGATGCGTGCAGCAATGTGTCCTTACAGGTAGTATGTACTCCCCAACAGTTTTGACATGCTAACTTGGTTTTGTGTACTTGTCTTGTGACATGTATTGGGCATGAGTATTGCAGTTCTGTCCTGTTCTTCAGTGGTTTTAACTGTGTGTCATGTCTGTCCTTCACAGGGTGCTTACTGAGTACTTTGGTCAACTTGGATCCCCCGACACCATGATTCAGCTTTCAGGGTGGCAGCAGTAGTTTCCCTACAGGTGATGTGCCACACACCCCTGGACATCATATCTTCTGCACTTGTTGACTGTGTGGCCACTGCCACGTGGGATTACCTTGCATTTGTAGTGTGTTGCAAATGTGTAATAAACCTGTGCTTCACTTTGGGATGTGCGTTGTCTGTGGTCACACATCTGACTGACATTTGCTTACTGCACCTGTGGGCTAGTTGACACAGACTCTGAATAGGTGTGGTGTCTGTGCATTCCACAGTATTTCCTGGCAACATCACTGTAGGCGATGAGTCCGATGGCCCTGGTGTCTCTGTGTTGTATAGCCCTAGTGGTGTGTCAATCAATCAATCAATCAATCATGTCATTTATAAAGCGCACTACATACCCGCGAGGGTCTCAAGGCGCTGGGGGAAGAGGGGGGTGGTGCTGCTACTGATCGAAGAGCCAGGTCTTGAGGAGTCTTCTGAAGGCCAGTAGGTCTTGGGTCTGTCGGAGGTTGGTGGGGAGGGTGTTCCAGGTCTTGGCGGCGAGGTGGGAGAAGGATCTGCCGCCGGCGGTCGTTTTCCGGATGCGGGGGACTGTGGCGAGGGCGAGGCTGGTCGAGCGGAGCTGGCGGGTGGGGGTGTAGAAGCTGAGTCGTCTGTTGAGGTAGGCTGGTCCGGAGTTGTGGAGTGCTTTGTGTGCGTGGGTGAGGAGCTTGAAGGTTATCCTCTTGTTGACAGGGAGCCAGTGCAGGTCTCTCAGGTGGGGTGTGATGTGGCTGCGTCGGGGGATGTTGAGGATAAGACGTGCAGAGGCGTTCTGGATGCGTTGCAGCCGTCTCAGGAGCTTAGCCGTCGTTCCTGCGTAGAGGGCGTTTCCGTAGTCCAGCCTGCTGGTGACGAGGGCCTGGGTGACTGTTTTTCTTGTTTCGGTGGGGATCCACTTGAAGATCCTGCGGAGCATTCGGAGGATGTTGAAGCAGGATGAGGAAACGGCGTTGACCTGCTTAGTCATGGAGAGGGTGGGGTCGAGGATGACCCCTAGGTTGCGTACGTGGTCGGTGGGTGGCGGGGCTGTTCCCAGTGATGTTGGCCACCAGGAGTCGTCCCAGGCTGAAGGGTTGGAACCAAGGATGAGGACCTCCGTCTTGTCCGAGTTCAGCTTCAGGCGGCTGGTCCTCATCCATTCGGCGACGGCCTTCATTCCTTCGTGGAGGTGGGCTTTGGCGGTGTGAGGGTCTTTGGTGAGGGAGAGGATCAGCTGGGTGTCGTCGGCGTAGGAGATGATGTTGAGGTTGTGCTGTCGGGCGACGTGGGCGAGGGGTGCCATGTAGATGTTGAACAGCGTTGGGCTGAGGGAGGAGCCTTGGGGTACGCCGCAGATGATCTTGGTGGCCTTGGATCGGAAGGGGGCGAGGCGGACGCTTTGTGTTCTGGCCGGAAAGGAAGGATGTGGTCCAGTCCAGGGCCTTCTCTTGGATCCCGGCGTCGTGAAGGCGTGTTCGTAGTGTGTGGTGGCAGACCGTGTCGAAGGCGGCTGATAGGTCCAGGAGGATGAGGGCTGCTGTTTCTCCGTTGTCACCATGACTCACATGACGGTGTTGTACTTGCTGTAGCAGTTAGCATACACAGTGTAATTTAGCAGATCATCATCACCATAACAGTATCCACATTTGAATAACAACAGAAGCAAGTATGGTGTACTAGTGATTTTATTTACAGAAATGTGTGTGTGTATAGTGCACAGGATGGTGGGTGCTGTACATTGGGATTGTGATCCAAAGTTCCCAGATGAGTTGGAAGTCTTGGTAGCAGAAATGTCCTGAGTGTAGTCCACAGTCATATGATACATTAGTCCAACTTGAACTCCCCATGTCATGTGGGAGAGTTGTGTTGCATTCGACAGGGTGAAAAGTTTGCACACAAAGGAGAATTTCCGGAACAGGTGTTGGCTTCCTGGGGGATGTACGTGGCCATCAACCTCTCACTTTTCCTTCCTCGGACGACCCCTCTTCTTTGGGGGGGACCCTCACGTCGCAGGCTGCTGCGGTGCAGGGGAGTCTCCGCCAGAGTCCTCCTCCCTCCCTGTGGCGGTGTCAGTTGTTGCAGCACCAGATGTTGTGGGCACACAGGGAGGTGTGGCCATGTTGGTGCTAATCTGGCGGAGGCATGTCAATATGTCCCTATGCACCGCTGTGAGTTCTTGCAATGTGTCCCACTTGGACTCCATGCGAGACATGTGTGACTCCACACGGGACATGTGGGAGTCCAAGCAGGCATGATGGGCAGCCTGCTGCTGTTGTATGTCCTTGAGGATCCCCACTACCTGTCTGACCTCTCCGGTGCTATCCTGGTACGCATCAGCGATGCGTGCCAGTTGTGGGTCATCATGCAGTCCAGACCCCTCTGCAAGCAGCGACCTATGTCTACCACCCCTCCCACCACCCCATGGCGACACGTGCAGGACCTGCGGTGGCACGCACAGGTGACCCAAGGCCCCCTTGGGGGTTGTTAGTGGTGTTGTTGTCCGTTGCTCCATGGTGGGCCTGGGGCCCTGTGCTGTTATCATCGGTGGTCCTTGGTCTGTCCGTGTCGGCGGGGGTGGTCTGTGTGTTGGCAGTTGTTGGAGGGGTGGGTGCAGGGGGTGCAGATGCTGGTCCTGCTGGTGCTGCATGATGACTCACACCGGAGGTGCCAGGTAGGTCTTCGCCATCCGAGGAGGGCAGAGGCTGTTCCACACCAGTGAGCTCAGTGTCCCCCGGAGCCTGGGACAGGGACTCCTCCTTGCCTGCTGCTGTGTCCCCATCATCATCACCTGTATTTGGATGAGACACACATTGTATGTTATGTTTCTACAGGCATCAATGGTTTACACACCTGACAGTTGTGACTGTACCTCTGGATGCGGGCATGTACATTGCATTGTCCTAAGTTGTCACAGTAAGAGGTTGATATTGGTGTAGCACATTGTCCTGCATACCTGGGGCATTTCAATGTGAATGTTGAGGTGTGTGCATGGCCAGCATTGGTTGTATTCGGTGGACATCAGGCCATCCTTCTCCAGCAAGCCCAGTTATCCCACCATGAAGCATGCCACCCTTGCAGTGGGTTCAGGTTGACTCTCAGGATGTCATTCAGTGGTGTTCTGCTGTATGTTGGTGCACAGTTCCCAGCAGGGCCTTGTGCTCCCCACAGCAGTACCCAGTGTCAGCCATATTGTCAGTCCTTATCCACTCCCTGTGATGTGAGCATGGTTCAGAGTGGTGTTGATGGGCCAATTGTGTGGGTGAGCAATATCTGTGACTACAACTCCCATCATGCTATTGCCTACACCCCCTTCCCAGCATGCCCATACTTCCTTCCTTTTGAGTGGACTTCACTGTGTGTGAGTGTGACAGCAATGGCAAGATGGCTGACAGTGTGGTCCTGTTGTTTGTTGGTGCCCAGTTCCCAGCAGGGCCTTGTGCTCCCCACAGCAGTACCCAGTGTCAGCCATATTGTCAGTCCTTATCCACTCCCTGTGATGTGAGCATGGTTCAGAGTGGTGTTGATGGGCCAATTGTGAGGGTGAGCAATATCTGTGACTACAACTCCCATCATGCTATTGCCTACACCCCCTTCCCAGCATGCCCGTACTTCCTTCCTTTTGACTCTGCTTCCCTGTGAGGTAGTGTGCCTGTGCTGACAGGAAGGCTGACAGTGTTGTCCTTGTATTTGTTTGGCTACAAGTCCCAAGAGTGTCCCTGTGCTTCACACAGCATTACCCAGGGTGGTGGTTCTTTGTGGGATCTTCATTTGGTGTGTGAGTCATTGCATTCTCCCAGGTGGGTTATGTGGAGTTTGTGTTGAGGGGGTGTGTGAGGAGAGCTGCTTGTAACTATGGTCAGTGCTGTCAGTCCTCCTTCCCACCCAGCCAGATATCCCACCATGCAACGTGCTTGCATTGCAGGGAGTGCAAATTGGCTTTCAGGATGTCAAGCAGTGGTGTTCTGCTGTTTGTTGGTGCACAGTTCCCAGCAGGGCCTTGTGCTCCCCACAGCAGTACCCAGTGTCAGCCATCTTGTCAGTCCTTTTCCACTCCCTGTGTTGTGAGCATGATTCAGAGTGGTGTTGATGGTCCAAATGTGAGGCTGCCCATTATCTGTTACTACGAGTCCCATCATGCTCTTGGCTACACTGACTTCACCAGCATACACAGGATTCCTTCCTTTCTGTGAGCTTCCCTGTGAGGTGGTGTTCTAGTGGTGGCTAAATATCTGACAGTGTTTGTTAGTTAGATTTGTGCCACTGCCTAGCTCTATTTGGTATTGGGTTTGTACATGTCATGACACAGTTACATATCACTGACATGGCATGTATTGTGTTTATCTGACTGACATACACTTCTTGCGATGATTATCTTTTGGTTGCTGTTGATTTGCTAGGGGTGCATGGTTTGACTATCCCCTTGACAGTGATGTGTGTGTATTGGCACACAATATTGTGTATATTAGTTGTGTACTCACCAGGCTCTGGGATGTTTGTTAGTCCATATACGCTCACTGGTGGTAGGATGGCCCGCACCTTCTCCTCCCAGGGCCTGAGGTATACTGGTTTGGCAGGAGGGCCACTGCCGGTGTGCTGGCTCAGGAGGTAATCCTTCTTCAGTAGGTCCCTGACCCTCCTGCGCACATCATACCACCTGTTCTGGATGTCTTCCTTTGTGCGCAAACATGATGATTGTGCGTTCACCCTGTCGACGATCCTCGCCCACATCTTGGTTTTCTGTGCCATGGGGGTCTGTTGGACCAATGTGCCAAACAACTGTGGCTCTACCCTCAGGATCTCGTCTAACATGACTTCCAATTCACTATCTAGGAACTTTGGATTCTTCTTTAGGGGCATGGTGATGGGTGGTGGTGGTGATTGATGTGTGTGTGTGTGCAGGTGAGGGTGTGTGTGTGTAGGTTTTGCTGTGTGTGTGTGAGGGTGCTATTTGTTGAGGTGCTAATGGTGTGTGGCTTTTGTGTTGGATGAGCTGTGTGTGTGTCTGCTGTCTGCTGGTGTTCTGTGCTGGCAGGTCAGTGGAATTTGCAAAGGATCATGGTAGGGATTTGTGGCCTTTATGTAGGTGGAGTTGGGGGTGTGTTCTTGTTCCATTTCCCCCCTGTATTTATTGGCTTTGTCATTGCTTGTTTGGCCCTCTTTTTTTGTATTTTTTCATTTGTGATTATTGTGCATGTAGGAGTCGTTCTTCTGACCGAGTAGGACGTTGCAGTTATCTCGTGCGCGCCTCTCCGAGTCGTTCCCGCTGTGTTTCAGCTCAGTTTCATAGGCGGCGTACGCGTCGGTCGCGGAGTATTGTGTTTGTTCGGCTGGGTTTTGTATGCGTGTCGGTCGTACGGCTTGGGCTCCGTGCGAATCGGTCTGCTTTTGCACCCATTGCATCGTACTGCGTGGGTCGGAGTTCGCGGGTACGTTTCGTTCGGGTTTATTCCTGGTACGTGTCGGACGGTTCGATTCGCGTGGTTTCCCGGCCGGATAGCTTGTTTCCGTCCGGGTCGGTCGTTCGCCTTGAGTTCCGTACGAGTCGGTCGTGATTCACATGCATTTCATCGTACTTCCCAGGTCGGGCAACGCCGGTACGTGTCGGTCAGACTATGATCCCGTACCGAGTCGGTCGGTATTTTTTCCGGCCCGAATCAGATTCGGCCCCTATGTGTGTGAGTACTAGTAGTGATAGGCATCCCCCCCATGAGTGGGGACTGCTGGTAGTGATAGGCATCCAGCCCCCTATGAGTGAGGAGTACTGGTAGTGATAGGCATCCAGCCCCTATGGGCTGGACAATGGTGGTAGTGATAGCCACCCCCCCTATGAGTAGGGACTGCTGGTAGTGATAGGCATCCAGCCCCCTATGGGCTGGACAATGGTGGTAGTGATAGCCCTCCCCCCTATGAGTAGGGACTGCTGGTAGTGATAGGCATCCAGCCCCCTATGGCCTGGACAATGGTGGTAGTGATAGCCATCCCCCCCTTATGAGTAGGGACTGCTGGTAGTGATAGGCATCCAGCCCCCTATGGGCTGGACAATGGTGGTAGTGATAGCCATCCCCCCCTATGAGTAGGGTGTACTGTTGGTGATAGGCATCCACCCCCTATGAGTGGGGAGTACTGGTAGTGATAGGCATCCACCCCCCTATGTGTGTGAGTACTGGTAGTGATAGGCATCCCCCCATGAGTGGAGACTGCTGGTTGTGATAGGCATCCAGCCCCCTATGGGCTGGATAATGGTGGTAGTGATAGCCATCCCCCCCCTATGAGTAGGGTGTACTGTTAGTTATAGGCATCCAGCCCCCTATGAGTAGGGAGTACTGTTAGTGATAGGTATCCAGCCCCCTATGAGTGAGGAGTACTGGTAGTGATAGGCATTCATCACCCTATGTGTGTGTGTACTGGTAGTGATAGGCATCCAGCCCCCTATGGGCTGGATAATGGTGGTAGTGATAGCCACCCCCCCCTATGAGTAGGGTGTACTGTTAGTTATAGGCATCCAGCCCCCCATGAGTGGGGACTGCTGGTAGTGATAGGCATCCAGCCCCCTATGAGTGAGGACTACTGGTAGTGATAGGCATCCAGCCCCCTATGGGCTGGACAATGGTGGTAGTGATAGCCATCCCCCCTATGAGTAGGGTGTACTGTTAGTGATAGGTATCCACCCCCCTATGAGTGGGGAGTACTGGTAGTGATAGGCATCCACCCCCCTATGTGTGTGACTACTGGTAGTGATAGGCATCCCCCCCATGAGTAGGGACTGCTGGTAGTGATAGGCATCCACCCCCCTATGTGTGTGAGAACCGGTAGAGATAGGCATCCAACCCCATATGAGTAGGGAATGCTGGTAGAGATAGCCATCCAACCCCTAAGGGTTGGGCAATGCTGATGGAGAGGGATATCCGCCCCCTATGTGTGTGTTCCATTTTGCTGGTTTGTGACGTTTGTTTGTGTGGTGGGTGTCTGACTTACCGTCTGCGACATACGCGTCGGTTCCTGTTGTTGATCCTGTCATAGATGTACAGTACATGGATGATCTGCGCGATCGGATTCATGGTTGGTTCGTCTCGTAGGCATTGATCGTTGGTTCGTCTCATATGCGTTGATAGTTGGTCCGTCTCGTAGCCGTAGATCGTGTTGTGGCGCGAATCGGACTTTACATACTGCTCTTCCGGTTGCTGAGACGTGCTGGAGGTGGCGACACGTTCGGCGCATAGGAAGTACGCATTGTACTTGGCCGGCCGGAAACTGCTGTGAAATAGCTTCCGTGCGACTCTATTCTGCGTTTTCGGATCCGGCTCATACGGGAAATGTGGCTGGAATCGGAGCGTACGTGACGATCGGGATTATGACACATTTGCGCATCGTACTTCATCGGCCGGACGGACCGGCTCCCGGAACGCGTCAGGCAGAAGGTAACGCTACGGACAGCTCTCGGAGGGCTGTCCGAGCGAGATCGGAATCGGCCCCTAAATAATATAAATATTTAAATTAACTAAAATTACAACGTAACGTTTTGTTTTTCACAGATTATAATTCACAACAGCTCCACCCAAAATCCCCAAATCAAACATTACGTTTGAAAAAAAATACAAAATCAAAATAATAGAAATTTTTAATACAAAGTAAGTATATAAAATAACCAACAATTAGACCTAACTATTAAAAAACGATAAATTGAATAAAAAAGGAATTATTACTAACAAATACTTTTCTCTTAACTGCTTCTACAAAATTCAACAAAAAACAACATCAACAAAAGAAACTTCACCAACTGCATTCAGTAAGTATTTTTATTTCTCCAATAAAATAAATAGACTAAAAAAGAGAAACAAACAAATAAACTAAAACTATAAACTTCGGTTCAATATTTCACAGATTACACTTCAATAAAAGTCCACATTAAAACAACAAAGCAAGAATTAACTTCAAAAACAGAGACAAAAGCAACATTACAGAAAAAGATCAAATTAAGTAAGTATATAAATTAACCAACAAATACAACAAACTAATTAACAAAATTAAAATAAATTAAAAAGCAAATATAATTAACAAATATTTTTCTCTTTCCAGCTTCTACAAATTACAACCTACAACAAAATCATCGAAGAAAACATCATCAACGAAAAATAGTAAGTATTTTTTTCTCAACTAAATAAAAATAGAAGCTAAATAAATAAAATTCCACAATAAAATGTAACACTTTATTAACAATAACATTTTGTTTTTATACCAACAGAAAAAAACAAGTAGATAAAGATCAACAATAGAAAGAAGATCCATCAAGAAAATAAAAACAAAATACATGTAAGTTTCTTTCAAACGTATTAATTATACAAAATGTTGATTGTTCAAAATAGTATAATTAATAAATGTATATACATATATTCACAGATTAACAAAAAATGGCGGAGGGAGCAAAATTCATTACTTCACAAAAGGGGAAACTACTTCTCTGCTACATGGGATACACTTATACCCAAGAGAAAATAAGTGAAAACAAAACACATTGGAAATGCAGTAAATATTACTCTAACTCTTGTTAAGGTAGCGCCACTACAATAGAAACCAATGTAGTAAATGTCAAAGAACATAGCCATTCCCCCAATGTAACTGAAATTGAGGTTAGAGATGCTATCGAGACAATAAGAGAAGCAAGTACCAGCTCACAACAAACAAGTACCCAAATACTTAAAAATGTGTTAACTAGGGTACCTGAGCATGTTACAGGACAACTACCATCTATACCCACTCTGAAGAGATTAATTTCCCGAACTAAAAGAGCTACAGCTCAAACACCACCCAACCCTCAAACTTTTGCTGAAATACAAACATTACCTGAATATACCATCACTCACAAAGATGAAAAATTCCTTCTCCATGGTAACAAAAGTCATGAAAAATGAATACTTATCTTTGCAACAAATAACAACTTACAAAAACTTTAAAACTGCGAAACGTGGATGATGGATGGCATATTCAAAGTTTGCCCCAAGCCTTTTTTATCAATTATACACAATCCACGGCGAATATGAAGATACTAACATGCCCTTCATATACGCACTACTCCCTAATAAACAGAACACCACATACATAGAGCTCCTAACAATATTAAAGCAGTACACCGACAACTACTTTCCACAAAAAATCCTCATTGATTTTGAACAATCAATGATTCAATCAATTTTAAAATTATAGCCACACACTGCAATACAAGGTTGCTACTACCACTTTAATCAAAGTATCTGGAGGCACCTACAAAAAGTATAGATTACGCCACCAATAGCAACTTCGCCTACCAAATTAAAAAATTAATAGCCCTGGCCTATGTACCAACAACTGAAGTAGCAAACCATTACAATATATTTCTTGAAAGCCCCTTCTATCAGGCAAATGAAACAAAACTAACTCCCTTCCTAGACTACTTCAAAGATACTTGGGTGGGAAGGTTACATAGGTCAGGGCACGGTAGGCAACCCAAATTACAAATACCTTGGTGGAACGTATATGGCAGTACTCTAGCTCAAAAAGCAATAACAAACAATGCAGTGGAAGGATACCACAACACCTTCCAAGCCACAATTGGAAGAGGACAACCAACCCAACATAAACTTATGGAAGATATTAAAAAAGAACAAAGCTATCAAGAGCTCAGACTAGAGCAATCCCTAACACAAATCGGCCCTAAACCAAGTAAACAAACTAAAACAATGTATGAATATCTACAACATAAAACTAGAATATCTGCAAACACCAAAGGTCTAGAATACTTAGACATGATAGTTAAATCTATACTATAAAAAACAACAATGCTAAAAACCCATAAACTTTTAAAACTTCAAAACATTTAAACAACATAATTCTACTCTTTTTTTAAATTAATAATTATAACTGTCATGTAAAATATAAAAAATAACACAAATATATATGACATATTACAATTATTAAATTTAAAAAAAATACAAATAAATCAACGTAACCAAAAACACTTCCCACCCATTATAATTAAAAATAACTTACAGTATGTAGCAGTAGATTATCTGGGAAATCCAATAAATCCATAGAATATAACTTGAAAAACAAATCCATTCGAAAAGAAAAGCAAAAAAAAGGCAAAAATACAACTGTAAAAAAAATGATCCAATGTCGTAATCCTGTCAATAATGAAACCCTCAAAACCCCCAAAAATTAACTAAAAAAACACAAAAATTAAACTGCAGAAAACAGGCTCCAACAACGCAATCCTCACAATAAAGAAAACCTCAAAAACCTGAAAAATCGCTTTAAAAAAATGCTCCAACAAACCAGAAAAATAAAAGGAAATGTAAAAATTCTTGTTTTTAATAAACAAAATACATTTTCCTTTTTTGTAAAAGAAAAAAAAGGGTTGAGACCACCATCCGTTCACGATCGGGAAAACCTGTAAAAGAAATAAAACAACACCCACCCACAATAACACGTACAAACCCACAAACTTTAACATTAACAATAAACACAAAATAATACAATTAAAAAACACATAACTAACTCTACATAACACTCTGCTCTGATCCAACACTACGGCAAACACATAAAACACTAAACTACCAAAACAACACCTAACTACACCAAAAATGAACAAACACTGTTCTCACAAACCTAACTAAACTACTACTACCTCGCCCCTACCCTAAAACTACCTTAAAAGTTAATTAAACCAAACTTACCTTAAGCGACGAAACGCAGCTCCCAACCGCGAGGTTCCATCTTCCAAAATGACCTAAAAATGAAACAGATGGATACAAAAGTGCGGAAACTAGAAAAAAATGGCCGCGTAACAAAAATGAAAAAAAGACTAAGGGGGTCATTACGATGGCGGAAGACCGCCACCATCAGCCGTGCGGTGGTGATCCGTCCGCCATATAATGACGATTCACCACCCGCCAGATTAGGATGGCGGGCGGGTGGAGACTGCGACCGTGGTGGGTGCAAAGACCATTCGCCACAGAACCGCCACATGCAATCGTTCAGATTGCCTGGCGGAGCGGTCTGCATCCGTAAAATGGAGGCGGTGCCTAGCAGGCACCGTCCACCAAATTACGATGCAGGCTTGATCCAGCCTTTCCATGACGGCAAAACCGTCATGGAAAGGCTGTTGGGGGGAATTGGTTTCGGAGGCACGTTGCGGGCCCCCAATGTGTTGGAGGGAGGTGTTTGTGCACTGGGGGGTACCCATGGTACCCCCTATATTTCACTGCAGTAAGTGGCAGGCACTGTGTGGTGCCTGCCACGTAGGGCAGTGAAATGCATAACATGCTTTTTTAACATCGCGACGGGTGCTACTGTCAGCAGCACCCGCCACAATGTTAAAATGCAAGATGCGACCGCCATGGTGGCGGTCGCATCCTAATTTGGTGTGCAGAACCACCGCATGCATTGCAGACGGTCCCGATCACCACCACGATGGCGGGTGGACTCGAGTCCGTCCGCCATCATAATCGGCCCCTTACTCCCCATAGAAAAGAATGGAGAAATAATATTAAAATACAAAAAAATAAATGTTTATTTTTATATATTGTAAAAAAAATTACAAATGTTCCAAAAATATGCAAAAAATTGTAAAATATATATTAAATAATATATTATCAGAAAACAAAAAATACAATATTTAATATATATTAAAATGTATGTTTATTTCATGTACTGTAAATTTACCAAAAATATTAAAATGTATAATGAAAAAACATATGTGAAAAAATATATTTGTAAATTATTTAATATATTAAATATTATTTGAATAAAACAATATACAATATACTAAATAATAAAATATACAAAAATATGTAAAATACATTTTATATAATAGTATTAAAAAATAAAATTATATAAAATATATAAAAAAAATTGTTTAAAACAATTACAAATGTTTACTTTTTGTCATAAAAAATAATAAACAATGAAAGTCAAATTGTTTAAAATAAATAAACTATTAATATATTTACTTTACTATTACATGAATATACTTTAAAAAAATTAAAAATTTTCACTTATGTTTTAAAAATATATGTATGTTAAAAATATTGTTAATTTTGCAATTCTACATTAAAAATGTATGTTAAAAAAATTGTTAGGTTTACAAATCTACATGAAAAATGTATGTAAAAAATATTGTTAATTTTCCAATTCTACATGAAAAATGTACATTAAAAAATATTGTTAATTTTCCAACTCTACGTAAAAAATGTATGTTAAAAATATATTATACTTTGTAATAAATTTTGAACAACATCAAAATACCTGGATAATCTTTATAATATTTGGAAAAATGTATAACAAATGCAAATGAGAACAAATGAACTATAAAATAAAAAAAAACATGTATAACCAATAAAAATGTTTACAAGAATAACTAACATACATCTTCTTTATTATTTAAATGTACATACAAAATAAAAAAATAAAATAACTAATAAACAATAATAATCTACTATGTCTAACTCGAAAACCAACAAAACTCACGGAAAATGCTGGATAATAAAGCAAATTAAGGGGGTCATTATGATGGCGGACGGACTTTAGTCCGTCCGCCATCGTCACGGGAATTGGGACCGGCCGCCTATATGGTGGCGGTCCCGCACATGTAATTACAATGCGACCGCCACAGTGGCGGTCGCATTGGGCATGTTTACCATTGCGGCGAGTGCTGCAGGCTGAGCACCCACCACATTGGCAAAAATGGATGTTTTGCATTTCCCTGCACTACGTGGCAAGCACCACGCGGTGCCTGCCACATGGTGCAGGGAAATGTTGGGAGGCACCATAGGTGCCCCCCCAGTGCAAAACCCCTGCTGAAGGGAGGCCCGCTATGGGCCCCGAAATGCAATCCCCACCAGCCTTTGAATGGCGGTTGAACCGCCATTCAAGGCTGGCGGGGATGAAGCATCCTAATGTGGCGGACGGTGCCTGCTTGGCACCGCCACAATTCTAGGTATGCTTTCCGGGTCCGCCAGGCAGTCGTAACGATTGCCTGATTCGGACCCGCGGCGGACGGACTTTCCGACCGCCATGCACACCACCCGCCATCATAATCTGGTAGGCGGAAAAGTGCTTTGCGATGGCGGTGAATCCACCACCGGCAGGCTACTGGTGGCGGGTTCACCGCCATCGTAATGAGCCCCTAAATTACTATTCCAACTCCAAAACCAACGAAACTCAGGGAAAGTTCTGGATAATAAACCTAATTAAATTACTATTCCAACTCCAAAACCAACAAAACTCAGGGAAAGTGCTGGATAATAAAACTAATTAAATTACTACTCCAACTCCAAAACAAAATAAACTCAAGGAAAGTGCTGGATAATAAACCTAATTAAATTACTATTCCAACTCCAAAACAAAATAAACTCAGGGAAAGTGCTGGATAATAAAACATAATAAATTACTATTCCAACTCCAAAACCAACTAAACTCTTGGAAAATGCTGGATAATAAACCTAATTAAATTACTATTCAAACTCCAAAACCAACAAAATTCAGGGAAAGTGCTGGATAATAAACCTAATTAAATTACTATTCCAACTCCAAAACCAACAACACTCAGGGAAAGTGCTGGATAATCAAGCAAATTAAATCACTATTCCAACTCCAAAATAAACTAAACTCAGGGAAAGTGCTGGATAATAAAACATAATAAATTACTATTCCAACTCCAAAACCAACAAAATTTAGGGAAAGTGCTGGATAATAAACCTAATTAAATTACTATTCCAACTCCAAAACAAACAAAACTCAGGGAAAGTGCTGGATAATAAACCTAATTAAATCACTATTCCAACTCCAAAACCAACAAAACTCAGGGAAAGTGCTGGATAATAAACCTAATTAAGGGGGTCATTACGATAGCGGACAGACTTTAGTCCGTCCGCCATCGTCACGGTAATTGGGACCGGCTGTCTATATGGCGGCGGTCCCACACATGGAATTACAATGCGACTGCCACGATGGCGGTCGCATTGGGCATGTTTACCATTGCGGCAGGTGTTGCCGGCTGCAGCACCCGCCACAATGGCAAAAATGCAAGTTTTGCATTTCCCTGCACTACGTGGCAGGCACCACGCGGTGCCTGCCACATGGTGCAGGGAAATGTTGGGGGGCACCATAGGTGCCCCCCAAGTGCAAAACTGGAGTGCCCCTGTTGAAGGGGGGCCCACTACGGGCCCCCAAAGCCAATCCCCGCCAGCCTTTGAATGGCGATTGAACCGCCTTTCAAGGCTGGCGGGAATGAAGCATCCTAATGTGGCGGACGGTGCCTGCCACCATTCTAGGTATGCTTTCCGGGTCCGCCAGGCAATCGTAACAATTGCCTGAGTCGGACCCGTGGCGGACGGTCTTTCCGTCCGCCATGCACACCGCCCGCCATCGTAATGTGGCGGGCGGAAAAGTGCTTTGCGATGGCGGTGAATCCGCCACCGGCAGGCTGCCATCATAATGAGCCCCTAAATTACTATTCCAACTCCAAAACAAAATAAACTCAGGGAAAGTGCTGGATAATAAAACATAATAAATTACTATTCCAACTCCAAAGCCAACAAAACTCAGGGAAAGTGCTGGTTATTAAAACATAATAAATTACTATTCCAACTCCAAAACAAGATGAACTCAGGGAAAGTGCTAGATAATAAAACATAATAAATTATTATTCCAACTCCAACACCAACTAAACTCAGGGAGAGTACTGGATAATGCACCAAATTAAATTACTATTCCAACTCCAAAACCAACAAAACTCAGGGAAAGTGCTGGATAATAAACCTAATTAAATTACTATTCCAACTCCAAAACCAACAAAAATCAGGGAAAGTGCTGGATAATAAACCTAATTAAATGACTATTCCAACTCAAAAACAAAATGAACTCAGAGAAAGTGCTGGATAATAAAACATAATAAATTACTATTCCATCTGCAAAACTAAAAAACTCAAAGAAACTGCTGGAGGATAAAATATAATAAATAACTATTACAACTCAAAATTTATAATCAATAAAATATTTTTTTAATCAAACTTATCTTTATAATACATTTTTACATTTTTAAATTAATATTTTTCTACAAATTATTTTTTTGAAAATAAATTACAAAAATTTAGAAAAATGTACTCAAACATAAATATAACCTCAATATTTTTAATTACTTTTTTCAAATTAAAATTTTTAAATTAAAAAAATTACAATTCTCAATTTCTACTTTTGATAAAAAATATTTTTAAACAACATTAAAAAATGACTCCCTACCCTTATCCCCTATAAAATCAACATCACACTACTAAATTCTCTCAAAATATTCTAATTTTTTTTTTAATTTACAAATAATATTTTCAAATTATTCCCCACCTTAACTCACTAAAAAGAAAACAACCCGCTACAAAAATTTGCAGATTTTTAAAAAGATTTCTACTTTAATTACATTTTTTAAATACTCCACATAATTATCCCCTATAAATACATCTCACAAATAAATATTCGAAATATTTTAAAAATATAAACATCCCACTACTAAAACTTTACAAATTTATTTTAAATATTTACATTTTATATCAATTTTTTTAAATTACTCCCCACCCTTATCCCCTATAAACCCAACATCCCGCTCCTAAAATTTAACAAAAATGTAAAAAATATTTAAATTCTAATCCTAAATTTTTAAATTACTCCCCCCCTTATCCCCTATAAACCCAACATCCCACTCCTAAAACTTAATTAAAAAAAGAAAACAAACTTTTTAACATGTATTTTTTAATCTATAAAACATATAATAACTAATACTAAATTAATAATAATAAAATACTAACAATAAAGAAAAAATCGATATAATTTACAACAATATTTTTGATATCGAAATTTACAGAATCAATATTTTTGCATTACATATAATTCGATATTTTTAACAATGAAAAAACTTACCTCGATATTTTACACCATCGATATTCTTGAGTCGATATATATGCAATTCGATATTTCCACGTCGATATTCTGTCTCTGCACCCTTTTGGATTACGTTACAATAGTGCTCACTTACCCCCATACATTACCAGTTCTACATAGAACGCTTTCTAGACCCAAAATCTCATACTATGAGTCCCTGTGGAAGGAAAAATGGTTATCAAACTCGGAGGTAAGTATTTGACTTACGAGGTTGAGGTTTTGAGGTTAGGACCAAGGTTTCCTAAGGTCCAAGTGGACACTATAGTTGCACGACCAGCAGCACTGGGGCAGCCGGGTGCAGAGTGCAGGGGCCCAATGTTAGCCAACGGGCTAGGGGGGACTTTGGTTGGGATCTGCTGGCAAGCAACCCACTTGACTGTGGAGCAAAACTCCTAAGGTTGCAGTTGGCACTGCAGGGGCGAACGACCGACACAAGAACTGCACCGCCAGCAGCACCGAGACGGCCGGGTGCAGGATGTTAAGCGGATGTCACGGTCCCTGGGCTTCTCAGTGGAGACCGTCGGTTTTGGAAAGTTGCAGGCTCGGTTGGGAGGACTTTTTGGAGGTGACAAATGACTGGGAAGGTGACTGGGAATCTGGGAGGATACTTGGACACCATCATTTGGGCCACCCAAGGCCAGGAAGGCATTGAGGGCAGGGGTGTCTTCGGTGTTGGTTACCTTAGGCTGCGATCGGTCGCGGTCGGCATCAGTTGGACAGATGCGGTCGGACTTCCTGGACCGCTTCGGTCAAGGGAGCAGTTGTCTTACCGCCTTTGGTCACAGTCGGGGGGACCCTTCAAGTAAAAGCTGCAGGTTTGGTTTCGAAGCTAGCGGGAGGTCAGGGGTCACCGGATCCCAACTTAGGATCACCGGGGGACCTCTTTGGAGTATGGGGCCACTCGACCTCGGGCCGTGGCTGCTGGGTGCAGAGTGGTGCAGCATCGCGGAGTCCGGACTCTGACGGTTAGTCTTTGGTTTAAGCATATCTGGTGCTCACAGGAGACAGAGTCTGTTAGTTGGGTGCAGGCCAGGACCTCTGGGCTCTGGGGGTCTGCTGCTGCTGGAGACGCTGGTTTCTTTACTGTAGGCAGGTCATGGTTGGAACAGGCTGGTAGGGCTGGGGCCAAGTCAGTTGGTGTCCTCGGTTTCTTCCTGAGTCAGCACGGCTCTTCGGTCCTTCTTCTTTCTTCCTCGAATCTGAGGAGGCAAGGTTCAGGGTCACCCCTAAATACAAAATTTAGGGGCGTTAAAGAGGTGTGTAGGGTGGGACCAATGGGTCCCTTCTTTGGAGTGGGTACACACCCTATTATGCTACCCTCCAGTGGGAGGGGGCATGAGCATCTTCCTAATTGGCTTAGTCCCTTCATCTTCAAGATGGAGGGGCCTGAGATGTGTGCTTCACCTCGCTATCCTCACCTGAGGGGTGGGGTTGGCAACGGTGGGCACACCTCTCTTCCTAGCTTGAATTTCCCACCGATTCTCCGGCCCAGGTGGGGGTCAGAACTGGTGGGAGCCAGTTGCTGGGGGCAGCAAAAGGCAGGGACAGCGTCCAAAGGTGGCAGGCCTTTGAAGCTTCCCTTTTCGTGGGCACAGCCTCCTCCCACAGGATGGGCTTTGTTTCTGGACCCAGAGAGTGGAGGCCCTCTACCCAGGGGTCTAGAAACCTGTCTGGTGGTGGCAGTGGTGAGCAGCCAATCAGGAACTACACCAGGGCTGGTCAGTTTTCAAGGGGCATTTCTAAGAAGCTCTCTGGGTGCATTTTTCTTTAAATCCCACACTTGCATCAGTGTGGGTTTAATGTGCAGAGACGTTTGCTACCAAACTTCCCAGTTTTTAGTAAAGCCATTATGGAGCTGCGGAGTTCATAGTGACCAACTCCCAGACCATATACTCTTTATGGCTTTACTACACTTACAATGTATATGAATGGACTTAGACACTGTAGGGGTAAAGGGATCATGCATCTGTACTCTCACCTTAGGTCTAGTGCACCCTGCTAGAGGGGTGACTTACCTAGGCCTTAGGCAGTGGATTGCAGACATGGCATGCAAGGACTATGCGCATGGACTATGCGGTCATAATTTGTTTTATAATCATGTAAAGTTTGCAAAAACAGTGTTTAAAATACACACAGCTGTGCACACAGTTACTCAGGTACATGTTTACTTGAATATTATTCGAATATTCAGAACTGGGGACTGTCAGCCCCCAAATACTGTGTAGCACGCAAAACAGTTTTAAGTTAGTGGATGGTCAGACCAACATGCAGAGAACTTTGACTAATCACGGAGTGTGCCACTGAAACCAATTTGCATATTTATGCAGGGTGTGTGCCATGTAGACTCTTCACTTTTCTCTGCACCAAAATATGTAGCCTGCTGGGGCAGAGTGTGTAGGTTAAGGTTCAGGGCCTCTAAGTGTGGCACAATAGGTGCTGCAGCCCTCAGAGGCCTTACTTGGTCACAGCGCTCTTGGTACCCATGGTACCTTTTACAAGGGGCTTGCCTGTGGCCAGGGATGGTCCAATTGTAGAAACTAAGGTACAATTTTGGGAAAGAACACAGGCCCTGGGAACCTGATTGCCAGGGACCCAGGGCACATCAAGTCAAAGTGCATCAGAAATCTGGCAACAAGTGGGGGGGGGTTACTGCAACAGAAACACGCTGTCTTACAGGTACGGTTGCACCTTTTTTTATTCTTGCTGGAAAGAGCAATTTATTGATGACTGCATCACTGAATCAAGCTTTGGTACAGGCTGAGCTCTCTCCAATCTTAGTCCACCTGAGAGTTACTGAAACCCAGCTCACGCCATTTCTGGCACACTAATCTCTGCTTCTGTGAAACCCCCCAGAGGATATTATGACAAGTTTGATTGCTCCAACCTGACAGCAAAATCTCCCTAACAAACAACCTTCAGTGCTGGCAGTGGTGGTTCCTACATTCAGAGGCCATGCTCATCATGTTCACCCAACTCCACTGGCCATCCCAATACCTGTGACCATTACTATCGCTGGGGGTTTTGCTGCTAAGGCCTCTAACCCTGACTTTCTCCCCATCAGACTATTTTAAATCTTCCCTCCGCTGTGTGCCCCTATATTGTGGTTTTGACTGGTGTACGCTCTGTACAGAAACACTCGGAGGAGTCTTTACTTTATTTTACTTAATTTCTCATTATTTCAATGCATAAAAGTACAAACAGACATGAGTTAAAAAACATATTATAGCCATTAAAATTCCTCTAAAAACATACATCATCTTAAAAGCAATTAATTCTTACATTCATGTATTTGAGTATATTCAGAATAACGAGAATGCAAAAACATTTGGAGCGATAAACATCTGCGCTTAGCCACTGCCCATTAGAAAGATGCGAGAGCATAACACACATAGGGTTCTACCAACTGTTGAATAAAGTGCAGTTCAGGTCTACATTGGACAAATTTATATTTACGCAGCATAGGGACTAAAAAAGCTTTCCTTTGGGGACCATAAAATGTACAAAAGAATAAAATATGTAAAAGTGACTGAGGTGCTTTCCCGTCACAGGGGCATGGCGGTAAGTCATTCACCGAGAGGGTATTTGCCGGAGAGTCAAACATTAAAGGAACGTAATTGAGTCGAAACCCAGTCAAGATGTACTGCTGCTGGAAGTTCTGTATAAATGACAAATACGATTGTAATACATCTATTAGTGGGGGAAGCAAGCTATAAGCAATTACTGTGCTTTTTGCTTTATTCCTTTCCCATCTGTCCCCTGCGGCTTTTGCTAAAACATCTTTTTTAATTTTGTTTTTGGGAAATTATCACATTAACTTGTAGTGTCAAATAAAGCTAGAAGTCCCAGGGCAGAGAAAGTATACTGCACATACTTTAACCAGGGGATCCTCTGGACATGATCCATTTTTAAGCAGTCCCTCAGGATCACCTGGTTTAGCGGTACACACTCCCTTTTCCATAAAGAGAGCCATAGTAATAGAGGGGCTAATCTAATTTCGTCCTCAAGATATGGTAAGTCCAACTCCATACGTGCCGAGTACTTTGCACTTGAACGGGGGAGCGAAAGGATATTCTTACAAAAATCATCCTCCACATGCTTGAGTGGCCTTAAATCTATCGTGCCCCAAATTGCTGCCCCAAGAATTTCACTAGCCTTCGCTTTTGTACCATAAATGTTTAACATTTCTGGGATCTGTTTGGATCCCAGTTTTTTGATAGCTTTGCAAGGGCCATAATACCATTTTCCAAGAGGCTCTTTCTACTTAGGACCATATTTTTCCAGGATAATTTCTTGTCGAATAGTACCCCCAAATAAGAGAAAGTGTCTACCATTTCCATCCTACTCTCCTCTATATCGAAGTTGAAAGATTTCTTTGGGCAGGTTCCTGCAATTAAAACAAAGGATGTAGACACATTCACATGTAGGTCTAAACTGGCCATAAATTTTGTATACTCCTCTGTAAGCTTTTGCAACGACATTGGAGTCCTTGCCAAGAGGACTGCATCATCTACATAGAGGAGTATAGGTAGAGGGGATGTCTCCATATAGGGAGCATCTTTCGACGTTTGGCCCAATATTGTCTCCAACCCGTTAGTATACAGGGAGAACAAGAAAGGGGCAAGTACACATCCCTGCCTCAACCCTCTCTCAATGTTAAAAGCCCCTGTGCATTCTCCTACTCTTCCATAATGGACACTTGCTGTAGCTCCTGTATATAACTGCTGAATAAACCCAGTAATTGGCGGGGCCACTCCCATTTCCTCCAAAAATGCTCACAGTTTAAGGCAGCTGTCAAATCCATAAATGCCATACAAAGTTGTCCCTCTTTGGCTAAGGTGTATTGAGAGATGGTCATCGTTAAATTTAGGTACTGGTCAATTGTGCCCTTTCCTTTTCTGAAACTATACTGGGGCTCTGCCAAGATTCATTTTTCTCTGGCCCACTCCTCTATTCTCCTCTATCTCTAATTAAGGAGATAGATCTATAGTTTTTGGGTTCTGCCCTATCTCCCTTTTTATAGATTGGGACAATTATGGAGACTTTACAAGAACTTGGCGGGCCTCGTTTGGTTACAGCATTAAAAACGTTAGTCAAGGCAGGGCCCCACAGTGCCTTGGTTTCTAGGAATACATCTGTCGGGACCTCGTCAGGGCCGGGCGCCTACAGAGGATTAGTCTGAGCCAGTGCGCAATAAATTTCTCCCAAATAAAAAATTAGATGTGTAGGAGACTGGTCTTTTGTGCTAACACTATCACTTATAATCAAAGTGGGATTTTTAAATATATTTTAAAAGTGTAGGACCCATCAATTCTCCTCTATATGTGAATCTAAAGAGGGAACTCCTTCTTCCTGTAGAAAGGGGGCCTTCATCACCTTCCAGAATTCCTGACCATCCTTTCTCTGTAATTCCAGTCTCAGATCTTCCCATGCTTTAGCCTTTTAATCCTTAAATCTAGCCCACCTTGCCTTTTTATAATTTACTCATAGGGATTTTATCAGGCCTTGATCCCTAGATACTGCACGCAAGGTAGTAGGCAGACTGTTGGCATACTTAGAAAAATTGTGATCATACCATGAATGTTGAAACTTATTTCTAATCCTAAATGGTCGTATCAATTGGGAGCTAATCCCCTTCAATACTACTTCAAACGCTATTATTGCCTAATCTGGGGGGGCACTATCATCTAAACAGATTATAATCTCTCTGTGATTATCAGCTGTCAAAGTATGAAGGAGGGCTTGTCCCTCCACCCTATCCCATTTTAATATGTAACCATTGTTTCTGGCGAGGACGGGTTTTGGTACCAAGTCTACCTGCGTATAGGACTTGAGCTCCCATCTCATATCATAAGCCAGGAGAGGATGGTCACTAAAGACTGTAAAATCAACCCTTTTACTACAAATTCTTTCTCCTAAAGATTCAGAAGCAATTATAAAATCAATTGTAGAACCAGAATCAGGGGATCCATAAGTCTTGTCCATGACTCCTGATATCAGGTCAACATTATTTTCAATCCCCATGTCCCATATAACTAACATCCTATTCAAAGCCTCGCCATAGGTGCTATGTTTAGAATGTATAATCGGGTCCCCTTGACAGTCTATTACCCCAAACACAGCATTGTCCAATAAATGACAAGGATTAATATTGAGATCACCCATCCAAATTATTCTTACTATTCTAGGGTGTTGGGAGGTAATTTCAACAATCTCCTTTTCCAATTACGTTACCACAGTCTCCATCATCCCCTCAAATGTGTTATTATATAAATTAATTATTAATAAGTCCCAAACTTCCTGCCCCTCAACTAATAAGTGATGAAAATATATTGACTCATTAAAAAGCTTCAGTATTCTAATATTAACCGTGTTTGCCACCATTGTCACTATACCACCTTTTGCTCTACCTGCTCTAGATGGAACCGCCAAAGTTTGCAATGCTCTAAATCCATCCATGGATATTGCTGCTATCTCCCAAGTTTCCTGGAGGTACACAATATCATATTTGTTTATTTCAATTTGCCACTCTTGTTTGTCCCTCTTGCGGGCAAGCCCTGCAATATTCCAGGAAATTAACTTCATTATCTTCTGCTCCTCCTTGCCTTTCTCGGGTTCCCTAGGTGCCTTGCCTTTTCTCTCACTACCTCTTATGGTAACCTGGCTCAGGAGTCAATCACATTCATCTAAACCTTCTAATGGTGCAAATCTGTTGTTACTAAATACTTCATTAGAGCTGCTCGAGGATTGTGCCTCTCTCTGGGGACATATAAAGTTTTTCTTACCCTCATCTGGGTCCTACAAACATCATAGGGTTTGTAAAAGAAACCTAACGGTAAGGTATATATCTGTGTTCCTATTGATGGGTCAACAGGTAGGTGTCCTATCAGGTCTCTAACCAATTCTCAAGTGTTGATGTTTATTACAATGCAGCCCCCTGGTGTAGATGTTAACGCCCGTCCAACCCAAGAAATCCTCCTAGCCATGATGATACATCTGTGAATAAACGTGCCCACTTTACCAAATTTCATCAGCCAGTGAAGTGCTTTCCCCATAACTTGTTCTGTTGTCTCATATTGTAATTTTCCTTAATTTCGGGACATTCACCAAAATAAGAACAAACGGGCCAGCTTCCAGTGGGGGAGAGAGGGTCTGGTATCTGTTTCCCCCCATCACCTTCTGACTGATTGCCCGGCACCATCATCTCCTTCAGGTGCACCCTATCTTCCTCTCTCCCACAAGGCCCTCTAGGACCCAGATTAGCCTGCATATTAGAGGCAACAGATACTGTATGGGTACTTATACCATCAGGTCTCTCACTATATGCGTAGCTCTCACTTAGGACTAACTCGTCCCTATTCTGGGCATCGGATTGCGCACATATTTGAGTATTCTGGGATTTCTGATTACCTCTTTGTTCCCTATACTCATTCTTTTCACCGCGATTTGGGACAGTTAAAGTTGAAATAGGATTTGAAACCATTGAAGCTTCCGTAGAACTAGTGGCCGTACCAGGCTTCTGGAGTATTTTGCCCTTCTCTATTGCATTTAATAAAAGCTGTTCTAATTTTGTGTGGATTTCTTGTGTGTTTTCATTTAAAAGGCCCTGGATGTGAACCTGATCAGTACTCGTGGTCACCAAATTTTCTTTTAAAAGCTGTTGTTATCTTGTCCCTCCTCTTTTCCTTTTCACCGGTGGTTCCTTTGGAGAAATGATGATGCTATTTTTACCAGTCTGAGTACTTGGTGGGTCAGGAAAAATGTATCCTGTAGAGTCAATGGGCACAATAGTCGAAGAGCTCTCATTAATATTTCCCCCACTATTGGGTTCTCCAAGTGACAGTCTATGTTCTGTCAGTTCTATCTCTTTGGTCAAAACATTAGCAGCCCTTCCCAGAAATGAATCGAGTGTTGTGATGATCTCCCCACCTGCATCCGCCTGCTTGGTTTTTCTTTTTCCCATATTGGGAAGTTTGCAGGAGTCAAGCGCTCAACATTAAGGGGGTTGCCCAGCCAAGCCTCTTCCGGGCTTTGACAGACATGGATGGGACTGCCCTTGGCCCAGGCTTTGCCCGGGCACTTACTGCGCCGCGAGGCCGCGATGCGCTTATGAGCGTGGGGGAGGTGTAGGCGAAACTGGACGCTGCTGGGAGTTGGAGTCCTCCTGGTCCTCATGGTGACAAAATCCCCTGTCAGGCAAAGTCCTTATGTTGGCATATACAAGGGCCATGAGGCCACAACGCGCCTATGAGCGCTGGGGAGGCGTGGCCTAAACTGGAGGTTGCTGGGAGTTGGAGTCCTCCTGGTCCTTCTGGTGACAAAATCCCCTGTCAGGCAGAGTCCTTATGTTGGCAGCTACAAGGGCCAAGAGGCCGCGATGCGCTTATGAGCACAGGGGAGGCGTGGCCTAAACTGGAAGCTGCTGGGAGTTGGAGTCCTCCTGATGACAAAATCCCCCATCAGGCAGAGTCCTTACGTTGGCGGCTACAAGGGCCGGGAGGCCCCGACCCGCTTATGAGCACGGGGGAGGCATGGCCTGAACTGGAAGCTGCTCGGAGTTGGAGTCCTCCTGGTTCTCCTGGTGACAAAATCCCCCATCAGGCAGGAGTCCTTATGTTGGCGGCTACCAGTCCAGCACCTTACTGCGTAACTCCCCATATGACTCTGAGGAGTCATATGGGACATTACGCAGTAAGGTGCTGGACTGGTTAGTGTGCCACAGGAACTTTCCTTTTGCCCTTTCTAACAAGATTTTGTTCACTTGATGGATTGGTTTGGACCCTATCACCTCTCAAGGGGACTGCGTTATCATTAACTTTAAATCCCCGCCTGCGGCTCAGGCTATATTGTGCGGGAGCCCGAGTAGTCCTATTTCTGCAAGCTCTATAGTTCCTGCCACTACTGGGTTTTTCTACAAACCTCAGTTTTTACCTGCATTTTTTCATAAATCACAGCCTCCGGTGATGAGTGGTAGAAGAGTCGAGGATACTTCGGGGGTGAGATCAGCCCCTATACCGCCCAGCTCTTCTGCTATCTCTTCCGTTCCCTCTAACATCTGCTTCAATGTACCTGTAGAGAATCAGTTTGAAATCTTATCCGAAGTTGATTGACTGTTACAATCCCACTCCAGAAGCCTGTATACTGATGTGCCCAAGGGGGCAGAAAATGCAGAGAAGGGGTCTGATGCAGGGCCTGAAGGGTTCACTCGTGAGTTGGAACGTGGCAGGGTTAAAACATATGATTCTAAACCCAGATTGGTTGTTGGATTTTATACATACATTTGATTTTGTTGTTATGCAGGAAACCTGGGTTATTTCATTGATTTTATGCAGGGGTTTTTCCTGTTACATTTGCCCTGCTATCCCCTCTTCTTATGGGAGAGCTAGGGGAGGCCTCTGAATATGTGTAAAATTAAATCTCAGGATAGAAGTGTCTATTATTGACTCAGGAAGCCCTGCATACCAGGCTCTGCTTAATAAAGATAGTCAGGGTTCTTTTTAATTTTATTTGGTATACTTTTATAACAATAATTTCACTAATCCTTTCAGTCTCTTATTCGAGGAGTTGTTTTACTTTATAATGAGTTTGAAACCTATTGGGTCTGGTACCACACTCCAACCTAGATTTGTGTTATTTGGAGCTTTCAATGCCAAACTTGGGGATCTGTCAGAGGATTTGGGTTTCATGGGCTCTGTAGCGGAAGCAGGACCACTGGATAGTAGAGGAAGCTAGTTAAGGAAACATGTAGTCTCACATGATCTTGTAGATGTTATCAGCTTTTTCAGGATGAAAGGCTGAGTAAACCCACGTTCGGGGGAGGGGTCATCTGGTATCGATTAGGTGTTTGCTCCCTGGTATTTCCTTCAGTAGTGCTCTAACAGTTCAGTTATAGTGACTCAATGGGGGATCATAATGCATTGTCAATGAAAGGGGTCCTCCCCTTGGGCAAGGACAAACTGCCCATAGTATGTATCGAAATCAATCGACATTCGAGAAATAGGCTCAGATTGATTTGGCTTCTGAGAGTTCCTAGCTCTACGCTTGGTTTCCTACTTAAAACTCATCTGTCGGTGTTTATGGGGTGTTTAGCTGAGGATTTTGGGGAAGCCCTATCTGTTTGCTATCAACTTTTATGCTCATGCATTAAGAATCATTTGTTGAAACCTCATCGACTTGCCCTAGATCATCCAAGCTGGTTTGACGTGAATTTTTCAGTGGCCAACTGCCATCTGAGGAAGGCTCTGTCCGGGTGCTCAAGAGACATTGGGGAGTTTCGGGATGCTAGGAGGGAATATAAATGGTCTGTCAAGCATAGGAAGAACTACTTGAATAAAAGGGATTGGGAAAAGTTGGAATTTGCAGCTGCTCAGAATAACAGTCAAGTGTTCTGGGAGGTTGTATGTTGGAACAACGAGTTCCTCAACAACGAATCCTGTACTGTCTGTACTACGACTGTGTCTCAACCATGATATTTTTACCACGCATTCTTTTACCACAAATTTTCATGATAAAGGAATGCATGGTAAACCCACCCCCTAAAATCTAAACCGAACCCCTCCCACTCCCTAAAAACTTCCCCGTACCCCTCCACCTCCCACCATCTAAAAACTTACACAAACCCCCCAAACCTCCTAAAAACTAACACTAACCCCTCCCACCCCCTAAAAACTAACACAAACCCCCCCCACCTCCTAAAAACTATCACAAACCCCCCCACCCCCTAAAAACTAATACGAACACTCCCACTCCCTTAAAACTAACTCAAACCCCTCCCACCCCTAAAAACTAACACAAACCCCTCCCACCCCCTAAAAACAATCACGACCTTAACCCCTAAAAACTAACACGAATCCCCCCACCCCCTAAAAATAACACAACCCCTCCCAACCCTTAAAATCTACCCTGAACCCCTCCCACCCCCTAAAAACTAACACCCAACCAACCCTCCCCACCCCGAACCCCTCTTACCTGTCCTGTTCCTCGAATGGTCCTCTCAACTCTGCCCATCCCGAACACTAGACTGTGTTAGCCTGAACCACACACAGGCGTGGTTCAGGCTAAGTCGTTGTTCGGTTTGCGTGACTCCGGAACTCGTTGTTCCGGAGTCGCTGTTCAGGATGTTCCCCGTTCTGGCATATTGTTGGCAAGTTCTTCCAGCTGGATGCCCTTCTCAACCAACTCCTAGTTTGCAACATAATCGGCTTGGAGTAGGTCAAGCATTTTACCTCTATTTACCAGCTGTCTGAGGATAAATTACGTGCCAATATGTTACACGTGCATTTGGAAACTCCCCTCCATTCCAGATTTTCCTTCTGGAAGTGGAAGAAGCCATCAGGCAGAGTTTAAGTGGTAAAGCTCCTGGGCTCAATGGGATCCCTTTGGATCTAATTAAGTGTAATTAGATGTCTGGGGTCCCTTGTTCACTAATCTGTTTAACAACTCTTTGTGTAGCAGGGTTCCACATTCCTGGGCCCATTCAATAATTGTCCCAATTTTTAAATAGAGGGACCGAGGGTCTCCTAAATGTTATAGGCTCATGTCCCTCATCGACAGTACAGTGAAGATCCTGTGGTGGGTAATTTTCAATTGTTTGCAGACCTGGGCTAGTGACAACAACAACTTGTCCCCATGTCAATACGGATTCCGCCCAGGACTAGGTACAGTGGAGCATTGCCTGAACCTGCATTTGATTGTGGATAAATATACCAACGCCAGGCACTGCCCACTATATCTGGCCTTCTTGAATCTGTCTACCATGTTCGATTGCATGAATAGGGCCAAGTTATGGCTGATTTTGTTAGATTTGGGATTAGAAGTTCCCCTGGTTAACTTTTGTACTCATTACATAAGAATCTAGAGGCAAGGGTTGGCTACGGCCGAGCAGGAGAAACGTCCAACGCTTTCCCTCTAGTCAATGGGGTGCATCTGGGGTGCATTTTGGCACCTTTGTTTTTCATCATCTATATTAATGAATTAAGTACCCATGTGTCTGCTGCCACCAGGGACGTACTAAAATTGCTAATTTTATTATACGCTGACAACCCTGTTTTAATGGCTAGAACGCCTAGCGCCTTATGTATTTTGGTAGAATACTTTGTTTCATTTATGGGTAGTTTGGACATGTCAACTAATTATGGGAAATTGCACATAGTGGCCTGTGGGCCAGGCAGGAGAAATTTGTCGTCCCTAAAGAGTAAAGATCATTCTCTGTGCAGAATTTTAGTTACCTTGGTGTTACCTTTGATTCTTCTAACTCTTGATGAAGTCCCTCCATGATGACTTCAGTCTCTCCCAAAGAATGGAGGAAGTTTTTAGTAAGCATTCGTAATGATGGGGCAGGGTAAATGTAAAATTTTTAACCTCCTAATATTTCCGTACAATATTAATAAACATGTTCGTTTAAGTAAATAACCAACAATGTATGTTAAGGGTTAATGGTAACACGCAATTCAGTGTGCAAATGAATTGACTTATAATGGTTTACGTTTCTAACATAGCATAATATTTGCGTACTAATTTAATAATAAATGCATGATTTGTGCTTTTAAATAAAACGTGTGGTTGCAAAATAAAGCGATGGTAAGTAAGGGACAGCTTTATATGTTGCTTCTGCTAGGTAATACCTAATTGGGGTACGTAGAAAGACAGGAGGGAAACGAAAGGGTTTATATTTCTTTGTTTTAATAACATTTTGTTTATCTTTGAAAATAGTGCGCTTAGGCCTGCCGAGCAGCAATATAAAATGGCCGCGAGTTACTAGAGTGCGCATGAGCGGATGAGACCATGTGATAGAGGAGAGAGGCTATGGAAAAGGGATGATCACGTGCTGATGCCGAGAGGCTAAGATGAAAGTATGGTCAAGGCTGCTGTGACCCTTCTGAGCAGATGTGTGCCAAGATGATCAGCAAGAAGCGTGAGAAGCCTGGTTGAATCAATAGACGGAACTGTATTACACAAAATGTAACAGAAAAAGATACAATTTGGACTGATCGAAACGGATGAGCAAGTGCAAGAACTGTGGGAAACGATGCTTGCATGGACATTCCACACGGAACTGGTTAAGACCAGGAAGTTTGATTAAAATGTATATGGACCTGAGTTTTTGACCAATGAGAATGAATCGCGCCATGTAAGAAGAAACATTTTATGCTGTAAGCTAGAATTAGGGTATAAGAAGACGTACTCTTGGTGGGAGGGGTTAGAATGCTGCGGGATGCTGCGGGAGATGCTGAAGAAGTTAGATGCTGTAGATGGGAGAGTTTGCGGTTGCTGATGCTGACGAGCTGATGCTGCTGCTGTTATTTTCCTTTTCCAGTTGAGTATAAAGATGCTGCTTTAGGAGAACTTTTTATTGATAGATTTTTATTAGAATTATTAGGATTTCCCCAGAGAGATAGATAGGTTGATCTATAGAGTTCTTAGTATGATAACCTCGTTTTTCCGTCTAATAAAAGTGCCATGCAATTTCAAACTATTCTTATAATGATGATAAATGCAATGATCTGAATAATAAGCTTAATCTAAATTTCATGCATTCAAAACTTTATATAAACTTTATTATTCTTGAAATAAATGACTCAGTGATTTTCTTTAGCATAATGATTAATAATGGAATGGTAAAAGAGTTCATTGTGATTGAGCTGGTCTTAATCACCATCAACTGATTCCTACTAGTTGGTCCATCGACCAATGAGCGGAATACCTTAAAAGCAAATGAGAAATTTTATGTCATTATAAAAGAGGTATCCGATCTCCTTCCAGCGAATCGTTTTTCTCCTAGGTTTCATGACGGAGGAAATCCAGGGAACAAATGAGTAAGTGAATGTATATGCGGTGTTATGGGCCCCACCGTTATATGGATATAGTGTGTGTGTTAGAGAAATAATTGCACCTGGATGACCAAAGCATAATAGGAGAATTATTTTTATTGTTAGCGCTGGATCAGATTTCTTGGTAGCAGAGTTATGGTCTCTATAGATTAGTTTGGTGATTATTGATTTATGATTATAGATTATTGATAAGTTTATGTCTAACACTTTTTGTTGAGTCGCGTTATGTTATATGTAAGTTTTCACGCTTCCGGGAAGTAGGAAGTGGAACACGTGTGGCAAGAGAAGTCGCATGGAATTTTACACTGTCTGAGTTCATTTTTGGTAATAACACAGGTTGTGTTATATTAGGGACATTTTGCGTATAAAAGGTGTGTAAGTGAAATAGTGATCGGTTTTCTTGTGAAACTCTGGCCTTAATTCTCAGGAGCAGTATAGTCTCCACATGTGTTTTATCCCCAGAGAATCGGGTTTACTGATTGCTTGAAAGAAGGGTAAGGTAGAGGGAAGTGCTACTTTATCGACGAAACTGAAAGTTCTGTGGTAGGGTAGAGGTAAGCTCTGCCTACTGGAAAATACAGAATTCTTGTGTGAATGGTCAAAGCTATCTTTTCGGTTTAGCGAATCAGACAATGGAAATGTGGATAAAATGTTGTAACTAACAAGAATTGTTGAAAAAGAAATTGCCGATAAATTTTGTAAAGGAGGGGCAAGAGCAAAGTGACGTAGACAAAAGCCGCGCTGGGATTGGACAGTGCGCCGTAGGCAGAAATCGCTTTGATTGGAGCTTTGGTGTGAGTCGCGCAAGGATTGGTTGAATAGCCTAGTGACGTGGAAGTTTGTGATTGGAGTGTTGGTGTGAGTCGCGCTAGTATTGGTTGAAATAACGCATAGGGAACAGTGTTGAATTGCGGATTGTTTAAGAAGAAAAAGGTTGTGAATCATGTCGTACTATGAGTATGGAAAAGAGAAAACGTCTTGGATGTCGAAAGTTAAGAACTTCTTTAAGAAGGACAAAAAGGTAGTGACTAGAGAGGGACAAATAATTCCTCCGCCGAAATCACCAGCTTCACATATGATGCTGAAATATGGATATCATACATGCATATGGTTAGAAAATTGGACAAAATACACCAAGAACGATGGAGCATTGGCTTTTCCTGAGAATGGTTCATTTAATGTAGCAGTATTACGGAATTTGAGAGAAAAGATGGTAATGTTAGAACCCAGACCTAGACCAACACAGTTTGAAGCTTTAACGGAATGGGAAGATGAGATGTATGAGCGAGAGAGATCCAGAGGATTAAAGAATCATGAGTTTATGCCTGGAAGGTTGTGGGGAATAAATCATGAGGACAGAGTAAAGCGTTGGAGATACGCTAACATGGCAGGAGGTTTGTTTCCAGCTTTTGCGGTTGAGGAAGAAGCAAAGAGAAATTGTACCGAGAAAAAGGAACATGTAGTGGTAGAAAAGTATGTGTATGGTGGTAGTGAAACAGATGACGAATTGCTGGAAGATATTTTAAACAGAAACCCACCTCCATACCAACAGACTTCTGCGGTGGTGACACCTAATGCACCGCCAATGGAAACTGGGAGGAATAAAAAACCCGAACGAAGAAATGAAATAAATAGGTCACAAGAAACATTTAAAAGTTCACAAAATGAAGAGACAGAAAGTGACAATGCAATTGAATTAGCAAAAACGACAAAAGAATTGACTGAGAAAATAAGAGAATTGACAAAGAATATGGAAGCTGTAACTGTACCAGTAACGATAGGTCCAGTAATGCCAATTTTCGAGAATCAGAAAATTAATGAACATTCTTTAGTGATTCCCATGAATTCACATTTGCAAAGAAAAAGAGAAGGGATAGAACTGAATAATGAAGGTGCACACAATTTGGCTAGTACGTGTAGACCAAACCCACCTACAAATTTGACGATGAATGAGAATGAGATTAGGAGAATGCCTATGGTGACAGAGTCCGCATCAGGAACACCAGAAAGAAGCAGTGATTGGATAGAATTAAATAGTACGCCTGTAGGTCCGACTCCAGAAGAGTTAAATGAATGGATGAAAGCGCTAAAAGCAAAAGAACCAGAAGAAAACCCATTAGATGTAATTAGGTTGAAAATAGACATGGAAGAGTTGATTTTGGGAACAATTGGAACAGAAAAACTAAAAAATTATCAGGATGACGAGATTATGTTTTTGTGCAAGAGTCTTACTTGGAGAGCTAGAAATTTACATGACAAATTGGAAGAGATTGCAAGTGAACTAGGAGTAGAATTTGTGAAAGTGAGGATGTTGCAGAAACCGTACAGAGTAGATTTTTGTGAGAAAGACATAGAGAATTTGAACACTTCAGGAATACTGACCCAAATAAAAGAGTTGATTGTTTTATTGAGAAAATGGGGTGATGTGGATAGATGGAGAAATAGATGGACAAAGAGGAATGAGAAAACAACAGATAAAGCATCTTTGGCTTTTGCAGTTACAGATAAGGAACCAGTTGCTAGGGAATACCCGATGAGAGAAACACCAGGTGGTAGTTATGTGCATGTTCCATGGACCAGACAGGATATACTGTCATTTACAAATGACTTCCCAAAATTGAGAGAGAAACCAGTAGAATGGTACAGACAAGTGGAGAGATTTGTTAAGGTGTCAAAAGTGCTGTGGATAGATCTAGATGGATTGTTTGATATAGTAGTGCCAGCTGATTTGTGGACAGAATGTAAGATTACAATTGATTGGCCAACTGTAGAATATCCAAGGGATGCTAAAACAGGAGCGCCAGGTCCAGAAGTGATGAGGAAGTATGATCAAGTAGTTACCTTTTTGAAGAATAAAATTCCACCAAAAGAAACAGATTGGGTAAAAATAGACAGAACAACACAGGAAAGCAAAGAGTCAGTGCACGCGTACTATGAGAGATTGTTGTTGGTTTTCAAACAGTATAGTGGTTATGAGACACATAGGGGTCGATTCCGATTCGGGCCGGAAAAAGCACCGACCGACTCGGAGCCGGAAATTATACCGACCGACACGTACCTGTGGCGCCCGACACGCCAAGTACGATGCAAGGCGTGCAAAATCCGACCGACACGTACCGAACCCAAGCCGAACGACCGAGCCGCACGGAAAACAGCAATCCGGCCGGAAAAACACGCGAATCGAACCGACCGACACGCACCCGGAACAAATCCGACCGAAACGTACACGCGATCTCCAAACCGCAAAGTACGATGCAAGGCGCGAAAACCACGACCGAGTCGGACGGAGGACAAGCCGTACGACCGACACGCATACAAAACCGAGCCGAAGCAACACAAAACACCGCGACCGACGCGTACGCAGCATAGAAAACTGCACAAACACAGCGTGAACGAAACGGAGAACACCGTACGAGACAAATGCAGGGTCCGACTCGGTCACAAGAACGTTTCCAACATGCACAGACAGTACAAAGGAAAAATCACACAAAAAAAGGCCAAACAAGCAATTACAAAGCCAATAAATACTGGGGGGTGGGGACAGAGAACAAAGACACACCCACAACTCCACCCATATAAAGGACACAAATCACAACCATGATCCTTTGCAAATGCCATTCCACTGCCAGCACCCAAGAGACAGCAACCACACACCCACAGCTCATCCCTCACACAAGCCACACACCATCAGCACACCAACAAATACCTACCTCACATACACCCAGCAAAACACACACTCACACACCCTCACCTGCACACCAACACACACATCACTCACCATCACCACCCATCACCATGCCCCCCAAGAAGAATCACAAGTTCTTAGATTGTGAATTGGAAGTCATGGTAGACGAGATCCTCAGGGTAGAGCCACAGCTGTTTGGCACACTGGTCCAACAGACCCCCATCTCCCAGAAAACCAAGATGTGGGAGAGGATCATCAACAGGGTGAACGCACAATCACCATGTCTGCGCACAAAGACCGACATCCAGAACAGGTGGTATGACGTGCGCAGGAGGGTACGGGACCTGCTCAAGAAAGACTACATCATCAGCCAATACACCGGCAGTGGCCCTCCTGCCAAGCCAATATACCTCAGGCCCTGGGAGGAGAAGGTGCGGGCCATCCTTCCGCCAGTGAGCGTATATGGACTAGAGAACATCCCAGAGCCTGGTGAGTGCACAACAAATGTACACAATATTCTGCCACAAAACACACACACATCACTGTCAAGGGGAGAGTCAAACCATGCACTCATAGCAATTACACAGCAACCAGAACAGAATCATCCCAAAATGTGTATGTCAGTCAGATAAACACAACACATGCCATCAAAAAAGTTACATCCAACCGTGCCATCACATGTACAAACACAACTACAACTACAGCTAGGCAGTGGCACAAATAGAACTAACAAACACATCCAGACATGTAGCCACCACAACAACACCAACACACAGTGAAGACCACTCAAAGGAAGGAATTCTGTGTATGCTGGCCAAGTCAGTGTAGCCAATAGCATCATGGGAGTCGCAGTCACACATATTGCCCCCCCACAACTGTCCCATCAACACCACCCTGAACCATGCTCACATCACAGGGAGTGGAGAAGGACTCACAAGATGGCTGACACTGGCTACTGCTGTGGGGAGCACAAGGCCCTGCTGGCAACTGTGCACCAACAAACAGCAGGACACCACTGACTGACATCCTGAGAGACAACTTCCACTCCCTGCAATGCAAGCACGTTCCATGGTGGGATATCTGGCTGGCTGGGTGGGAAGGAGGACTTGCAGCACTGACCATAGTCACAAGCACCTCCCCTCACACCCCCTCAACACAAACTCCACAGAACCCACCTGGTAGAATGCAATGCCTCCCATCCTAACTCAAGATCCCACAAAGAACCACCACCCTGGGTTATGTTGTGTGAAGCACAGGGACACTCTTGGGACTTTTAGCCAAACAACTGCCAGGACAACACTCCCAGCCATCCTGTCAGCACAGCCAGCCCACCCCACAGGGAAGCAGAGTCAAAAGGAAGGAAGCATGGGCATGCTGGGAAGGGGGTGGAGGCAATAGCATGATGGGAGTAGTAGGCACAGATATTGCTCAGCCTCACAACTGGCCCATCAACACCACCCTGAACCATGCTCACATCACAGTGAGTGGAGAAGGACTCACAAGATGGCTGACACTGGCTACTGCTGTGGGGAGCACAAGGCCCTGCTGGGAACTGCACACCAACCAACAGCAGGACACCACTGTCAGCCATCTTGCCATTGCCCTCACACCCACACACACTGAACTCCCCACAAAAGCAAGTAAGTATGGGAATGCTGGCAAGTGGGGTGGAGGCAATAGCATGATGGGAGTGGCAGTCACTGATATTGGTCACCCCCACAACTGTCCCATCAACACCACCCTGAACCATGCTCACATCACAGGGAGTGGAGAAGGACTCACAAGATGGCTGACACTGGCTACTGCTGTGGGGAGCACAAGGTCCTGCTGGCAACTGTGCACCAACAAACAGCAGGACACCACTGACTGACATCCTGAGAGACAACTTCCACTCCCTGCAATGCAAGCACAGTCCATGGTGGGATAACTGACTGGCTGGGTGGGTGGGAAGGAGGGCCGGCTGTCAACCAAACACAACCAATGCAGACCATGTTCACACCCCAACAAATACATAGAAATGCCCAAATAATGCAGGACAATGTGCCACACCAATATCAACCCCTGACTGTGACGACTTAGGACAATGCAATGTACAGGCCCGCACCCAGAGGCACAGTCACAACTGTCAGGTGTGTCAACCATTGATGCCTGCAGAAACATAACATACATTGTGTGTGTCTCCCAAAAACAGGTGATGATGGGGACACAGCAGCAGACGCTGAGGAGTCCCAGTCCCAGGCTCAAGAGGATGCGGAGCTCACTTGTGTCGTTCAGCCTCTGCCCTCCTCGGACGAAGAAGACCAACCTGGCACATCCGGTGCAAGTCTACATGCAGCACCAGCAGGACCACCAGCTGCAGCACCAGCAGGACCACCAGCTGCACCCCCTGCACCCACCCCTCCAACGACTGTCAACACAAATACCATCCCTGCCGACATGGACAGAACAAGGAGCAACACCAGCACAGGGACCCTGGACCAACCTGGGGCCATGGACACCACCACCACCACCAACCTCCAAGGTGGACCAGGGTCATCTGTGCGTGCCACTGCACGCACTGCACATGTCAGCAGGGGTGGTGGGAGGGGTGGGAGACAGAGGTCGCTGCTTGCAGAGGTTGCTGGTGTGCATGACGACCCACAACTGGTACGCATAGCTGATGCGTACCAGTCCAGCACCGGAGACCTCAGCCAGGTAGTGGGGCTCCTCAGAGACATGAAACAGCAGCAGGCTGCCCATCATGCCCGCTTGGACTCTCACATGTCCCACGTGGAGTCACACATGTCCCGCGTGGACTCACACATGTCCCGCGTGGAGTTCAAGTGGGATGCACTGCATGAGATGACGGCGGTGCACAGGGACATTTTACAATGCCTCCGCCAGATGAACAGCAACGAGTCCACACCTCCCTGTGTGCCAACAACATCTGGTGCTGCCCAAACTGCAACTGCCACAGGGAGGGAGGATGACTCTGGCGGAGAGTCCCCTGCACCGCAGCAGCCTGTACTTGAGGGGCCCCCCCAAGAAGAGGGGTCGTCCGAAGAGGGGCAAGTGAGAGGCCGATGGCCAAGCGCAACTCCCAGGAAGCCTGAACCTGTTCTGGATGTTCACCTTTGTGCACAGACTGTTCACCCTGTTGACGGCAACACTACTCCCACACATTGCATGGGGAGTACAAGTTGGACCAATGTCTCAGACAACTGTGGCCCCGATACTGGGGATTCTGTCTACCAGGACTTTCAATTCACCTAGGAACTTCTGATTGCAAGATTTATGTACAGCACTACCCATCCTATGCACTATTCACACAAATGTATCACAATAAACACACTAATATACCATACTTGCCTCTGTTGTGATTCCAACGTGGGTGCTGTTATGGGGATGATGAACTGCAAAATTACACTGCGTATGCGAACTGCAACAGCAAGTACAACACAGGCATGTGAGTAAAGGCAACGTGACACATATGAGGGAGACACACCACCAGGGCTACACAACACATACACACCTAGGCCATCTGACTCATTGCCTACACTGATGTTGCCAGGGAAGACGGTGCAATGCACAGACACCACACCCATTCCCAGTTGTAGTCAAGTAGCCCACAGGTGCAGTAAGCAAATGGCAGTCAAATGTGTGACCACAGACAACGCACATCACAAAGTGAAGCACAGGTTTATTACACAGTTGCAACATGTCGTAACCACTACAGATGCAAGGTAATCCCACCTGGCAGTGGGCACACAGTCAACAACTGTAGACGGAAGGAAGTCCATGGGTGTGGCGCACATCACCTGTAGGGACACAACAGCTACCACCCTGGAAGTGCAATCACGTCGTCGGTGGACACAGTTGACCAAACGAATCTGAAAGTACCCTGTGAAGGACAGAAATGACACACAGTCAAAAGCAATGGAGTACAGGACAGAACAGCAAAACTCATGCACAATACATGTTACAAGATACCCACCCAGAACCAAGTTAGCATGTCAACACTGTTGGGGAGTACAGCCCACCTGTAAGCACACATCGCAACACACATCCAGTCAAGTAGCCCATGGACACACTCCAACAGCACCAGAGCACCACCTACACATATCATGCCAACTCACATCATTGACATGACACCTCAGGATACTCACATTCAGCTAAAGAAGTTGGTGATGAGCTGTGTGCGGACATCACCCTCATCATCATCATCATCATCGTCACTGGCATCGTGGTCCAGGCCAGGATCCTCCACAGGTGGCGGATGTTGGTCATTGTCATCCTGGATGAGAGGCAACTCCTTCCGCACTGCCAGGTTGTGGAGCATGCAGCAGACGATGATAATCTTGCACACTTTCGCAGGGGCATATGGGAGGGACCCTCCGGTCTTGTCCAGGCAGCGGAAGCGGCTCTTCAGGAGACCAAATGTCCGCTCAATCACTCTCCTGGTCCGACCATGTGCCTCATTGTAGCGCATCTGGGCTGGTGTCACAGGGTTCCTGAGGGGTGTCAGCAACCACGGCATGTTGGGGTATCCCGAGTCACCTACGGACAGACAAGTGCACATTAGCTGACTTGGAAAAGTAGGCGGATACTACAGATCAGATCACACACAATGGCACAAAGTCAGTACACACCGACAAGCCAGGCACGCTGGTTCTGCATCTGTGCCATCATCCTGGGGGTGCGACTACTCCTCATCACAAAGGCATTGTGTGCTGAACCAGGGAAACGGGCACACACGTGTGTGATGGTCATGTCTGCAAGACACACCACCAGTGCATTGACCGAGTGGTAGTGCTTGCGGTTCCTGTAGGCCTGCTCCTGGGCCTGTGGTGGTACCAAAGCCACATGTGTCCCATCAATGGAGCCAATGATATGCGGCATCCTCCCCAGGGCATAAAAGTCACTCTTCACGTCAGTGAGTCGTCGCAGTCTAGGGAAATAGATGTACCGGTTCAGGAATAGCAACATAGCCGCCAAAACATCGCGGAGCACACGGCTCAACATGGTCTGTGACATCCCACCAGCAGTCGCCACAGTATGTTGGAAGGTACTGGTGGCAAAGAAGTGTAGGGCTGCCATCACCTTCACCTTGGGGGTCAGCGCTGTAGGATACGGCCGGCCAGGCTGCAAATGTGGGGACAACTGCACTGCCAAATCCTCAATCAGCTGCCTGGTGAAGCGGTACCGTCGGATGCTGTCCCGTTCCACCATCGTTGCCAGGTCTGGGAATGGTCGATGGACAGCAGGAGCCCTGCAGTGCAGAGGAGAAGTAAGCAAGATTGTCAGTCACCCCACATATGCGGCATTGAACACACTCAATATCCCAACATACATCATTATGAGGCACAACTACATGAAGTGTGCAGTTCCGTAAGGACATGTATGGTACATACATGGCCAACATCTGTCAACACGGTCCAACAAGTGGCATCAATTAGTCCCAGGTTGGCCCATTGGATATCATGAGGCCGTGTCACAGTTCCCATCTCCTGCTGCCGTGTCACAATCACCCCCCACAGTGACATGTGAGGACAGATGTGCCCCAGGCACCACAGCTCAACGACAGGTACATTCCCAGGGACCCTGTATTGCCACATGGACACTGGCATTACATGGAGTATCATGTATACACCACAGCAAAACAACCATGACCCCCACAGGTAGTGGTCCCACTTGCCACGCAGGACAGACATGGACGTCTGTGACACACACACGCACAACATCAAAGTCGATGCACACACAACGTGGATGTGGAGACTGTCTCCCATTGTGCACATGAAATCAGAGACATTGTAAACACTACATGCACACAGACTGTGGAGGACCATCACTATTGTGCCACTGGGACACCCTGGCTCAAACATACCGTCCCACATGGGACTCACGGGGTATGTGACATGACATACACATACACCACTGTGAAATGTGACCATGGCACATGCACAGATATGAACAGTTGCACATCACAGTGGTCATGTACACGTAACACCCAGGATCCTGTCCCCATGAACACGTGCACAGCCTGGCGGTGGCTGCCCACAGGTGACACCCACAGGACAACATGTACACCAACATACACACAATAGGAAATGCAGCCTTACATGCCTTATGATAAAGTTTGGACAGGCTGTCGTGATGTAGGTGTGCCCCTCACTCCCTGCGAGCTATCTGTGGCTGGCATATGTCCATCTGAGACAGGCATGGTGACATATGCCAGTCACTTATACAGTGATGCGTTGAACAGCAATGGACCGATCGGTGCCCCCGGCCGGCCCATTGCATTCAATGTGTGCGGGTACGCGTTGTACCCCTGTACGCGTTGTACTGCAATGGACCGATCGGTGCCCCCGGCCGGCCCATTGCATTCAATGTGTGCGGGTACGCGTTGTACCCCTGTACGCGTTGATCAGCAATGGACCGATCGGTGCCCCCGGCCGGCCCATTGCATTCAATGTGTGCGGGTACGCATTGTACCCCTGTACGCGTTGTACTGCAATGGACCGATCGGTGCCCCCGGCCGGCCCATTGCATTCAATGTGTGCGGGTACGCGTTGTACCCCTGTACGCATTGATCAGCAATGGACCGATCGGTGCCCCCGGCCGGCCCATTGCATTCAATGTGTGCGGGTACGCGTTGTACCCCTGTACACGTTGTACTGCAATGGACCGATCGGTGCCCCCGGCCGGCCCATTGCATTCAATGTGTGCGGGTACGCGTTGTACCCCTGTACTATTGTACTGCAATGGACCGATCGGTGCGCACCCATTGACAATGGCCTTGCCTGGCAACGGACGCGTTTTCGAAATTCGAACGAGTCGGTTGCTGGAAATTCAGTTGGTCACCCACAACAATGTTGCAAAATCATGTATGTCATGAAGTTGAAGATTTGAAGGATGCTGTGGGCGTGTATTGGTGCTGCTATTCCATGGATTGGCCAGATTCAGAAGATGCAAACGACTTGGACCTATCACTTTGGACACAAGGGACAGTATCTGCCTCTCCAGCACATATATATTGCTGGCTGTTCCCCTGAGAGCTCACTTGCCTGCACTACATGCTCCAGGACGACATCTGCCACTGCACTGCTGCTGTCTCTGCCCCTCTGGACCCTGCAATGGCACGTACTGTGGAGAGAGCCCCAGCCTTCAGCCTTGAGGAGAACCAGGCCCTGCTGGACAGCCTACTTCCACAGTACAGCAAGCTGTATGGGACACCAGGGGAGCAGGTGAGTGTTCTGTGCACTGCCTTTCTGAATGTGCATATTGTCTGACTAGCAAGGCTGAAAGTCTGCACGCCACTGGCTAGCAGGCTCACTGAGTAGTTGTCACCCCCATAGTGTGTAGTGACATGCACTGGACAGGTATGGTGCAGTGACAGTGCATTTGAACAAGGTTTTACTTCCCATGCAATGATACCATGTAGTGACGTCTGGCAAACTGTCCATGGGCAGCTTTGCACTGCCTGTGTACATCATGTGCCCCTGTGATTGAGACATGTATATACAACTGTGTCATGCACGGATATGTTGCATGTGTAGTAATGGCCTTTTCACTTTGTCATCCTGACAGGTTAATGCCCATCGGAAGCAGGAGATCTGGAAGGACATCGTCCGGGCTGTCCGGTCCGTGGGGGTCTACAAGCGCCGGATCCGCAACTGCCAGAAGAGGTGGCAGGACCTTCGGGGCTGGACCCGGAGGATTGCACGGGTCCAGCTGAAGCTGTCGCCTCCTCGCAGGAGGGGCGGAACACGGACCCTGACCCCCCACATGCTCCAGATCCTGGCGGTGGTGTTTCCAGACCTGGATGGGCAGCTGAAGGCCAGACAGCAGCAAGGAGGGGGTGAGTCAAAGACTGCACTGTGAACTCTGTATTACATGCTTTGTGCCCTCCTCTGGCCTTGTTCAACTGCCACAGTGCAGCAGTCATGTTGTCCAGGAGCCATGTCCCTCTATTGTGCACTGCCCACTCCTCATCTGATACCCAGGTGTGGCCCTTACATTCAGGGAATTGTGTCACTTGGGACTGTGTCCTTGCAGTTTGCTTCACTAAAGGTGGGGGACAGCATCTGTTTCCCTAACTCTGTTGTGGGCATCATGGGTGGGTCCATTGTTCACACAACGCCTGTGTTCGGACATGTAATCTGCGTGTTGCTTTGATATGCGGTCCACTTGCTGAGCTGAGCCACCACATGTGCCTGGGGTATGTGGCACACGCCCATGCAGCGGGTGGGAACAATGTTTGGGCCCCAGGAGTGTGCAGATTACGTGTGTCACACATACATAGCCAGCTATCCACTGTCCAGGGCTCATCCCTCATTCATGTGGGGCAGGACAGTCATGCCTACTCCAGGCCATGCAATGCACTCTGTACTCCCACTCCCGTGTATCAGCTGACACATTGTGCGCAGTGATTTGACCCCTCAGGTGTCTGCCTCTGTGTCAGTTTGCTGTGGATTAGTTGCCAGGACTGCTGGGGTGTTTCTTGGTAGGGGCTCAGCATGCCACTGGAGATGTGACCATAGGAGACGATACTTGTGTGTCACATAGGTGTTTGATCAGCTGCCCGTGCAGACTGGGGTATGCGAATGTGAAGTTCAGGCAGCTGTTCCCCATTCACAGCAGATTGTGAGGGGCTCAGGTTCAGAGGGTAGTGTCACAGGTCTCCCATATGTCCAATAGGTATGACCTGGACAGATGAGGGTTAAGATGATGTGTTGTGGGGGGATGTACATGTGCACTTGTGCAGCTCCAGGACTTGCATTCCCCATGACCTACTATTGTGACACAGTGCATAGTGTTGTTGTCTGGCTGCCAAGTCATACATCACTGAGACAGTGATGTATGACTTAGCAGTCATGCCTCCGCCATGGCATGTGTCTACTTATTGGTGATCCTGCAGGGGAGTGACATGTGCTACATGCACACCATTGTGGCGATGGCTATCAGGACATGGGTGCATCATGGTGTCTGTCGCTGGTATGCATCACATGCATTTCCTATTTGACTCTGGGCATCCCTTTCATCCGGAAACCTGTACTGACTCAGTGGCAAGAGCTGTGATGTGTGCATGTCCACATGCTACACCGTGTCCTCTGCACTGTCCAACTACTGTGTAGTTGGTGCATGTGTCCACACTGGGGTGTTGCAATCCAACAGACACCAGACAGATGGGTGCAAGGCCATGTGGGATGTGAGTGCCATGGTTGGCATCAGACTGACAATTGGCTGCTCCTGTTCAGTTAGGGCACTTTTAGCAATGTACAACTAATGATGCCAGGGCTTGCTCTGTAATGTGCTGTGCTCACAGTGGTGTGTGCGTTTGGTGCAGGTGACTGATGTCTGTCTGTTTCCCCATTGTTTGCAGATACATCCACGGCCACGGAAGGGGACAGCTCCACGGACCAGGAGGAGCCGGAGAGACAGACTTGGCCAGCAGCCGAGGAGTGGTCGGAGGGACCCAGTGGCACGGAGGGCGAGGGGAGCCACACCGAGGAGTCCTCAGCACCATCCACCTCAGCTGAGGACCAGAGCAACTCGGAGGATGACTCCCTTATGGAGGCGGGTGTCAGCAGCCACCACACCCCAGCTAGTGTTGCTGTCCCCGCCACCACCAGCCCTCCCATCGGCTCCCATTCCCCAGGTCCGTGGAGGCTCCCATGTTCGGGAGCGTGTCTCCTTTGGGCCAGGCACCGCACCCCCTGCCCCTGTGTCCCCTGCTGCCCTGAGTGAGGAGTCTGTGTACCTCCTTCGCCAGCTCCATGTAGGGCAGACAGCCATGCTGAGTGTCCTCCATGCGCACACCGCTCTGTTGACTCAGCTGGTGTCGTTCATGGAGGGCATCTCATCGGGCATGTCTGACCTACAGAGGGGCAATAGGTCCATGGACTCCTCCCTGACGGCAGCAGTGTCCCTCCTCAGACAGTCCCTCACCCCTCCTGCCTCTGCTCCATCCACACTCCCCAGCACCTTACCCGTCCCAAGCACACACACACCGGCACAGGCACACACCAGCACACACACATCCAGCACACAGACACACACGCCACAAACAAAACGCACACGCACGCACAGTCAGGGGACTGAAGCCAGACTCACAGGGGATGGGGCCCTGGTACACACACACGCACCCACGAGCACTGCGCAGTCCTCAGTTGCCTCTCCCTCCAAAACACCCTCCCTTGCCTCACCTGCAACCCCAAAGACCCAGCGCCTCTTCCTCAGTGACCTCGGCCTCTTCCCCTCCGATCCAGCTGCTCCAGCATCCAGGGGGAAGAGGAAGCCCACCCACACGGAGCAGAGTGCCCCTCGCCCCCGGACACCCTCCCCCAGGCGCAGACAGACTGAGGCCCCCACCCGCAAGTCCCCCGGAGTCGTAAGAGCAAGACCCCGCCGCCGCCCTGCAGCTCAGGCACCAGGTCTCCTTCCTCCATCCCTCAGGCCCCCACTCCACAGGTGCCCCCACCACACCCTGCCCCAGGTTCCCCCACCCACAGATATACCATCCCCAAGAGGATCCGGCCTTCTCCCCTGGCACTTGCTCTCCCGGCACCACACCCCCGCTGCGCTTGTCTGTGCCACTGATGTGGTGAGGGTGTCCTCCCCCTCTGTCCAGCCCACCTTGCCTGTTCCCCATTCTCCTCCCCTGGTGGTAGGCACTGCAGTGGAGTCCACTACCACCCTGTCTGACTTGGGCACTGCAGTGGCGGACCTGTCCACTCCATCTGCAGGGTCCACTGCAGTCGTGCCGGCACCCACAACATCTGAGTCATGCCCCCCAGTTGTGCCGGCACACACCATGTCAGACACCTCCACTGCAGTTGTCAGTGGCTCTCCAGCACCCACCACCCCTTCCCTGCTTCCTCCTGGTGAGCCCTGATCCTGTCCCTGCGGTGCCTGGCCTGCCCCCGGTTGCCCCTCCTAGTGGATTGTCCCTGGTTTTGTGCAGGCATGCGTAGGGTGACATCTGCCACTGTCACCAAGTTTGGACTTTGACAATGGACTGGCCATTGGCCTTTGTGTTTTTTCTGGACTTTGTTTTCATTCCACACATATGCTGAATAAAGCAACTTTCTGTTCTCTAGTGCTTATGCTTCTGATGTACATGTTGTTGATGATGCTAACAATGCCCTTGCTGCAGTGATGGTGATATTTGGTCTCATGATAATGAAGTGTTACTGTGCAGGAACCCATGTGGTCCAGGGGGAATGTGTCCTATCCTGTGGTGTATCCATGTCATCCATAGCAGCATCTGAGGGTGTCATGTGTTCAGTATTTGGCAATGTGATTTCCTACTTAGATTAGCTATTTCACATCTGTGGCTTCCACCCCTGCACATCTGTTGTGCCTGCCATTGTTCAATTCGTCTACTTCCCTGACCGTGTGGCCATCTCCACTGGACATGCAGGTTTGGGCATCAATGGGGAAGGACTCATCCGTGTAGTCAGTGCAACATTGCTATACAAGTGTGTTGGATCTGTGCTGATGATTCCGTTGGCACTTCCATGACCAGGCTGATGCAACGGGAGTCCTCATTTGGTGCTAATTGTTGATTGTGTGACCAAGTGCTCAGCTGACATGATGGGGCCCTACTGAGGCAACACATGGCACAGCTTTCCTCACACAGGAGTGGAGTCCCCTCATGGCAGTGTGTACACCTGTGACATTGCCTGCGCCCAAGGTGTGTGTTGTATGTGCATGTCTGTGTGTTCACTTCCGTTTAGCTGTGCATGCTGTGATCCCTAGTGTTGTACCTGTTTGTGATGCTTGCTGAGTTGACCTATGTTCCCCCAAAGTCTTCTCCCTGGGTTCTCTGTGATGTGGGTGCATGGCACATTACTGGTCATCAGGGTGTCACCCATAGGTGTGTTTGCTGTCAGGGCTGAGTTTGTGTGCAGACGCAGATGGGTCACAGTCAGGTTTCCCCTTGGCACTTGTTGTTTGCCCCTGCCATGTGATTTCCAGTTTGTGTTATCTTTCAGTGATTGTGACACGTTGTGTGTGTGACTGCTGGCACTCCTCAGGGTCCGGGCTGCAATGTTGGTTGTTGTCTATGTGTGTTCTTTGTGGGTGACCTTGGCTTCTTCATTGGTGTGTGACTGTGGCTGGGATCCCATTGGTTGGTGTGGTATTGCCGTCATGTCCATGTACAGCGTAGTGTGCAGTGTGTCAGACATTCAGGAGTCTTGTTGAGTGGCCATGTGTCATGTGTTTCTGCACCTTGGTTCCCACCCACCACCCTGGAATAGTCATGGGTGCATGTGCAATGTCACCAGTGCATGTGTACTTCACTGCTGCACATTGTTGGAGATCGAGGGGTGTGGTGTTGAGTGTGTGCAGATGAGAGTTGTTGCCCGGCTAGGCCCCTGCCTCCATGTTGGCCTTGGCTTACTGGCCATGCTGATTGATTTGTGCTTGTGTAGGTGTGATGGTAGTTTGTTGCTCAGGACACATGACTGTGGTTCACAGTGTGAACCACATTTAGCTTTGTCATCACAGTGGGATTGTAATGCAGCCCAGGGTCACCACATTGTGGGGGCCCTGGGGGTGGTGCTGTGGTGTGTCTGTGTCTTGCTGTGTCAGTTGCTGTTCCTACGTGCCTGTGTGACATGTGTGATTTGTGCTCCCTCTCATCTGACAATGCCTGCTTGCCCACATAGGGGATTTGGATCCATGAGTTACCTTTGTGTGGCACAGTATGCACATCTGTATGATTGGTATTCAGGTCTCCTCATGTGTTGTGTGGTTGCCTGGGGACACTGGCACCCCCCTCACCTGTTGTGTATGATGTGCAGTGTGGGTCTGCCTGTTTGTGTTTGTGCATCTGCACCACTGCATTGGCATATCTTGGGTGTGCCATTGGCTGTATGTAGTTTGGTGGGTTTCCCCTGCTGTCCCTGGGACTCCTAGGTCATCGGTCAGCACAATGATCATGGTTTGTGTGTCCCATTGCTGCCATGGTATGGTATCTGTTCACCTCACATCTGCAGTCTCCACAGGGTATCTGCATTTGTGTGCCCATTGGTGCAAATATGTGGGTCTGCATTCTGATGGTCACTTCTGTCATTGTGTCATTGATGAATGTTGACAGTGTCAGCCCCCATGGGTGTTGTTTGTCTGCACATGGCCAAAGGTATGTCTTATTTGCACTGCAGTATTTGGCTCCCCCAATTTATGTTGCAATGGGACACATACACTACTTTGCCACTGATGTGTTTTTTGTTCTGTGACCAGGAATCATCCATGCAGTTTGGCAGTTGCAGCTCTTTCTTTGTCAACACTTACCTTTTGGTCACTGTGATGATGGGGGTTTAGACCCCATTGCCACAATGTTCAAAATGTGCTTCAGCTATGGACCCCACACTTACATTTTGCTCACTGTGATGATGGGGGTTTAGACCCCATTGCCACAATGTTCAAAATGTGCTTCAGCTATGGACCCCACACTTACATTTTGCTCACTGTGATGATGGGGGTTTAGACCCCATTGCCACAATGTTAAATTTTGTGCTTCAGCTATGGACCCCACACTTACATTTTGCTCACTGTGATGATGGGGGTTTAGACCCCATTGCCACAATGTTCAAAATGTGCTTCAGCTATGGACCCCACACTTACATTTTGCTCACTGTGATGATGGGGGTTTGGACCCCATTGCCACAATGGTCATGGCCTGCTTGCATTGTGGGTGCCACACACATATATGTGTGGCACATGTGCTAGGGGGTCACATTGTATGTTCAAAGTCATGTTCGGTGTTGTAGGCATTTGACACAGTCTACACACGCTTGTCATGGTGTTGGGGGATGTCTTTTTCTTGCATTCCCTAGGTTGTGGTGTGCTGGTTGTGTCATGCATTGTCCATCCTATGAGTGGGGGTGGTAGTAGTGGTAGGCATCCAGCCCCCCTGGCTAAGGGTGGTAGTAGTGGTAGGCATCCAGCCCCCCTGGCTCAGGGTGGTAGGAGTGGTAGGCATCCAGCCCCCCCTGGCTCAGGGTGGTAGTAGTGGTAGGCATCCAGCCCCCCCTGGCTCAGGGTGGTGGTGGGCATCCAGCCCCCCCTGGCTAAGGGTGGTAGTAGTGGTAGGCATCCAGCCCCCCTGGCTAAGGGTGGTAGTAGTGGTAGGCATCCAGCCCCCTGGCTCAGGGTGGTAGTAGTGGTAGGCATCCAGCCCCCTGGCTAAGGGTGGTGGTGGGCATCCAGCCCCCCTGGCTAAGGGTGGTAGTAGTGGTAGGCATCAAGCCCCCCTGGCTCAGGGTGGTAGTAGTGGTAGGCATCCAGCCCCCCTGGCTAAGGGTGGTGGTGGGCATCCAGCCCCCTGGCTAAGGGTGGCAGTAGTGGTAGGCATCCAGCCCCCCCTGGCTCAGGGTGGTAGTAGTGGTAGGCATCCACCCCCCCTGGCTCAGGGTGGTAGTAGAGGTAGGCATCCAGCCCCCCCTGGCTAAGGGTGGTGGTGGGCATCCAGCCCCCCCTGGCTCAGGGTGGTAGTCGTGGTAGGCATCCAGCCCCCCCTGGCTAAGGGTGGTGGTGGGCATCCAGCCCCCCCTGGCTAAGGGTGGTAGTAGTGGTAGGCATCCAGCCCCCCCTGGCTAAGGGTGGTAGTAGTGGTAGGCATCCAGCCCCCCCTGGCTCAGGGTGGTAGTAGTGGTAGGCATCCAGCCCCCCCTGGCTAAGAGTGGTAGGCATCCAGCCCCCCTGGCTCAGGGTGGTAGTAGTGGTAGGCATCCAGCCCCCCTGGCTAAGGGTGGTGGTGGGCATCCAGCCCCCCTGGCTCAGGGTGGTAGTAGTGGTAGGCATCCAGCCCCCTGGCTAAGGGTGGTGGTGGGCATCCAGCCCCCTGGCTAAGGGTGGTAGTAGTGGTAGGCATCCAGCCCCCCTGGCTCAGGGTGGTAGTAGTGGTAGGCATCCAGCCCCCCTGGCTAAGGGTGGTGGTGGGCATCCAGCCCCCCTGGCTAAGGGTGGTAGTAGTGGTAGGCATCCAGCCCCCCTGGCTCAGGGTGGTAGTAGTGGTAGGCATCCAGCCCCCCTGGCTCAGGGTGGTAGTAGTGGTAGGCATCCAGCCCCCTGGCTAAGGGTGGTGGTGGGCATCCAGCCAACCCTGGCTCAGGGTGGTAGTCGTGGTAGGCATCCAGCCCCCCCTGGCTAAGGGTGGTGGTGGGCATCCAGCCCCCCCTGGCTAAGGGTGGTAGTAGTGGTAGGCATCCAGCCCCCCCTGGCTAAGGGTGGTAGTAGTGGTAGGCATCCAGCCCCCCCTGGCTCAGGGTGGTAGTAGTGGTAGGCATCCAGCCCCCTGGCTAAGGGTGGTAGTAGTGGTAGGCATCCAGCCCCCCCTGGCTCAGGGTGGTAGTAGTGGTAGGCATCCAGCCCCCCTGGCTAAGGGTGGTGGTGGGCATCCAGCCCCCCTGGCAAAGGGTGGTAGTAGTGGTAGGCATCCAGCCCCCCTGGCTAAGGGTGGTAGTAGTGGTAGGCATCCAGCCCCCTGGCTAAGGGTGGTGGTGGGCATCCAGCCCCCCTGGCTAAGGGTGGTAGTAGTGGTAGGCATCCAGCCCCCCTGGCTAAGGGTGGTAGTAGTGGTAGGCATCCAGCCCCCCTTGCTCAGGGTGGTAGTAGTGGTAGGCATCCAGCCCCCCCTGGCTAAGGGTGGTGGTGGGCATCCAGCCCCCCTGGCTAAGGGTGGTAGTAGTGGTAGGCATCCAACCCCCTGGCTCAGGGTGGTAGTAGTGGTAGGCATCCAGCCCCCCTGGCTAAGGGTGGTGGTGGGCATCCAGCCCCCTGGCTAAGGGTGGTAGTAGTGGTAGGCATCCAGCCCCCTGGCTCAGGGTGGTAGTAGTGGTAGGCATCCAGCCCCCCTGGCTCAGGGTGGTAGTAGTGGTAGGCATCCAGCCCCCCTGGCTAAGGGTGGTGGTGGGCATCCAGCCCCCCCTGGCTCAGGGTGGTAGTCGTGGTAGGCATCCAGCCCCCCCTGGCTAAGGGTGGTGGTAGTGGTAGGCATCCAGCCCCCCCTGGCTAAGGGTGGTAGTAGTGGTAGGCATCCAGCCCCCCCTGGCTCAGGGTGGTAGTAGTGGTAGGCATCCAGCCCCCTGGCTCAGGGTGGTAGTAGTGGTAGGCATCCAGCCCCCCTGGCTCAGGGTGGTAGTAGTGGTAGGCATCCAGCCCCCCTGGCTAAGGGTGGTGGTGGGCATCCAGCCCCCTGGCTCAGGGTGGTAGTCGTGGTAGGCATCCAGCCCACCCTGGCTAAGGGTGGTGGTAGTGGTAGGCATCCAGCCCCCCTGGCTCAGGGTGGTAGTAGTGGTAGGCATCCAGCCCCCTGGCTAAGGGTGGTGGTGGGCATCCAGCCCCCTGGCTAAGGGTGGTAGTAGTGGTAGGCATCCAGCCCCCTGGCTCAGGGTGGTAGTAGTGGTAGGCATCCAGCCCCCCTGGCTAAGGGTGGTAGTAGTGGTAGGCATCCAGCCCCCCTGGCTCAGGGTGGTAGTAGTGGTAGGCATCCAGCCCCCCTGGCTCAGGGTGGTAGTAGTGGTAGGCATCCAGCCCCCCTGGCTAAGGGTGGTAGTAGTGGTAGGCATCCAGCCCCCTGGCTCAGGGTGGTGGTAGTGGTAGGCATCCAGCCCCCTGGCTCAGGGTGGTAGTAGTGGTAGGCATCCAGCCCCCTGGCTAAGGGTCGTGGTGGGCATCCAGCCCCCTGGCTAAGGGTGGTAGTAGTGGTAGGCATCCAGCCCCCTGGCTCAGGGTGGTAGTAGTGGTAGGCATCCAGCCCCCTGGCTAAGGGTGGTGGTGGGCATCCAGCCCCCTGGCTAAGGGTGGTAGTAGTGGTAGGCATCCAGCCCCCCGGCTCAGGGTGGTAGTAGTGGTAGGCATCCAGCCCCCCTGGCTCAGGGTGGTAGTAGTGGTAGGCATCCAGCCCCCCCTGGCTAAGTGTGGGGGTGGGCATCCAGCCCCCCCTGGCTCAGGGGGGTAGTCGTGGTAGGCATCCAGCCCCCCCTGGCTAAGGGTGGTGGTAGTGGTAGGCATCCAGCCCCCTGGCTCAGGGTGGTAGTAGTGGTAGGCACCCAGCCCCCCTGGCTAAGGGTGGTGGTGGGCATCCAGCCCCCTGGCTAAGGGTGGTAGTAGTGGTAGGCATCCAGCCCCCCTGGCTCAGGGTGGTAGTAGTGGTAGGCATCCAGCCCCCCTGGCTAAGGGTGGTAGTAGTGGTAGGCATCCAGCCCCCCTGGCTCAGGGTGGTAGTAGTGGTAGGCATCCAGCCCCCCTGGCTCAGGGTGGTAGTAGTGGTAGGCATCCAGCCCCCCTGGCTCAGGGTGGTAGTAGTGGTAGGCATCCAGCCCCCCTGGGTGAGGGTGGTAGTAGTGGTAGGCATCCAGCCCCCCCTGGCTCAGGGTGGTAGTAGTGGTAGGCATCTAGCCCCCCCTGGCTCAGGGTGGTAGTGGTGGTAGGCATCCAGCCCCCCCTGGGTGAGGGTGGTAGTGGTGGTAGGCATCCAGCCCCCCCTGGGTGAGGGTGGTAGTAGTGGTAGGCATCCTGCCCCCCCTGGGTAGGGGTGGTGATGCGCATTCAGGCCCCTGTGTGCATATGTGGCATTGGTGATGGGCATCCCGCCCCTATGGTGCTGCTGTTGCTGGTGTAAGTATATTCTGCATCCCTCTGTGTGTGTGTGATGTGTCGTGTACGTGTTGTATGTGTTTTGTGGTTGGTGTCTGACTTACCTTCTGCGCCGTACGCGTCCGTGCCTGTTCCGGTAGTAAATGTAGTATATTGGTATGATCGGGACGAAGGGATTCATGGTTGGTTCGTGTCGTTCGTCCTTCTCGTTGCTTCGCGTCGTCCTCGTCGCTTCGTGTCGTCCTCGTCGCTGGCGTGTTCGTCTCGTAGCCGTGGATCGTGTTGTGGCGCGAATCGGAGCTTATGTGCGCCTCTCCCGGATGCTTTGACGTGCCGTGCGTAGCGACGGGTTCGGCGCGTACGGGAAGCGCATCGTACTTGTTCGGCCGGACGGAGCTGCATTTTCCCTTCCGTGCGACTCGATTCAGCGTTTCCGGATTCGCCTCGGTCGGAGAACAGGACCTGGTTTGGGTGAGTACGGCTCGGCCGGATTCTGTGCTGCTGTGCGCATCGTACTTACTCGTTCGGTGTGCTGTACGGATCGGTCGGGAAACAGGCTTTCGCATGGCTTTTTTCCCCACCGAATGGTATTGGGTGCGCCTCCGACCGAGATCGGAATCGGCCCCATAGTGAGAAGGACATGAGTCATTTTGTATATAGGTTTGTGTATGGGTTAACACCAGAGATAAGTGAAAGGATTAAGCAGCACTTGATAGGATGGCAGAATAGCACAGTGGATGAAGTTTTGAAATATGCTAAGTATTGCAGTGATGAAATTGAGAGTAAACAGCGTAAATTAAAAGAAAAAGCCATGTGGGCACAGGTAAAAGTTGCAGAGAAGCAAGAAGCTCAATTGAATAATACTAGCAGTGAAACAGGACAGTTTAAATCCCGACCTAATATAGGTAAAGGAAAAGGACAAATGAGCATAGATGAGGCAAAGAAAAAGTGGCCATGCCACAACTGCGGAAAGCTAGGTCATTGGAGAAACGAGTGTAAATTTCCTCCAAAACCTAATGTGGAAAATCAATCATTAAATTCACAGGTGCAGAGTGAGGTAGTTACTCAACAAGGTCAGGTGCCACAACCACCACTTCCCAAGAGTGTTAACCAACAGAAATACAGTGCAGAAACAGGATTCTACGGAGGAGAACAGGTAAAACAGTTGTCGCGTGCAGCTGAAATTTCTCAATATTGGTTACGACAGAATGAGGATGAAAGGGATGAAAGTTCATGACGGTGCCTAAGAGAGAGGGAAGAGTGCGTGCTTGGCGCAACTCTAGAGGTAGATCAGTCAGGTCCATTTGTGGATGGAGAAGTGAATGGTGCAAATGTAACATTCCTTGTTGACACTGGAGCTACCCGTTCTACTGTTAGGTCAGTGGAAATTCCAAATCTTCCTCTCTCAGGTGAACATATCCAAGTGGTTGGAGTTTCCAATCATCAAATTGAAACGCCTCTTACTAGATTAGTAAAGGTAAGAATTGGACCATTTAGTGAAATACACCGATTTGTGGTATGTGATTGTAGTCCCGTGAACCTTTTAGGACGTGATTTATTGTGCAAAATGAACTGCACAATTTATTGTACTCCAGACGGAATTGCGTTTCAGACCCCAGATGAGGATGTGCTGTATAAAATGACAATGGTAAATTTAGAACCAGAAGTAAAGGGATTGTTTCCTGTATTTGATGCAGAGAAAATCCCAATTGAGTTGAAAAGGACAGTGAAAGAAGAAGTGTGGGACTTGACAGGAGAAGATGTAGGATTAATGAAAGGAGTAGATCCCGTAAAAATAACAGTAAAAGAAGGAACGAGTTACCCAAATACGCCCCAGTATAAATTGACTCCAGAAATAATTGAAGGAATAACGCCAGTAATAAATAAAATGATTGAACAAGGGATTCTAAAAGAAATCATGAGCAGTCCATGTAATTCGCCAATAATGGGACTGAAAAAGCCAAACGGAACATATAGAATCGTACAGGATTTAAGAAAGGTAAACAAAATTGTTGTGCCTTGTTGCCCAATAGTACCGAACCCTGCTGTGATTCTATACCAGATTCCACGTGAAGCAGAATGGTACACAGTAATTGATTTATGTCATGCATTTTTCTCTATTCCATTGCATCCAGATAGCCAGCCAATATTTGCGTTTAGGTTTGGAGAGCGTATTTTGGCATGGTGCCGAATTCCTCAAGGGTACACAGAAAGTCCCTCAATCTTTAATCAGATCCTAAAGAAATCATTGGAAGATTTAAGAATGCCAGAAAAGTCAGTAATGGTTCAGTATATTGATGACCTACTGTTGGCATCAAAAACAAAAGAAGCATGTGTCAATGATACAATTGCTTTGCTGAATCATTTAGCAAAAAGAGGACATAAAGTGTCCCCTTCAAAATTGCAGTTTTGTCAACAAGAAGTCGAGTATTTAGGGCATAAAATAGAGAAAGGAGTGCGAAAGGTAACGACAGAAAGAATAAAAATGATTCAAGGAATGAGAGCTCCAATGACACAAAGAGAGGTAAGAATGTTTTTGGGAATGGTTGGATATTGTCGACAATGGATAAGCGGTTTTTCATTAATTGCTAAACCATTGCAGAAACTGACAAAGAAGGATGTTAAAGATCCTTTTGAAATGAATGATGAAGAAATGAAAGCATTCAGAGAGCTGAAAAAGAAATTGTGTGAGGCTCCAGCATTGGGAATGCCTGACTATGAGAAAGATTTTGAGCTGTATTGCAGTGAAAGAGATGGATGTGCATTTTCAGTTTTGGTGCAGAGACATGGAAATATGAAAAGACCAATTGCATATTTTTCAGCTGTTTTAGACCCTGTAGCGAAAGCGTTGCCTGGATGTTTGAAAGCAGTTGCTGCTACTTGTGTGAGTTTGGAACAGAGTGAAGGCATAGTGATGGGGTATCCATTGAGAGTGTATGTTCCCCATTCTGTGGAAATTCTTTTGACAAGAACGAAAACCCAATACATGACACATAGTCGGCTGACTAGGTATGAAAAGGTAATTTTGAGTGCAGATAATGTGACCATTGACAGATGTATGAATGTGAATCCTTCAACATCATTGCCAGATGAAGAGAATGTGATTGAAATGGATGAAGTAGATCACGATTGTCTGAATGTGCTCGAATACTGTACAAAACCAAGAGCTGATATACGAGATGAGCCTTTGAAAGAATCAGATTATATTCTGTTTGTGGATGGCTCATGTTTGAGAACGAGTGATGGAGTTCTAAGTGCAGCATATGCAGTTTGCACAGTAGCAACTGTATTGGAAGCATCTTGTCTGAAAGGTGTACGGTCTGCCCAAGTTGCAGAATTAGTAGCTCTGATTCAAGCATGTAAGTTGGGAAGAAATGTACGGGTTACGATTATGACTGATAGCCAGTACGGCTTTGGGGTCGTGCATGATTTTGGGCAGATTTGGTCACAAAGAGGTTTTTTGACTTCTGCAGGGACGCCCATCAGAAATGGAGATTTTGTGAAAAAGTTGCTTGAGGCGATACAGCTGCCTAAACAGATCGCTGTTGTGAAGTGCAATGCACATAAAAATGGGGAAGACTACATTACTGTTGGCAATAAATATGCTGACGAGATGGCACAGTACTGTGCAAAGAATGTGGTTTCTTTAAATAAATGTCGCGAAAGAGAGCATATTTCTTGTCCTTTGCTCTTTACTAACTCTATTGAAACATGGGATGAGGTGAGACAGTTACAAGAAGCTGCAGAAGACGAAGAAAAAGATACTTGGCTAAAAGCAGGATGTAGAAAACATGAAGAAACTGATGTATGGGTTTACAGGGATGAGAGACCAGTTATGCTTGATAGCATGATTTCTGACATGGCACGGATGTACCATGGGCAAGCCCATATTGGGAGAGATTCAATGATCAGACTTTTTAGACAAACATGGTACAATCCAAAATTCAGAGCCATAGCTGAGAGTCTTTGTCAGAGATGTCTTATTTGTCAACAGTTAAATCCAGGAAGAAAGACAGTAGTGAGTCTAGGAAGAATAGGACGAGAAGGGGGTCCTTTCACTAGAATGCAAATGGATTTTATTGAAATGCCACCTTGCAGCAGATTGAGGTATGTTCTAGTGGTCGTCTGTTTGTTTTCCCGTTGGGTGGAGGCATATCCAACAAGAAGGAATGATAGTATCACGGTAGCAAAACTTTTGCTGCGAGAATTCATTCCAAGGTATGGTTTTCCAGTCACGATTGAAACAGATAGAGGAACACATATCCAAAACGAATTAGTTAAACTGATTTGTGAAGCACTTAGTATTAAACAGAAACTGCATTGTGCATACAGACCAGAGGCTTCTGGAATAGTAGAGCAAGTGAATGGAACGAACAAGAACAGGTTAGGAAAAATGTGTCAAGCTACAGGACTGAAATGGCCAGATGCTTTGCCATTGGTTCTGATGACAATCAGAAGTATTCCGGAAAGGAAGACTGGACTCAGTCCACATGAAATAATCATGGGACGAGCAATGAGACAAGCACAAGTCCCTGTCAACAAGCTACTGACTATAACTGATGATCTAGTGCTGGATTATTGCAAAGGATTGGCTGATGTGGTGCGTTCTGTGTTTCATCAGGTTGGACCGGATGCGACCACTCTTGAAAGAAAACCAGCTCACGACTAGAATCCAGGAGATTGGGTTCGAATAAAAGTCCACCGGAGAAGAAACTGTTTGGTTCCTCGCTGGGACGAACCACGACAAGTGATCCTAGTGACGACCACCGCAGTCAAGTGTGCAGGAGTGAAACACTGGGTACATGCCAGCCACACCATCAGAGTTCCAGAACCTAAAGATCGACATGTGAGTCGGCATCTGGAAATATCAGATAACAGTTCAGCATCAGAAAGAGAAGAAGAAACAAACAGGGTGCCAGAACCTGAAGATCAACCTGTAAGTCGACATCTGGAAGACCCAACTACAAGTGCAACGCTAGAAGAAGAAGAGGAAATAGAAGAAATAGCTGAAGTTCCAGAATTTGAAGATCGACCTGTAAGTCGACATCTGGAAATATCTGACACCAGTTCAGAATCTGATACAGAACATTCGGAAGGTGAAGAAATTCTAAAAAGAAAGTGGAATTTTGAAAGCATAAGAGAAGAAACTGAGCCAGAAAATAGTGACAGTGAGCAACCAAGTACAAGTTGTGGTAAAATTCCTTCGAAAATAATATTAATAGATGAAGAAGGGAGAGTTTCAAACCAAAAGTTAGAAAAATCGGAAAAACCCCGAGGAGCAGTAGGGACAAATAGTCAAACACAAGAACAGGGAAATTTAGAAGCAGATAGAGAGACTGACACAAATTCGGAAGAACCTCGAGGAGGGACAGAAATAGGTGAACGAAGGAAGATAAGAAAAGAACCACAAGTAGATGAAAGTGAAATTATAAGCTTCAAAATAAGAGGAAATAACGAAAGAATTGAAACAGAGTCTGAAGAAAGTGGAGAAGAAAGAAATGAAAAACTAGAGACAAGAAAAAGAAATTGGAAAACAGAAAGAGAGGAAAAAGGAAGTGAAGCAAAAAGGCCAAGAAAAGGAGACAATTGGCCCAACGAAGTTCGAAAATTAAGATACAGAATCATAAGGTTGGATGGGAAAAGTGCTGAACAAGTGAATGAAATAACAAGTCAAAAAGAGCAAGAAAAACAAGGTGGAAAACAGTTGCAGAAAACGAAAAGAATAAAGAAAGTAAATCAAAAGTATAGATCGCCTGAATGGTTGTATCGTGCTTTGACTAGTCACAAAGAAGAATTGAACACTAACGAAAACCCAGAACAAAGAAACCTGATGGGAGAAAGTGAAGTGCAACAAACCTGAAGAAGTTTAGATAGTTTACCGGATTTGACAAAACACTGAACTGACGAATTTACCGGATGTGACAAAGAAAGAATTCTGAAAAAAAGAATTAAAAGAAAGTACCAAGCAAAGACAAAATATTGGAAGTACAGAGTGGCAAGCAAGTCATTTCTGAGGTGTAGTGACACAATTTTCTAGAAAACAAATAAAAAGGTTAGAAGACAAAATGGAGAATACTAGAGATAGAAAGTGTAGATGTGAGTTTTTAAGTAGATGGTGCAAGATGTGCTGTTTTTGAAAAGGTTTATTAATAACAGTATGGGTGGTTTTAGCAATAACTATTCCAATTAGTTTAGCTGTAGTGGAAAAGTCTAATAACACAGAGAAAGAAAAAGGAGCTAACACTCAAGAGCCAGTTATTTTAAAGAGTAGTGCAGAATTACATAAGGACAAATCAATAACAGATTTTTCAAAGAATGTTTTTACTAAATTACTGTATGAGTATGTAGAAACAATGGATGTAAGAGATTGCTATGTTTGTATGCAGTTGCCTGCATCTGTAGCAGAGGGTGTGACTTATCATCACCTCCCTTTGACGTATGGAATAACATGTAGTGTTTTAGCAAGTTTATTTTATAAAACAGGTAGATTAGAATATTATTACACTGATATAGATAAGATTTTTGCAAAGGTTTCTGTAGTTCCCGAGCTTAACAAAATAAAAGAGGGAAAGACGTTTGGTGAATATTTCTTAGAAGATAAGATTTTAACATTAGATAGTATAATTAGGTACAACCTTACCTGTGAGTTAAAGAAGGAAGAAAAGGTATTTTTAGAAATGGTTGAAGAGAGAAGAGTGAAATTTCAAAGAAAAATGATAGAAGAGACAAAAACACCTCTTTGGGCGTTTGAGGAAGACCATCATGACAAGAAAAAGACAAATGCAGCTATGACTCTGGATTGGCCCCAACAGGGAAGGTTGTGCATTAGAAGAAATAAGACAAGATATGACAATTATTTTGTGGGTTCCAGCAATTGCCATGACAATTACCAAATTCTAGGTGGATGGGGATTTAAAGGGGGAAAAGATCCAATATTTCCAGGGATTTATTATGTTTGCGGGAATAGGGCTTATTATAGGTTGCCGGACCATTGGTATGGGTCATGTTACTTAGGCCTGGTCTTTCCAAATTTTTTTCATGTGGATAGAAAAGAAAAAGGAACACACAAAATGATAAATACCTTTACACGTAGAAAAAGGGAAAGTTTTTCAGAAATAGTAGGTGATATTTTTGGTGCATTGATACCAGCAGTGGGAATATCTTTGAATGCATTTAGAATTCGGAAATTATCCACAGTGGTAGATCGTTTATCTACAGATACTGCTGGAGGGTTCTTAATGGTAAATACCGAGATGGTTGCCATGAGAGCTATGGTGAAGCAAAATCGTCTTGCCCTTGACATTCTTTTGGCAAAAGAGGGCGGAGTCTGTGGAATGCTGAAAGTCCAACATTGTTGCACTTACATTCCAGATAAGAGCGAAAATATACAGAAGTATATAACAAATATTACAAATTTGCACAAAGAACTTGTTCCACTGGAGGTTGAAAGTGTTTGGGGAAAACTTGGTAAAGGGTTTTCTTCTGTAACAAATTGGTTAACAAGAATGAGTGGATTAATAATAGGGAAAGTTATAATAATAGCAACCATGATAATAATAATAATATTAGTACTGAAGCTTGCAGTAACATGTATAAAGAGAAGAAGAAGGCAGAATAAGATAGAAAAAGAAAACATGATAAACAAGGAAAGAGAGAGAGAAATAGGTGAAATAGAGTTAGAAGAAATAAAAGAGAACATGTACAAGAAAACGAAGAAACAAGTTGAAAGGGATACAGTTGTGTAAACTAACAAAAGCAAATGGATAAAAGATATATGCTGTCTGAGAAAATTGTATAACTTGGGTTTTTGTGGTGATATTAAAAATCACCAAAGGGGGAGTTGATGGAGCAGGGTAAATGTAAAAATTTTAACCTCCTAATATTTCCGTACAATATTAATAAACATGTTCGTTTAAGTAAATAACCAACAATGTATGTTAAGGGTTAATGGTAACACGCAATTCAGTGTGCAAATTAATTGACTTTTAATGGTTTACGTTTCTAACATAGCATAATATTTGCGTACTAATTTAATAATAAATGCATGATTTGTGCTTTTAAATAAAACGTGTGGTTGCAAAATAAAGCGATGGTAAGTAAGGGACAGCTTTATATGTTGCTTCTGCTAGGTAATACCTAATTGGGCTACGTAGAAAGACGGGAGGGAAACGAAAGGGTTTATATTTCTTTGTTTTAATAACATTTTGTTTATCTTTGAAAATAGTGCGCTTAGGCCTGCCGAGCAGCAATATAAAATGGCCGCGAGTTACTAGAGTGCGCATGAGCGGATGAGACCATGTGATAGAGGAGAGAGGCTGTGGAAAAGGGATGATCACGTGCTGATGCCGAGAGGCTAAGATGAAAGTATGGTCAAGGCTGCTGTGACCCTTCTGAGCAGATGTGTGCCAAGATGATCAGCAAGAAGCGTGAGAAGCCTGGTTGAATCAATAGACGGAACTGTATTACACAAAATGTAACAGAAAAAGATACAATTTGGACTGATCGAAACGGATGAGCAAGTGCATGAACAGTGGGAAACGATGCTTGCATGGACATTCCACACGGAACTGGTTAAGACCAGGAAGTTTGATTAAAATGTATATGGACCTGAGTTTTTGACCGATGAGAATGAATCGCGCCATGTAAGAAGAAACATTTTATGCTGTAAGCTAGAATTAGGGTATAAGAAGACCTACTCTTGGTGGGAGGGGTTAGAATGCTGCGGGATGCTGCGGGAGATGCTGAAGAAATTAGATGCTGTAGATGGGAGAGTTTGCGGTTGCTGATGCTGACGAGCTGATGCTGCTGCTGTTATTTTCCTTTTCCAGTTGAGTATAAAGATGCTGCTTTAGGAGAACTTTTTATTGATAGATTTTTATTAGAATTATTAGGATTTCCCCAGAGAGATAGATAGGTTGATCTATAGAGTTCTTAGTATGATAACCTCATTTTTCCGTCTAATAAAAGTGCCATGCAATTTCAAACTATTCTTATAATGATGATAAATGCAATGATCTGAATAATAAGCTTAATCTAAATTTCATGCATTCAAAACTTTATATAAACTTTATTATTCTTTAAACAAATGACTCAGTGATTTTCTTTAGCATAATGATTAATAATGGAATGGTAAAAGAGTTCATTGTGATTGAGCTGGTCTTAATCACCATCAACTGATTCCTACTAGTTGGTTCATCGACCAATGAGCGGAATACCTTAAAAGCAAATGAGAAATATTATGTCATTATAAAAGAGGTATCCCGTCTCCTTCCAGCGAATCGTTTTTCTCCTAGGTTTCATGATGGAGGAAATCCAGGGAACAAATGAGTAAGTGAATGTATATGCGGTGTTATGGGCCCCACCGTTATATGGATATAGTGTGTGTGTTAGAGAAATAATTGCACCTGGATGACCAAAGCATAATAGGAGAATTATTGTTATTGTTAGCGCTGGATCAGTAACATACTAGACCTCCCTAGCAACAGAAGAGCTGGCATTTTACTTATCTCTGGAACTCTCATGGTGGGAAAGGTCTCTGCTTTTTAGATCCAGGGCATGCACTGTGTAGCGTGTTTTGTGTTTGTTCGACGGGGCAACACCCTGGGATAGTAGTATACCGGCCTGTCCTTGCGATGGGTTGGCTAAGCAATCTCTGTTACATTTTATGTACTTTTGTAAAATTTTAACGGCGATTATTTTTCTGCTGTCTTAAGTACAGTCTGAAACCATTTGCCTTCAAGAAATTCAGGGATGCCTTAACGTATCTTCAGATGTTAGGCAGTCCTGATGTTTGTCACAGCGTTTGTTGTTTCCTAAAAATGTCTGTAAGTAGTAGGAGATGGATGGAAGGATAAATGTAGGGGCCTATTAGCAATAACCGGCGATAATTATCGCTAAGCGCAGTTAGCGCTTGGATAATTATCGCCGGCTATCGCAGGTTTCTATCGCGGAGATAGCGTGCTATCAGCAACGCTTATCTCCTAAGCGATAGAAACCCTGAAGAACAGTGTGAATATCGTTTGAAAACAAGCGATATTCACACTGTGACCAGTGTTAGCTTGGCGATAGGGCGAGGGGATTTAGCCATGTAATCCACCTCCCATTGGATTACATGGCTAAGTCAGGTCTGGACCAGGCGTTAACAAACCAGCGCTAAACGTGTTTAGCGCTGGTTCGTTAATCACCTCCCCTGCCTCGCTAATAGGCGATAGCGAGCTTAGCGACTGTTTCCAGTCGCTTTTAGGTTGGGAACGCCTACTTTGCATGCCATTAGCGATAAATATCGCTGGCATGCAAAGCGGCACCCAACCCGGTCGCTATCGCCTAGAAGTTGTCGCTAACAGCAGTTAGCGACAGCTTGATAATAGGGCGTTAGAATTATCGCCGCTTTAGCGGGAAAAAGTCCCGCTAAAGCGGCGATAGAGCCCTTGATAATATGCCCCGTAGTTTTAAAAAAAATATGGCCTTATTATGAGTGCCGCTTATTCACCAACTAGGCTGGTAACAGGATTTACCTGTCCCATCGGGACTACATCACGTGTGGGAACACTGCAGCTCCCAGAGGGAGACATCACATGCCAAGAGTACTGTGTAAAACTCTGGCTAAAAGCAAAATATTTATAAAAAGGCTCAGCACATGTAGAAACAGAAAGAATCTTCTTTAATAGATAGGCACACCCAAGACATAGGAACCATCTGGCAGGTCCAGCGATCCCCAGGCATGTTTCTGACGTAGCCTCAGGATTCCAGAACTCCCTATGAGTTCCAAAAGAAACTGAGATACATGAGTAATCCTTTCCTCGTTCTCTCTTTCTCTCCCCATTTTCATTTATTTCCCCTCGCTGATGTATCTTAGTTACAAAGCAATAGAAACTCACACATGACTTTGCTGCGATATATGTAGATGTTCCATCTGTCCCTTCTTCCTGGGGTTTATACTTTGTATTTGATGAATTTGTAATACCTGTTATCTGTCATGATATTTATCTGATCATTTTTATATGATAACTTTTCTATCTTTTTTATCCCAGTCCAGATGTTATTTGTTATGTATTCCTTTAAAAAAAATGTAATTCTTCATATTTATATATGTTTCTGATTTCTATGTATTGCTACTGCCTTGCAAATGTATTTCTTTTTATCTAAAACAATAAAATATTTGCACAAAAAAAAACATAATAAGACAATAACATGCAACCATAAATACTACATACTGCACATGGGGTGTAACACAGCACTATACTTTGCAAAGGTTAACTGGTCATCTTTCAGCTGATGATTGCTGTAAAAATCAAAGCAGAGCTGAAGTTCCAATTTTGTTCACATGGTGCTAGCATCTGCATTGACTGGAAAGGGCCATTATGTGTTTAAATTATAAAAAGCAGTGTAGAAACAATGATTTCTTCTGTTATGAAAATGTTTTCTTCCACTGTTCATGCCAATTCATGTTTGAATCACACTGTGCTCAAATTATTCGTTATTTTAAGTGGGAACTGAGGGCCACATGTACGACCCATTTTTGCATGCGCAAACGGGTTAGCTACCCGTTTGCGCATTCAAAAACTGTTAGGGCCATGTACAAGCCCTATTTAGCGAGTCGCAATTTATTTGCAACTCGATAAATAGGATTTGCGACTCGCAATTAGGAAGGGGCGTTCCAAGGGCGTCCCTTCCTAATCGCGACTCGCTACCCCATGTAAGAATGTTTTGCAACCGCAATTGCGGTCGCAAAACACTCGCAATTTACCGCCCTCTTCAAAAGGGTGGTAATGCAGTCGCAAATGGAAGGGGTCCGTAGGGGACCCCTTCCCCTTTGCAAATGCAGGGGAAAATATTTTTTAGGGACAGGCAGTGGTCCCAGGGACCACTACCTGCCCTTAAAAATGAAACGAAAACGTTTTTTTTTTTAAATGCATCCCGTTTTCCTTTAAGGAAAACAGCCTGCATTAAAAAAAAAACGGCTTTATTCAAAAGCAGTCCCAGACATGGAGGTCTGCTGAGCCCAGCAGGCCACCATACCTGGGAGGGCCAGCCATTCCCAATGGGATCGCAAATTGCGAGTGCCTCATTAATATGCATGAGGCATGCAATTTGCGACCCAATCAGTGTCGCAAATTGTGAGTCGCTATTTCGACGCAATTTGCGACTCGCAAATTCCTTGGTCGTACATCTGGCCCTGAGAGTTCAGAGACTTTTAAAGAGTTTTCATCTCATCTCAAGGGAAAATATCTTGAAAGTGTTAATTGTACCTAATTAATATGCATTTCATAATAGAATCCTACAGTTGTGTTTCTCAAAGGAGCATCTATACTTCCATGGGCCTAGATGGTGAATGGAGATTAAACCAAAAACTGAAGTCAAGCTTTAAGATGTGACTTTGACTTCCATAACAAAAGAGGTACATCTTTTATTAAAAGAAGTATGTAAACGTAGGTTGTCTTCCGCTAAGTTTAACACCGTATATTTTCTATAAATATGTTTTTACTCTTTAAGGTGATAATGATTGTGGTCCAGATGAGCAAAGCAGTTTTTCCGACGCAACCCACCCGATTCAGAGTTTGACACTGAAAAACTGCTTTTAGCAATATACTAAACCGATTTTAGGAGTCGGTAAAATGTTTTACCAAGTCAAAAAATGGGTTTAGGAATGGATAAGGAATCAGTATGTGAAAGGGGTGTGTTGTTCGGTTGGCATCGCTTCCAAGTAGGAATTCCTATTGGTATTTATAGATGGCTAAGGGCCCCATAGTTACCAACCCCCAAGTTTGTGAATGTTAACAAAAATGTTTGGGAGTCAGGTGGTAACCCATTTGCAAAAGGGAAAGGATACATTGGGAGCCCCTTCCCCTTTATGAATGTTAAAAAAATATTTGGCAGTACTCAGTGGTCCCCGGGACCAATACAAACTAAAAAACATAGGGGGTCATTATGATGGCGGGCGGACTTGAGTCCGCCCGCCATCGAGGTGGTGATTGGACCGCCTTCTTGTATGGTGGGGGTCCAGCACGCGAAATTACGATGCGACCGCCACCGTGATGGTCACATCTTGCATGTTTACCATCCGCAATAGTAAAAATGCATGTAGTGCCTTTCCCTGCACTACGTGGCAGGCACCACGCAGTGCCTGCCACTCAGTGCATGGAAATGCAGGGGAGTACCATGGGTACCCCCCAGTGCACAACCACCTCCCCCCAACACAGGGGGGTCCGCAACGGGCCCCCAAAACCAATCCCTGCCAGCTTTTCCATGGCGGTTTCGCCACCATGGAAAGGCTGGCAACAGCCAGGATCGTAATTTGGCGATGGTGCCTGCTACGCACCGCCACCATTTTCGGCATGTTGACCGCTCCGCCAGCCAATCGGTACGATTGCCTGTGGCGGAAGCGTGGCGGGCGGTCTTTGCGACCGCCGCGGTCGGAAAGCGATTCCCCTCGCCATCGTAATGTGGCGGGGGGAAAATTGCTGTCCGATGGCGGAGGGCCCGCCACCGCACGGCTGGCGGTGGTGGGCCTTCCGTTATCGTAATCACCCTCATAGTTATTTTTAAGTGCAGCCCTGTTAAAGAAAATGTGCTGCATTTAATAACAAATCTACTTTATTGAATGTGATTGCAGATATGGTGGTCTGCTGACCCCAGGAGGCCACATTCCTGTGATGACATTCAATCATAGTGAGCTGCAATTTACAACCTTCCTCATTAAAATGTATGAGGTACGTCAGATTCTGACCCACATTGGTTCAGATTTTTAAGAACCAACCTACTAGTACATAAGTTGGCTCTTAAAAATCTTTAATGGTTGCAAAAATACTAGCCCTTGTTTGTGACAAGTATTTCGTGTCCACATATTTCTACATCTGGCCCAGTGTTTCTAAAATTATGTTCTGTGGTCCGTGAAAACTTGAATCATTAATTGTTGTGAATAAAAAAATGAAGCGAATCTGCTTAATGTGTATAGCTTCTTTCACAAGAAATGTATGTATTTCATGCAGGATGGAATCCTTTTTATTGATGTGTGCTAGATAATAATGCTCATATTGTGTCACATTATTATATTTCGAATCCCATTATGTGTCACGCAATTTGCCCTACCTTGTCATATAACTTGCCTTTCATTTGACACAGACTTTAATCAACCTGGAAACATATTGTTCCTTCTTTGATGAGTTTTTCTAATGGCTTTGTGTATAAGACCATTAGCATTACATGTCAGATGATTTTCATAGGTGGTGTCGCTATTGTGATTCCAAATTTCAGGCCTAGGCTACTCAAGGAATGCCTACCATGTGGAATCAAACTTTTTCATCGTACTGTTCGCTTTTGATAGCCCTTATTTCTCTACAAAGATTTTAACTGTATTTGCTGTATTTACCTTATCTTACCTCGATATTAATACTTGCACATTTATTTGTTCTTGGTTTCCACCAATATAACTGGCTGGTGTTTTCCATACTTACATACATCTTAGAGTGATCTCTGCTCATTCCCATGTCATGTATAGCAGAGACAGGAGCTTCCCACACCAGCTCATAAGGACCTTCCAACATGCGCTGGTCTCGATATACTGGAGCTGTTTAAAAAATGGAAACTGAAATACTGGAGATTTACATAATTTGTAGTCTATCAACGTAGAGAAGAACTTGAGAAAGTTATAAGGGGACTCATTCTCTTCTATTCTGCACATAAATCAAGGTTAGAAATGGCAAATATGCCCAGATGAAGGTGTGTCTGTGCCAGTTTAATATGATTCGTCTTGATACAGTGTACTCAGAATCACATTGCAGTTCTATGTTTAAGTCAAAGATCAAGTTCCAGTACCAGACATAGCTAAAAATAACTGTTTTGAAAACTACAATTTATTGGTTCTCAATTTACCTACCTTAGAATGATGGACGGCTGAATTAACCTTGCTAGGATTCGAACTAAAACCAGCAGAACACAAAATATATCAGCAGCACGCATTCAACTTAGTGAACCATTGTGACAGCTTATCTACAGAATTTCTTTTGGCACATTAAAATATGGGTTTAATACTACTACCAGAAACCACGACCACCGGTCATCTGAGTTATGCATAAGACAATGTTCGGATGGCCTGGGCCGCATGGTCGTACCGGCTAGCACTTAATATGTCCTACTTTGCTCATGCCAAAAATTGTTAAATTGCAGCAGGCCTAACATCTGTTGCTGCCACAGCGCTCTATATTCTACCATGTGTTTCCGTGTACATATATTTTTCTTCATCACGAGGTCGGTTCATGGGCAATTGCTCCTGATGTGACTGACTTTCCAAACTGGTTATTCAAACTATGTTCGAAAGTTGTAGGTGTGTCCGACTAAATATTGTTATATTGGTCTGACACTTGCCTAGTTCCTCTTTTCAGAGCGGTTCCTCCCGTCCTGAGCTGTTGCCAGGCTGAGGTGAGGCCTTTTACTCGTAAATAATGGGTAAGAATAACTTATACAACCATGTACTTTGCACTCTTTATGGTAGACTGTTGATGAGTACATGTGACTCACGCCACTTTGTTGCTATATGTTCTCAGACACAAGCATTTGATTTCTCTTGTCACTTTTGTCTTTCACAGGTAACACCAGTAAATCGTTGTTCACCAAAAGTGAGATTACTGGTTTTGTATGTTGTATCTGTTTCTAATTAATCTATACTCAGATTATTATTTTTCACTGTATCACAAGTCTATAAACGCAGTAGGACTTGATTTCTAGGTCCTGAAGAAGGCCGCGACAAATTTATGGGTCAAACTGGCCGAAACTTGTAGACCTGTCCATCTGTCACCTTGCAGTAAAAAATTTTTATACTGCAGATGCACTGTTTTTAATCCTGACACTAAGGGGCCGATTCCGATCTCGGCCGGTAGGGCTCCGAATCGGATTCGGCATAACCGGATCCGATTCGGAGCCCTATTTCCTGACCGATTCGTAAACGCGTCCGGACGATGCAAAATCGCCGACCGACTCGTTCGGGCGTCCCAACCGCTCCGACCGACTCGTTCCCGGGTCGACCGACTCGCTCGGACACGACTCGCACTGCGCAATGGAGACGTTCCCCGGCCGGGTAAGTACGATGCGCGCCGCGAGCAGTCCAACCGACATGCGCCGTCCGGCTCGAAAGAGCAGTCGGAGCCGTACTTCGGGGGTCCGTGTCGGACCCCCCTGTACGCGTAGTTGCGCGAGTCGCACACAGGGGGGACCCATGGGTCCCCTCTACCTGTGCGTGTACGGCGCGAGTCGCTTCTCCGCGTACCCGCTGTAGGGGGCGCCCTTGTTCGCCTCGCACCCATTGAGGCAATGGGAGCCCACGTACGCGTTGTACGACCGGCTCCCATTGACTTCAATGGGAGTCCGACCGACTCGAGTACGATAGCATACGGACGCATCGTACTCGTTCGGTCGGGCTGCACGGGTCCGATTCGGTCGGAAATCTCTCCGGGTCCGGCTCGGTCGGAGAGATTTCCGGCCCGAATCGGAATCGGCCCCTAAGAGTGAGTCAATAAAGTTTTTTTCGCTCCTAGTAGTTGGTTTTAGTATCACACACTTTACTTGGTTTAGTATTTTTTCTGCACTGCGCCCATTACCCAACCAGCTTAGTGCTTCACATCTGGAGGATTTTAGTATATCCTTTGTAGAGTAGGAATCAAAACATCCCTGAGCTCCTCCCTCACAGTGAGGGGGTTGTAGCCCTTGGCGGGGCTAGGTGTCTCCGCCAAGAGGAGAATCCCAGATGATGAAGCATGCCACCTCGGTGGGTGATGGGATTTCGTCCTAATTAAAGGACTTTTTTAGTAGTGATTAGGTCTCGTTGCCTTTGTCTCCTTGTAGTGCCATCCAAGCACGTTAGACCCGAGGATACTTTGTGTTTTGCAGTAACGATTGGGGAATCTATCCTCGCTGGTCTTTAAACCTCCCTTGGACCCTCTACTCCCAGTTTGTTTTTCCCTTTAATAGGATACTCGCCAGGTCTGGGGTCTCTGCAGGAAATGGGCATTTCACCCCTCCCGGGTTTCTACTGGCCACCAACCACCTCACGAGCCATTGGAGCTGCGCTGTGAGGTAATGTCTCAAGGTCAGGGACCGCCAATCCCCCCGTCGCTGTGGAGTGCTGCAGCGTGGCTAGGGCTACTCGTCTGCGACTTACCCCCCAAATAAACGTTATTAATTGTGAGTTCAGGTCCCGAAATATCACGCTCGGGATTTATATCGGGAGGGTCCGAAAAATATATAGCAAATGCGGGAGCGCCACCATTTTTAGTAGGTCCACTCTGCCTGCCACGGACAGCGGTAGGGAGCCCCAAAACTCCATAGAGGAGATGAGGGATCTTATTTCCCTGCCTACATTGCCCTCTACTAAGTCTATAGTTCTATGGTATATTTTCACCCCCAGGTACTCTAGGCAGGCAGGCTCCCATTGTAAACATCCCGAGCCCTCCGGAGGAAGCCTATCTGGTGTCATGGGGAATAGTCTAGATTTTTGCCAGTTCACCCTTAGTCCCGAGAGATGGCCAAATTCCTGTAGCATACTTTTGGCCCCACCTAAGTCCTCCTTTGTGTCTCGGAGAAAGAGGAGTAGATCGTCCGCATACAGTGCAATATGATGGCGGGTCTCCCTTACCTTCAGCCCTACATAGTCCCGTCCCATCCATGTACGGCACACCAGTGGCTCCATGGCAAGGGCAAATAGCAGTGGGGACAGAGGGCATCCCTGCCTTGTACCCCTCGCCACCCTCTGACTCTGGGATATAACCTTTCGCATACGCACTCTGGCCCTCAGGTCTGCATATAATAACTTCACCCATCTCACAAAGTCCTCACCTAGTCCCATCTGTTCCAGGACTTGGTATAGGTATTGCCACTCTAAACTGTCAAACGCTTTTTCTATATCCACCGCAAACACTGCGGCGTCTTCTTTAGAATAGTCTTCTGCGTCCAGAATGGCCATGAGGCATCTGACATTAATGGCAGTATTTCTGTGTGGAATGAAGCCCGCCTGATCCGCATGGACCAGCTTGGTCATATGCGGTAACAATCTGGTCGCTATTATCTTACTCAATATTTTATAGTCCATATTCAGCATGGACAGAGATCTATAAGCTGTTCTGTCGTGGGCTGGCTTCCTGGGTTTAAGGACTGGGACTATTAGGGCTCCCCTAGTGGTGGCCGGCAGTGTTTGCAGTTCTCTAGCCGTCTTGTACAATGAAACCAAACTAGGGGCTAACTCCGCCGCATATGTCGAGTAGAATTCGGCAGGCTATCCGTCCGTTCCCGGCGTTTTGTTATGTGCCATGTGCTTGATAGCCACTTTCACCTCCTGTAAGGAGATGCCCTCCCCCAGGTCCTCCGCCTCCTCTGGTTCTAGCCGTGGGAGTCTCGGCCCCTCTAAATATTCTCCTACTGTCTCTTCCCTGCACTGGGAGGCCCTGCGATTCAGCCTGGTGTAGTACTGGGCAAAGATTTCATTGATCCCTTCCTGAGTGTATTGTCTGTTCCCATCTTCATCCTCTATTTCCACTATTGGGGACCCCCCTATTATTTGGATTGGCCAGCCATGCCAGCAAGGAGCCTGACTTGTCTCTTTCCGAATGCGTGCGGTCTAGGTATTGTCTGTAGTCAAAGCAGCGCAGTCTCTCAGTCTGTCGTGCTACGGTCTCTCCCACTTCCTGAAGTGCCATCTGCAGCTCTGGGTGCCCCGGTCATCTTGGTTCCACTTCTCTAAGCTCCCTTTCAGCTGTCAGGACTTCTGTTGTGAGCGTGCATATAACCCCTGTCGTCTCTGCTATACAATGGCCTCTTAGCACAGCCTTGAAGGCATCCCACTCCGGCAAAGGAGAGGTTGCCGTCCCATTATTATCCTGGAAATATTGTGTGATCTTTTTCCAGACTCCTTCTCTAAAACCCTGGTCTTCCAGCGCCTCTGGGCAGAGTCTCTAGGTAGGGATTACTGGGTTAGGGCTTGCCCATCTGAGCCCCAGGAGGACAGGGTTATGATCTGATATCGTCCTGTGCAGGTATTCAACCGTGCAGACCTGTCCGTGCATGTCTGGGGTACATAGGAATGTGTCTAGCCGCACATGTACCTCATGTATCACTGAAAAGAATGAGTAGCTCTTGTCGGAGGGATGTGTGGTCCTCCAAGAGTCCACCAATCCCAAGTGTCCCTGCCATTCTCTGAACATCCGTGCATTACGAGTTGTCGGGGAATCCTGCAGTGGCAGATGAGATCTGTCAAGAGTGGTGTCTGCCACAGTATTAAAGTCCCCGCCTATGATCACTGCGGAAGTCAAGTGTGGGTCTAGTTGTCGAGTCAGTCGGGCCAGAAAATGTGCCTGATCCACATTTGGGGCGTATATGCTTATTACACTCAATGCTCCACCTTCCAGTCTCCCGCGCACTACAACATATCTACCTTCAGGATCGATCAACGTATCTGTTATCTGGAAAGGCACTCCAGCCCGTACCCAGATCAGTACTCCCCTAGCATAGGCCGAGTATGTAGTGTAGAATGCCTATCCTCGCCATTGTTTCTGAAGGGTTTGGCCCTCTTTACCTGTGAGATGAGTTTTCTGGAGGGGTGCTATTTGTACTCCTCTTCTATTAAAATAGGAGAACACCTTAGAGCGCTTGGCCATGGTATGCATACCCCTTATATTCCAGGTTAAGCATTTATATCTTATAGCGTTTGCCATACATAAGTCTCCCCTCCCCCTTCCACCCCCTGTGCGCTCCCAGGTCTTCCTCACTGACCTGCTGCTTCGACTCATTTCTGCTGTTGTGGACATGTGATGCGACTCCTGTTACCCCAACACACAAATGAACAACATTACAACAATTTTCCCAACGCCCCTTCCCCAAGGCAAGCAGGTAGTACCCTCCCATCCAAACTAATAGTCTGTGTCCTTGAAGAACTCGTTCACGAGGTGTGTAAGTGAGACAGGTGATGCTTCAGGTGCATCCGCCTGCCAGCACGCCGCCCGGATCATCTACTGCATCCAATGTCATGTAGCATTCCCCGGCTATAGTTAGGTTCGCCTTTGCGCCCTATTGTCCCGTTCCTGCTCTCCATCGCTCTCTCACCCCCCTACCTTCACCTTCAGATGATCTCATCGGCTGTTTCCAGAGTCACTTTGGGGAGCTCACTGCTCGAGACCTCAGAAAGACTTGAGTCCTGCTCTGAGCTCGAGTCCCCTCCAGACCTGCCGGCCTCTGAATTATAGCGGTCTGGTCCTTTTCCGCTGATCAGCGCCACCACCTGCATTGCGCTTCGTCGCTCCATCTGTGCCTCTGCCTGCATTGGCGCCAGCGTGCCTCTTTTGGGTGCTCTGCTGCGGGATCTTCTACTTCGGCCTCCTCTGCCCCTCTGGTCTCTGGGTGAGGACACTCCGCGGTGCTGTTCCATCCAATTCAATGCCTCTTGTGGGGTGGTAAAAAACTCAGTTCTATCAGATGTGGAACCCGTAGCTTGGCCGGGTATTGCGTGGCATATTTGTAGTCGAGTTGACGAAGTTTTAGCTTGACGCTCTGGAAGGAGCTCCTCTGCTGCTGTACCTCCCTAGAGAAGTCCAGGAATATCCGCACCACCATGTTGCTGACTCTGATTTCTCCTTGTCGCCGGGCCTGTGCCAGTCTATGGTCCCTATCCCAGTAGTGTAGGAGCCTCGCTATCACCGGCCGTGGAGGGGCTCCTGGGTCAGGCGGTCTCGCCGGGACTCAGTGGGCTCTCTCAAGGGCATAGAATGGTGAGAGCCCCTCTGGCGCCATTGTCGTGCGGAGCCACTCCTCTAGGTATCATAGGATTGTTTGTTCCTTCCACTTTCTCGGGCAGGCCAGTCACTCTGATGTTATTTCTTCTTGAGCGGTTTTCGGCACCTTCAGCCCGGAGCTCCAGTACTCGCACTTTCAATTCCAGTACAGTAAGTTGTGCCTTCATGTCTGTCAGCGCGGGGGCGGATTCAGAGATATGGCGCTCATTTGCTGTGACTCTCTCCGCTAATCGTTTGTGGTCATCCCTCAGAAAGCCCAAGTCTACTCCTATTGAGTCAATTTTGGACTCCAGCCTCTCGCTAGAGGCATTTATGGCTTGTAAAATGTCTTGTAGGGTCGGGTTCCCAGAAACGTCCGTTGAGGAGGTGTGGGCTTCGCTCTCTTCTGAGGGGTTGTCGGCCTGTGTGCCCTCTCGAACCCTTCTCTTGGCCTGCTTCCCCATTGTCATTCTTGGTGTCTCTGACGTTCCCGCGCTTCCCCCCTGGTGCAGTTTCCCGCGCTTGCTAGTAGGTTTCTGGCGCCTTCCTAGGGGGGCGCTTAATGTCGTAGTGGCGACGCTTTGAATGTTCAGCCTGCCCCCGGTTTCTAGGGAGGGGCTCCAGCCCCCCAGAATGCGGTTTCACAGTCTCTCAGGTGTATCGCCTCCCATCTTCCCCTTCTCACGCTGTGTCCAAGGTAGGGGCTCACCTACATATGCCTCTATGGTGTAAGTTCCTCGGTTGTTCAACTAGGGTCCTGGGCCTTGCCTCCAACGCGCAGAGGGTCTCGTCCTGCGCAGGTCTAGCTGTGCCAGGCTGTACTCTCAATTCTGCCCTCTCATGCCCCCACGGTGTGTAGTTACCTCTGGTGCAAGTTCATAACAGGGGCAAATAGCTCTCTAGCTCTGCTGGGTGGAAAGCCCTGGCACCCTCCACGCACCCTTGGTCAGCCAGTCCGTCTTCTGGGGCCGGGGTCAGCTTCCCCCGCCTCCTCTTGCCTCAGGACACGTACAGGGTTATCTCAGCTGCATTGGCTCTCATATCATCTAGTGCCAGGTTCTTCTGCTCAGGTACCTGCCCGAGCAGGGCCCACGTAGCGGTCAGCTCCCAAACCTGGGATCTCTCTCACTATTTCTGGGCTGTTCCTCCTTTCTCAATCAGGCTGGTTGGGCTTTGCCCAGCAGGAGCCCATGATTCACGTAACGCACCTTCAAGTGCGACCATGCTGCTGAGAGGGCATGGTAGCACGGGGGGGAGCCCGTGGGATGATGTCCGTTCCTCAATAAACCGAGCCCCGCTCAGTGGGGGCCCATGTTGCCCTCCACGCGCCCTCGGGCGTGATCGCAGTCCCGATGGAGTGTGATGCCCCAGGGGGAGCCTGGAGTACGGTCCGCATCCCCGGCTCCCGCTGTGCAGTGTGCGAAGCGGGTGTCAGACCATGAGGCCCGTCAGTTACTTCATGCACCCCCAGGCGCGACTTGGTTGCAGGGAGGCCTCGTAGCTCAGGGGGAGACCTCGGCTCCGATCGGGTTCCCAGGCAGGCAAGCTCCTATCGTGGCCCTGCGGCCGGGATCGCCTGGTTCTTCACTGCTCTTCCACTGTGCAGGCCAAGAAGGGGGAGTTGGGCCCGGGCCATCCCCAGTCCTGCCTACGCTCACAGCAGTCAGGCGCCCAGGCCGCTCTCTCCCCTCCGGTTGATCCTCCTCACAATCCTCTGCTCAGCAGCTGAATGCCCAGACCACAGCTCTCACCTCTGCTGTCGGGTCCGTGATGTCTCGCGGGGCCTCACTGAGTTCAAGGTCCAGCGGGCTCGGCCGCCGTGATCCCCACCTCCAAGGGGCACTGCCATCTTGTTCCGGCTGCAGCCCCGGCCGCCCGAACTTCCCCTTCGGTCCCTTCGCCTGGAGGCTTCTTCAAAGGGCTTCCCCCTGGTCCGCTCACACCACAGGGCTGCAGGGCTACGTTCCTGGCTCTAAATATGCCGCATGAGGGATCAGGATGCTCCCGAGCAGCGGCCAGCGGGACAGAGCTCCTAAGCTCTGCTGCTTAGTCCATCAGCGTCAAGCCACTCTCCCGAGTGTAATGTTCTTACTAGTTACTCTTCACGCAGAGGTCTCCACCACTGGGGCAGAGATCTCCCAGGCTGATAGGGATAGATAAGAACTATCCATGTCCTTGTGACCAACGCTGTGTAGTTGAAAAGCTCCCTTACTGATGCTCAGAATATGAGGAGAAGTTTGCAAAGTACTCTGGGTATGCAAACTTTAAGGAATAGAGCATGTGCATACTCACATTCCTTTACAAATTTGCTCTCATATTGATGAGGAAGGCAATCAAGGGGCTTTCCACCTACAATTAAACGGGAAAAAATGTTTTAAAAATTATTTCCTTAACTGCTTTGTGCAGAGAAACAAGGCGCTATGACCTACGTTTAGGAGCATTATTTATCATTAGTTACAGAGAAATGTGATCACACCTTCCCCTGTTGCCCTTGAACAGAACGTGAATGGCACACACAAGCATGGCGTCAGCCAAGCTTCAAATACAGCCAAGCCTACCGGCATCAGCGTATCAAGGCTAATAGCTGCCTTTTGTTTAAAATAAGAAAGACTGAATGTGCACACTCTAAACTTGTTTGTGCATGGCCAGAGGAAAGAGGCTCTGCAGGCGCCCACGCATGCACCTTAGAGACAACAGCTTTGACACCCTAGACCCTACCACTACGCCCGACACCACTGCACTCAACCACGCCGCACCCAAACAGACGGTGCTCTGCTGGACTCCGCTCACAACAGAGGACAAACTCAAGACCATGAACAGCATCCACTCAGCAACCTCGTCTGATCCCTGCCCGTACCACATCTTCTACAGAGCAGCCGCCGCCATCACCCCTCAGCTTCACCACACCATCAAATGCTCCATCGAAACCGCCACCTTCCCCGATGACTGGAAATACACCGAGATCAACCCCCTGCTGAAGAAGCCGTCCTCAGACCCAACAGACCTCAAGAACTTCAGACCCATCTCCCTCCTTCCCTTCCCAGCCAAGGTCATCAAGAAGGCAATCACGCCCAACTCTTCGCATTCATAGAAGGGAACCACATCTTGGACACCTCCCAATCAGGATTCCGAAGCAACCACAGCACCGCGACTGCACTCCTCGCTGCCACCGACGACATCCGCTCCCTCCTCAACTAGGGCGAGACTCCTGCCCTCATCCTACTGGACCTATCGGCCACCTTCAACACCGTCTTCCACCGCAACCTAATCATGAGACTCCATGACGCCGGCATCCACGACAAGCCACTGGACTGGATCTAATCCTTCCTCACCGGCTGGACTCAGCGAGTTAGACTACCCCCGTTCCTCTCAGAACCTACAGAGATCAGCTGCGGAGTGCCCCAGGGTTCCTCCCTGAGCCCCACTCTCTTTAACGTCTACATGGCCCCCTCACAGCCATCGTCAGAAGCCACGGACTCAACATCGTCTCCAACGCTGACAACACCCAGCTGATCCTCTCCCTCATAAACGAACCCACAACCACCAGATCCAACTTCCACAGTGGAATGAAGGCCATTGCTACCTGGATGAAATACAGTTGCCTCAAGCTCAACTCAGACAAGACCGAAGTACTCATCCTGGGACCCACCCCTCCAGCCTGGGACGACTCTTGGTGGCCAGCCGCTCTGGGACCCCCTCCCACCCGACAGACCACGCATGCAACCTCGGCATCTTATGGAATCATCGCTTACAATGAACTCCCAAATCAATGCAGTTTCCGCAGCCTGCCTCCACACGCTCTGCCTGCTTCGAAAGACATTCAGATGGATCCCCACAGAATCCTGAAAGACAGTCACCCACGCACTCATCACCAGCAGACTTGACTACGGCAACACACTCTACGCCAGCATCAAATAGGAAACAGCTCAAGAAACTACAGAACATTCAAAATGCAGCAGCCAGACTGGTCCTCGACATCCCCCACCGCAGCCACATCATGCAACACCTCCGACAACTCCACTGGCTCCCAATCAACAAGAGAATCACCTTCAAGCTCCTCACACATTCCTACAAAGCTCTCCACCATGGAGGACCAGCATACCTGAACCACCGCCTCGCATTCCACATGGTTGCCAGACAACTCCAATCCGGCCAACTTGCCATAGCCAGGATCCACATGACCAGAACCGGAGGAAGTTAATTCGCCTACCTCGCCGCCAAGACCTGGAATACCCTGCCCCTCCACCTCGAGCAATCCACGTCACTGACCCACAGGGCAGGACTGGCCGTAGCGGGCACCGGGCATTTCCCCGGTGGCCCAGCAGGGTGGAGGGCGGTTTTGGGCCACTGGGGGCTGGTTTTGCTGTCCCCCCCGGGCGCCGGTCTAACAGAATTGCCAGGGCTGGTTTGTGATCCCAGTCCGGCCCTGCTGACACAATTCAAGAAGGACCTCAAGACCTGGCTCTTCAAATGATCCTCCACCAGAGGGGCCAGCAGCCCCCCCCCCCAGTGCCTTGAGACACTCACAGGTGAGTAGTTGCACTTTATAAGCCCCTGATTGATTGATTGATTGATTGATTGATTGATTGAGGGAACACAGCTCGTGGGGAAACTCAGGGATGCCAATGCTACCATGTTGGCTCTGCATGCTCAAATTATGAACACAAAGGGCCTGATTCACAGAACTAACTTACGTCAAAAAGTAAACGTAAACGTAAAGTTAGTACTTTTAGGTATTCACAGAAGTTAGTAGTCCTAACTTTAGGACTCCTAAATGCCTTCTGTGAATACCGAAAGTCTTAAAGTTAGGATTTTACTTAACTTTACTACTCCTAAACTGAGAAAAATCCTAACTTTCAGACTTTCGGTATTCACAGAAGGCATTTAGGAGTCCTAAAGTTAGGACTACTAACTTCTGTGAATACCTAAAAAGTACTAACTTTACGTTTACGTTTATGTTTACGTTTTTGACGTGTTAGTTCTGTGAATCAGGCCCTATATGTGGTAACTTCAGTGTTTACTGAGAGCCGGTGGGTCCACTGGCACTCATTTTTGAGGACGGGCACCTATTTATCCTCTTCAGACATTTCCGGAAAGAAAGAGAAGGAAAACACACAAAGTGTGAAGAAGGAGGAAGCGAAAGATGGGAAAAAGCAGGAACCCACAGAGTGAAATAAAGGGGCAGCTTGTATCTCGCAGTTGATTAAAGATAAAGAGGTGGGTGGATTCAAGACTACATAGCCTTGGTATTGGCGAGCTGACTTTTAATAGTGCCGGGCGCGGGCTTCTTAATGGAATTTAGGGCAACAGCACTCATTCTGTTTCAAATTAAGCACTGTACTGGAAGCAAACCCCAAAAGGAGTAGGGCTAAGCTTTTGAGAGATTTTGAGAAGACTGTTATAGTTCAAGCAATGGTCTATCATGGAGAGGAGATCATTGAAAATAGTGGCAGACCTGCTTGCCTAAATTGAATCGCTAGATTATCACCATTTCTGGAAGTGTTTTGACTGTCCAATGGTGTTCTCAAAGATGGAACTGGCGGGAACACCACCTTTCCACCCTGTAATAGCAGTGTGGAATGCAAAGATGGGAGGTGAGACATCAATGTTTTTTGGGAGAGTATCATTGCAGTGCACCCCTAATTTAGAAGAGTCATAGAGTGGAAAGTTAGGGAGGTCAGGTCAAATGGAGTGTGCTCAGGACAAATGGTAGATGTTACTAAGCTCTTTTTGTCAGTAGCCTAAGGACTTCAGAGTATTCTATTTAATTTTACAAGGCAACCTACCACCTCATGTGCTCTGTGACCTCCACATCCAATGGATGGTTCTGTTTGACGGCTCACTGGACTGAAGTATCCATTCCAGGAATCTGTGTTTGATTTCATGGTCACAGGTTTGAATCCTTGCAGGACAATTTTGGCTCTCATTTTCATGTGGTCAATAATAAGTGTACCATTGAGCCAGGTAAATGTAAACTTCATTTGTCACTAGCATCTAGACACTATCTCCATGGTTAATGCAGCCTTAACAAATATATCTTCCTACTGTATTATGCTGAGCATCTCATCTTTGAGCAGCTAAATAGCCTAAATGGTGCATAAATGCAGCTTTACTAATTAAGCACAAAAGCAATCAACAAGCTGTATAAAATATAGGTGCAAGAGGTATGTATTTGATATGTATAGCTTTATTGCGGCTGTTCAGTGAGGAAGGCATCTATCCCTGGGTCTGTTCAGACATCAGTAAACAGTGCCTGATACTTTACCTCAAGGGAAAATGCAGTGCTTAATTTGTACCTGTGGTTGCACGTGGTGGGCAACATCATTCATTTGAGGGACTTACTTTTTATGAACTAGAACAACATAGAGAAAAGCAGAAGAGGGAAAAACAAAGGACGAGAGGATGATAGAAAAACAGTGAAAATAAGCAAAACCAGCCATGAAAAAGAACCTGCAAGAGTGAGAAAAGATGACAGGAGTTGTAATGTGGTGGAAGAAAAAAGCATACGGTAGAAACAAGCCTTGTTCTTCAGTAGCAATGAGCAGTGAGTCTGAACTGGATTTGTCTCAACCGCAAACTAGTACCCAATCGTCGCAGGAAAGTAGACAGCAGGAGCCGCAGCCAGCAACAGTTCTTCCTGAAGTAGGAGCAGATCAGGACATTGAGCTTCCTGCTGAGACAGTTGTTGCTCTTCAATCATTGCCTTCACAATCACCAACAAGAAAAATAAATGGTTCTCCATAATTTTCTCCAAGCCCCCCTTCTGATGATCTGGACATGGATTGGACGCTGGCTCAGTCCAAGACCCGCCCAGAGAGACAAGGAAAAAGAAAAGCTCCTGAAAGCATTAGAATTATAGAAAGTGAAGGTGATGACAACGAGCCAGTGATTGTCAGTATGGATGGTGGCTCAGAAGACACCAAGATGACGCCTCCTATTTAACCTGCTCAAAGGGATGTGGTCCCACCACCGCCATCTTCCATATTTGTAAGACCCCCATTGAGACCTGCATCCACCTCTATCACAGTCAAAGTATGCCCTAGAGAGAGGCAAACGACACAGCCACCTACCTCCTGTTCTTCAGGCAGTGGCAGTGGCACACTAAAAAAGCTCTCCTCCCTAGTTTGGCACTTCTTTAAGATTAGCAAGCAGGAGGATAAAATTGCAATATACTCCAATTGTCACACAAGTATTGTTCAAGGTAAGCTAGGTTCCCACTATGGTACTAGAGGCCAGGCGTCTCTCCTGAGAAAATATCACACACTCTGGTGGGAGGAGCACCATAAAAAGATAGGTTGTGGTGGTGGTGGTGATGAGAGACGGGAATCAGCTGAGGATGCAGTGATAAAAGAAGAAGGTGATCAAAGAGAAGAATAGGATGATGGCATTACACAAAGCAGCCCTGTCCCCTGTAGTGTGCCAGCAGAACCTGCATTTGCATCTTACAAATGGCACAAGACTCAGATGCAGACACCTCTGCCACATACAGTGATTCTCCCAAGACACAAATTGAGTCTACCACCTCCTCTTTCTCTCCAGAAGTCATCTGTGTCAGTGGCACCACAAGAGAAAAAAATCCAAGCTACTTTACGGGCATGTTTAGGCAGGAGGGTCCCTACAAAAACCACCCAATTGTACGTTTTCTCCTCCCTTTTTCTTTTGTGAAAGGAGTGGGAATTTGTGGTGGCCATCTGCCCAAAACGAAAGGCTCCCAGCTGGATCTATTTTTCCAGAGTTTCAGTTCCATTGCCCTATCATGATGTGCTGCAATTGGTTGGCCACTCTATGTAGCAGAGTGCTGTTGACACTATCCCCCTTATGACAGACATGTGGGCCAGTTCTCAAGCAACTGATTACATATGTATCACTGCACACTGGATCTCTTTTGTGGTGGTTAGGCAACAGCTATATGCAGGTGTCAGAGCTGATGAAAATTTTAAGGGCATTCGGTGACATGCAACACTAGAAATGCTCGCCATGGGTCCCGAGCTCGACAGATGGGCAAGATGGCGGCCGAGTGAGTTGAGTCGGCCGTAGGTGTCTCCCGGTGTGATGGTGGAAATCGACTAGGAGACTATGTTAAGAAACATAAAACTATTGTAAACGAATGTTGAACCCTTCAGCAGGAAGTGAAAGAATCAGCGGCGGTACCGAAACCGGCCGAACCTTACATGATTTGCTGCGGTGGGCTGACGGGCTGGTGGAGGTCGCGGAGCAGCTGATCGTCGGCTGCAGAGGCTTCGAGCGGGAATTGGCTTTAATCCCGACGTGGTGCTGGGGATCCTCAACCCGCTCAGGAAGCATGGGCCCCAAAGCAGGAGCAAAAGGCAGAGGCGCGGCACTCCACATCGGCCCCCAGGACTCTCCTCAAAGAAGCATAGCGGAAATCGAGCCTGCTCCCGCTACAGCTCAGGGACGCAGACAGAGGAACAGAGAAGAGAATCCCTCTGACAGGAAGGGGAGGGGTGCAGGCGCGCAGCCCCAGCCACATCGCACCGCTGCCTCAGTCATCGAGCTACTTAGAGGAACAGGGAGCAGCTCCATAGCTCAAAGAGTGGAACAGGGGAGTGTGCTGACTGAGACCATCGGAGATGAAAGGGAGCAGGTCCCACTGCCTGCCGGTAAGGATCCAGGGGATGTCGGGGAGGGGTCAGTAGTGGCAGAGACACTGGACAATCAAGGTAGTGGGAGCTCAAATAATGACTATGTACTGCAGGTGGAAGGGACGGGCCGGGATCAGGCAGTGGGGGTGGCTGGGCAGACTGAAGGTCCTTCTGGCAACATAGATCCTGAAGAAAGCGCACAAGACATAGGGGCCCCCTTGACAGGTCCAGAGGCAATATGTCAGCCGGTGGTGCGGTCAAGAGAAGATAACTCTATTAAGCAATCAAAGACCTATGGGGGGAAAAAAGGGGCTGACAGATTTATTAGGGACAGTCGTAGGGAATCCTCCCATACAAGTGTCTAGGGGGAAGTTAAAACCCGAGGGCCTTTCTAGGATCCATAGAACCCCGCAGGATCGTAGGGAAAGAGATATAGATTCAGAGGCAAACGATTACTTTTCATTGTCGGACGCCACATGGTCAGGCTTGGGGTCGGATTCCGGGTCTAACACAGAATCTAGCGAGGAGAATGGCGCCCCTGGCCTGGGCACAGGAGGCAGGGGCACTATTTCAACAACACGGAAGATGCAGTCCAGCGTGGGTAGAACCAAAACCCAAAGGCAGAAGGATCTGAGATGGGATTACTCCCTCGGAGAACAATTGATGGGGGACAGCAATAAATCCCCTATAGAAGAACTTACTGTGGCACCCCCAACTCTGGAATCCATCCTGCAGTGTGTGGTAGCACACCGAGACGAATCTCATCTGGAGAGTAAAAGATCACAGAATGCTTCCCGTAAACTACAAGGGGCGATAAGGAAGGTCGCAAGAACCTGCAAGGATATAAGTGATCGGATGACTGAGATTGAGTCAAGAACGGCCTCTTTGGAGACAGAGGTAGCAGGATCTAAGGGACAAGTAGAAGCCCATGAAGCACAACTTGTGGACATTCAATGGAAGCTGGAAGAGAGCGAAAACCGACAAAGGAGAAATAATTTACGTTTCTTGGGTATTCCAGAGGGAAAGGAGGGATCGGATGCACGGTCATACATGGTTCAGATGCTTCAGAAATCCTTTCCAGAATTGGAAGACTGGAACTGGCAGCAGGAAATACAAAGGGCGCATCGAGTACCGTTTTCTATCCGACTGCCAGCTCGCCCAAATGCTAAACCAAGGGCATTTTTGGTTTATTTTGGAAACTATCTTTTGAGACAAAATGTGTTTGAAAAGGCAAGACCAGAAGCACAACGTACTGTGGACGGGTTCTCATTCTTCACCAGACCAGACTTCTGTCATATTACTGTGGAAAGACGCTGGCGTCTGCGTCAGATGATTAAGAATTTTCAGGACAAAGGTGCACAAGCCTTCCTTCTTAACCCGGCTCGACTTAAAATAATCTGGAATAATCAAACTAGATTCTTCACATCGGAGATCAAGGCGAAGGAGTTCTTAGACGCAGGGGGAAGATGACTTTCCTTTTTTTCAGACGGGGCTCTCTCCCCTTTTCTCCGTCAAGGGCGGTTAAGGCACTAAAACTAACCACAGGGGTTTAAGTAAATAGCTATTGGTAACTGTTTATCTTTGTCAATTCTGAGCGTTTTGGGAATTTTCTTTTTTTTTTTTTGTTTGTTGTATATCTTTTTTCCTTCTTTTTTGGAGTGAGGTGACATTAAGGGCTGAGGGGGCATATAAGGTTATACATAGGCATTATGTTGTACATATACATCACCATCGGGAGGGTTTCACCGATCATCAATCGCAGACCACGGTAGGTCTGTTGCTCATAAAGCAGGGAGGGTGGGAGGGGGGATGAGAGGGAGGGGGAGGAGAGGGAGGGGGAGGAGACGGGGGAGGGAGCAAAAATTCAGGAAGAGCAGTGGTAAGCTGTAGTTGGATTGATACAAATATGAAGGAATGGCTAAAGGGCCAACCCAGGTTTCAAACAAACTATAGAGATGGGTAGGCTGAGGATTTGTTCGTTAAACATTGGGGGTTTGAATGACAGGGGTAAGAGAGATAGGTCTGCAGCGGTGCTACGAACATTGAGCGCTGATATTATATGCCAACAAGAAACCCATATTCCTTGGCAAAAGAGAGGGCTTAATGCTATCCCAGGGTATACCCAGGTAATTAGCTCATTACAGACCACCACGACAAGAGGAGTCGCAATACATATCTCGAATCGGATATTACCAGTTGAGCGAACTCTATCGGATAAGTGGGGAAGATGGGCGATTGTATCATTATCTAGTGGAATAACAGTATGTACGATCTATGGGTCGAATTTCGATGACCCAGACTTGCTGTCAGAGCTAGAGCTTGAACTAGCTGTTTGGCCATCCCCGCTTATAATCTGTGGTGATTTTAATATTCATTTAGAAACACACGACACCCTATGGGGAGGGTATCAGGGAAGGAAGCCACAAGTTTTCAAAGCTTTAAAAGCCCTAGTGGATAGCCACGGTTTAGTGGATATGTGGGCCTATAAAAAAACCGGGGACACTGGGTATACGTACTTTTCATGCCCACATAGGAAATATGTTAGGCTCGACTATTTCTTTGTTTCTGCCTCTCTTAAAGAGGGAGCCAATATAAGGAAATTACCTAAGGTCCTGTCGGATCACAACCCACTGATGCTGGAAATCGAGGTCCGGGGGTACGAGAGATCCTTTACAAAATGGTCCTGTGATAGAAAACTTTTGGTTACTGAGGGATTTATAGAGCACATCAGGGGGTGGACTAGGCAATTCTTCGATATGAATAGATTTAGCACATCGAGAGAAATGGTTTGGGATGCGTACAAGGCTGGGCTTAGGGGGAGATCATTAGCTATGGGGGCATCATAGGAAGGAACAGAGAGAGGTAATACAGCAACTTACGGTGGAGCTTTCTAAATATAAGGAAGAGCATATGGCAGCTATTGGTAGCGGGCAGGTGGAATCGCAAAACCAATTAGAACTAAAAGTTATAAGTATTAAGGCTAAAATTAACGGAATTTACAACAAGAAAATTGCCGAAGTATATCAAACTCGGGCCAGAGACCATTATGAATATGGGGAGATGACTGGAAAACATCTGGCACTCCGTTTGAAACAGAGAGCATCATTAAACAACATTTCAAGAGTCAAAAGGAAGGATGGTAAAATCATGACTGACCCCCAGGATATTGTTAAAACATTTGCTGAATTTTACGAGGATTTGTATAGCTCCAGGGACGATTTGTTAATAACAGCAGGTATGGGAACTAATATCATGCCCCCTATTATACAGGAATTGGAAGAAGATATCTCATTTAATGAGGTTATTGAGGCACTCCAGGTAACGGCGTATGGTAAGGCAGCCGGTCCAGATGGGATCCCAATGGAGATCTATAAAGCTCTACAGAAGGAGCTGGGTCCCCTGTTGCTGGACCTGTTCCTGGCAGTGCAGGGGAAGGGAGTCCGCCCCAATCTTGGCAGGAGACTAATTTGGTCATCTTTTTGAAAAAGGGGAAACCTGCAGAGGACCCAGCATCGTACAGACCTATCTCCTTGATAAATGCTGACGAGAAACTGTACTCCAAAATTATAGCGTTGAGACTAGCAAAAATAATTGAGTCTTTGGTTAGTCCATGGCAGCATGGTTTTATTCCCGGCAGACGCACTACGGACCACGTCCGTCGTGTTATATCACTATTCGATATTGTGGAGGTTACAGGGAAACAAATGTCCTTAATATTACTGGATGCACAAAAAGCTTTTGATCAGGTCGAATGGTCATACCTGTGGCATAATTTGAGATTAAATGGTTTTGGCCCCCGCATATTGACTGCTCTAAGGGCAATGTATGTACAACCATACGCAAAAATACAGATGATGGGGAGGGAATCGGAAAAGATTAATATTGCACGTGGTACAAGACAGGGCTGTCCCTGCTCACCCATCCTTTTTGCACTTTATATTGACCCTCTAATTAGATCTATGTTAAATGACGAGGCTATTAAACCGATAGTGGTCAGGGGATATAACACCAAAGTGTTAGCTTACGCTGACGATATCGCAGTAGTCACTCCCGACCCACTGGAAGCTTTAGGAAGGATTGAAGCCCTGGCGTCGGAATTTGGACGGCAGTCGGGGTACAGCTTAAATACTAATAAAACCAAGACGTCTGCTCTAAATCTACTCCGTATCAAGATCCACGGAGGGCGGAGGCAGCTACATATTTAGGGATAAATATAGCTGCGGAGGTTGGGACTATATGGGACATTAACTCGGTGCCTCTTATAAAAAAGATGGGTGACGACTTAAAAAGAATGGACAACTTACACCTTTCCATTATAGGAAGAGGAAATGTCCTCAAAATGACAATGTTCCCCAAATTTTTGTATTTATTTAGATGTATACCACTGGAACCACCAAACGTGTTTTTTAAAAAAACAGAAGGGATCTTTTCTCAATTTATTTGGGGGTATAAAAAGATTAGGAGATCGTTGAAGTTGATGACTCTACCATATAATCGAGGGGGATTGGCTGTCCCGCACATGTTATATTATTATTGGGCTATTACACTGCAACAAATGACCAGTCTTTTTAAACCTAAAATAGGGTCTGAATCAGAGACTCCCCCCTCGATATATGAGCTGGCCATAGGTGATGCAGCTCCAGGAATTTTACTAAGGCAGGTTGAGGGGAGCTATTATAAGAAAACGCGCTTTAAATTCCTAAGAGCAGCCTGGAACGTATGGAGAAAAGCCAGTAAGCATATGAAAATCCCAAAGGTCCAGAGATACTCATTGTTATGGCGGTCGTCAATTTTCTCGTCGTCACTTAATGATAAAATAGGTAGAATTTGGGAACAGGCTGGAATAAATAACTTAGGAGACATCTGTAATCAGAATGGGGTAATGTCATTTGGAGAACTCCAGGAACAATTTGGGGTAGATATTAGGACTCTTTTTAAATACATACAAATAAGTGAGGCAATTAAACATGTTGTGTCACAGCTCACTAGTTTAGCTAGAATCCCACTCTTGGAATGTTTAGTATATAGGCAGTCCCGGGTCAAAGATCTATATTCTATATTGATGAATGCTAATCAAGATGATATAACCAGGTTAGAAAGCTCATGGGCCGTGAAGCTTGGGAATCAGGATGTGGATATCTGTAGATCTCTGAGTTTGTCTAAAAGGATTTTTTTATCTGCTAATCTCAAAGCTCAACATTTTAAAACAGTATTTAGACTATATTTTACGCCGGCAAAACTGTTTGCATGGGGGAAAAGGGAAACTAACTGCTGTCCGAGATGTGGACAAGGCCCGGCTGACTTGGCTCACATGTTTTTCGGCTGCTGCAAATTGACTGCTTTAAAACAGGGGATAGAAACCTTTTTGAATCAATTTATAGGACGGCCAGTTCCATTAACTCCAATAATGGTGCTATTTGGTTTTGATGAAAGTTTGCAGATGGAACTGACACAAATATATTTTTGTTTTATGGTAATGGCCATTTTTCGCATTATGATTGCTACAAAATGGAAAGATGTGGATCCACCTACATTTCAGGAGTGGTATGCTAGACTTCATCATGTTTACAATCTGGAGAAAGCATTATATAAATGTAAAGGGAGGGGAGCGAAGAAAAGGGGTCGACAAGTATGGGGGCCTCTGATGGAGTGAGATCGGAATTAGGTAAATAGAACTAATAAGCTTAGTTGAAAGGTGTTCTCATTCTTTAGGTTGCCTTATGTAAATCCCTGTCTGCAAACATTTATTTCTTCTCTCTTTGTTTCCCCTCTTTGTGTATAATAAGCAAATTACAGTTGAATAATTATAATACGAGTGTATGGTATAGATGGATAGTCGATGAATTGTACCTGGGCATTATGTGTGGAGATTTGGATTAATTGTACTTACTGCTTTTCTGAATTGAAAAAAAAAAAAAAAAAGAAATGCTCGCCATGGAGAAATCTCATACAGGTGCAAATATCTTGGAAGAGTTTAAAAGCAAGGTGTTCGAATGGCTTCAACTCAGAGGTCTCTGAATTGGATTTGTTTCCATGGACAACGGCAATTATATAGTCAAGGCCATAGCAGATGGTGGATATTTCAGGGTCCTGTGCTTGGCTCATTATGTCAAACTGATTGTGCAGGACTTTCTCAAAAAAGAAGACATAATCAGCAACATACTGGCCACCTGCCGAAGAATCTGCACTTATTTCAGTCATTCTTTTAAAGCCTGGAAGGCCCTCATACAGACGGTGCCAACACGTTGGAACTCGACCTGCTACATGTTGCAACGTTTGTTTGTACAGTACAGACTGATCACTGACAATGTTCTTCAAAGAGGAGGAGATGCAACTGGGAAAAGCATGACCATGGAGATGGATCAATGGGCCCTAGTGAAATGCCTTACACAAATGCTACTTCCTTTTGAGGTTTTCCCATGGGAAGCCAGCAAGGAGAACAATACTGTTAGGGATGGGTGATAAATCCTGCTCCGTCGGCGGAGTTGGCTGAGTTTTGGCCACTCTGCATTCTGCATGTAATGCTGAGTTCCGGGTAATTTCCAACAACCACCGCATGGCGGAGTTTTTTTTCATGTGCGGCTCGCTAACAGTAAGTTTATGAGCGCGAGCGAGATTTGGCATCGTCTAGCGTGATTTTTGGTCAGTAGGAGGGCACCCAGAGAGATTTCCCAAACTGTTCGGGGTCAGAAAGCTGCTCCTCAAGTGCAAAATCTATTTGAACAGCAGCAAAATCAACTCAACAAGCAGCACCTTCTGGTGCACCACGTGGTGCTTTTCTTGCTGATTTTTCAGCATGGAACAAGCTCCCGGCACTAAAAATCAGTACGAGCAGCATGACACACCTAATTCCACCCATTTACGGAACTCCTCGGGATTCCACAAAGTGTTTCACCCACCACTAAATACGATGAGACAAGCAATCCCGCTGTTGCATCTGCTACAGGACCAGTTGAAAAAGGTGTACAAATGTTTGCCGGTGTGAACAATGAAGCATATGAGCTGCTTCAGAGCTTAATCCTACACTTTGCTGTTAAAACAAGGCTGCAAAGAGAGATCGTGTCCTCCAAAGAGTACAAATGTGCCACAATACTTGATCCATTGTACAAAAACATTCTGGCTACTTTCATTCCTTTTTCAGAATGGGATGTTTCACTTTACAAGACTTGGATTGATGATCAAGACCTTGTTGAGAGACCTGGAATAAGAACGGCTGGAAGTTGAAGGCCCAGGTAGAAGTTCTGGCGTGCAGCTGTCAACCTCCAGAGAGGGCAGTGCTGTTATCGCACAGCCATCACCATCATCATCATCACCAGCACTAGCAACAGAAGAATCGGACCCAACCTCTGCAATTACTTGGTTTCAATTGGCAAGGCATAAGTTAAGTGCAGAGGCGAAGGCACCAGAAGTTGAGTAAGTGGAAGCACCAAGGACCAGTGGATGGTCCAAAACTATCTGGATGACCCTAAAGAGGTTCACTTGGATCAAAAGCCTTTGGTCTAATGATATGGGAAGATGTGACAATGGTCAGAGCTCAGAGGGATGGCAATAAAGTATCTGGCTTGTTTCATAGCCAGTGTGTCTTCTGAGTGCATGTTCAGTTCAGCCAGCCCAGTCATCACAGTCAGAAGGATCAGTCTCTTGCCTCAAAACGTTGAGTGATTGACCATTATAAAAATGAGCCAACAATTCATATCACATGATTACACTATTCCGTAAACAGCACAGGAGTAGGATGAGGGCAATTGGTCAAACTCAAGTGTGTTAACTGATCAACTTCTGGGCAAACCCCCTGAGTTAAAAAAACAAACTCTACTTCCCTGACTAAGTAGTCCACAACAGAACTTTCATTCATTATCATCAAATTACTTTGCAATAAAAAAAGAATATCGAAGAACAGCACTACAACAAAAACTGCTGAACGGAATTACACCAAATTTGGCAGGATGCTAGATCTTGGCCCAGAACGTGTGCTTTTTGTGATCTGGTGTAAATCCATGCAATAGTTTTGGAAGCATTAAGGTACAAACATATTTGTATATCTAAATGGTGGGTTCGAGGGACTCTGGTGAATCCTTGTAACCCAATTTTTAAAAATAGAGTATTCTGATTCGACCAGGAGGCTTTTTTTTCCCCTTGGGTCCATTGACTCCCAAAGGAGTCAGGCTCCCTCATGAGGAAAAATGTTGGAGGCAGCTATTACAGGATCTGGGACTTAGTTCCCTGTCCTGAGTTTAATTTTGATAAATTATATAAGGGGGCAGTGTAGGGATACCCTGCCCCTCTAGGCCCTGTTAGGAGGGTTCCCACAGGGCCAAAATAATTTTTTTAAGAAAATGCTGTGGTCGCTCTGGAGTCTCGCAGGACACCCGCAGTATTGCAGCATTTAAATGTAAGAGGTAATGGTGGCTGGGGCCGCATTAAAAATAAAGGGGAGGTGGGCACACACATCCCCCATTCCTGGACCTCATTGAGGCCCTTGGGACCCCTTCTAGGACTAAACATAAGGGAGGGGGTACGCAGCCCCCCTCCTTAGGCCATTTATGGCCATGGGGACCCTATCCTCAGTCCCTTTCCTAAGGAAGGGGGGCAGGGATGCATTGCCTCCCTCCCCAAGTCTTATGGGACCCGGGGACCCCATCCCCTGGGGTCAGCATTTAAGTATACGCCCGAGCCATACCAAGGCCCCGGGGACCGTCTCCCCTGGGGCCAGCTCTTACACTGTGTCCCGGGGAGCCCACTCCCAGACACAGTTATTTGCCTGCCCGCCTGTGGGCAGGGAAAGCAAGTGTGCTCCCATGTGGCTTAAGCTTTTGAAAATGCTCCCACCAGGTGGGATCAGACATTTGTTTCCCTGCCCACGCTCTTGCAGGCAGGGAAACTCAGATTACTCCCACCCGGCAGGTGCAAGCAGAAACAGCTGCTCCCACAATGATGTGTGCATGTGGCAAGCCGGCAGGGCCATGGGGACCCAGGGGATCCCCTCGCGGCTCCCAGCATATTGTTTAGTGGGTTCCCTGGGTGGGTACTGGGACACCCTCCCAGGACCACATTAAGCCCCAGGGATGGGGTCCCCGGGGCCACTATAGGCTCAGGAATGGAGGCTACCCACCCATTTTAAAAAGGAAGGCCTGGGGCATGGGGTTCCTTGAGCCCATAGTAGAATGTAGTTTTTTGCACTGGGTTATGGGGTCCCCGGGGCTTTGAAGGGCTGGGGGGCACATACCCCTCTTCCCTTATTAAAAAAAGGCAGAGGGGGATGGGGTCTCCAGGGCCTTAAAGTCTCAGAAAGTGGGTTGTATGCCCCCTCCCCTTAATTAAAAAAAATGCCCAAGGGGATGGAGTCCCCATGACTCTTAGTGGCTCGGGGAGAGGGACTGCATGCCCCCACTTCCCTTAATTAAAAAAAAAGACCCCTTGAGGAAGGGGTCCCTTGGCGTCTGCAAAGGCTTGGAGAGGGGGGTAGCTGTGCACCTCTCTCCCCTTAATAAAAAAAATACTGCCCTGAAGAATGGGGTCCCCTGGGCTTGCAAAGGCTCAGAGAGGAGGCCGCACACCCTCTCCCCTTTTTTTGACAAATCAGTCCAGGGGAATCTGTTTGAGGGCGGCTGGACCCTACGGTCCAGCTACGGTCCACAGGGTTCGGCAATTAGCCCCATCCTCTTCAATATATATCTGCGCCCACTGATCGCCCTAATAAAATCATTTGGGATCGACCTGGTTAACTATGCCGACGACACTCAACTGGTTTTCTCCATAGAAGGAAAAGACGCAGTGACCATGGATATCTTCCAAGAATGCATGTGCCAAACAGCTAGCTGGCTTAAGGAAAACTCCTTGCAATTCAATAAGGAAAAAACAGAAGTGGTGTACTGTAATACGGCCAAACTGACACATCAGATACCGATGGAGATCAAACTCTCCCCTGGAGACAAATCTTTGTCCCCAGTTAAAACGGTCCGAAACTTAGGTATCCTAATCGATGACAACCTTCAGATGGCATCACAGGCCAATAAAACAACCAGTGTCTGTTTTGCCCTACTGAAGGCATTGCGGAAGATCCTCCCCTTACTGCCAGAGGAAACTAGACCCTTGGTAGTAAGGAGCACCATTCTGTGCAGACTGGACTACTGCAACTCCCTATATTTAGGAGCCCCGCAATATATCTTGTGGGGATTGCAGAGAGTCCAGTCTATGGCAGCTAAGCTGGCATTAGGAAGGCAACGTAGGGCTTCTACTGCGCTGGCTTTAAGAGAACTACACTGGCTACCAGTTAAGGACAGAGTGAGTTTTAAATCCCTATGCATAGTGTATAGAGCGGCACATGGCTCGGGTCCCCTTCCTATGCAGGATAGATTCACATGGTACAAACCGACTAGATCCCTTCGATCTTCTGGCGCCAATTTGGTCACCTCTACTAGATTTTAAAAATCCAGGATGGGAGGAAGGACTTTTAGCAATACGGCCTCCCGCCTATGGAACGAACTCCCACAGAAGATTAGACAAGCTGATACCCTGCTTTGTTTCAGAAAGAATATGAAGACATGGCTTTTCCCCAGGAATGATAATATTACTCCTTAAGTTTGAGAAGCACTGTAGACTGATGAATTCCTCTGCTATGTGACAGCGCCTGGATACCCGTAGGGTGACAGTGCGCTATATAAATGCACAATACAATACAATACAATACGGTAAATGCTGTGCTGCCCACAGCTGAAGGCAGTGTGCAGTGGGGTTTGCTTGCCCGTGGGGGGTTGGACGCAGGGTTTGGCTGCAGGTCAGGCCCCGCGGCCATGCTGTGCACTGCCTTTGGCAGTCCACGGTGTCGGGTTGCTTCCCTGTGAGGGGTTGGGCAACCCCGGGCCATGCATGGCCTTTGGCTTTACGTATAGTAATAAAATATTACTTTACATTAAAAAAAAAACCTGGAAATTAACAGAAAAATACCAAAGGATAACGTAACATTGTAGTTAGGTGAAAATGTCAGTGGCAACGTCACGTTTTCAACTAAAAAATTGCTTAAATTCACCAGTTATAGTTATCTCAAGTAATACATACCCTAAGGAAAATATAACTCATGCCACCACCATGCATAGTATTGTCATCAATGATGTCATTTCAAATGTTGCGGTGATGTTATCAATGATATTACAGAACTTTTCATGAGTGATGTAATATGTGGAGTAATTAGCAGTGCATGGCAAGGGTGCGAGTGATAGTTACCTTAGAGCACACACACACGCACACACACACACATTGATGGACAGATAGATAGATAGATAGATAGATAGATAGATAGATAGATATAAAACCAATTAAGTACTAGTAAAATATGATTCCTATGAAAGTGAGCTAGGAAATCTATCATAAAAAGTGATACGAACGAAGCAACAAATTCTATAGTTAAGTTTTACCATCACTTTGACAGCAAAACCTGTGGGGACTTCGTCATGAATTTTGAAGTACATTGGAATGGTGCACCTATGTGCGAAGTTGTTTGGGTGGGGTACGAGGGAAGACGACAAGTGCCCCAGGTGTGGAGAAGGTCCGGCCGATATGGCATATTTGTTTTATAGTTGTGAAAGATTACAGCCTCTGAAGGAAGGCTTTAACTCACTTTAGAAAAAGCTGTTTGGGAAAGAGATTCGTATTAGTTCCATCATGATGCTTCTCGGTTACAATAAGTGTTGTGAAGGAGATCTGAGTCAGATGTATTTTATTTTTATCTCAATGGCAGTAGCTTGGCTCCTAATCGCAACAATGTGGAAACGTGAAGACCCTCCCAGAATACAAGCATGGTTTGGGAGCTTTTTGGGTATCTGTAATTTGAAGAGGTCCCCATACACCTGTAAGAGAAGCGGGGCCAGGAGGTGGGGTAAAAGGATTTGGTCCCCTATGATTAACTGGGTGACTAACCACCTGGGGCACGAAGATTGGTTAACTGCCGAATCTACTCAACGGGAAGGCTGTAGCTGGCTGCACCCCCTTTTTGTTTTGATGCTGCTACGCTGTGCCCCAATGGGCTGGAAAGCCTGACCCATAAGCAGTGTCATATTACCCGATGTGTTGCACACAGCAAAGGTTTGATTTGGTTGGGCTCTTCTTCAGATTAAGTGGGAGATTAACTGATTGGGACGCTATCAACAGTTAGGTACTCATTTTATTTATTAGGGGTAAGTCTTTTTCTTTGTTTAGGTTCTGGTGGGAATATATTGCGTCCTAATGTGATGGAAATTCAGTTTATTTTCAGGTTTACATCAGAGATGTTGTAGGTATCGACTGAATGACCTGTTTATGATGTCTTATTATCCTTTGGAAAGGGAAGTAGTGGGGTTTTACCTATCAGATATCAATAAGTAATTTTATAATTAATTTTGATGTAAGCCTTATGATATCAACGGAATGGGTTAATTTTGTATGATCATGACTTTTTGGGAAAGAAAAAAGAAATAAAAAAGGAGTGGCGCACCTATGTAGCTATGAATATGAAAAAAGAGTAGCGTATAATGTAAAAACTAAAATAAACTCTCTTTAAAATCCCGACACTTCCATAACAAACAATGGAGAGTTCCCTTGTTAGTTGATTTTTTTGCCACTCTGTTTATAGGCCCTACACATTAGAAGCCTCCTAATCTTATCCATTGCCCACACACCAGCACACATGACAGCCGTCAGGCTCTCATGAAGCCGATGGCTTCCTCTCAGTTTCCGGAGATAACTCACACTTCCTTTGTTTTCATGGTTTGGAAATAAACACAGCTCTGGTCTTTGCCCGATAAACTGTGCGCTTTGAAGAGGGGCGTGGTGTTTAATATATAAATAATCCTAATCATTTGATGAACCGTATTGCAATAAAAAGGTCAAAAAAAGCTTTCATTTTTGTGTCAGCGAGATCACTGTCTCACTTTAGAGCCATTTTGAGGCAACGTTCACCAGAGTATTTATAGAGATACTCATATTATAAAAAATTCATATAAGATCTCAACCTGTACAAGACAGGTTCAGACGCCAATTTTTAAGTACATTATGATGCAACGATGAGGAATTTCGAGAAGTTTTTACAGTATCAAACACACACTAAACTGCACATCCCAGGGCCCAAGACCCAATGTGAATTCCTGTGCTTGCTCTGTTCATTCAGCCTACCAACATGCATGATTTGGACTTAAAAGCGGTGCAGATGGACAGTATCAGGACTTTACAGTAGGGTCATCTTGCCAGCAGTACTCAGTAAAAGCAAATTTCAGGAAGACTTCTGCATGTTTAATGGGACAGTACCAGCACTACTCAGGTTTTCATTACGAGTCGCGAATTTTACCCGCAGCAATAACTCCGAGTGAAATTCCACCAACCACAACTCCAGATGTCTCCAGACCCAAAATTGTCCGGTAACTAAACTCTAGTCCTGCAGGGAAAAGGGCTGCGGGCAGTATTACGGCCAACTTGGCCAAGTCCCTGCCTGACCCCCCCTGCAGCAGCATGGGTGGTGCAGACAATACACACTCCACACAGGCACAAGCCCGCCCTGATACTTTGCAACCTGCACCTCATTCCAGACTCCCACATGCCCTTTTCCTGACACTTTCCTCCTGCACAGAGCTGGCGAGAAATGACTGTGGTTTTCAACCCGGGTTCAGGAATGACCATATGGAAAAGGACTATATGGTCATTCCCTGTTAAGGGAAACAACTTGTAATCAGAGGATTTTGGTGCTGGACTACAGGGTGACATCAGGAATTTCAGCCCCCAGTATTGCTGCACCAAAATCTGGCAAACTCATAATAAGGGCCTGAGTAGTACTGTAGTACTTTTAGTAGGAGAGTGACAGCATTTCTCAGCAGGGCTGTTTCACTTTTAGGGGAAGAGTGCTAGCAGTAATCCGCTTGTCTGCTGCACCTTTAATATGGCAGTGCAAGCATTTTTCTCCAAGGCTTCTATGTTGCTAATGGCACATTACTCGTGCCTATTTGAAGAACTGATAAACCTTACATGGGACAGTACCAATGCTTCTCTACAAGAGGCAGGTGTTAGGTGACTAACGAATGCTATCTCTTCCTCATTTTCAGCACTTCCGCTTGTAGTGCCGTGAGGCTATGTGCTCTAGGACCCTTGCGGTTCTGGGTGAACTCAGAAAGGAATTACGTAATCTGCTGGTAGGTGTTAAGGTGTGGTTATTAACAGTTATGACGTAATGAGAGTGTAGTGTGTCATTATATGCTGGGGAATAAAGACATACATACCAGAGCTCCATGTTTGGCGTACTCATTGTGCATGCTCCCGGGTAGGAGAGGACGCTACAACTGGTGATGAGTAGGGGATCTGCGCCCCGAAGAAACAAGACTGCTGTCCCTGAGAGTTTGCAACACTACAGCAAACTGCTTGTGCATGCCACGTGCTGATGAGAAGCAATTTGACGTTGGCGTGTGACGAGTCGAAGCACTGCTCCAGCAAATATACGGCCCTTGAAGAAGGTGAAGGCCCTGTGTAGGAGTGCATTCGAAAAGCCTGCAAGAAAATCACTGGTAAGGACAACAGATGAGATATTGCGCCGCATCATAACAAAGAGCCATCATCGATACAAAACGAAACTCTGAAGGCAGTCACAACCAGGTACAAAGCGAAACAATAAAAGGCAGTGATAACCAGGTACATGCAAACGTACTTACCAGCAAGAGCGAGGGAAGTGCCACATATCTCGAATCAGGCATGATGACCAGGCCCAGTTGAGCCGCCGATGCATGCTCAGCAACATCCAGTGCACCGAAAGGCTTTCGGAATTGTGACATTTTTTAATGTCTACAGAACAGAGTGCGAAGTAGGGTGCAGCCACTTTCCTGAAACCACCACCGCCTTTCGGCACAGCCAAGAAGCAGAACATTGGTGCCAGGTGGACTGCATGGACCAAGAAGTTTGATGGCTTCATAGATCCCTAGAACGTGGGTACTCACAAACATTGGCTCAGGAGCCATAAGTACAGTCTGGGGTATAACCAAGGGCCGCACTGATGGTCAGACTGGGAGGAGTGGTGTCATTTGCCAAAAGAGCGAAATACAATAAACACACAAAGACTGGCTTCGGAGTATACAAAATAGTAATTATGATTGCATGTCTCTTTCAAGAATCTTTTTTAAATGAGTAAATAAAACACAGCATTTTGAAAGCAGGAAATATGTAAATATGCTTGGAATAGAACTACATAGGGGGTGTTCGGGGTTAATTCAATAATATTTCCTAATTAATTCGTGGAAAATAGTGCATTTTGAAGTACAAATCACCCATCCCATTAATAGAAGGTCCAGTGGTCCAAGGTGGATAGGCTTTGTTAATTTTTAAAATGTGTTAAAGTGCAGTTGCAGTTTAAGAACACGTGATAAATAACTAAGGGGCTCATTATGATGGCGGGAGGACATCAGTCCGCCCGCCATCATAACGGTGATGGGACCGACCGCCAGACGTGCGGCGGTCCCACCGGCCCAATTAGGATGCACCCGCCATACTGGCGGGCGCATCCTGGCCTTTTACCATTGCGGACGGTGCTGCTGGCTGCAGCACCGTCCGCAATGGTAAAAGGGCATGCACAGCATTTCCCTGCACCACGTGGCAGGCACCACGCGGTGCCTGCCACTTGGTGCAGGGAACTGCAGGGGGGTACCATGGGTACCCCCCAAGTGCACCCCCCCACCCCCTCCCCCCCCAGGGGGCCCAAACCAATCCCCGCCAGCCTTTCCATGGAAAGGCTTTAAAATACCCACATCCTAATATGGCTGGCGGTGCCTGCTAGGCACCGCCACCATATCAGTGGCCCAGCTCCGCCCGGCCGGCAATCGTAACAATTGCCGACTGGCGGAAAAGCGGCAGACGGACTTTGCGTCCGCCGCGATACCCACCGCCATCATAATATGGCGGGGGGTATTTCACGTTACGATGGCGTAACGGTCACCACCGCCGGCCCGGCGGTGGCGAACGTTACGCCATCGTAATGAGCCCCTAAGTTGGTGAACTTAATTTTTGTATTAGCATCAGATGTAATGAATGCCATTTGACAGGCGTATATTCAGTTCATAGAAGCTTGATTTGTGTTTGTAGCGAAACCTGTTTGCTTTGTTTACTTAACTTTACTGGTGGAAAAAAGTAGAAACCTTCCAGATAATTAAGGCACATTTCTCACAGGTACAACAATTGCCACCACTATTGATTTATTTGAATACCTGGCACATATTTCCAGTGCTAAGAAAGTCAGAGCAGGAAAATTATTAAAACATGAAGAGCTGTGCACCATGTGATCACTCTGAGCATCTACAAAGCACCATAGTTTGTGCGCCAATTCATGTTAGTGTGGTGAGGTGGGGAAAATAAGTGATTTGCCCAGAATCACTGGATGTTGAGCTGACACCGTAACTCAAAGCCAAGCTAGTTCCCCTGTTTCAAAATCGGCAGTTCTGCCCATTAGGCCACATCTCCTCCCTAGTTCTTCTAAGAAATATGACAACACTGTAAGGGAGAAGGTGTTTGTGAGCAGATGAGGAGGATAAGATAAGTTTGAACTGAAGGGATGCCCAGACAATTTGTTGAAGAAGTCTTGTGTGCTTTTTTAACTGTAAAAGGTGTGCTTCTGTATGGCTGCAACTGTAAAGTTTTCACTTTATTAAATTTAAGTGACACCATGTTTTAATAGATATAGGGAACAGTTACAGAATTACAAAACATAACTTTTAATATTTAAAACAAACACAGGACCCTTCCATTTCTGAAAGAAAGTAAAGTTGCCTTGGACGAAGCACAGCTGGAGCAAGATGAGCTCAGGAGCCTCTGCGATGTAGAAATTAAAAGCAGTGTCCTATCTTCCCACTGAAAGGAAATCACTGAGGGAGTGGCCAGCGGCAGCGAGCTTCCACAACATGAACTACATTCTGCATGCTCATCTGACACCTCTTCCGCTGCAACTCTGATGCGAACGGGGCCCCGGGGCAAACAGCAGTGCCAAGTGCAACTATTGACCAGGACGGCCGCAAGAAATGACCTGGTGGACCTCAAGTGGCCCGCGGGCCGTATGATGAGTATCAGTACCCTAGAAGAAGAAAATGATTAGAAAATCATTAAGCATTTAAAGAACCTTGCCGGTGACGGAGTGAAAGAAGTGCTGAAGAAAACCTCACAGACTGATGTGATATTGTACCGTCAGGTCAAAGAAGCTTTGGGAATCAAGTTCAATCCGATGCTGAATGTCGACTATGAAAGATACATTTTCAATCAAGCAAGCTGGTTAAATGATGGATGAGTTTGTTGAAAGACTTGATGTGCTTCTCAAACACTGCATGTTTAGTGAATTTAATGAGAATGAAGGCATACGTCTCTGAGTCATCAATGGTTGTCTTTCAGAAGATGCATATTGCTTAGAGAAAGTACTAATGGCTGTAAGAGCCGAGGAAAGAGCAGATCGACAAGCCGCTGATATGGAAACTGGAACAGCAAAAAAAAAGTAGATGCATACAAGTCCATGCATCCAAAGAAAAATAAACTGTGTTTCCAATGTGGGATTTCATTTCCCCATGAAGGCAAATGTCCAGCCATAGGACAAACGTGCAAAGGCTGCGGTAAAGAAAACCACTTCATAACGGTTTGCAAAGCGGAAGAGAAACAAACTACGTCACTGAGAGAAGAGAAAATGGATGCCAGACAATTCCAGAAGTGTTCTAGCCACACCCACAAAGTCAAAAGGAACCATCAGTCATGACAAGTAGAAACCAGACAAAGTCGATTATCATCAAGTTCATCCTACAAAGGCGTGTCAAAGTCATTATCGAGTGCAAACGAAGAAGATGGGTGTGGAATGATGGCATCAACAAGGAACGTAAGGCACATGTAGGTTTGGCTGCTTGCAAAGAAGAACAAAAGAAAAAGGTGAACCACCGCACGAAACAACAGAATTCTTTTGAACATTGCCCCAAGATTACAATAAGGTCAATGGTTGCCCCATAATCTTTATCCTAGATAGTGGTGAGTCGATTAACATCATGCCGGTTGAAAAGTTCAACAGCCTATCTCCTGTACCACGCCTCAACCCGTCAAACACAAAAGTATACATGTGGGCTTCGTCTAAACTGTTGCAGGGTCAAGGATCATTCATGGCAACAACAAATTACAAAACAGTATCAGTGCAAGGGCCAGTTCATGTTTTTCAAGGAGCCTCGTTCAGTGCATGGCTACTCAGTTATGCCACTGCTGTTGACATGGGACTAATATCTCTTAATTACAACCTCCACACTCACTCTGAGGGTGCAAGTCAGTTTCTGTTGTTATTTAATGGCCTAGGCCAGCTCAAGACAATGAAAGTGTGACTTCATATCATTGAGGACATACACTCTGTTGCTCAGCGATTCCGCAGGGTCGCTTTCCACTTGCAAGAAGCTGTTGAGAAGGAACTAGAAACACTGTTGAAGTATGACATCATTGAGTGCTCCACCAGCCCAATGCCATGGGTTTCGCCCATAGTGGCGGTGCCCAAAAAGGACAGTGGAGGTGCAGTGTGCATCTGTTTTCATCTGTGTTGATATGCAGCAGGCCAACAAGGTGATCAAGAGAGAAAGACATCCTGGTCAACACATAGCATAGAAAGAAGGGCAAGAAAGACTGCATGTCATCTTTAACAGTGAACCTCCATTTTGGATCAGGATCATTGGAATAATTTGCTCACTAGCAGAGTGCCTTCAACTGCCTTGCAAGTCATGCTGGCATTGTATCTCAATGTAGTTTTATTTATAGACAATTGCATGCCACTGAAAAGGTGGTGAACTGTGTTGTGGATGAGCGGCACTCCACTCTGTTGAATATGCTTGCTTGAAGACTGTTGTTCTGCATTGTGACCTGTGTGAGAAGTGTTTTAGTGTCATGGATGATGTCTAAGGTTGTGTTCTTATTTTGTAAAAATTCATTAAGCCTCTACCTGTAGTGGAGTGGAAAATGTGTAAACATGGGTTGCTTAAGATTATAAGGCACTGCGTTTGGTTGATAGCATATGTGGATTTGGTGTCATCAATGTGGGTGAGCGTTTTGTTGTTGGGAGTAACTGGAAGGGATTCCAATACTACCTTGATTAGAATGCGCAGTTGCAGTTATGTACTGAGTAGAGAAAAAAGAGAATGTGAGATAGCTGCACATAGAATTATGTCTACCTTTCATGAGTAATGTTTGTATCCAGTTGTAGGGTGGGTGTGATCCTTAGTTTGATGGTGTCCAAGTCCTCTCTGTGATAACGAGTTAAGTGATTCTCACTGCCGGTGGGACTATTCCTCATATATTGGGGAAGAGACATGTTTTTACTGTTTTCTGGAATTGCAGAATGCCTTGAATATTTCTGTATTTTCATGGAGGGATCCATCGTTTTACAGCTTCATCAGCAAAAAAACATCCACTGACGCTTATTTCACATAGGAGGGGTTTTGTCATTTTTTAGCTCCACGTGAATGGCCCTGCTAATGCTATGCTTAAAGACTTTGCTGTAAAAATGACGAAAGGCTTTGTTACTTTCCAGCTCAGCATGGATGGCACTGTGGTGATCCTTTGCTTAAATACACTACTAGAAAAAAGTTAATTTGTTCTGAGCAGATTTGGAATATTGTTGGTGCTGTAGAGTATTTCACATAAATGAACTGTTCTCCACCTAAAACTTGGGTACTACCCAGGATTCCCTGATTTCTTTTTGCATAATCTATGCAGCACTCTAAGCTTGAAAGGGCATTGGTTTGACTTATACTGGTTGCTTCCTTGTGTCTGGACAAATCTATACCTCTCCGACAAGCTCCAATGAGAGCAAAACACATGAGTCTGGGTTGCTTTTATTCATTCCAGGTTGACTTGGATGCTATTTTACCAATCCAAAGCTGTGTTACTGTGCCTGGAATGGTAAAAGGCTTTTGTCATTTTTCAGCTCAGTGTGGATGGAACTTGCTATTCCTCAGTTTAAAGACTTTGATATAAAAATGCTGGACGATTTTGTCACTTTCTAGCTCGGCATGGATGGCACTGTGCTAATCCTATGCTTAAAAACTCTGCTAGACAAACAGACTTTTGAAGTGAGCAGATTTGGAGGCTTTGCCTTGTAGTGGTTGCTCCCTTGTGTCTGGACAAAGATAAACCGCTCTGTTGAGCTTTAATGGAAGCGAAACACATGAGTCAGGGATTGGTTTCATTATTCATTCCAGGTTGGCTTGGATGTTGTGCCTGGAATTGTAAAAGGTTTTTGTTATTTTTAGCTCGGTGCGGATGGTACTTGCTAATCTTATGCTTAAAGACTATGCTAGAAAAACAGACATTTGGCATGAGCAGATTTGGAGTGTCAGTGGTGTTGTAGAAAGTTTCATAAAACCAAACTACTCTCCACCTAAAACTTGGGAACTGGCCAATTTGGCACATTCTTCAGGCACTCATTTTGATAACAACATTGATTGTTGTGGAAAAACGGTTCTAGAGGCATAAAAGTAGAAACACAGGGAACTCCAAAAGAGACGTGCAAGTCATACTATTATTTCATTGTTCTGCAATTATGGTTTTACAAAGTTATAGTTTTTCAAGAAAACATTGAAGAACTTTGTGGACAGATAGCACGCTACTTTGTTTGATCGTCTTGGTTGAAAAGGTACTAGTTCATAGTGTGGTCTATGTGCCAGGTGTTTTGGTGTCATGCAGCATAACCAACGTTATGTTCTTGTCACGTTTTATGTCTCTGCACTTTGGCTTGAAGTGAAATGAGAAAGAGTTATAATGCTTAAGTTCCGATTGTGTTTCCCTGCACAGATGTGGGTATGTTTTGTGGTCTCTGTGGGGAGTATTTTGGTGTGGTGCATGACTGGCAGGGGTGCTCAAACTCTGCTACTGTGTATGGATATCAGCACTTATGTCTGGAGTGAAGTGAAGGAAAGTAAGAGACAGCTGTCTATGTGCTTGTCCCTACCAAATTTGAGGGGGATTTTGTTCCAGGTCTAAGGTGGGAAAGGTCCTCGGTTCTGTGGTGTTGATATAATCTTATGAAGGTGAGCGGTCCAAACAGCTGGTTGCTAGAACCCTTCATGATCTGACAGCATGCCGAGGTGCACTTAGATGTACCCCCACAGCTGAGACATGTGGTGATGTAAAGAGCAAGGTAAAGAATCCTGACAGGACTGACTCAGTCTTCCATCTTTCCAAGGTCCGTAAATTGAGAACCATTTAATTGGGTAATAATAACACCTGTTAATTGCAGTACTTATAAATGGCAAGAGTAAGGTATGAAGTCCTATATAAAACAAAAGCTAATATTTTCTAATTTGGAATATCAAGGTTGTTACTGCTTTGCTGAATTCATTGAGGCCTTGTGTGTTTCTTGTGCATACTGGAAGGGAGTTTTCATCGTTTTTCATTCTGTAGATATAAGGAGGTTTCATGGATGTGTTTCTTGTAAGAGGGTGTGATCAGCTGAATATGACTTAATAACTTATGTTCATTACTTCCACCTGCATCCCACACATGACTGAGGTATTTATGCTAATTGGATCTGTGCACATTTCATTCTTAGCAAAACTATATTTTGCAACAATTCTTATGTGCATTACACAGTAGATATAATCTTTTAAGTGTGTAAAATTGGGTGAACAATTGACACATGAATGCATGTAAGTATGTAGGTATGTAGGTATGTATGTGTGTACCTATATATGCATGCCTCTGGTAGTTATATAGTGCAAACTTGGCCCAAAGACAGGAGGGTGCTGTCCAGGGGAAAAAAAGGAAAAGAAAACAGTCAACGTGTGAATGTAGGGGTGGCTGGTTTCTAAGAGTTAAAGTGGATTGTTACTGTATTAGAATGCATTGATCTTTGAAAAGATGTGCCTTCAGCTCTATCCTAAATTGGAGCAGGGTTGGGGTTGTCATGATGGATACTGGGATGATGTTCAAGATAATAGATGCATAAATAGAGAATGCCTTATGCCTTGTTTTTTTCTTGTTCTTTTTTCTACATCTTCATCTCCAGCATGATAAGGTCATGGCTGCAGCGGTGCCAAGTGCCACTAAAGATATTAAACTTGTTAGCCAGGTAGTCAGGGGTGATGATGGTTTTATTGGGGACACAGCTGGTTTTGAAGATGGTGCAGGATGGTTAGGGGAGAAAGTGGAGTTCCTTCTGAGTAGGGGGTGATATGGTCACATTTCTTCAGATCCTTGGTAAGGCGTGCTGCAGCATGTAGGAGGCCTCTATGAGGGATCAGTGTGGAGACTGGTATGCATTCAGGCAGGGCATTGCCACCATTCAGATGAGAGAATATGAGGGATTGAACGGCATGTCTGAAGTCACATTCTGGGAGGAATGGTTTCACTTTCTTTAGTCGAGAGAGCTTATATCAGGCCATGCTGTTTGTCTTGGCGATGTATCCATTGAGGGTGGAATCTGTGTCTAGGGTAAATTAGAGTGACACATTCTTTGTTGCAACACGTTTGGGCCACACCTTTGATTGTGGTGGAAAAATATTACGTTTCCCATACCTGACAGCAAATAATCCTTCAGATTACAGAATTTGATAACCATCTTTAATTCATATAGTGCGCAGAAAAGAAGGTTTGTAGGGCCAATCAAAAAGATGGGTTGGTTAAAGAAAGAGCAATATGGTAGTTAAAATTTGGGTGGGAGAAACTTGCCTCCCCATTATTAAGATGCTAGGAAATTTCCTGCCTGACTCAAAATGCTTGTACAATGCAGCATAGTGAAGATACAAACACATAACACTTAACAGTATAGCTACTGGGAGGCTGTAACAGGAACACATTTCAAATTGCACCATCAGGAGCAGGGCAGTGGCAATGACGTTTTCTTTCTTTTCATAATATGGGAAAGCTTAATTTCTGCTCCTGGCCAGATATTGCGCTCTGGTGAGCGAACCTGCAGACTCACCATGCGCTCAAGGAGGGAGAGGTGAGCAACATTTCCCACACTGGATGAAAACCCAGAGGCAATGCCAACACTCTTCTCACATGTGGGGGATGTGTCTAGCATGCAGGTTTATGTGAGAAAGAGGGTTCTCAATATGGGAGCCAAACCATCACTGTCAGAATCACTGTGCATCACCTTGGAGTGGTAAACTGATGGAAGGACTAATGGAGCTGAAGAAAGATTTTGGTTGACAGTTGGTCCAGATGAGTCCCTGGCAGTGCTCTGGGGCATCTGGTGCTTCCCATCTGCATGTCTAGCAGAGATCAAAAAAGATCCTAAGCCCACCTACTTATGAGAAAGGAAGTGCACACTGTATCCATCATTGCATGCATCCTAACAACTCCTCTCCATTCCTGCGCACAATGAAAAGCAGATTGAGAAACCCCACCACTGGCTGACAGAAAATCTTGCCTGCATCTTTGTTTCAGGGTTTACACATAGCACAGGATTACGTGTTGGGCCTCTTCGGCTTGGGAACTCTGGAGAATATGTCTATGGTAACTGAAAGCTCACCAACACTAGACCACACACTAGAATTTTGGCTTCACAGACTAACTTTCTGGTTATGGGTGCACTTCCAGTGAGATTAGGTAGAGTAAGTGCCTAATGCCAAACCAAAATGGAGCAAACACCTGGCAACGTGTCATTTTTTTTTTTTTTTTTTTTTGTTGTAGCTCTCCACTAACTTAATTTGCGCCCTATTATTGAGTCCCCACGGTTGATGTTTTTGCCTGTTTCAATTCCTTCACACTTAGAGCGATCCCACTATTTTCTTTCCACTGTTGCTGCGTTGGTTTTGTCAAGATACCTCTAGGTGTCTACCTTGACTTGAATTCTCAGCTTCAGTCCAGTCAGTCTTCTACGCTTTCTGGGGTCTCAATGTATTCGGATGCTTAAGATAGTGACTTCCACTGATAAGACTATTAGGCCTGATTTGAGATCTCCTAATACTGTTTTCACTCTGCTGCGTATTGTATGTGTACTGACTTTTATAGTTGGACCTATAGTCCTTGAATTTTGCTATCTACCTGCACCTGAGTCGAATCCGTTGTCCCTGACGTTCTTTTATTTACATATATCTGAGATAAAGCCATAGGAAGGAGCTTCAGAGGGCGATTCCTGTCTGATATTTCTTTCATACGTTTCCTTGTTTTTGCCCTAGTTCCTAATGCTTGCATTTTGTCCTCGTAGGAGCATTCATTAGGCACCTCTTCCCCTGGGAGCCTGACACTTTGGCAGGCGTGAAACCATTTCTCATAAGTATGTGTTATTCTGTCGGCAAAAGCATTTCTTCATGGTGGTGACACCTCTGCTGGTGTTCCCTGTGACAGTGGAAACTAGAAAAAGAGGATCTGTCCAATCCACATCTAATAGTTTGTGACCTCATCATCAGTATTTCATGGCATTGTCCGGGTACACTGCACAGACACATATCATCAGTTCTGGTTCTATTGGAGATCGTTGAGAACTTTTCCAGAATATTAGGTTTTAATGATAAAGGGGGGAAATAAGCTGTAGGGTGCTGCCAGGCTCATCAGCACATATGGAATGATGTTCATTGCTAAATGTAAAATAAATGTCTGCAGCTTTTAAAAATATAATTGTTCATAAGTCATCAAATGGCACAGTTTCTTCAATATGTAGAAATTAATCATGTTTTTTTTGTCACAAGTTTATGAACTTTTAAACAGGATTCTGGAAGTTTCATGATTTATGGAAACGCCTTAGCAAAGATGATGTAATTTTTCAAAACAAACCTTGAGAATTATTGTATTTTTGTCAAGTGGTATATATGTAATACTAGCCTAACATTTTCTCCATAAACCTTAGGGGTCCTCTGACTCTATTCTCAAATGGTCTATAAATTCTACAACGATTTCACAAATATTACTTGCCTAATACTCTTACAACTGCACTATTTCCACCTCAAGGGAAAATTTTTAACTCCCCTGTAAATTAGTGCTTAAATAATATTGTGACTAATGGTAATGATCTAGCATCCTTATAAATGTACCAGTTTCCATTACATGCCCCAACGACTCTCAGGGGAAAAGAGTTAACCAGCTTTAAAAATAGGCTTCAAATCCTACTACAGTTGGTCAATTTTGCTGGCTGACAAGCTTTTGCTCACGTCTGTGAAGATGCAGTGACCACTTAAGCGGTATCAAAAGTGAGATACATTTTTCCCCTACTAATTACCATCGTTGGTACCTTGCACTGAGAAGAGAGTTTGGCCTCCATAGTCTACTTTTCTCTGGCGGAGCAATAAAAACCTAGCTATTGGGATGCAGTATCAACACCTTAATATATATGGCCAGTAAAAAGTAAAATCAAAACAATACAAACAAAACCAAATAAAGTATGAACAATGGTTACAATTCAGAAATTGCAATAACATTTTATTCTTGATCATCACAAAATCGGCTACTGTATTGTTTGCTGTCATTTACTGATTGTGATCACATTTATACAGACACATAACAAGGAATGCATGCTGTGACAAACTTCAGTTAGTCATTAACACAAATATACAACTAATTGAAATAATTGAAAATCATTTTTTTTGCTCTGGAAACTAGCCGCTGTAAGGTCGGAGATTTCAGAGTACCTTAAAAGTTGGATCTCATGACCCAAGTTTCTGAGTGCCACTGGTTAATGGTTCACTGATAGAATATCGACCCCCAAAATATCCCCATACACAAATATCGAGTTATAAATATCGATGTCAAAAATATCGACATCCTATATTTATAATGGTAAGTTCAAAAATATCGGAAAAAAATATCGATGTAAAAAATATAGTTGTACAAAATATCGATTTTAATATATGTATAAAAATAATATCAAATATATTAAATAATAAAATTAACTTTAAAAAATTAATTAGATTTAATATACATTTTAACAAATATAATAAATAAATGTAATTTAAAAATGCAAACATACGTATATAAAATGTAATATATATATATATATATATTTACTTTAAACAATTAATAAACTATTAATTTTAACTTATTTTATAATTGTATATATGAAAATGTACAAATAAATATATATATATATATATATATATACATACACCAATAACATAAAATCTAATTAAAAAAACATTCTATTATAAATTAAAACATTAAACTATTTAAAAGTCTTTAAACTTATATTTTCCACTTCAGTGAGTGCAACAGTAGGCAAAGGGGTCGATTCTGATCTCGGCCGGTAGGGCACCTAACAGTATTCGTCCGGAAAAAATACCAGCCGAATGCGTGTTTCCCGACCGATTCGTACACTCGTCCGGACGAACAAGTACGATGCGTATAACAACTCAGTTTCCGCAAGAGCCGGATCCGTGAACGCCGAATCGAGCCACACGGAAGCAAATACACAGCACCTTCCGGCCGGACTAGTACGATGCGCAATCCGTACACGCCGAACCCATCGCTACGTCCGGCACGTTTGAGCATCCGGGCGAGCCGTACATAAGCTCCGTTACGCGCCACAAGACGATCCACAGCTACGAGACGAACAAGCCTGCTACGAGTACGACTCGAAGACACGAGAAACCCGAACGAGACGATCCAAGCATGAATCCCATTGCGCAGGTCCTACCTATACTCTACATCTATTACCGGGACCGGCACGGACGCGTACGGCGCAGACGGTAAGTCAAACACCAACAATACAAACAAACGACACGTACCCGAAATATGTCACACACACATAGGGATGCACAAATAACGTACACTAGCAACAGCAGAACCATAGGGGTGGGATGGCCAACACCAATGCCATACACACCCATAGGGGGATTGATGCCTACCACCAACACCACCCTACCACCACCCCTACTCAGGGGGCCTGGATGCCTGCCACTACTACCATCCCCACCCTTAGGGGTATGGATGCCTACCACTACCACCATCACTACTCAGGGGGCATGGATGCCTACCACTACCACCACCCCTACTCAGGGGGCCTGGATGCCTGTCACTACTACCATCCCCACTCATGGGGGGATGGATGCCTACCACTACCACCACCCCTACTCAGGGGGCCTGGATGCCTACCACTACCACCACCCCTACTCAGGGGGCCTGGATGCCTGCCACTACTACCATCCCCACCCTTAGGGGGATGGATGCCTACCACTACCACCACCCCCACTCAGGGGGGGCTAGATGCCTGCCACCACACCACCCTTAGTCAGGGGGGGCTAGATGCCTGTCACTACTACCAACCCCACCCTTAGGGGGCTGGATGCCTACCACTACTACCATCCCCACTCATGGGGGGATGGATGCCTACCACTACCACCACCCCTACTCAGGGGGGCCTGGATGCCTGTCACTACCATCCCCACTCATAGGGGGATGGATGCCTACCACTACTACCATCCCCACTCATAGGGAGCCTGGATGCCTGCCACTAATACCATCCCCACTCATAGGGGGATGGATGCCTGTCACTACCACCACCACTACTCAGGGGGCCTGGATGCCTACCACTACCACCACCCCTACTCAGGGGGCCTGGATGCCTGCCACTACTACCATCCCCACCCTTAGGGGTATGGATGCCTACCACTACCACCACCCCTACTCAGGGGGCCTGGATGCCTGCCACTACTACCATCCCCACCCTTAGGGGTATGGATGCCTACCACTACCACCATCACTACTCAGGGGGCTGGATGCCTAACACTACCACCACCCCTACTCAGGGGGCCTGGATGCCTGCCACTACTACCATCCCCACCCTTAGGGGTATGGATGCCTACCACTACCACCACCCCTACTCAGGGGGCCTGGATGCCTGCCACTACTACCATCCCCACCCTTAGGGGTATGGATGCCTACCACTACCACCACCCCTACTCAGGGGGCCTGGATGCCTGCCACTACTACCATCCCCACCCTTAGGGGTATGGATGCCTACCACTACCACCATCACTACTCAGGGGGGCTGGATGCCTACCACTACCACCACCCCTACTCAGGGGGGCCTGGATGCCTGTCACTACTACCATCCCCACTCATAGGGGGCTGGATGCCTACCACTACTACCATCCCCACTCATGGGGGGATGGATGCCTACCACTACCACCACCCCTACTCAGGGGGGCCTGGATGCCTGTCACTACTACCATCCCCACTCATAGGGGGCTGGATGCCTTCCACTACCACCACCCCTACTCAGGGGGGCCTGGATGCCTGTCACTACTACCATCCCCACTCATAGGGGATGGATGCCTACCACTACTACCATCCCCACTCATAGGGGGCCTGGATGCCTGCCACTACTACCATCCCCACTCATAGGGGGATGGATGCCTGCCACTACCACCACCCCTACTCAGGGGGCCTGGATGCCTGCCACTACTACCATCCCCACCCTTAGGGGTATGGATGCCTACCACTGCCACCATCACTACTCAGGGGGGCTGGATGCCTACCACTACCACCACCCCTACTCAGGGGGGCCTGGATGCCTGCCACTACTACCATCCCCACCCTTAGGGGTATGGATGCCTACCACTACCACCACCCCTACTCAGGGGGGCCTGGATGCCTGCCACTATTACCATCCCCACCCTTAGGGGTATGGATGCCTACCACTACCAACATCACTACTCAGGGGGCTGGATGCCTACCACTACCACCACCCCTACTCAGGGGGCCTGGATGCCTGTCACTACTACCATCCCCACTCATGGGGGATGGATGCCAACCACTAACACCACTCCTACTCATAGGACGGGTAATGCATGACACAACTAGCATACTCCCACATAAGGAATGACAGAAGATTACATCCCCCAACACCATGACAAGTGTGTGTAGTCTGTGTCAAATGCCTACAACACTGAACATGACATTGAACATACAATGTGACCCCCTAGCACATGTGTCACACAGAAATGTGTGTGGCCTCCACAATGCAAGCCGACCATGGCCACTGTGGCAATGGGCTCGAACACCCCATCACCACAGTGACCAAAAGGTAAGTGTGCTATCCATAGCTGATGCACATTTTGAACAGTGTGGCAATGTGGCCTAAAGCCCCATCACCACAGTGACCAAAGCTGATGCACATTTTGAACAGTGTGGCAATGGGGCCTAAAGCCCCATCACCACAGTGACCAAAAGGGAAGTGTGGTGTCCATAGCTGATGCACATTTTGAACAGTGTGGCAATGGGGCCTAAAGCCCCATCACCACAGTGACCAAAAGGGAAGTGTGGTGTCCATAGCTGATGCACAATTTGAACAGTGTGGCAATGGGGCCTAAAGCCCCATCACCACAGTGACCAAAAGGGAAGTGTAGTCATGGTAAAAGCTGCCAAAGCCAAACTGCATGGATGAATCCTGGTCACACAACAACAAACACATCAGTGGCATAGTAGTGCTTGTGTCCCATAGCAACATAGATTGGTCGAGGGAAACAGTGCAGTGTCACTGAAACATCGTTTTGGCCATGTGCTTACAAACATCACCCATGGGGGCCCACATTGTCAACATTCAAAAATAACACAATGACAGAAGTGACCATCATAATGCTGACCCACATATCTGCACCAATGGACACACAAATGTAGATATCCTGTGGAGACTGTAGATGTCAGGTGAACAAATACCATACCATGGCAGCAATGGGACATACAAACCATGATTATTGTGCTGACTGATGACCTAGGAGTCCCAGGGACAGCAGGGGAAAGCCACCAAACAACATACAGCCAATGGCACACTCAAGATATGCCAATGTAGTGGTGCAAAGGCACAAACACAAACAGGCATACTCACACTGCATATCAAACACAACAGGTGATGGGGCGGTGTGCCAGTGTCCCCAGGCAACCACACAACACATGAGGAGGCCTGAATTCCAACCACACAGATGTGTATACAGTGCCATACAAAAGTTACTCATGGATCGGATACCCTTATGTGGGCAATCAGGCATTGTTAGATGAGAGGAAGCACAAATTACACATGTCACACAAGCTTGTAGGAACAGCAACTAACACAGCAAGAGACAGACCCACCACAGCACTACCCCCAGGGACCCCACATTGTGCTGACACTAGCCTGCATGATAATCCCACTGTGATGACAAAGTTAGATGTCGTTCACACTGTGAACCACAGCCATGTGTCCTGAGCAACTAACTACCATCACACCTACACAAGCTCCAATCAATCAGCACGGCCTGCCAGCCAAGGCCAATATGGAGGTAGGGGTCTAGCCGTGCAACAACTCCCTTTTGCACACACTCAACACCACACACCCTGATCTCCACCAATGTGCAGCAGTGAAGCTCACATGGACTGGTGACATTGGACATGCACCCATGACAATACCAGGGGTGGTGGTGGGAACTAAGGTGCAGAAACCCATCACACATGGCCAGTCAACAAGACTCGTCAATGTCTGACACACAGCACAGTATGCCGTACATGGGCATGATGTGAAATCCACCACAATCAATGGGATCCTGGCCATAGTCACACACCAACGAAGAAGCCAAGGTGACACACGAAGAACACACGTACACAACTTCCAACATTGCAGCTCTGACCCTGAGGAGTGGCAGCAGTCACACACACAACGTGTCACAATCACTGAAAGCTACCACAAACTGTAAATCACATGACTCGTGTAAACAACAAGTGCCAAGGGGAATCCTGAATGTGTCCCATCTGCGTTTGCCCACATCCCCAGCCCTGACAACAAAGACAACCTGGTATGACAACCTCATGAACATTAGTTTTCCATGCACCCACATCACGGAGAAACCAGCTCCAAGATGCTGGATGAACACAGAACAACTCAGCAAGCATCACAATCAGGAACATCCCTAGGGACACAGCCTGTGTAGGAAAAGGGAAGGGAACACGCACAGACATGCTTACACAACACACAACACAGGCCCACGCAATGTCACCGGATTACACACTGCCATGAGGGCACTCCACTCCTGTGGAAGGTCCGCTGTGCCAAACCTTGTCTGTGCACGACCCAAACATGTCAGCAGAACACTCCGTCAGTGAGTCAACAACCACAACACACAGAAGGCTCTGCTCACATCAGCCTGGGTACGGGAGTGTCACGTCAGTCATCTGCACACACACAAAACACGTGTCAAGCAAGTTGCACTGTATACACAGATGAGTCCTTCGACATTGATCTGCAAAACTGCATGTCCAGTGGAGCTGGGCACACAGTCAGGGAAATCGGAACATTGAACAGTGGTAAGCCCACCAGATGTGCATCAGTGTAAGACAAAGATGTTCATTTACAAATGCAAAATGGACATCCCTGTGTCAAATGCTGAACATTACACCCTCAGACTGTAGCAAAGGATGCCATAGATCCAGACTACAACAGGACACATATCCCATGGACCACATGGAGTCCATCACTGCAACACTTCATTTTCCTGATGTGAACACTATTACAACTGCAAATATGCTACTCATCCACATCATGTACATCAAAAGAAAACCCACAAGTAAACAAAAAGAGGCTTTATTCAGCAAATGTCAGGGTAAACACGGAAGTCCAAAAGAAACTAAGGCCAATGGCCAGTCCAAAATCACAGTCCCAACAGGGTGAGAAGTGACAACTGGTCACACATTGCTTGCCTGCACTGGTACGGTTAGGGGACATCCCCTTGGAGGGGCATACAAGGGGCAGGCCAGGCACCGCAGGGACAGGATCAGGGGATGGCAGAGTGAGGCAGTGAAGGGGTGGTGGGTGCAGGAGTGTCACCGGCAACTGCAGTGGAGGTGTCTGACTCAGGGGGGGCCGGCACCACTGTGGTACACAAGTCAGTTGGTGTGGGTGCTGCAACCACTGCAGTGGGCTGGACTGAAGTAGTGGACTGGGTACCCACTGCAGTGCCCGAGTCAGACGTGGTGGTTGTGGACTCCACTGCAGTGCATGACTCCAAGGGAGTGGAAGGGTGGGCAGATGAGGTGGGCAGGACAGAGGGGGGACCCGGTCTCCACAACAGTGCCACTAACAGGCAGAGCGTCTGGGTTGGGGGTGGAAGAGCAAGTGGCTGGGGGGGAGGGCCTAAGCAGTCTGGGGATGCGGTATCGGTGTGTGGGGGAACCTGGGGCAGGTTGTGGTGGGGGAACCTGTGCAGTGGTGGCCTGGGGGATGGAGGAGAGAGACTGGGCGGTGGAGCTGCGTGGTGGTGGTGGTGGGGTCTTGCTCTTCCTGGTCCGGGGGGACTTCCTAATAGGGTCCTGTGTCTGCCTGCGCCTGGGGGAGGGTGTCCGGGGGAGAGGGGCACTCCCCTCTGTATGGGTGGACTTCCTCTTCCCCCGGTATGCTGGATCAGCAGGATTGGAGGGGAAGAGGCCGAGGTCACACAGGAAGATCTGCTGTGTAGGTGGGGTAGCAGGCGAGGCAAGGGAAGGGGTCTTGTAGGGAGAGGATTTGGAGGACTGCAGAGTGAATGTGGATGCCTGTGTGTGTGTGTGTTCCCCATCCCCTGTGTCTGTGGTATCAGTCCCCTGAGGATGCTTGTGTGCACGTCTTGCCTTTCTCTTGGGTGTGTCTGTGCTGCTCGTGTCTGTGTGTTTGGGTGACTGTGCAGGTGTGCATGTGCTTTGGACAAGTAGGGGGGCAGGAAGTGTGGATGGGGCAGAGGTGGGAGGGGTGAGGGACTGTTGGAGGAGGGACACTGCTGCCGTCAGGGAGGAGTCCATGGACTTATTGCTCCTCTGTAGGGCAGACATACCCGTCGAGATGCCCTCCATGAACGACACCAGCTGTGTCAACAGAGTGGTGTGTGCATGGAGGACACTCAGCATTGCTGTCTGCCCTACATGGAGCTGCCGAAGGAGGTACACAGACTTCTCACTCAGGGCAGCAGGGGACACAGGGGCAGGGGGTGCGGTGCCTGGCACGAAGGAGACACGCTCCCGAGCACAGGAGCCTCCACGGACCTCAGGAATGGGAGCCAATGGGAGGGCGGTGGTGGTGGTGGTGGTGGCGGGGCCAGACAGAGTAGCTGGCCTTTGGTGGCTGCTGAGACCCGCCTCCACAAGGGAGTCATCCTCCGAGCTGCTGTGGTCCTCAGCTGAGGTGGATGGTGCTGAGGACTCCTCGGTGTGGCTCCCCTCACCCTCCGTGCCACTGGGTCCCTCTGACCACTCGTCCGATGTTGACCCAGTCTGGCTCCGCTGCTCCTCCTGGTCCGTGGAGCTGTCCCCTCCTGTGGCCATGGATGTATCTGCAAACAATTAGGGAAACAGACAAACATCAGTCACCTGCACTGACCGCACACACCACAGTAAGTACAGCACATTACAGAGCAAGCCCTGGCATCCTTAGTTGAACATTGCCTAAAGTCCTCACACAGATTCGGGGAAGCCAATTGTCAGTCTGATGGTCAACCATGGGACTCACACCCCTCCTGCCCTTGCACCCATCTGTCTGGTGCCTGTCTGATGGTAAGACCCCAGTGTGGACACATGCACCACCTACACAGTTGTTGGACATTGCAGGGAACACGGTGAAGTATGTGAACATGCACACATCACATCTCTTGCCACTGAGTCAGTGCAGGTGTCCGGATAAAGGGATGGCCAGAGTCTAAATAGAAATGCATGTGATGCATACCAGCACCAGACACCATGATGCACCCATGTCCGGATAGTCAATGCCACAATGGGGTGCATGTTGCACATGTCACTCCCCTGCAGGATCAGTCCCAGGAAGTTTAATGCCATGACACAGGTATGCGTGCAAAGTCATACATTACAGTCTCAAGTCACATGGCCAAGGCAGCCAGCCAACAACAGTCTGCACTGTGTCACAATCCGAGGGCATGGGGAATGCAAGTTATGTGACTGACAAGTGCACATGTCCATCCCCCAAAAACCACATCATCTGTACTACTATTTGTCCACGTCATACCAACTGGACATATGGGGGACATGAAACACAACTCTCTGAATATGAGCACCTCACAGTGTGCTGTGAATGAAAATACAGCTGCCTGAAAGTCACAGTCGCAAGCACCTGTGTGCACAGTCAAGTGATCAGACACCTATAAGTCACAGAAGTATCGTCTATCATGGTCACATCTCAGATGGCATGCTGAGCCCTAACCGATAAACATACTAGTAGTCCTGACAACGAAGACACAGCACAATGAGACAGAGGCAGACACCTGAGGGTACATTTCACTGATCACAACATGCCAGATGACACACGGGAGTGGGAGTACAGAGTGTATTGTATGCCCTGGAGTAGGCATGACTGTCCAGCTCCACCTGTAAGAGGGATGAGTCCTGGACAGTAGGCAGGTGGCTAAGCATGTGTGACACACTGGATACACATACTCCTGAGGCCCAAACACTGTTCCCACCAGCAGCATGGGTGTGTGCCAAATTCCCCAGGGACATGTGGTGAGTCAGAGCAGCAAGCGGACCACATATCAAAGTTACACCCAGATTACATGTCAGAACTTAGGCATTGTGTAAGCAATTGACCCACCCATGAATCGCACAACATAGTCACGGGAACAAATGCTGTCCCCCACCTTGAGCAAAGCTAAATGCAATGACACAGTCCCCAAATGACACAATTTCCTGACTATAAGGGCCACACATATGCGTATCAGAGGAGAAGTGGGCATGTCACAAATGAGGGACATGGGTCCTGGACCACATGACTGATGTACTGTGGAAGTTTAACCAGGCCAGAGGAGGGCACATAGCATGTCAGACAAAGTGCACAGTGCAGTCATGGACTCACCCCCTCCTTGCTGCTGTCTGGCCTTCAGCTGCCCATCCAGGTCAGGGAAGACCACCGCCAGGATCCGGAGCATGTGGGGGGTCAGGGTCCGGTGTCCGCCCCTCCTGCGAGGAGGCGACAGCTTCAGCTGGACCCTTGCGATCCTCCGGGTCCAGCCACGAAGGTCCTGCCACCTCTTCTGGCAGTTGCGGATCCTGCGCCTGTAGACCCCCACGGATCTTACTTCCCGGGCGATGGTCAGCCAGATTTCCTGCTTTTGGTGGGCATCAACCTGTGAGGATGACAAAGTGAAAAGGCCATTACTACACATGCAACATATACGTGCATCACACAGTTGGATATACATGTCTCAATCACAGGGGCATATGATGTACACAGGCAGTGCAACAATGGCTATGAACAGTTTGCCAGCAGTCACTACATGGTATCATTGCATGGGAAGTAAACCTAGTTGGAATGCACTGTTACTGCACTGTACCAGTTCAGTGCATGTAACTACACACTTTGGGGTGTGACAACTACTCAGTGAGCATGCTAGCCAGTGGTGTGCACACTGAAAGTCCTGCTAGTCAGACAACATGCACAATTAGTAAGGCAGTGGACAGCACACTCACCTGCTCCCCTGGTTTCCCATACAGCTTGCTGTACTGTGGAAGGAGGCTGTCCAGCAGGGCCTGGTTCTCCTCAAGGCTGAAGGCTGGGGCTCTCTCCACAGTACGTGCCATTGCAGGAGCCAGAGGATGCATAAACAGCAGCAGTGTTGGTGGCAGATGTCGTCCTGGAGCATGTAGTGCAGGCAAGTGAGCTCTCAGGGGAACAGCCAGCATTATATGTGTGCTGCAGAGGCAGATACTGTCCCATGTGTCCAAAGTGATAGGTCCAAGTCGTTTGCATCTTCTGAATCTGACCAATCCATGGAATAGCAGCACTAATACACGCCCACAGCATCCTTCAAATCTTCAACTTTGCGACCCCTGACCTTGACTGGTAGGTCGCTCCCCCACCACACAGCTCCGTCTGTGTGCCCTGCTGCTGCCCCTGATTGTGCTCGTTTTTCCTTTCTGTGCCCCCTTGCTGCCCCTGATTGTGCTCGTTTTTTCCTTTCTGTGCCCCCTTGCTGCCCCTGATTGTGCTCGTTTTTCCTTTCTGTGCCCCCTTGCTGCCCCTGATTGTGCTCGTTTTTTCCTTTCTGTGCCCCCCTTGCTGCCCCTGATTGTGCTCGTTTTTCCTTTCTGTGCCCCCTTGCTGCCCCTGATTGTGCTCGTTTTTCCTTTCTGTGCCCCCTTGCTGCCCCTGATTGTGCTCGTTTTTTTCCTTTCTGTGCCCCCTTGCTGCCCCTGATTGTGCTCGTTTTTTCCTTTCTGTGCCCCCCTTGCTGCCCCTGATTGTGCTCGTTTTTCCTTTCTGTGCACCCTTGCTGCCCCTGATTGTGCTCGTTTTTCCTTTCTGTGCCCCCTTGCTGCCCCTGATTGTGCTCGTTTTTTTCCTTTCTGTGCCCCCTTGATGCCCTGATTGTGCTCATTTTCCCTTCTGTGCCTGTTTCCCGCCGCTGCGCCCTGCGGCCCCGCCCCTCACTGCCCATTCGCTGCCCCATTCCCTGCTCCTCCCTCCCACCTCCCCATTTATGGCGGCCGCTGCGTGGTGAAGAGAGCGACCCCTGACCTTGACTGGTAGGTTGCTCCCCCACCACACAGCTCCATCTGTGTGCCCTGCTGCTGCCCCTGATTGTGCTCATTTTTCCTTTCTGTGCCCCCTTGCTGCCCCTGATTGTGCTCGTTTTTCCTTTCTGTGCCCCCCTTGCTGCCCCTGATTGTGCTAGTTTTTCCTTTCTGTGCCCCCTTGCTGCCCCTGATTGTGCTCGTTTTTCCTTTCTGTGCCCCCTTGCTGCCCCTGATTGTGCTCGTTTTTTCCTTTCTGTGCCCCCTTGCTGCCCCTGATTGTGCTCGTTTTTTTTCCTTTCTGTGCCCCCTTGCTGCCCCTGATTGTGCTCGTTTTTTCCTTTCTGTGCCCCCCTTGCTGCCCCTGATTGTGCTCGTTTTTCCTTTCTGTGCACCCTTGCTGCCCCTGATTGTGCTCGTTTTTTCCTTTCTGTGCCCCCTTGCTGCCCCTGATTGTGCTCGTTTTTTTTCCTTTCTGTGCCTCCTTGATGCCCTGATTGTGCTCGTTTTCCCTTCTGTGCCTGTTTCCCGCCGCTGCGCCCCTGCGGCCCCGCCCCCTCACTGCCCATTCACTGCCCCATTCCCTGCTCCTCCCTCCCACCTCCCCATTTATGGCGGCCACTGCGCGGCCGCGCCGCTGGCGTGCCAAAGGCGCGCCTAAGGCAAGCCCGTCTGCGCCCGTCCGCGCCGTGACCGCGCCCAGCACCAGACCCCCTGGTCCGGGCATCCCCCGCGCCCGCCACATCAACAGACGCCGATACGACGCCAGCACCCTCCACGCACTCAACCCCGGAAAAGATCACGCCTGCTACCAGGCCACCCCGAAGCGCACCCAAGGGCCCTTCACCTGCCGGAACTGCAGCTTCGCCAGCACCCGCCCCGCCAAACCACCGCCCAGGAAAGAACCCAACTACCTCAGATGCATCCTCCTCAACACCCGCTCCGCCCGCAAACACGCCATCGAACTCTGGGACCTTCTCAACTCAACCTCCCCAGACGTCGCATTCCTGACGGAGACCTGGCTGAATCCCGCTTCAGCCCCCGACATCGCCATTGCCATCCCGGACGGATACAAGATCACCCGCAGGGACCGCACCAACGGAGTCGGAGGAGGCATCGCCATCGTCCACAGGAACACCCTCAGAGTCTCAACCAACACCGACGACACCCTCAGCACCGCCGAACACATGCACTTCCAGATCCACACCGATCCCAACACCACCCTCAGAGGAACCCTCATCTACAGACCCCCGGACCCCGACCACAGTTCAGCGATTCCATCGCTGACTTCGTCAGCACACACGCCATCGCCTCCACGGACTACATCCTCCTCGGGGACCTGAACTTCCACCTCGAGAACAACAAGGACACCAACTCCACCACCCTGATCGACAACCTCGCCACCCTCGGACTCAGACAGCTCGTGACTACACCCACCCACGCCGCCGGCCACACGCTCGACTCCATCTTTTCCGCAAGCCCACACGTCTCCTTCAACCACACCTCCGAACCCCACTGGACTGACCACCACTGCATCCACTTCACCTACAGGAAGCCCACCACGCACCACCGCACCGAACAAATGCCTCGCCGCTGCTGGAGCAGAGTCACTGAAGACCAGCTAACCACAACCCTCGCCCTGAGCCCACCCGCCGAACCCTCCGACCCCGACACCGCCGCCCGCAACCTCAGACAGTGGATCGACGACTGCGCCAACACCCTCGCCCCGCTCAAGAATCCGCCCAACAGCCACACCAGCAAGAAAGCCACCTGGTTCACCGAAGACCTCCAGGCCTCCAAACGAACATGCCGAAAACTGGAGAAGATCTGGCTCCACGAACGGACAGCGGACAGCTACGCCGCCCACAAGAGCGCCACCCGCAGTCACCATCACCTCATCAGATCCGCCAAAAGGGCCTCACTCAAAGACCGCCTAGACAACAACGCACACAACAGCAAAGAGCTCTTCAACATCGTGAAGGAACTCTCCAACCCCAGCTCCAACACCAACGACATCCAGCCGTCGCGAGACCTGTGCGACTCACTGGCCACCTTCTTCCACCGCAAAATCGCCGACATCCACGACAGCTTCAACACCACGACCGCCCCGGCAACCACCGAGACCACTGCCCCCACAACCACCAACCGCCTGCTCTCCTGGACCAACATCAACGACGAGGACACCAGCGAGATCATGAACACCATCCACTCCGGTTCACCGCTAGACCCGTGCCCTCACCACATCTTCAACAAAGCCAGTACAGCCATCGCGCCCCATCTCCGGAAAATAATCAACATCTCCTTCGAGACAGCAACCTTCCCGGAAAGCTGGAAGCACGCCGAGATCACCGCCTTACTCAAGAAACCCAAGGCAGACCCCAAGGACCTCAAGAACTTCCGACCCATCTCTCTGCTCCCGTTCCCCGCGAAGGTCACCGAGAAAATCGTCAACAAACAACTGACCCGCTACCTCGAGGAGAACAACATCCTGGACCCTTCCCAGTCCGGCTTCTGCAGCAACCACAGCACCGAAACCGCCCTCATCGCCGCCACCGATGACATCAGGACCCTGCTAGACAACGGAGAAACAGCAGCCCTCATCCTCCTGGACCTATCAGCCGCCTTCGACACGGTCTGCCACCACACACTACGAACACGCCTTCACGACGCCGGGATCCAAGAGAAGGCCCTGGACTGGACCACATCCTTCCTTTCCGGCAGAACACAAAGCGTCCGCCTCGCCCCTTCCGATCCAAGGCCACCAAGATCATCTGCGGCGTACCCCAAGGCTCCTCCCTCAGCCCAACGCTGTTCAACATCTACATGGCACCCCTCGCCCACGTCGCCCGACAGCACAACCTCAACATCATCTCCTACGCCGACGACACCCAGCTGATCCTCTCCCTCACCAAAGACCCTCACACCGCCAAAGCCCACCTCCACGAAGGAATGAAGGCCATCGCCGAATGGATGAGGACCAACCGCCTGAAGCTGAACTCGGACAAGACGGAGGTCCTCATCCTTGGTTCCAACCCTTCAGCCTGGGACGACTCCTGGTGGCCGACATCACTGGGAACAGCCCCGCCACCCACCGACCACGTACGCAACCTAGGGGTCATCCTCGACCCCACCCTCTCCATGACTAAGCAGGTCAACGCCGTTTCCTCATCCTGCTTCAACATCCTCCGAATGCTCCACAGGATCTTCAAGTGGATCCCCACCGAAACAAGAAAAACAGTCACCCAGGCCCTCGTCACCAGCAGGCTGGACTACGGAAACGCCCTCTACGCAGGAACGACGGCTAAGCTCCTGAGACGGCTGCAACGCATCCAGAACGCCTCTGCACGTCTTATCCTCGACATCCCCCGACGCAGCCACATCACACCCCACCTGAGAGACCTGCACTGGCTCCCTGTCAACAAGAGGATAACCTTCAAGCTCCTCACCCACGCACACAAAGCACTCCACAACTCCGGACCAGCCTACCTCAACAGACGACTCAGCTTCTACACCCCCTGCCAGCTCCGTTCGACCAGCCTCGCCCTCGCCACAGTCCCCCGCATCCGGAAAACGACCGCCGGCGGCAGATCCTTCTCCCACCTCGCCGCCAAGACCTGGAACACCCTCCCCACCAACCTCCGACAGACCCAAGACCTACTGGCCTTCAGAAGACTCCTCAAGACCTGGCTCTTCGATCAGTAGCAGCACCACCCCCCTCTTCCCCCAGCGCCTTGAGACCCTCGCGGGTATGTAGTGCGCTTTATAAGTGACATGATTGATTGATTGATTGAACTTCATGACACCCATGATTTTGCAACATTGTTGTGGCTGGCCAACTGAATTCACTGCATCAGACTCGTTGGAGCTTCGAAAACGCGTCCGTTGCCATGCCAGGCCCCAGCCAATGTGTGCGCACCATTCGGTCCATTGCTGTACAACGCGTATTTCGGGATACAACGCGTACCCGCACACATCATATGCAATGGGCCGGCCGGGCACACCGATCGGTCCATTGCTGTACAACGCGTATTTCGGGATACAACGCGTACCCGCACACATCATATGCAATGGGCCGGCCGGGCACACCGATCGGTCCATTGCTGTACAACGCGTACCCGCTCACAACAGATGCAATGGGCCGGCCGGGCACACCGATCGGTCCATTGCTGTACAGCGCGTATTTCGGGATACAACGCGTACCCGCACACATCATATACAATGGTCCGGCCGGGCACACCGATCGGTCCATTGCTGTACAACGCGTACCCGCTCACAACAGATGCAATGGGCCGGCCGGGCACACCGATCGGTCCATTGCTGTACAACGCGTATTTCGGGATACAACGCGTACCCACACACATCATATGCAATGGGCCGGCCGGGCACACCGATCGGTCCATTGCTGTTCAACGCGTACCCGCTCACAACAGATGCAATGGGCCGGCCGGGCACACCGATCGGTCCATTGCTGTACAACGCGTATTTCGGGATACAACGCGTACCCGCACACATCATATGCAATGGGCCGGCCGGGCACACCGATCGGTCCATTGCTGTACAACGCGTACCTGTACAGGTCAGTCGCATATGTCACCATGCTTGTCACTGGTGAACATATGCCAGCCACATATGCCTGCCAGAGACCCAGGGGCACACCTACAACACCACACCCAGTCCACACTGTTTCCTGAGGCATGTAAGGCTGCATTTCCTTCTCTGTGTATGGGGGTTAACATGTGGTTTCTGTGGTGGCACTTGTGGGCAGCCACACCCAGGCTGTGCATGTGTTCATGGGGACAGGGTCCTTGGTGTGTTGTGCACATGACCACTGTGATGTGCAACAGTTCATTTTGGAGCATGTGGCATGGTCACATTTCCAGGTTGTGTATGTGTATGACATGTCACATACCCCCAGAGTCCCATGTGGGAAGGCATGTACGTCACAGGATGACCCATTGCCACAATAGTGATGTCCCTCCACAGTCTGTGTGCATGTTGTGTTTCCGATGTCACTGATTCCATGTGCATGATGGGAGACAGTCTCCACATCAACGTTGTTTGTGCATGGACTTTGATGTTGTGCGTCACTGGCGTCCATGTCTGTCCTGCGGATGCGACAGGGGCCACTACCTGTGGGAGTCATGTTTGTTTTTCTGACGTGTACATGATACGCCATGTCATGCCAGTGTCCATGTGGCAAGACAGGGTCACTGGGAATCTACCTGTCAATGATCTGTGATGCCTGTGGCGCATCTGTACAGACATGTCACTGTGGTGTGTGTGTGGAACGTGACAGCAGTAAATGGGTACTGTGACACAGCCTAATGGTTTCCCATAGCACAACCTGGTACCTGTTGTGCACACATGTTGTACTGAGAAGTTAGATGATGGCCATGTAGATGCGAGTTATGTCCGACAGAACGGCACACACATCAAGTACTTGTGTCACGTAATGATGTATCATGTGAAATTGAGTATGGTGAATGGCACATATGTGGGGTGACTGACAATCTTTCTTCCTTCAACCTATGCATTGCAGGGCTCCAGCTGTCCATTGACCATTTCCTGTCCTGGCAACGATGGTGGAACGTGACAGCATCCGACAGTACCGCTTCGCCAGGCAGCTGATTGAGGATTTGGCAGTGCGCTTGGCACCACATTTGCAACCTGGCCGGACGTACCCTACGGCGCTGACCCCCAAGGTGAAGGTAATGGCAGCCCTACACTTCTTTGCCACCGGTACCTTTCAACACACTGTTGCGACTGCCGGTGGGATGTCACAGACTATGTTCCGCCGTGTGCTACGCGATGTTTTGGAGGCAATGTTGAGATGCCTGAACCAGTACATCTATTTCCCTACACGTCAACGACTCACTGACGTCAAGAGTGACTTCTATGCCCTGGGGAGGATGCCACTTGTCATTGGCTCCATTGATGGGACACATGTGGCTTTGATACCACCACAGGCACATGAGCAGGCATACCGGAACCGTAAACATTACCATTCGATCAATGCTCTGGTGGTATGTTTAGCAGATATGAGCATCACACATGTGTGCACCCGTTTCCCTGGTTCAGCACACAATGCCTACGTGATGAGGAGTATTCGCATCCCGAAGATGATGGCACAGATGCAGAACCAGCGTGCCTGGCTTGTCGGTGTGTACTGACTTTGTACCATTGTGTGTGTTCTGATCTGTAGTATTCCACCCACTTTTCCAAATCAGCTAATGTGCACTTGTCTGTCCGTAGGTGACTCCGGATACCCCAACATGCCGTGGTTGCTGACACCCCTCAGGAACCCTGTGACACCAGCCCAGATGCGCTACAATGAGGCACATGGTCGGACCAGGAGAGTAATAGAGCGGACCTTTGGTCTCCTGAAGAGCCGCTTCCGCTGCCTGGACAAGACAGGAGGGGCCCTCCCATATGCCCCAGCAAAGGTGTGCAAGATTGTCATCGTCTGCTGCATGCTACACAACCTGGCAGTGCGGAAGGAGTTGCCTCTCATCCTGGATGACGATGGCCAACGTCCGCCACCTGTGGAGGATACTGGCCTGGACCACGATGCCAGTGATGCTGATGATGATGATGGTGATGTCCGCACACAGCTCATCACCAACTTCTTCAGCTGAATGTGAGTATCCAGGGAGATGTAATGTGAATGACGTGAGTTTGCATGATATGTGTGGGTGGTGCTCTGGTGCTGTTTGAGTGTGGCCATGTGCTACTTGACTGGATGCGTGCAGCAATGTGTCCTTCCAGGTAGTCTGAACTCCCCAACAGTTTTGATATGCTAACTTGGTTTTGTGTAGTTGTCTTGTGACATGTATTGGGCATGAGTATTGCAGTACTGTCCTGTTCTACAGTGATTTTAACTGTGTGTCATGTCTGTCCTTCACAGGGTGCTTACTGAGTACTTTGGTCAACTTGGATCCCCCGACACCATGATTCAGCTTTCAGGGTGGCAGCAGTAGTTGGCCTACAAGTGATGTGCCACACACCCCTGGACTTCATATCTTCTGCACTTGTTGACTGTGTGGCCACTGCCACGTGGGTAAACCTTGCATTTGTAGTGGAAACAACAAGTTGCTAATGTGTAATAAACCTGTGCTTCACTTTGGGATGTGCGTTGTCTGTGGTCACACATCTGACTGACATTTGCTTACTGCACCTGTGGGCTAGTTGACACAGACTCTGAATAGGTGTGGTGTCTGTGCATTCCACTGTATTTCCTGGCAACATCACTGTGGGCGATGAGTCCGATGGCCCTGGTGTCTGTGTTGTGTAGCCCTAAGGGTGTGTCTCCCTCATATGTGTCACGTCACCATGACTCACACGACGGTGTTGTACTTGCTGTAGCAGTTAGCATACACAGTGTAATTTAGCAGAACATCATCACCATAACAGTATCCACATTTGAATAACAACAGTGGCAAGTATGGTGTACTAGTGATTTTATTTACAGAAATGTGTGTGTGTATAGTGCACAGGATGGTGGGTGCTGTACATTGGGATTGTGATCCAAAGTTCCCAGATGAGTTGGAAGTCTTGGTAGCAGAAATGTCCTGAGTGAAGTCCACAGTCATATGATACATTAGTCCAACTTGAACTCCCCATGTCATGTGGGAAAGTAGTGTTGCATTCGACAGGGTGAAACGTTTGCACACAAAGGAGAATTTCCGGAACAGGTGTTGGCTTCCTGGGGGATGTACGTGGCCATCAACCTCTCAGTTTTCCTTCCTCGGACGACCCCTCTTCTTTGGGGGGGGACCCTCACTTGCAGGCTGCGGCGGTGCAGGGGACTCTCCGCCAGAGTCCTCCTCCCTCCCTGTGGCGGTGTCAGTTGTAGCAGCACCAGATGTTGTGGGCACACAGGGAGGTGTGGCCACGTTGGTGCTAATCTGGCGGAGGCATGTCAATATGTCCCTATGCACCGCTGTGAGTTCTTGCAATGTGTCCCATTTGGCTCCATGCCCGACATGTGTGTCTCCACACGGGCCATGTGTGTCTCCACACGGGCCATGTGGGAGTCCAAGCAGGCATGATGGGCAGCCTGCTGCTGTTGTATGTTCTTGAGGATCCCCACTACCTGTCTGACCTCTCCGGTGCTATCCTGGTACGCATCAGCAATGCGTGCCAGTTGTGGGTCATCATGCAGTCCAGACCCCTCTGCAAGCAGCGACCTATGTCTACCACCCCTCCCACCACCCCTGGCGACACGTGCAGGACCTGCGGTGGCACGCACAGGTGACCCGAGGCCCACTTGGGGGTTGTTAGTGGTGTTGTCATCTGTTGCTCCACGGTGGGCCTGGGACCCTGTGCTGTTGTCAGCGGTGGTCCTTGGTCTGTCCGTGTCGGCGGGGGTGGTCTGTATGTTGGCAGTTGTTGGAGGGGTGGGTGCAGGGGGTGCAGATGTTGGTCCAGCTGGTGCTGCATGATGACTCACACCGGAGGTGCCAGGTAGGTCTTCGCCATCCGAGGAGGGCAGAGGCTGTTCCACACCAGTGAGCTCTGTGTCCCCCGGAGCCTGGGACAGGGACTCCTCCTCGCCTGCTGCTGTGTCCCCATCATCGTCACCTGTATTTGGAAGAGACACACATTGTATGTAATGTTTCTACAGACATCAATGGTTCACACACCTGACAGTTGTGACTGTACCTCTGGATGCGGGCATGTACATTGCATTGTCCTAAGTTGTCACAGTAAGAGGTTGATATTGGTGTAGCACATTGTCATGCATACCTGGGGCATTTCAATATGAATGTTGAGGTGTGTGCATGGCCAGCATTGGTTGTATTTGGTGGACATCCGGCCATCCTTCTCCACCTGGCCCAGTTATCCCACCATGAAGCATGCCACCCTTGCAGTGGGTTCAGGTTGGCTTTCAGGATGTCAGGCAGTGGTGTTGTGCTGTTTGTTGGTGCACAGTTCCCAGCAGGGCCTTGTGCTCCCCACAGCAGTAGCCAGTGTCAGCCATCTTGTCAGTCCTTATCCACTCCCTGTGATGTGAGCATGGTTCAGAGTGGTGTTGATGGGCCAATTGTGAGGGTGAGCAGTATCTGTGACTCCAACTCCCATCATGCTATTGCCTACACCCCCCTTCCCAGCATGCCCGTACTTCCTTCCTTTGGACTCTGCTTCCCTGTGGGGTAGTGTGCCTGTGCTGACAGGAAGGCTGACAGTGTTATCCTTGCGTTTGTTTGGCTACAAGTCCCAGGTGTGTCCCTGTGCTTCACACAGCATTACCCAGGGTGGTGGTTCTTTGTGGGATCTTCATTTGGTATGTGAGGCATTGCATTCTCCCAGGTGGGTTATGTGGAGTTTGTGTTGAGGGGGTTTGTGAGGTGAGCTGCTTGTAACTATGGTCAGTGCTGTGAGTCCTCCTTCCCAGCCAGCCAGATATCCCACCATGCAACGTGCTTGCATTGCAGAGAGTGCAAGTTGGCTTTCAGGATGTCAGGCAGTGGTGTTGTGCTGTTTGTTGGTGCACAGTTCCCAGCAGGGCCTTGTGCTCCCCACAGCAGTAGCCAGTGTCAGCCATCTTGTCAGTCCTTATCCACTCCCTGTGATGTGAGCATGTTTCAGAGTGGTGTTGATGGGCCAATTGTGAGGGTGAGCAGTATCTGTGACTACAACTCCCATCATGCTATTGGCTACACTAACTTCACCAGCATACACAGAATTCCTTCATTTAAGTGAGCTTCCCTGTGAGGTGGTGTTCTAGTGGTGGCAAAATATCAGGCAGTGTTTGTTGGTTATATTTGTGCCACTGCCTTGCTCTATTTGTTGTTAGGTTTGTACATGTCATGACACAGTTACATATCACTATGAGATGGCATGTATTGTGTTTATCTAACTGACATACACATCTTGGGATGATTATCTTTTGGTTGCTGTTGATTTGCTAGGGGTGGATGGTTTGACTGGCCCCTTGACAGTGATGTGTGTGTATTGGCACACAATATTGTGTATATTAGTTGTGTACTCACCAGGCTCTGGGATGTCTGTTAGTCCATATACGCTCACTGGTGGTAGGATGGCCCGCACCTTCTCCTCCCAGGGCGTGAGGTATACTGGTTTTGCAGGAGGGCCACTGCCGGTGTGCTGGATCAGGAGGTAATCCTTCTTGAGTAGGTCTCTGACCCTCCTGCGCACATCATACCACCTGTTCTGGATGTCTTCCTTTGTGCGCAAACATGGTGATTGTGCGTTCACCCTGTCGACGATCCTCGCCCACATCTTGGTTTTCTGCGACATGGGGGTATGTTGGACCAATGTGCCAAACAACTGTGGCTCTACCCTCAGGATCTCGTCTACCATGACTTCCAATTCACTATCTAGGAACTTTGGATTCTTCTTTAGGGGCATGGTGATGGGTGGTGGTGGTGGTGATTGATGTGTGTGTGTGCAAGTGAGGGTGTGTGTGTGTAGGGTTTGCTGTGTGTGTGTGAGGGTGCTATTTGTTGAGGTGCTAATGGTGTGTGGCTTTTGTGTTGGATGAGCTGTGTGTGTGTCTGTGTTTGCTGTGTGATGGTGTTCTGTGCTGGCAGGTCAGTGGGATTTGCAAAGGATCATGGTAGGGATTTGTGGGCTTTATGTAGGTGGAGTTGGGGGTGTGTCCTTGTTCCATTTTTTTCCCCCTGTATTTATTGGCTTTGTCATTGCTTGTTTGGCCCTTTTTTTGTATTTTTTCATTTGTGATTATTGTGCATGTAGGAGTCGTTCTTATGACCGAGTAGGACGTTGCAGTTGTCTCGTGCGCGCCTCTCCGAGTCGTTCCCGCTGTGTTTCAGCTCAGTTTCATATGCGGCGTACGCGTTGGTCGCGGAGTATTGTGTTTGTTCGGCTGGGTTTGGTATGCGTGTCGGTCGTACGGCTTGGGCTCCATACGAATCGGTCTGAATTTGCACCCATTGCATCGTACTGCGGGGGTCGGAGTTCGCGGGTACGTTTCGTTCGGGTTATTTCCTGATGCGTGTCGGTCGGTTCGATTCGCGCGGTTTCCCGGCCGGATAGCTTGTTTCCGGCCGGGTCGGTCGTTCGCCTTGTGTTCCGTGCGAGTCGGTTGTGATTCCCATGCATTTCATCGTACTTCCCAGGTCGGGCAACGCCGGTACGTGTCGGTCGGACTATAATCCCGTACCGAGTCGGTCGCTATTTTTTCCGGCCCGAATCGGATTCGGCCCCAAAGTGTTGGATAGCCGAGGGGTAAAAATTACTTTTCCCACTCCAGTGAGTGCAACAGTAGGGAAAGTGTTGGATAGCGGAGGGGTAAAAAAAACTATTCCTACTCCAGTTAGTGCAACAGTAGGGAAAGAGTTGGAAAGTGGAGGAATAAAAATGACTATTCCCACTCCAGTGACTGCAACAGTAGGGAAAGTGTTGGTTAGCGGAGGGGTAAAAATTACTATTCCCACTCCAGTGAGTGCAACAGTAGGGAAAGTGTTGGATAGCAGAGGGGTAAAAATTACTATTCCCACTCCAGTGAGTGCAACAGTAGGGAAAGAGTTGGATAGCGGAGGGGTAAACATTACTATTCCCACTCCGGTGAGTGCAACAGTAGGGAAAGTGTTGGATAGCGGAGGGGTAAAAAAACTATTCCCACTCCAGTTAGTGCAACAGTAGGGAAAGTGTTGGATAGTGGAGGAATAAAAATGACTATTCCCACTCCAGTGACTGCAACAGTAGGGAAAGTGTTGGATAGCGGAGGGGTAAAAATTACTATTCCCACTCCAGTGAGTGCAACAGTAGGGAAAGTGTTAGATAGCGGAGAGGTAAAAATTACTATTCCCACTCCAGTGAGTGCAACAGTAGGGAAAGAGTTGGATAGCGGAGGGGTAAAAATTACTATTCCCACTCCGGTGAGTGCAACAGTAGGGAAAGTGTTGGATAGCGGAGGGGTAAAAAAACTATTCCCACTCCAGTTAGTGCAACAGTAGGGAAAGTGTTGGATAGTGGAGGAATAAAAATGACTATTCCCACTCCAGTGACTGCAACAGTAGGGAAAGTGTTGGATAGCGGAGGGGTAAAAATTACTATTCCCACTCCACTGAGTGCAACAGTAGGGAAAGTGTTGGATAGCGGAGAGGTAAAATTTACTAATCCCACTCCAGTGAGTGCAACAGTAGGGAAAGTGTTGGATAGCGGAGGGGTCAAAATTACTATTCCCACTCCAGTGAGTGCAACAGTAGGGAAAGTGTTGGATAGCGGAGGAATAAAAATGACTATTCCCACTCCAGTTAGTGCAACGCTAGGGAAAGTGTTGGATAGCGGAGGGGTAAAAATACTATTCCCACTCCAGTCAGTGCAACAATAGGGAAAGTGTTGGATAGTGGAGGGGTAGAAATTAATATTCCCGCTCCAGTCAGTTCAAAATTAAAAACAAACAACATATCACCAACACAAAATATATTTTTTTTAATTAAAAATATATAAAAATATAAAAAAAACTAAAAATAGAAACATATTATAATGTTAAATAGATATGACAAATACCTAGAAATATTATATTAAATAAATTTAAAAATAATTTACAAACAAATAACTATTTTTAATTAGAAATTATTTATCAACAAAAACATTAATTATTACATAAATGTAATCTTTCTTATTTCCTACCCTATAACACCGCACAATTCACAACACACATCTAAATTTTAAAAAGTGTACCACTATAATTAACATAATTATCTAACAAGTAAAGAAATATTAATTAAAAAACAAATTAAAACAGCTAAAATTAATTTACTCCCCAAACATTACCCCTATAAAACCAAAACTCACACACAAAAAAATAAACAATTACCCTAATTAATTATCAAATGATGAATTAATATTAATGATCAACTAATTATTAATTCATTAAACATAAATTACTTTCCACCCTTTACCCCTATAAACCCCACAACCCACACCTAAAAATCATTACACAATTTCCATAATTATTTTAAAATAATAAATTAATATCAATTAACAACTACTTAATAATTCATTAAAAATAAATTACTTCCCACCCTTTGCCACTATAAACCCCACAACTCACATCTAAAATTAATTACACAATTGCCATATTTAAATTTTAATTAATTAATTAGCATTAATTAACAAATAATTATCAATTAATTAAAAATACATTACTTCCCACCCTTTACCCCTTTAAACCCCACAACCCACTTCTACAAAAAATGACACAATTAACATAATTATTTACCAATTAATTAATTAATAATAATTACCAACCAATTAATAATTACTTAATAATAAATTACTTCCTACAATAGCACTATAAAATCTAAATTAAATAAATATTAATGAATTTAAAAAAAATCATTTATTTATGATAATTAAATTACTTCCCACCCTTTACCCCTATAAACCCCACAACCTGCTCCTAAAAAACAACACGGTTACCATAATTAATTACCAATTAATTAATATTAATTAACAACCAATTAATAATTAATTAATAATAAATTACTTCCCACAATTAACACTTTAAAATCTAAATTAAATAAATATTACTAAATAAAAAATAATCAATAATTTATTGTAATTAAATTACTTCCCACCCTATTCCCCTATAAACCCACAACCCGCTATGGAACTAAAAAACGCAAAATGTAATTAAAATAAAATTGATAACTACTAAAAATGTAACACATATTAAAAAACAAAAATAATACTTATACAAAAAAATAGATCACATACATTTAAAATACATTTTAAAACACATATCACTAATTAAAAAATCGATATTTTAAACAACTACATTTTTGCAAACGATATTAATGACCGATATTTTCAAAAATGACATTTCTTACCTTAAAGTCGATATTCTTGACCACAATATTCTTGCTGTCGATATTTCTGTGTCACGATATTTCCAACTCGAAATTTGTGTAAGTCGACATTTCCAACTCGATTTTCTGTCTGCATACCCTGGTTAATGGCTCAGAGTATAAGAAGAACAGATCTTGCAAAGAGAGTGTGTCAGACAGGTTAGGATTTTTGGGGGCATTGAGTTGTAGGCCCACGATGAACAAGGGCATGAATGAGACCATGAGGGATATTCTTTGAGCTCTGGGTTCCATTAGTGAGCAGGTCAGCAAAGTGCCCAAACCTTGCACATTGCTCACATCTCAGTATGGGCCAGGGCTCCAAGTGTGGCTCATGAATGCCAGTTAGTACCATAAAAGGGAAAGGAAGAGCTAAGTCTCAAAGGTTGAAACAAGCAGATGACACTATAGTGTTAGTTAGGTTACCAGGGATAGTTATCACACTGGCCACATGGTCTTGTAAATCGATCTTGAGCAGACCTCCTCCAATCTCTGATGAGCAGAGAGAGAACTTCTTGACTCTCTTAGAAAGCTTCTTTGTATTGCTTGGGCTGGTTGGAAGCTTCCCTATAGGAAAGGTTAATAGCATGGTGAGGCAACAGATCTTTAGCAGGGCATCAGGGTTTAGTGTCTGAGATGAGTTGATTCAAGCTAAGGATTTTATGTTCAGTCTTTGGCAGCTGAGATGCAGCCCATCGCCAGTAACAAGACGTTCATGCTTACTGATTCGACCAGTTTTCCGGCTTCTAGAAATAGGCAAATGTTGCTGGGCAGAGACAGACTTGTCTGACCTCCAGTATTCAAACTGGTGGCTGTGTGCCATCATGGAAAGGATTGCTGCAGGAGGGAAGCCAGCCCTATTGTGAAACTTTATGCATCCAAACCAGATGCGTCCACTGTAGTGGCCTGTGTTTGACCTCATGGTGACAGGTTCAAATCCCAGCGATTCCACTTAGCCTTTCAAACCTTCTGAGGTCAATAAAATAACCATTATTAAGTTGGCTAACAATAAACACCTGTTATTCAGCGCCAAGATGCCCTTCTGGGTGAACGTGCGCTTTACAAAGACACATGTTATGTTATTTCATCCACGCAGGGTGGTTTGTCCCATGCTGGTTTCAGTCCTCACAACAGAGGTCCTCAAATTATGTATATAATGCACATATGTATCCTGTCATAACCCACAGAACAATCACAGCTTTGTGTGCTACATAGCCCTAACTTGCTTCAATCTTTAAAGCAGAGCTGTACCTTTTGTGTTCCTTCTGAGAAAGAATTTGGATGATGTTGGACATCAACATGGTTTCTATGTACATCTTGGTTCACCAGATAAAGCAGGTACTCAATGCTCAGACAAGGAACAAGAATTCCATTTTTGTCACGCAACATGAACAGATTAAGCATGGCATAGATATGGATATCATAGGACAAGTGTCACACTCATGAATGTTCTACTGCAGTAATTTATTCAACCAGGTTGAAGAGCAATACACATACACACACAACCCACTGAGGACCCCAGATAATAAAGGTATCGATCCAAACCCCAACGTCTTCTGATATCATGCCTCCATGCCTAAACACCATTGACTTTGAAACAACATGTGCTGAGAGGACGGCCAACTGAAGAGCATGACAGGCAGTGGAACCGCGGTTTGACGTGAAACCTTTCTTGGCATACAAAGGTCCATTTGCTATCTGACCATACTGTAACATGAACTTATGCATGAGTGGGTTTTTTGTGGGACTCTTGGTGCACAAATTTTATCTTAACGATGCATCTCTGGGTATCATATTCAGAGAACATTAACCACATCAGTAGGAGACATTGCTGGGGGGGATGATAGAGTCAGCCAGGGTGATACCACAGTAGAAAAGGCAAAGTAGAAATAACATAGAACCCTGAGGTGATCACTATGCCATGTCGCCCTATCTGATTTTTTAGTCGAGTATGTGACAGTGCTTTCATCTACAGGTCATGCATATAGTGGGCTTGGTTAAACTTCTATGGAAAAAGCATTTTCTGTTGGTGCCTGGTGCAAATTGTGGCTACAGCCCCTTGTAGCAAAATGCCACAGGTCCTATGACTGCCACTGCTGTAGCCATCCTTGCAGACACTGGTATGTTCTTTTCTATGACTATTGGTTCCACGCTTATGACAGTGGTGTGTAAGGGTGACCTCATGGTCCTGATTGGGTTTCCTGATTGGAGGCCTCTGGCAGCAAGACATCTTCTGGATGTGCTGTTCTAAGCTCCAGGTCCCAGTCGATGGCAGGCTAACTGCTGTTAACGAAAATGTAGGGAAGTACAGATATCAGTGTTTGAAAAATGCAATTATATGAAATTCCAAAACTGTGCATGCCAGTGGTGCAATACTGTGAAATTTGATGACTTCAAATTGTTAACATATCATGTGATTGCTCCAGTCACATGTTTGGAGCGCACTCTTGTCACATTCTTGGCATTTAACACCTTGTGGCACGGTCTTAGCATATTTCTGTTTTATGTGCTAATCACTGATGTTGGGGAGGGTGCACATAGAAGCACGAAAGCTGCATGGGTATTGCAGTGGTCCCTCCATTCACACCTGTGAGTTTTTGTGAACTGAGAGGGCAAGCACTAAATAATATGCAACACTCCACCTTATCCAATCTGCTCCCCACCAGACTCTACCAGCAACCCTTTTCCCTCTCTATAACCACCTCCTTCCTTCCATCTCCTCTCTGCTTCCATGCGCATGCGCCTCCAGCATGCCTACTGTTGTGCTCATGCGCTTCGTACAGTGCTCTGTTGCTTTGTAAAAACACATAGAGATATGCACTTTTTGTTCCCCTTGGGCATGAAGGGCACATAAGGCACTTCAAGGGCAGATATTTGATTGGCATTCCTTCAACATTCCAGAGTAGAGACAAAGAGCAGTACCAAGGCACAAGTCCTAAAAAAAGAAGAGGGGGGAATAACTAAGTTAGACAGTATGCATGTGACATCAGTGCGCATTGCATCGCATGTAGCATCACAAGAAGTGGCATCTGCAAAATAATTACATTTAATTAATGAATATTTAAATAGCTATTCATGTAAATACTCACATAGTCTCACATAGTCTGATACAGCTGACATTCTTACACTGCTTGGTCTTTTATATAGGGATTGAATAAAGTCAAAAGCTTGCTTCCAAATCGTAATTTCTCTTAAATGCTTGTGAAGTGATAACAAGCTGAGTGCCTTTGTTTCCCCTCCACTGCTCTGATACCTAGGTGTGAGGCTGCAGATAGCTTTCAGACAGGATTGTACTGGCACAAAATGAGAAACGATTGCCTTTAAATCAGCCCTTTGCCTTTGTCCCACCTGGAGGGCCAATAAAGAAGCCCCTCTACCACCTGCATGTTGTTGCTGGGCGGAAAGCAGTCAACAGTGCAGGTGTTGCTCAGGGGCTGCTCCTCTGCTAAGGTGGAGGAGCATCGCCCCACTGCTTTTCAGTAGTGCAAAAAAGGGAAAAAAATGACAATCACACAATTTTTATTAGCATTTTATTTTTCCCTGCTGAAGCCAGTTTTGGGGCGGGCGGGGCTTGGCTGCCATCACAGCCAGCAGGGGGGAGGAGTGGTGAGTGCACTTAAGTGCGCATGATGGCTTGGTCGAGAGTCTTGGGCCGGTCAAACAGTCATGCGCACTTAGCATGTTCTCCATCTGGCTGTACTGCACAGCCTGGGTGGAGAACATGTACAGGCTCCCACTCCATGTCTGAGTGCCTAACAACGGCACTCAGATCAATCACTACTTCCCGGGAGCAGCCGCCACTGTGTGACACTTTGAGTGACACTTTATTACGAGTCGAGTAGCGTGTCTGAAATGCTTGCCAAATATCACAATTCTACCCTCCTTTTTAATATGATCAGTCTGGAATCATTCATGCCTGGCCAGATAAGGACAGAGCCTAAATCTATGTCTGATCACTCTAGGTAACAGTGCTACCCTTGATCCAACGCCAATCAGGGATTGATAATCGATAAAACACAATCACTGGCCCATACTCATACACCCAACACATAAATCCCTTTAGCACTGTTTCAAGTTTAAGTTAATTCAGTTGTTCACAAACTACAGGCTTGTCCTAACACACAAGATACATAATTGAACCTGTAATCAACTCTCTTTCCTCTGGTCGATGGACCATTAGTTGAGAAGTTGATGGTAATAATTAGAAATTAACTATCATTCTATACTACTAAATAAAATCACAAACTCGAAATAAGGTTAATAATATTTATCGCAAATAATGTGAAGGTAAATGCTCATCATGTACAGTTTTACAAGGTAAACAATGTATCAATCACAGAGAGAGAACATTTATCAAAGCAAAGGTGTCAAACTCGAATCACAATGAATAGAATGCAATGAAGGAGTGGATAGATGAAGAGACATAAGTTTCAGAGACAAATATACATTTGCAAATGATTATGCAAAATACAATTTTAGCTATACTAACCCAAGTATTTTAGTGGAAAATCTACCCCCTGGCCATGAGAATAGATGGGGGTTCCCCGGGAAAGTTCAGGGAACAAAGAGTAGGGCAGGAACAGGAAACAGGTAGGCCTCTATCTGCATTCAGCAAACCGACGGACAGCGACGATCTCCCCTCTCTAGCTTCTTCAAAGGCACAAGCTAACTAGCACCCCCCAGACACCCCAGTTATACTCGAAAAACCTTAATGTCCAACCCACCATTGTAGCAACATTTTCAGAATCTTAGTCTCTCATTGGTCAGTTTAGGGGGTGTTCTATCACACCACCATAGTCACGTCCATGTTTTCACAGCATTCTTTGTTTAATATTTCTAGCAATACGTAAGCCACGTCTCATGAATACACGCTTCTTTCAACTAGTAACATGTTTCAAATCTCTACATTTTCATTGTCCGCCTCTGCAGCTTCCACGGAAGAAGTTTGTACATTTGCTCATGGTCCCACGGCCATCCTACCGTTACTTGGCAGACATACAATGATTCTCGAAGGTCATCAACATTGCCTTCTCCATTCTCTCTCAGAGCTCGATTTTCAGCTTTTATTAGTCTTTCCTTTTTAACCCTCAACTCGTCATGCAACGAGGTAGGCCCATGCAAGTATCACTATGATGAATAAAACACAGACATTATTAATTTCATGAAATATAATTTCTCACTGTTTTACCGCCCACCATTTGCACTATCCCACGTTATTTGTCTAACAAAGCATTAACGTGCAGAAAGCAGCATTAATATTATTTTTATTTTCAAGCAGAACGCGAAATGCGGCCTAGTCTTTCATGCATTAGTCCACACATTAGTGCACGCATGCGCATAAGCATTTCCCCGTGTTTTTGCATTTTAGTTTCACCGCACACTGTTAGTAAATGTTACCGAGGAATTTATCCGAGCAGGTTTTATTTTCTCAAACCCTGCTCCATCAATTCCCCCCTTTGATGGCATTTTTGAGCCATCACAAAATCACCATCATACTAGTTGCCACCTTTATCTTCATCTAAAGGTCTGTACATCTTTCCCGTTTTGCTATTTTCTCGTCTAAATCTTTCATCATTTCATAGTAATTTTCTCTCATATCCTCTAGTTCTATTTCTTCTCTCCTTCTTTTCCTAGCTCTACGTTTATTGTCTACTTCTGTCATCTCCTTCTTTCCACATCTACACTTACGACATTTATATGCCATTACTTTAAACAAAATCACTACAGCTATTGAAATAATTGGTATTAATATTTTTCCTAATAAACTACCCCCAAATGTGGAAAACCATCTACCTATAGAGGAAAAACCCTTACCAAGTTTCTCCCAAACACCGTCAACCTCCAGTTGAGTCAAATCTTCATGTAATTTTGTAATGTTCTTTATATATCCCTCAAGACTTTCACTTTTATCAGGGATATAAGTACAGCAGTGTTGTATTTTCAACATGCCTCAGACTCTGCCCTCTTTTGCCAATAAAATATCCAGGGCAAGTCGATTTTGCAAAACCATTGATCTAATTGCAACCATTTCAGTATCAATCATCAAAAACCCACCAGCAGTGTCTGTTGATAAACGATCAACCACTGTGGACAATTTCCGAATTTTATGCGAATTTAGAACGACTCCAACTGAGGGTATTAGTGCACCAAGAATATCACCAATTATTTCTGAAAAACTTGCTCTCTTTTTACGTGTTAGTCCATGCTTTATTTCATTGACTTTATTATTTCTATCTACATTGTATACTATAGGAAATATGATCCCAAAGTAACAACTACCATACCAGTGTGCTGGCAACCTATAGTAAGCATTTTTACCACACACATAATATACTCCTGGAAATACCGGATCGGTTCCACCTTTTAATCCCCATCCACCAGTTATCAGAAAAGTGTGTTCACATTTACTAGTACCAATTGAAATAATTATTATAGTCAGTTTTTAGTCTAAGGGGCCGATTCCGATCTCGGCCGGTAGGGCTCCGAAACGGATTCGGCATAACCGGATCCGATTCGGAGCCCTATTTCCCGACCGATTCGTACACGCGTCCGGACGAGCGAGTACGATGCGAAATCGCCGACCGACTCGTTCGGGCGTCCCAACCGCTCCGACCGACTCGTTCCCGGGTCTAACCGCAACGACCGACTCGCTCGGACACGACTCGCACCGCGCAATGGAGACGTTCCCCGGCCGGGTAAGTACGATGCACGCCGCGAGCAGTCCGACCAACACGCGCTGTCCGGCTCGAAAGAGCAGTCGGAGCCGTACTTTGGGGGTCCGTGTCGGACTCCCCTGTACGCGTAGCCACGCGAGTCGCACACAGCGGGGACCCATGGGTCCCCCCTACCTGTGCGTGTACGGCGCGAGTCGCTTCGCCGTGTACCCGCTGTAGGGGGCGCCCTTGTTCACCTCGCACCCATTGAGGCAATGGGAGCCCGCGTACGCGTTGTATGACCGGCTCCCATTGACTTCAATGGGAGTTCGACCGACTCGAGTACGATAGCATACGGACGCATCGTACTCGTTCGATCGGGCTGCACGGGTCCGATTCGGTCGGAAATCTCTCCAGGTCCGGCTCGGTTGGAGAGATTTCCGGCCCGAATCGGAATCGGCCCCAAAGTAAGCAAAGTTTCCCTTTATGATACCAATTCAGAGACATTGCAGCGTAAGTCTCGCCTTTCTTATAATTTCCCTCTCTAAAAGCCCATGGTGGTATATGTGACTTCTGTTCAGCAGCTTTCCTTTGAAAATTCTGTCTTCTATCTTCAACCATGTTAATGAATTCTTTTTCTTCAGCCCGCAAACTACAAGTTAGATTATTTCTATGAGCATATACTATATCTATTGTCTGTGTAATATGGAAAAATTCTCCCATGTATCCCGCATTTCTATTACTATACACCTTATTCATATCTTTTCTAATAGGAATTTCTGAAAACACTAAATCCATGTTTGAATAATAATACTGTAACTTCCCCGTCACGTAAAAAAACTTGCTACTACACTACATGATACACCATATGTTAAAGGAAGGTGATGGTAAGCCACCCCTCTGAGACAGACGAAGGTAATTGCATGCATACATAACAATCTCTCACATCCATTGTGTCTACGTATTCGTAAAGCAATTTTGTAAAGACATTTAACGAGAAATCACTAATTGATTTATAATGATGATACATGCTATCATCAGCCTGATCATTGTTAGTTTTAGAAGTTTCTTTAGTAACAGGGTCCATTCTTTCACTTATCACATTATTAGTATTATTCTTGTTATTGGTTACCATTAGAATAGGTACAAAGACAGTTAATATTAACCATATTAACATTAATAGCAAGACATTACATAAGCAAGCTTTGATACATCTACGTTTAAAACTAGGTTCTTGATTTCCAGTCACTATATCTTTTGCCATTTTGTATACTGTAAAAAATAAAAATCTAAGAAAATCCTAACAACTTTCTGAAAGTTTTTGACAAACTTGTCCAAAAACCACCGGAAAAATAGTGTATCCTACACTTCAAGAAGAAAGCTTCTTCTTTACCCCCCTTTTTTTTTTTGTTTTTTTTTTTTAAAGAGTCTTCTTCAAATCATCTGGAACTTCCCAAATATTTTCACTAAATTTTGTAGCACCTTAATTTTTCACTGCTTTCTTTTAAGGTGGTCTCAATTTGCTTTCATCAATTCGCTCAGTACCAGTACCAACTTCTCTTTCTATTTGTACTGTGCTTTCAATTTCTTCCAATATAACATATGTCCATTCAGGAGCTCTGTATTTCCTGCTTGGGACTCTTATTCTCTTCGTTCCTCGTACTGATTCTTCTTCTGATTCTTCTTGTTCAGTTTGACTTGATACTTCATTTATTTGTTCTGGTTTTCTCTTTTCAAGAGTGTATTTCAGGCTTTTTACTCCACTTGGCCAATTATCACCCTTCTTCGCTCTCTTAACTTGAACCACTTCATCACCTTTTCTTTCTGGTTCACAGGTTCTTTTATTTAGTCCCTTTCTTTGTTGAACTTGCTCTTGATTTTCTGTAACTTCCTTTTCTATTTGCTCAACAGCAGTCTTACGACCCAGTAGCTGGTGCCCACTCTACTTGAATTGTGCTTGGTTGTTCATCATCATCAAGCTTGTCAGAATCTGTCACTCTAGATTCTTTAGCTTCACAACCTTCAGCTTCTGGTTTCTTATTTTTATTCACCAGTTGCTGCTCACCTTCTTTTTCAAGTGGACTTGGGACTCTTCTGGTATGACTTGCGTGGTTCCAGTTTGGCAAGCCACCACACTTCACTGCTGTTGTTGTCACCAAAATAATCTGGTAAGGTCCATGCCACCTGGGTTCTAAACACAACTTCCTCACGTGTTTCTTGACAAGAACCCACTCTCCTGGACTCAGATCATGTGCTTGATCCGGCTGTGTTGTGGTTGCAATTTCTCCAACCTGATGAGACACAGAACGCACCAGAGCAGCCAATCCTTTGCAATAGTCAAGCACTAGATCATCAGAAATATTCATCAGTTTGTTTGCTGGTACAATCGCTTGTCTCATTGCTCTTCCCATCAGCACTTCCTGAGGACTCAATCCAGTCTTTTTATCTGGGATGTTTCCAAGACTCATCAATACCAGGGGTAACGCATCAGGCCACTTCAGTGTTGTGGATGCACATACTTTTCCCAGTCTAGATTTTATAGTGCCATTGATTTGTTCGACCACTCCAGATGCTTCTGGTCGATAGGCACAATGCAGCTTTTGCTCAATCTGTAGTGCTGCACAGATCATCCGAATGATCTCATTATTAAAATGAGATCCTCTATCTGTCTCTAAAGTGACTGGAAAACCAAACCTTGGAATTAGTTCTCTTAGAAACAACTTCGCAACAGTCAAGCTATCATTCCTTCTTGTTGGATAAGCTTCTACCCAACGAAAAAATAAACAAACAACAACTAACACATATTTAATCCGTTACATGGGGGAAGCTCGATGAAATCGAGCTGGAGCCTCGTAAATGGTCCTGCTGCTTTTCCAATTCGTCCCCAACTCACAACTGTCTTTCTGCCTGGATTTTGATGCTGACATATAGCACACCTCTGGCATAGACTCTCTGCAATGACTCTGAATTTTGGGTTGTACCATGACTGCTTGAAGAGCCTAATCATTGCATCTCTTCCAACATGTGCAATTCCATGGTATACCCTTGCCATTTGGGATAGTAAAGAATCTGGCATAACTGGTCTTTCATCTATATACACCCAAACTTCATCTTCTGCTCTCTTCTTGCAGCCTGATTTTTTCCAAATTTCCTTTTCCTCATCACTTGCCTCTTCTTGTAACTGTCTAATCTCATCCCAAGTTTCCCAGGAGGAAAACATCAGGTGGCAATTAGTATTTTTCTTCTCCACCCCTCTGTTTATCGCAATTGAATTTTGTGAACAGGAACGCGCTACTTGATCAGCGTATCTGTTGCCGCTTGTCACATAATCATTTCCTGACTTAGGTGCAGAACATTTGACCACCGCAATTTTCTTGGGCAATTGCAAAGCATCCAATAAACTTTCACATTTTTGCTATTTCTGATAGGAGAATCTGAAGAAGTCAGAAATCCCCTTTGCATCCATAACTGTCCAAAATCGTGAACCACCCCAAAACCATATTGACTGTCAGTAAATATGGTTACTTTCAAATTTTTGCCAATTTTGCATGCTCTCATCAGAGCTATCAGTTCAGCAATTTGTGCAGAATTTACCCCTTTTAGACAGGATGCTTCCAGAACTGCAGCCACTGTACATACTGCATAAGCAGAACTCAAATCGCCTTTTTCATTTCTCAGACAAGATCCATCAACAAACATCACACTATCTGATTCCTCTAGCGGAGTATCCTTAATGTCTGTCCTTGGTTTCATGCACAAATCTGTCACATCCAAGCAATCGTGATCAGCTTCATCTCTTACTTCCTCACAAAATGGACTAGGCAACAATATCTCCGGATTTATTGTCGTACATCTCACCACAGTCACATTTTCAGCACCTAATATTACTCTTTCATACCTAGTCAGCCGACTATAGGTCATGTGCTGTGTACGTAATGGTAACTCAATCGAGGGCCTCAATGCCCAAACTAAGTTGTCATCAGTGCCCATATCTTGTAAATCGTGCAATACAGTCTTAGACAAACTGAAACTCACAAAACTATCTGCAATGGAATCTTTACTCCCTAAGGAAACCTCTGCCATAACTTCTACCATAGCCACCAATTTAGATGTAGTCACGGCTGCTATAATTGAGAATACTACTGAGATTGAGAATATGTCGAGTGAATTCGCTCAATCTAACATGACCCCTTGGAGCGAAGAACGCTCCTCCGCAGTGTCAGCAGCTAATAATACATCAAGGGGTAATTCGACCAAAAATTGCGCTACAGCAAGACAGGCTAGCTCCTTACCAGGGTTACATGGTTCTGAACCCTCGACGAATCCAGGAAGAGTGGCACATAGATCAACCTTAGAAGGTCCTCTGACACTTCATCTCCCTCCGGCTGCCGCTCCTTTAGTGTTGGTCCTGAGGAATGTTCCAGCACTACAGGAAGGACAGACGGAAACCACCGATCAATTACTAATTAAAGTTCTGCATTGGTTGAACACACAATTGAAGGGTGTTGGGATCTGGGACGGGGATATTTATAATCAGATGATTATGGCCAGACGATCTGCGTGGATAGGTCCCTCAAGGAAGGAAGGGAGGGGAGATTGTGTTGTTGCCAACTTTAATAATGAGCACATTGTTAGATTTCTTTTGGAACATCTAGGTAGCAACAAAAGAAGTGATTCTGGCAAAATCTCTGTCCTGCCATTAGGGTTCTTTTATAGACCATATTTGCACCCCTTAACAGGGAGGGGCCCACCAAGTGGAGCGAGTCAGTCTTGGGCCCATCCAAGTAGTATACATAGATCACTAGATACAAATCTTGCCAATAGGTTTGTCCCCTTGTCCGATCTAGACGAATGTGACTGACTATATCCAGTCTCTTTGGCTTTGGTAGAGAATTCAGATATTCAGTCTATTTCTTCTCCCGTCACTGATGTGGGATCACGGTTAATGAATTCCAATAAGCCAAAGAGCACAGAGACCTTGATACCCTCAGTACTGGAGGGTAGTCCAGCCTCTTCATTATTAACTTTTATATCCTGGAATATTGCTGGCTTACCCTCCAAGATTACGTCATCTGATTGGCCTGGGTTTATTGAGGGGCATGACATTATTGTTTTTCAGGAGACTTGGTCACTGAATATGATTTATCGTCCCAGTTATTTGGCCTTTGGTAGAGTGGCAACCACAAGACATAAAGGGAGACCGGGTGGGGGGCTGCTTATTTGGGTTAGACAAATGATAGATTTTCAGGTTGAAGAGTTAGTAATTGACAGCCCTGATATCCTGGCTATTAGAGTTCGATCGAGATGTGTGCCAGATTTTATTCTAATAAATGTGTATGCGAGAGGGATAGCAGGAGGGAAAGCGTCTCCAACTGTCTCCCATTTGGATACCTTCATCGAAGCCTTGGAAGGGGTAAACCATTTGGTAATTGCAGGTGACCTCAATTGCACATTCGAGCCCCTCGGCTATGAAGATACCAGTCTCAGCAGTGACGAGAACTCGAATTGGGGGATACCGCTTTTATCGCTGCCCCCAATTAATAAATGGACTGAGGCGGTGCTTCAGCTAAAAAGTTTATCCTTGGAGAGGGGTTTAAGGGCTGTAAACAGGAGATCGTTATCCGATAGCGAAGGTACTCATACCTTTAACAATGGGATAAGAAGCAGCAGAATTGACTACTTCCTTATTAGCCTAGAATTATGGCCTAGATTTAAGGATATGAAGGTCCTACGTAGAACAGAGAGCGACCATGATCCGTTATTGCTAACTTTAGAGAGAAGGGGTCAGGACCAGTTAAGGGCATGTACTGAAATTGCGACCGCTGATGTAACTATGTCCCTAGATTGTCGACTGCTAAAATGGGCAGTGGTATCAGCAGATGACAGCACTCTAGAGCTGATAAAGTTAACCCTCGAAGATACACTAATAACTCTTTCCTCCCTAGTCACACATGATGATTCTCTCTCCGCACTTATGATGGTACATGAGGGTTTCTTTGCTGAGCTGAAAAGCTATTTTACTAAAAGCAAAAGATCTACCAGGCAGGTAATCCATAAATCAGCAAAATGGTATGACGAAGCATGCAGGATTGCATTTAGGCACCTCTCTCTCGTAATTATGTTGGGAGTACCACAGGAGGCCAAAAATGCAAGGTTAGAATATAAAAAGCACAACACAGGGCAAAGAGGACCTTTGATGAAAACAGATGGAAAGATCTGATACTTGCAACTAATGGGAAGAATTGGCGGCAATTCTGGCAAATAGTTAAATGGGGTACCGGAGATATAGGGCCTGTGCCAGTAAACAATGTGCCACCTGAACAATGGGTTTCGCACTATCAGGCCCAATTTGCTTCTACAATAGGCACTCCAACATACTACCCTGAAATAATCTCTGATGTAGTTTTAACTTTTGACATAGGGGAGATTGAAAGAGTCTTGGATGGTGTCCCTGGAGGTAGGGCCCCTGGTCCGGATTGTATTCCGGCTGACATATTTAAATATGACAGGAAGAACTGGCTTAAATATATCCATATTATCTCTAATGCCTTGGCTAGAGGTGCCCCCATACCAGAATCCTGGCATGGGGCAGAAATAATCCCAATATATAAAAAAGGGGATCGCGCAAGCCCTAGTAATTATAGGCCAATAAGCCTAATTAACACCCTACAAAAGATTGTGGCTAGACTTGTGCTGAGTAGAGTAAATGCATGGATAGACGATCAGGAAATTTTATCCACTTTTCAAGCGGGTTTTCGTCCCCATGTTAGCACAATTGACCAAGTTTTTAGATTCATGATGATTTATTGGAGTACTGTGATTTTAGCCGGGGGGACTCTATACGCTGCATTCATTGACCTAAAATCAGCATTTGATCTGGTGCCTCGATACAAGCTATGGGATACACTTAAGGAAGCAGGGATGCCCCCCGGGCTCCTAATTTTTATTATTAAGTTGCATGAGTCAAACTATGCCCAGGTTCGGTGGGGACATCAGGGCGAATTAACGAATCATTTCCCAGTAAGCAAGGGTGTACTGCAAGGGTGTGTTTTAGCCCCCACCCTTTTCTCTCTCTTTATAAATAAGGTTATTTCATACTATTCTGCCTATCCAACCGATGCCCCTACTCTTGCCGGTGTAAAGGTTCCACTATTGATGTTTGCAGACGACACTTTAATTCTGTCTAAAACTCAATCTGGTCTGCAACGTGCCTTAGACAGATTTACTGTTTTTTGTAATGATCATGAGCTTGTAGTCAACGTCGATAAGACTAAGTTCATGGTGTTGCATAAACATAAAATAGTAAAAGGCAGAGTAGAAATGAATAATGCGCCCCTGGAGCAAACCGACACCTTTACATATCTGGGAGTAACAATGGGTAGGAGGATGAACTGGAAACCCCAGATAGATCTGTTAGTTCTCAGGCATAATCAATTAGCAGGTGCCCTTTTAAAAGAACACCGCTTTTCCCATACCAAACCGGTAGGGCCAGCGATAACAATTTATAAAGGGAAAATTAGGGCATCGATAATTTATGGAGCTGAGCTCTGGGGTTTCGAAAATCTAGTTCCCCTAGTCCTTGCTCAAAACAAGTTCTTGAGATCATTAACTGGTCTCCCTCAATCGACTCCTCTTAAACCCCTATTATTAGATATGGGTTGTACTTCATTTGAGGAGGCAGCGGTTTTAGACCCCTGGCTTACTGGAGACGGTTATGGACAACTCCGGAGTTAGCACCATATGCTAATGCAGTAAAGCATATTAGAGAAGCTGATCTATCTTCTAAAATTACCTGGCTACAAAAGATTAAGGGCACTTTGATTGATATGGGGCTTAGCCATCTGTGGGATCACCCAGTAGGGAACCTGTTTCCAAACAAAAGTGACTATAAAGCACTATACAGGGACATGGTTAGTTATAAGTCCATGTCATTGGTGAGCAGAACATCCCTGACAGGTATCTTTCTAGAACATAAGTCAGAATCCAGACCTGAAGCATATTGGGATTTTATTGCGAGACCCTCCGATAGGAAATTATATAATCAATTCAGAGTGGGCACCCTTCCCATAAAATCCTTTATGTCAAAATGGAATAAGGTTTTAGATACTAAATGCCATATGTGCTTATCAATGGAAGAGTCAATAGCTCATGTATTGTTTGTGTGCCCTGCATATAAGGGCCCTCGACATAAATGGCTTAAGCCGATCTGTTTAAATCTTGGCACAAGATCATACCAAACAGCTCTGCGTGTTTTAAAAACAGACACACGTGAAGATATTGCTATAGCCATGGCGAAATTTCTAGGCTGGACATGGGCTCTTAGAAGAACCAGTTTGGTGGTTACGGTAGTTATTACTCCTCACTAATGAACTTTTATATATTTAGAGTGGTCTACCCTCTGTGTACTGTACTCTTTTAGAAATTTCGTTTTATAAGCGTTGTTTTAAAAATTCTCCTTTTTAATTACCATTTTTATCATCATCATATGGTCTTATTTCTCTTATAAAGAATTGCATAATTTCAATGGGAAATCCCTTTATAAAGATTCTTAAAGGGAATTTTAAACTGTAATGAGTATTATGTTCTTACGGTATTTTTTTTATAGTATTTTATGAAATTATGATATTGTATGTTGTATTTGTGTCTTTTATGATTGGAAAATATCGAATAAAGACTAATTGCTTGCTTGCTGTGTACGTGTTCTTGTCAAAAGAATCTCAACTGAGTGTGGCACATATACTTTAACTGAATGTCCCATCACAATCACTTCACTTTGTTCCAAGCTCACACAAGTAGCAGCTACTGCTTTCAAACAACCTGGTAACGCTGCAGACACTGAATCCAAAGTAGCAGAAAAATATGCCACTGGACGTCGTGCCATTCCATGTCTCTGAGTCAACACTGAAAGTGCACACCCATCTCTCTCACAACAGTACAATGCAAAATCCTTTGTATAATCTGGCATTCCCAATGCAGGTGCTCGACAAAGACTGTCTCGTAACTTAATAAAAGCTTTCATGCTTTCATCATCCAATTCAATCGGATCAGTCACATCTTTGTGTGTCAACCTCTGTAGAGGCTTCGCAATCAGTGAAAAGCCACTGATCCACTGTCTGTAGTATCCAACCATTCCCAAGAACATTCTCACTTCCTTCTGACTCATTTGTTGAATCACACTGATCCTTTCTGGTGTCACTTTTCTGACTCATTTCTTTCTTTTGTGTCCCAAATATTGGACCTCCTGTTTACAAAACTGCAATTTTGCTGGGGACACTTTGTTTCCACCTTCTGCCAGATGATTCAGTAAGGCAATTGTATCTGTCACACATGCCTCTCGTGTTTTTGATGCCACCAGTAGGTCATCAATAAACTGAACCAAAACCAATTTTTCTGGCATATTCAAAGTCTCCAAACATTTTTTCAAAATCTGATTAAAAATCGATGGACTCTCTGTGTACCCTTGGGAAACTCGGCACCATGCCAAAACATGGTCTCCGAACCGGAACGCAAACCAATACTGGCTCTCCGGATGTTAAGGAATCGAGAAAAATGCTTGACACAGATCAATTACTGTATACCATTCTGCATCACAGGGAATTTGATATAGAATCACTGCTGGATTTGGCACAATTGGACAACAGGGTACCACAATCTTATTTATTTTTCGTAAATCTTGTACTATCCTATATTTTCCGCTTGGCTTCTTAATTCCCATAATAGGCGAATTACAAGAACTGCTTAGTATTTCTTTTAAAATACCTTGCTCAATCATTTGGTCAATCACAGGAATAACTCCTGCTGTTATCTCAGGACTCATTTTGTATTGAGGTGTGTTTGGAAAAGTTGCACCCGGTTTCACTGCAACCTGAATAGGATCCACACCTTTCATAACCAATCTCTTTTCCTGAGAAATCCCATACATCAGATCTTACTGTATTTCTCAACTCTGCAGGCAAATCTTCTTCAGTAAGAAGTGAAAACAGTTCATCCACTTCTGTCCCTTGCTTCGCTAACATCATTTTAAACACAACATCCTCATCTGGTGTCTGGAAATCAATACCATCTGGTGTACAATAAATAGTGCAATTCATCTTGCACAGTAAATCTCTCCCTAAAAGGTTTACCGGACTCGTATCACATACCACGAACCGATGCATGTCTCTGAATCTTCCAATATGAACTTCTATTGGCTTTGTTATTGGTGTTTTGATATGCTTATTGGAAACTCCTACGACTTGGATAGTTTCTCCCGAGAGGGGTAGGTTTGGAATTTCTGCTGCTCTCACAGTAGAACGGGTAGCACCAGTGTCCACTAGGAATGTAATATCATTACCTTCCACTTTTCCATCAACAAATGGACCTGACTGATCTACTTCTAGAGTTGCGCCAAGCACGCACTCTTCCTCCCCCCTCAGGCACCATCATTGAGATGAGTCTGAATCATTCTCATTGCACTGCAACAAGTATTGTGAAACCATTTGCACATTTTGATTCTTACCAATTTGTTCACCTGCGTGAAATCCAGTGTTCGCACTTTATCTCTGCACTTGAGCATTCACATTATTTGGCATAGGAGCTTGTGGTACCTGTAACTGTGGAGTAACTATTTGCTGCTGCTGTTGCTGTTGTTGATTCACAACCACCTCATTCTGCATCTGTGAATTTAAATTTTGATTCATCCCATTATTTTTCTGAGCAGATCTACACTCGTTCTTCCAATGCCCACATTTTCTGCACGCATGACAAGGATATTTCATTTTCATTTCATCTTTATTCATTTTACCTCTACCTCTACCACCACTCATTATTTTACCATTCTGATTCTGACCTTTCATCTGAAAATCTGTTTGAGAACCACTGTTTCCTTCTTGCTGCTCTGCTACCTTCACTTGTGCCCACATCATTTTCTCTTTTAGCTTCTTATGCCTCGATTCAATATCATTACTACAATACTTTGCATACCTCAGTATTTCATCAACTGTTTTACTCTGCCAACAAATCAAATGTTGCTGAATCATGTTACTAATTTCTGGTTTTAATCTAAATACAATACGATACACAAAATGTCCCATATCTTTATCTCCAATATTCTCAAACCCACTGTACTGTTTGAACACCTGTAACAACCTTTCATAATAAGCATGTACCGACTCCTTTGGTTCTTCAGTTGCTCTGTCAATTTTAACCCAATCTGTTTCTTTTGGAGAAATTTTTCCCTTCAGGTAAGTAATTACCTGATGATATTTCTTCATCACCTCATCTGAAGGTGCACCTGTTTTCGCATCTCTAGGATATTCTTCCTTAGGCCAATCAACAGCAATCTTACACTCTGTCCATAAATCTGCTGGAACAACAATCTCAAATAAACCATCCAAATCCTTCAATAAGACCTTTGAAACCCCCATCTATTTGTCAGGGAACAAAGAGTAGGACAGGAACAGGAAACAGGTAGGACTCTATCTGCATACAGCAAACCGACGGACAGCGACGATCTCCCCTCTCTAGCTTCTTCAAAGGCACGAGCTAACTAACACCCCCCAGAAACCCCAGTTATACTCTAAAAACCTTAATGTCCAACCCACCATTGTAGCAACATTTTCAGAATCTTAGTCTCTCATTGGTCAGTTTAGGGGGTGTTCTATCACACCACCATAGTCACGTTCATGTTTTCACAGCATTCTTTGTTTAATATTTCTAGCAATACGTAAGCCACGTCTCATGAATACACGCTTCCTTCAACTAGTAACATGTTTCAAATCTCTACATTTTCATTGTCCGCCTCTGCAGCTTCAGCGGAAGAAGTTTGTACATGTGCTCATGGTCCCACGGCCATCCATCCGTTACTTGGCAGACATACAATGATTCTCGAAGGTCATCAACATTGCCTTCTCCATTCTCGCTCAGAGCTCGATTTTCAGCTTTTATTAGTCATTCCTTTTTAACCCTCAACTCGTCATGCAATGATGTAGGCCCATGCAAGTATCACAGACATTATTAATTTCATGAAATATATTTCTCACTGTTTTACCGCCCACCATTTGCACTATCCCATGTTATTTGTCTAACAAAGCATTAACGTGGAGAAAGCAGCATTATTATTATGTTTATTTTCAAGCAGAACACGAAATGCGGCCTAGTCTTTCATGCATTAGTCCATACATTAGTGCACGCATGCGCATAAGCATTTCCCTGTGTTTTCGTGTTTTTGCATGTTATTTTCACCGCACACTGCTAGTAAATGTTACAGAGGAATTAATCAGAGCAGGTTTTATTTTCTCAAACCTTGCTCCATCACCCTTCTATTGCAGAACAACACATCATGTGTGATCCAGTGTATCTAACACTCCTAATGATACTGGGCTGTCAGATGCTGATGGGCTGTAACCTATGGGTGCAGAGTTAGCAGGACAAGGCCCTTGTTCACGTCAGGCAACCATCCTCCTTCTACATTGCCTACAGATCACTGCTTGACCACCTTTGACAGTTCTGCATAGGCACATGTGCTTTACATCTGGTGCGACTTGGTACCCACCCCTCAGCCTGAGGACAGAGAAATGTGCGACCACAGGACTGCTCAGAATGAAAAATGTAAATGGAACTGCGGTCCAGCTTCTATTGTCACACTGACACCTTCCATTTAATTTGAACACGCCAAAGCCCTACAGAGCACCTATATTAACAAACACAACTTATTCATAGAACTATAACCTGTCAGTGACAAATCACTGCTCCACACAGCAATACCTTGTACCAGTAAGTACTCCTTGCTTGCTGCCTATCCCATACGTGGTATTCCTTGCACAGATAAAACGTGGAGGAATATACAATACTATCAGCTGGTAATAGTAGTATACTACTTTTTGTTCAGCAAGCATCTAGCATGAGCATTGCAAAGTACTTATAGGATTTAGAAAACATTTCCTGAAATCTAGTGCGTATTCATTTAAAGTAATTTGATAGAACACATTAAGACTGTTTGTTTACATGTGGACGCATGGCTCTTCTGCAAAAAGTACTAAGATCCAAGTATGACTGGCAGATCTAGTGACGGCTCTAGTATGCCTGTACAGCTGGCGCCTCCTTTGGGCTGCCTGGGACAGATAGTGGTATATCTCCAGGGACGCTTGGCACACATGGGCCCTTCTGGGGGAGGTCTGACAGAACTGGTGACTCTCCCACTATTTTCTGGCAGCGATGCTGTCTCACCAACGGATTCCGGGCAGAGCTAGTGTCTCTTCCAATACTGCCTGGCACAGTCCATGCCTCCCTAGAGGATGTCGAAAGGACAGGCATCTCGCCAGCTTTGCATATCAGGAGTTAATTCCCATTCCCAAGAGCTGCCTGCGCAAAGCTGAGGCCTACTGAGCTGTGACTCCTTTCAGGTTAAAGATGGATTGATTAAGGCAGACCTAGAGTTCCCATTTGCTTTTAACAAAAGCAAGTTTCTGTAGTTTTATCCCACAAAGTACGTGACTCATATAGAGCATACAGTGAAACAAGTAGACTCGAAGGGACACATTTATCAATGAGTTACGTCACTCTTGTGCCACACAATGGAGAGCAAGAATGATGCAACTCATAAGTTAGATTTATAAAGCCACTCAAGGCCCCTTGCATGGCCCTGAGTGGCTTGATAAATCAAGAGTAACACAATGCAGTGCAAATCGCTGCATTGCGTTACTCTGCCCCAGGGAGGCATTCCATGGGTGGCACGTGAGTGTTCCCACGCAACACCCATGGATTTTGGTGCATTCCTAGATTTACCATCACTGGTAGGCCTGGAAATGCTTCAAAATGCTACGTATCCCCAGGGGAGGCATAACAAGGAGAAATATGTTTATTTCTCCCCGTTTTTTACTCTTGCTATGTGTGCTGCATTCTGCAGCGCACATATAAAGAGGAAAATGCCTCAGGGTATTGTTTTTGTGCAGGAAGGTATCCCTTGTTGGAGTTGAGTTGGAGGCAGTTGTCTCTCATCCATTTGGCTACGTTGGCCATGGCATTTCAGAAGTTGGTTTTGATGTTGGAGGGGTCCCCAGTGAGCGAGAGGATCAGTTGAGTGTCATCTGCATAGGAGATTATGTTGTGTCCATGGGATCTGACGATGTCTGTGAGTGGGGTCATGTAGATGTTGAACAGGTTGGGGCTGAGGGATGATCCTTGTGGTTCGCCGCATGAAATGTCTTTGGGTGCGGAGGTGAATGGAGGCAGTCAGATGCTCTGTGTGGGTCTTGTGAGGAAGGAGGCAATCCACTTGAGGGCGTCTTGCTGTATGCCTATGTTGTGCAATCTGTTGATGAGGGTGTTGTGGGAGAAGGTGTCGCACACCGCAGAGATTTCAAGGAGGATCAGTGCCACCATTTCTCCACGGTCGAGGAGTGTTCGAATGTCGTCTGTGGTGGTGATCAGCACGGTCTCAGTGCTGTGGTTGGCACGGAATCCTGATTGTGAGGTGTCCAGTAGGTTCCAAGAATTTGGTGAGCTGCTGGTTGATGGCTTTCTCGGGTACTTTGGCTGGGTAGGGGAGCAGGAAGATAGGACGATAATTTTTGAGATTGCTAGGGTCGGCGGAGGCTTTCTTTAGGAGGTGTCTGACGTCTGCATGTTCTCATCTGTCCAGGAAGGTTGCTGTGAAGATGGAGGTGTTGAGGATGCTGGTGAGTTGCGTGCTGATTGGGTTCATTGCGAGGTTGTAGGGGCGGTGGGGGGCAGAGGTCGGTGGGTGCCCCAGAGTGGATGGAAGACATGATGGATGAGGTGGACAGAGCGGTGAGTGGAGACCAGGTGGTAATGGTTTGGCTGATGTTCGCTGGCTGATTGAGGTCAGCGTGGATGAAGGCGGCAGGTTGGAGGTTGAAGTTGTTGTAAGTGATGGTGATCTTGCTGTTGAAGTAGTCGGAGAGGGTGTCGGAGAGTTCTTGGGAGGGGTGGATGGGGTTCTCTATGGCTGTTAGGTTTGAGAATTCTTTGACTATTTTTGAAGAGTTCCTTAGTGTGATTGGCTGCAGAGTCGATGCAGGTGGTGATGCTGCTTTCTTGGCTTCTTTGATGTGTTCGATGGTAGTTGCTGAGGGCTGTTTTGTGAACTGCTCTGTCGGCGGGGTTCTTGGTGGCACACCATCATTTCTCCAGTTGGGGGCAGTTGCGGTTGGTGGCCCTGAGTTCCTGGGTGTACCAGCTGGCATGTTTGGAGGTCTTGTTGTGTTTTGTTGGTCTCAGTGGAGCGATTCGGTCGGCGCTGTCGGAGATCCAGTCGGCGAAGTTCTGGACGGCCTGGTCAAGGTCAGTTGAGGCCTCAGGTTTGGAAGGTGGTGAGGGCCTGTGACCACTGAGTTGTGGTGACCTTGCTGCAGTTGTGGTGGGAGGAGATCCTACGCCTGGTGATGGTGTGATGGGCGTCAGTGATGGTTAAGTGTACAATGGTGTGATCAGTCTAGGTCAATTCTGTGGTGTGGGTGAATTTGATTCTCTCGCTGGAGGTGAAAATGGGGTCGAGTGTGCGTCCAGATTTGTGCATGGGTTTGGAGACCAGTTGGGTGAGGGAGATGTTATTCAGATTGTCCAGGATGGCAATGGAGTTGGCATCGTTTGGGCCGTCGATGTGGAAGTTGAGGTTGCCGAGTAGGACATAGTGGTGAGAGTTGTTTGCTAGAAGGGGATGAGGTTGGAGATGGTGTCGCAGAATGCTGCTCGGGGTCTCGGGTGTCTGTAGGCAAGGGTGCCCTCTTATCATGGTCTTTGCGTTCGTTTGCAGTAGGAAGTTGAGGTGTTCCATGAGCAGCGTGGGGTTGTAGTTAGTTATGGTACATCTGATGGTTTCCTTGAAGGTGATGGTAATTCCGCCACCTAGTTTGTTGGTGCGGTCTCGGTGTATCATCTTGTAGCTTTTGGGAGTGGCGGTGGTGATGTTGAGGTTCAAAGAGGGGTTCAGCCACGTTTTGGTGATGAAGACGACGTCCGAGGAGAGGGTGGTGATGGTGTCCCACAATTCTGTGGCGTGTATGCAGAGTGAGCTGGTGTTGAGCAGAATACAGTGGAGTTGTTGCGGGGTGTTCTTGGTCTTGTGACAGGAGTGGTGCGGGAGCTTTTGTGGGTAGTATAACAGGAGAAGTGGCAGTGTTGGCAGGTGAAGGGTCCTTTGGTGGATCGTGGGGAGTAGGAGACGTAGTTGTTGTTTCAGTGTCTGGGTTCCAGGTCCAGGAGTAACTTGGCGGTGTACCCTTGGGTGGCGGGAGGGCTGGGGGATCCTGGCGCTGGGTGTTGTCCAACCAGCGGTGTGTTGGCGGGGTGCCTGCTGCACACATCCATTGTGTGGCTGCGCTGTGGTTTCCATTTGCGGTCCTGTGAGGCAGTCCTAGTGGACCAGGGAGCTGGACAAGGATCTGGAGTGGGTAGCGCAGGAACTAGGACAGCAGGCAGTGCAGGGACAGCTGGCAGCACACGGACAGCAGGTGGTGCAGGGGCAGGGACAGCAGGCAGCACATGGACAGCAGGCAGTGCAGGGACAGCAGGCAGTGCAGGGACATCATGCAGCGCAGGGACAGCAGGTAGCGCAGGGACATCAGGCAGCACATGGACAGCATGCAGCACAGGGACAGCAGGCAGCACAGGGGCAGAGACACAGGGGCATAACACAGGCCCCCGCAGCCCCCACAGTTCGGGGGGGGCCCCAAGCTCCAGGGGGCCCCCTCAGCACAGCACTTCGACTGGAGAGCTCCTGATAGAGTCCGGAGGGGGCCCCTCCACGTACATTGCATTGGGGCCCCCTCAATTACCGTTACGCCACTGCAGAGACAGCAGGCAGCACAGGGACACCAGGCAGCGGAGTGGCAGGGACAGCAGGCAGTGCAGGGACAGGAATAGGGGGCAGAAACCATACCTGAAGAAGGGGTCAGGCGAAAGAGGGATGGCCCGGCCCAGCCTCCTCCGGGCTCCGCCTGCACGTGTCCCACGATGTGGGAGGAGGCGCCCTGTAATGAGGTCTGGCGGCAGCGGGAAAACTTCAGTGATCCTACTCCCAGTAGTGGAGGCTGCTGGGAGTTGCTGTCCTGAAGGGTGGAGGGCTGCAAAGGAGTCCCGCGATGCAGGAGGAGGCACCCTGTAATGAGGGCTGGCGGCAGCGGGAAAACTTCAAAGATCCTACTCCCACTAGTAGAGGCTGTTGGGAGTTGTGGTCCTGCGGGTTGGAGGGTGTCAGAGGAGTCCCAGCAGCAGCTATTAACATCCTAAAACTCCTTGAAAGTTAAGAAAGCACTGACCTTGCATTGATGAGAAATGGAATGAATTACTCTGTTGACAGAAGGGATACGCAAACATTTAAAACCCTTCCTTTCCCTAGTGATTTTAACATGCAGTGCAATCCCTAGTGATTCCCATGTTGGACTATGGAAGTGTAACCCTCTCCGGATTGACTAGATCCAAATTGGCTCCTTTACGGGCCTCGCTCAACGCTGCTGCAAGGCTCAACACCGGCTCAAAAAGAAACAACTGCATCACCCCTGATCTAAAGCCCTCAAGTGGCTCCCGTATAAAGTGAGAATAAAGCTCAAAATTGCTTGTATGACACATAAAGCCCTCCACTTCAAAACCCTTAGTTATCTTGCTCAGAAACTCAAACTTTCTGATGGCCCCAGATCTTCAAGAAGCTCCAACACCCTTCTTCTGAAACCACAGAGATTCTACAAGAAGAAGACATACAACCGCTCTTTCTCTGGGATGGCACCAAGAATTTGGAACTCCTTGCCCACTGGTCAGAATGAATCCATCTACTATTTCCTTCAGGAAAGAAGTCAAAGCAATCCTTATGAACAAATGTCTTCCCTATATACTCTGATGCACCTCTTCCTTCATTCACATTCATGACTACTCTCGCCGGCAACTACATTGTTCTATACTTAGCACTCCTGACTCTACCCTACAGTTTAACACTGTATCTTTCCTCTTCGTGTACAATTTTATTGTTTGTCACTATGCTGCTCTCTGTAAACTTATAAAGCACTCTGATACCCGCAAGGGTCAAGTTCATGCTATATAAAACTAGCAAATAAATAAATAAATACGCCCGAACAACCTCCCACCTACTCAAACGCCTACAGACTATACATCGCGCCTCTGCCAGACTCATCCTTGACCTCCCCATATGGATCAGCATCACTCCCACCTTGGAAACCTCCATTAGCTTCCATCCAGAAGAGATGCCAGTTCAAGCTACTGACCCATACTTACAAGGCCCTCCACCATAGCTGACCCTCCTACCTCGACCACTGCCTGACTTTCCACCAGCCGACCAGAGATCTCCGTCCACCTCCTTCACCCTCGTACATGTCTCTCGTATCCAGCGGAGTTGCAGAGGAAGTTATTCCTTCTCCGACCTCACCGCCAAGTCCTGGAAGTACCTCCCACTCCACCTCCGAACCCCCCATCACTCGTCGACTTCAGGAAGGGACTCAAGACCTGGCTCTTCGACTAAGGCTCCCCACTCCTCAGCGCCTGTATAGTTACCCACTGGGGTGAAAGGCAGTGCTTTCCAAATATTGATTTCAGAACTGATTTGGGGTGATTCTCTTTCAAATATCATTTTCTGACTGTAGCTCAGACACAGCCTTTGAGCTAGGTGATGACTCGCCGAGCAGTAGCAATAGTGGTGGCTCCAAGAAGAAGTATTCAAAATACGGACAAAATGGATCACGAGATCGCAGCATCTGGCTGTCAACATCTTTCCTGAGAAGTCTTCAGGCACAGACAAAAGGGTAGGCCTGCTTAGAAACTTTGATGCCTTTAACAAGAGAAACCGATGACATACCCCTTACTCATACTAACTACCCTATGTCGTCACTCTGGAACAACTAATCAGCAGCCCTTTGCCAAAAAGGACCTTATAGTATTTCTTTGGGGATTCTTTTCTCTATTCTCCCTCACTTCAGTGCTGGGTCTTCTCCCTCCATCCACAGACATGCAGTGAATATACGGCCACTGTGTATTTAAGCTATATCTACTCTCCATCTCTTCATGCAAAATGCATCCCATTGTCCATGCGCTTAGACTTTCATTACACAAGGGGTGTTACTACTAAGCCAGCTATATATCCATCACGCATACATGCACATGGAATGTCAGCGCAAAGATCTAGGAGTCACCAGAATCCCTCTTTGGGCCACCTGAGATGATCAATCTGGAGCCTCCATTACCCCCTCTTCTGCTCACTAGAGATTCTTACGATCCTGAGATCCCCTTTGCGGATTGCTCTAGCCATTTGAACTCTTTGTTAGCCATTAACCATTTTTTCTGACTTTAGCCATCTGAGTTTCTCAAGCCCTTTCTGCCATCCTTCACAGACCACACTCTGTTAGATAATCTTTATTGCTTGATTAATAAAAATCATTGCAATCACAGCATCTTCACATCTCATACTTTTAAAAACTGTATTAATTGATAAAAAATCATTGCAATTATAGCATCTTCCCATCACATATTATAAAAACTGTACCATATATACTATGTAAAAATTTACCAATATGCTCAAATCAAACCACCGTATATCAATTATTACAACAACATAATATTGCACATTTTACATTTTAAAGTGACAGCGTGCACAACATACTATTTCCCTGTATATAACGACAAATTTTAAATCTCTGAGAGAATACTTCATTAATTTCTACAGCGGAATATTACACGTTACATTTCAAAGTGCTACCGTGCAGTAATTGCAACGACCATCTTATTAAAACAATAATAAAGTGCATCAAAAGTTACTGTAACGGTGACACTTCTATTATTACATCTCTAGTTATCACCCTAGCAACATAATCATTTGAATATACAGAATATAAACCAAATAGAACTATTAGGTACCAAAGCCAATAAAATAGTGGAGCACAACCTTATTATATCAGACATTTTTCAACTGCCATTAAAATTTTTATCAATTGGCATAATAACTGAATCGATTCGCCAGATAGTGACATAATTAAAGCCTGACGAGCTGATCTAACCCCGCTCATCAAAAAATGTGGTTTCAGAACTGTACGTCGAAGGTTAATCAGCTTGGGCCACACACACACTATATGTACTTGTGTTTCCCGTGGCCATCCACATAGTCTACAATTAGAATCTGGCCACTGCTTGATCCAAGGTTGCGTGCCCTCCTTTGTTGAATTTATTCCCATACGTAACCTTAAAAACATACTTTTAAACTTTGCTGAAAAAAAAGCAGTCAGATACGGCTGAATACGCAGGGATTGGTATGAATTAATCACATACCATGCATAATTTTTCTCTACGAATGCATTTTTATCCAGTTTGAGTGATTCAGCTTTGATAAGTTTTTTTAAGATTAACTTATAATTGGGCATTTTCAGATCTTGCAGTGCAATTTGCAGCCCAATATCTCTTAGGGAGGTTAAAATATAAGATCTCCATTTAGCAGCATAGGCAGACTTATCTATTTCTTGCCAGCAAATGTTCCCTAAGGATGAAGGGGCTGATGTGGACAAAGCAACCATACATTTTAGAGAAGCTCCTTTTGATACCAGGCACTGTCTCTGGAGACCAAACTCTAATCTTATTCCCGCTTGACACGCTGAATTGGCAATCCCAAAAGTTGCTTTGAAGACCTTGACTACCAGTAGATCAAGGATCTTCGCATCTTTCCCTCTAGTAATGGGAGAGCCATATATGAGGGTTGGTTGTAATTTAGCTTTAATTACTTTAAGAATAAAATCATGTGATTGACAGTTCAGTGACTTTTTTAAACATTTAAAAGCATGGATCAAGGTCACAGTCTTTTCCCTTAGGTCCTTAAAATGAAATTTAAAAGATACTCGATTGTCGAACACCACCCCTAAGTATCTATACGTCTTGACAACTTCCATTGTACCTGCTCTGGCCTTCCATGAATTAAACGTCTGTTTAACTGCACCAATTTTCATCACTTTGTATTTTTTTACATTCAGTTCAAGGCCATTCTGTTGTGTATAGTCATCAAAGGCGGTAATAAGTCTTTGTAGGCCAATAGGAGTATGACTCAAGAGGATAGTATCATCAGCATACTGGAGGTAGCTGATTTGTAACCCCCCCATCCTAGGAACATGCCCATTAATAGCATCCAAATGCTGAGAAAGATCTGATAAAAATACATTAAAAAGACAGGGAGCAAGAACACAACCCTGCTTTAGGCCATTATATGTTCTAATCTTCCTTGATAAGGAGTTGCCATCACCCAACTTGACTTGAACCCAAGTATCAGTATACAAAAGAATAAAAGCCTTCAACAATTTCCATGAAATGCCCCGATCTAACAATTTTTTCCATAACAATTTTCGTGGCACAGAGTCGAAGGCCGCCTTTAGATCAATAAAAGCAATATATAAAATTTGTTTGTTTAAGACAGCCCGCTCCGCAAGTAAGGTTAATGCCAACAGGTTAGTAATGGTGGATTGACCTTTCCGAAAACCAGTCTGATTAAATGGAATAATGCATTCCTGCGTTGCTCAATTTTCCAATTCTATCAACAGAGTGGAAGCAAACACCTTTGCATCAACATCCGTCAACGAGATTAACCGATAATTGGCGGGGTTGGCCACCGGGCCGCTTTTATAAATGGGCTGCAGTATGCTACCTTGCCATGATTCTGGTACAATCTCCAGTGTCAACACTTCCCTGAATAAATTATACAGAGTACCAGCCCACATGACAACATTGGCAAGGAACAGGGCATTTGGTAGCCCATTAGGTCCAGCGGCACCATTTGTACGAAGCCCACTTAACAGGGTCAATACTTGATTACAACTCAAGACTTCTAAATCAAGATTTGGATCAAGACTAGAATCATTGAGTTGGACTGTGATAGTCAAATCCTGACACTCACCACTCCCCACATTAGTTGTTAATATACTATTTTCCTCATATTCAGCCAACATATCTGGTTGATTTACCATCTGGACCGATGAGCCGTACAGATTAGCTATAAAAGTTACCCAACTGGCTTCTGATATAGTTACAGAAAAAGCCCTGCAGCCTCCCCTTTCAAGCTTGTTAATAACTGCCCAAAATTATTTTGCATTATTTTGCTTTGAGGCAGATAATAAACTATTCCAAAGCCCAGTTTGATATTTAAGTTTAGCTTTCCAGACCTCTTGTTTATAAGTCTTTTTAATTTCCTTCAAGTTTTCTTTATACACGGAATAGGTCTGATAAAATCTATGAGCATATGCCACCCGAACAGCTCTGTTAAGTGATTTCTTTAACTTTAATAGCTAAGGAGGGAACCATATTTTCTGGGGGTTCAAATGGTTATTAATTTTTCTAGCCTTGCGGGCTACAAATTTCCCCACGAGGGACGTTGTAATAAAGTTCCATTTCCTAATCATATTCATATCACCCTGTACCCCCTGTTCGCATTCCTTAATTAGTGCCTTAGCTGTTTGTGTAATTTCCTCCTCTTTAGCTAAATGCCATACCAACCTCTTCAGGTTATATGCAGAGTGTGCCATATTGGAAAGATCATTGGGTTTAGAATGACACTTCACGAAAAAAATTAATTTTACAACCTGGGGGTTATGATCACTTTCAGGTCGGCCGATTGCCTTATAATCAGACATATTTGATCTTAAGTTGTCTGATATAAATGTATAATCAATAATTGAACCTTGTTTAGAATATTTAAACATGGGAGTGAACCTTGATTTTTCTTTTAACTGGCTGACCCCAGCCTCAGACATAATGTCCCAACATTCTTTTGCAAGTCCATCATTCTTACAGTTTACACTGGAGAACCGAATTAGTTGCAAATTAAAGTCACCTGAGACTATTAAACCGGCATCTGGGTGCTGGATTATTAATGTGCTTAAAACATCACGCAGAATATACAACTGTGTAGACTTGTTTTTACTGGCACTCAGATACACATTGAGAATAATTAAACTTAAATCAGTGGTGTTTACCACAAGACATTGTAGCCAACCCAGATTAAAGTCCACCACATCCACTACTAGGCTTAAGTCAGCCGCAATGTAGCACGTCAGTCCACATTTTGCTCGGCCTGATTTATTAATTTTCACTGCCGGGATACTATATTCATTAAATCCAAGCAAAGGAGTCATTTGTTCGCAACATGTTTCTTGAAATAATAAAAGTGTAAATGAATTTAAGAATAATATCGTATCGGGGTCAGACAATAAATGGATCAGTCCATGAACATTCCAGGAGCATATACTTATTTGATTTTCATTAGCATCCGTAGCTACGGACATTCAATTACTATCTCCTCGGGGCACCTTTGCTAAAGTTGCTGGAAGCCAAGACCAGTCCTCCATTCGCACATTATTTTTAGGTAGCCACTCACAGAGCCGACCCCCTATTTGGGAATTGGTAATCAAAAGACCAGAACTACAAGATTGATTAGTCGATGGGTCCGCTGCTCCTCTAAGTACTGGATTTAGCTTCTTACTTTCAACTGTTTTGCTACCTTTATCCGCCTTAAGGGCCAATACCTTCAGAATTGGGGGATATTGTACACTAGTCCAAATCTCAACCTTAATGCCGCATTCCATAAAATACAAACTTGATCCTAAGATCTTAGTAACAATATCATTTGAGGACCAAGTTGTAATAGTAGACTCTCGAAGAGTGTTGGACAGTTCCTGTTTAAACTGTACTGACACCAAATCAGTAGATTTGATGAATGCTAAGTCAGGAATAGTTGAAATTATTTTCAGGATTAAACTCCGATTGAGACTATCATGGGACCTCTGGGATTCATACAGGGGATGCATTACTAGTTTAGTATCCACATTTCTAGAACTGTAATCCTGTCTGCAACATAGGGAGCTTAATGTGCCCGAGTTACCATCTTTTGATAAAGTGAAATTAGAAGATATTTTTAGTGGTGATAAGCTCTGGGTAGTAGTAGGCTCTAACATTTCTACTGTACTTGACCGAATCGAGGTATCGACAACTTGTTCTTTGGGCAAGAATCTTGTCCCCTGGGGTTTGTTGTCCAACCTAGTCTCCCCTTCCTTACTGGTACCTACCACATCCGGTTTTATTATACCATTGGGGTTGGGAACGTCATTTTTACTACCATTTGCGGATCCCTGATCATTACACCTCAATGGTGACGGCAAAACTATAAAAGATTCCCCACCAGCTACAACACAATCCTGAGGTAAACATTTCTTAATAGCTGGTTTAAATATTGGATAATAATCCTTAGGTTTAGCTGCTGCAGCTACTAAAGCGACTGACCTCCTGGCCTTATTCCGAGCTTTCCGCAACCTTTTCCTTGATCGTTTGGATAGTGTGGGACAATCACTAAGACTATCCCCAGAGCTCGCGCATGGGGGTTTAGCAATAATTAATGACTTGCCTTTCTTGGTTCCGTGGGAGACATGACCATCATCTAAATGTACGTCTGAACTCAGACTGACCTCAGCCTCCCCATCAACCTCCTCTAAAGATCTAGAGTTATCACAACCCACCTTTGCCTGGACTTCTTGCTGCTTCATGTTTGCACTATATACACTATCTCCCACTTTCTTGTTACAAACCAAATTTCTGTCCAGGACAGAATTCCCTGCTGTTTTTTTAACTTCATCCACAAGAGAACCTACTATTATTGGAAGATCGGACATTTCATCCAAAATGTGAGAACATGTGCATCTTATCAATTGGTCATTAACCTCAGTCTGGGCCTTAACTACCAATCCTGTCAGGTTTTGTAATTTTGTGTCAATACCGGCCACATAGACTGCTAGAGTATTTAAAAGATCCACCTGAATTTCAAGTTTATTTGAATGGAAGTCAAGTGCGCTTGTTATAACGTTCATTGTATTTAGCAAACTTTTCCATACACCAATTTCATCCGCACTTTTATTTATTGTAGTGCGCGCATCAACAGTAGACAAAACGTCATATTTGTCCAGGAATGAAAGATCAGCAGGATTCAGTCAGTTGTCAGGCTGACCTATGATAGGATCAGCAGGGTTCAGTGATGTATCAACTTGACCTAAAATCTGTGCACCCTGTTGGCTATTTGTGATTTCATTTTTTACAGGAATTAAAAATGAATGGTCATCCAATACCTGATCGTCACCACACATCCCTGGACCAAATAGACTTAAAATGTTCTTATCATTAGTTATCTCAAAAATAGGCGGACCTAGGCTCTCACTTTTCTTCTCAACACCAAACGCGGGCATCCCAGGTATCAAAAGACTTTGAGACATTTTGTTCACCTGCACATTCCCCATACAGATAACAGAGGCATCACTATCATTTAAGTGCATATTACAGCTAGATATATCCCAAGAGGTGTCTTCTGACTGGTGTACACCTTTTGTTCCAGGCTGCGTCTTCATTTGGGTAGTCGCCACATTTATGTGCTCAGTAGTTGGAACAGTATGGACTTGGGCATTGACTACCATTTTATACGGTGATTTTTCCACAGCAGGTACATTTAAATTTGATTGCGTGGGACCAGATGCTTATTTTCCACTATCTCTCCACTCCTCCCTGGAAAAAATAGGGTCCTCAAAAACAGCTAGGTCTTTATTCAAAATTTCCGATGCTGGGGGCATGTTGACATCACCGTTGCCTTCACTTTGGGCGACACCTTTCTGTATAAAGAAATCCTTATTACTTGGCTGGGAGGAGTGGGCCCCCCGCCTCCTCCAACAGAGAATGGGTTACTAGTTTGCCCCACAACCTTCAGAGTGACCCCCGGGCTTGACATTGACCCAGTTTTACCCGATACATTCTCGAGGGATGTCTCATTTGCCTGCGGGGTATTCTTTTGGGAGCGGGTTATCATTTTCCTAGCAACTCTGCGCCTTTTTTGTAGCTGTTCTTGAAATGAAAGTTGAGCTTGACCCCTTACACGACCTGATCTCATAACATAGGCCTACAAACTCCCCCAAAAAATAAAAAATCACAGGGGTAACACAAGATACAAAATATCACTGAAAAGTTCTCTCTGTCAACAAATTCTTTTAGGGACTTCTGCCACTCCCTTTAACGGGTCTGTACTGTCCCAACAATTTTCCACCAACAGGCCTGGTCCCAGCTATACCCTCTGCTGCGTTCACACTCAACACTCTTCACTCCACTCCATGTAAATCCCGTGCCAATAGTGCATGGGGTGTAGTGTCAACAATGTGGCAGCGAGTCTATGGGATTACAGGACAATACAACACTACTATCACGCACTAGTATGCTGATATACTGCTCCGTTTCCCCAATCTTAAGCCCTCTGGGCCTCCGGCCACTTCTACTGCTTGCCTTGCTTGTCCTGCTGTTTGCCGGGAGAGCGAAAATGAAATGAAAATATGGCACTCCTGCGCCTAAACTCTCAACCTTGCAGTGCCGCCACTCTAGGGCTGCTCCAACGCAGCCTGCCTGCTTGCCGCGTACCGTGTGACACTCACCCCGTACCTCCCACCACAAGCCTCACCCGCAAGCCGCACCCGGTCCAAAAATCACCGGGCTGCTTCCGCGGGAGGGGCGGGGCGGGGGTAAGCTTTCGCGGGGAGCGGGCTCACGGCGGGTTCACAGCAATTCACGGCAGTTGGAGTAATCCTATACTCTGTAGCTGGGGCTATGGCTGGAAACCGTGGCTGGGACCAGTTCAGGTATAATCCGTCCGCGGGGAGCGGGTTCACGGCAGTTGGAGGAATCCTATACTCTGTAGCCGGGGCCGTGGCTGGAAACCGTGGAAACCTGTGGCTGTGACCAATTCAGGTGTAATCCATCCCACTCCCGTCCCGCTACCGCCCCGCTCCCGCTCTCCAAAGCTCTCCAAAGCTCCGAGCTCCAAAGCACCGCTCTCCGCACTGACACTTGCACGAACCGGAACCAGAAGATAGTGTTGAAAACGTATCAGACCACACGCATTTTCACTTATCCACCTTTAAACTCCTCTGCTAAGTTTCAGTCCCTATGCCCGTAGATCCACCCTCAGATTACAGTGCCAACATCAGACAGCATCATCTATCACTCGGAGGTCAGAGTGTAAAAGTCCCAGCTATTTATTCACTTTCCATGCTCTGATTTGTCAGCAAATACTACTTACCGGTTCTATATGTGGGCTGAAGAAGTCGGCTTTCTAGGGGTTGGCAGCATAAAAAGCATGAATAAGAACCATTTACCAAAGGGATGGCATAGACTCACATAGTTCTCCTCCTGTTCCCGGTCTTCTTAATTCTCTTCCAGGTCCTTCTGTGCATTAGGCATTGGTCCTCCCCCTCATGCTGTTCCAAGTTCTCCATTTCTTGGCTGTTTTGGCACTCCTGATTCTCATTCTGGCCCTGGCCTAACTAGTTCTGACAATCCTGGTACTGGTTTCCTGAATCTGGTGCTCATGTTTGTAATCCTTCCTGACTCTGGTCTTCCTGGACCTACTCCTGGCTCATCCTTGTATTAACCCTTCCTGGACCTTCTGATCCTGGTGTGTCTGATCTTCACTCTGATATTGCTGGTCTGCAGGGTCCCATCCACCTAGCCCTGTTGTCCTGGCTCTCTGAGGGCTGTTACTCCTAGTCTTCCTAGTTTGGTTCATCCTGTTTCTTCTTGTCCTGGTTCTTGTCAGTGGGGTTCACCTGTTGCTGAATCCAATGGTAATGGTCCTCCTTATTAGGTCCTCTTGCGCTGGGCCTCTTCATTTTGGTCCTGGTCTGGCCCCATTGGTCCTTGTGGCTCTGGTTGTCCTGGTTCCCTTGATTTTTGCTAGCCTGGTCCTAATACCTCAGTTTCTAGTCCTCCTGCTCCATTTGGAACTTCAGGCCCGGGTCCCCTTGGTTCTGACCTCTTTGGGTCTCCTAGGCCTGTTCCTTGCCTTGCTTATTCTGATCCTTCTAGTCCACCTAATCTCCCCATCTGGCCCCTGGTGTTAATGGCCCTAGTCCACCTGCTACTGACCTGACTAGTTCTCTGGGAACTCTTCCAACATGTTATGATACTCTTGGCCCTAGACCTCCTGCTCATTGTCATCCTAGACTAACATGTTCACTTAGTCCTGATCCTGTTTGTTCAAGTCATCCTGTTTTTAGCCACCGGGCTAGGTCATCATGGCTCCTCTCACCCTGGCCTTCCGTGTCCTGGTCCTTCTTTTCCTACTCATCCAGGTCCTGCTTATCTTGACATGCCAGTCCTGATACGCCTGGGGCTCTGTCACTGGAGCTTCCTTTCTGCTGATTGAGGTCCCACTGGTCCTCCTTGCCTGCTCCTCTTATCTCTTGTTGTGCTGACTTTGGTCGCCTGCCCATTTTTGGATGATTCTTCAGGTCCTTTTCTCTTATGCTTCCTCACTCTCAGTCTGGTTGGCCTAACAATGGTTTTCCTATTCCTGGCCCTGACAGTCCATGTTCTCTTCTTGGTCTGTGCCCACTAGATTTGATTCTTTTGTTTCTGGTACTCCTTGTGTATGTCTTTGTATTCCTAATCCTCGTGGTTCTTGTCCTTCTTGCCGTCTTGGTGCTTTAAGATTCCCTTCTCCTACCTCTTCCTTTTCTTTCCTGATCCTCTTGACCCTCATCCATTTGACCTGGTCCTTTTGATCCTTCTCATCCTCTTCATCTAATTCCTTGTACATCAGTTCCTGGTCCTGCTAGTCGCCTCTGTCTACCTGCCCTCTTGTGCCCTGGCCCTCTTAGGCCTTTCGCTCTTACCTCATCTCTTCCAGGTTTGGATCATCCTTGTCCTCCTAGCTCTGTGACTTGTCCTCATGGCCCTTCTGGCACTGCACCCAATGAACTGGCCACTCTTGGTCCTGGTATTCTTTGTCTGGGTCCTTCTGAGCCTCATCATTTTGATCCTGGTCATGTTGGACACCGAGGTCCTGCCACCTTAGTCTTCCTGGATCTGGCTGTTCTGGTCCTCCTGATCTTCCTCAACCTGGTCCTGCCACCACCAGGTCCTGGTCTTTCTGCTCCACGTGGTACTCTGGGGCCCGGTCCTTTGGTCATGGTCCTAATCTTCCTAGTCTTCCAGGATCTGGTCCTGAGCCTCCGGCTCTTTTACCTCATTCTTCTACACCAGCTTATCATGGTCCTCCTTGCCCTGGGTCTTGGTACTGTCCATCTTGTTCCTCATCTTCCTAGCCATGTTGTTCCTAGCCCTGTGGTGTGGACCTAAATGGTGTGGTGAACCCGGCCTGATCTCACTGGTCCTGATCCTCATTTTGCGTCCTCATCCACCTGGTCTTTGTACTCAAGGTCCTGATTCTCTTTACCTTGATCTTCCTGGTCCCCCTAGTCCTTTGTTTCCTGGTCCTCTTAGAACTTTTCCTTCTAGCTCCTTCTGGCTCTGGTTGCATTTGTCCCTGGTATCATCTTCCTGGCACTCCTGGATGTGGTTGTGCTATTCTTGCTTTTCATAGTACTTTTCCTTCTTGAGATTATGTGACCAAGAGGTTCAGGTCCTGATCCTCTTGGTCCTGTTCCTTATAATTTGTTATCATTTGGACTTAGTTCCCATGGACCTGACTCACTAGCCTTGGTCTCCTTTGTCCCGGTCATCCTGGTCCTTCTGGTCCTTATTGTGCTTGTTATTGTAAACCTTGTCTTTTGGCCATCCTGGCCCTTCTGGGTTCCCCTAGTCTTGGCCCATCCCGCTCTGTTCCTTTCTGGTTCTCTTGGCCCTCATTACCTTGACCTGGTTCTTCTCACCGTGATCCTCCAAGCCCTGGCACCGTAATTCCTTATCCATCTGGCCTCTTGTGTCCTGTCCCTCTTAGTCTTAACCTCATGGTTTGGGATGTCTTGGTCCTTCTGGGTCTTTTTTCGTCCTTTTAGTCCTACTGGTATTGCAGCCATTGATGTTGGCCCTCTTTAAATAAGGTTCTCATAGTTCGGCCATCCTAAGCCTGGTCATTTTGGTCCGGGTCCTCCTGTTGCCACTGTCCAGTCCCCTTCTTCTGTCCGACTTGGTAATCTGAGCCTTGGTCCCCTAGGTCCTAATCTTCATGGCCTTCTTAGCCCTGGCATGGAAAGTTCACCTAATCCTCCTTGCTCTAGTCTTCTGTGTGCCCTTCGTACTGACCCCTTGGTATTCCTAGTCCCTGTCCTCTTTATCCTGTTTTTCTGGTTCTACTGGCCATTGCTCTCCAGGTAATGATCTTCATAGTACTCTTCAATCTAGTCCTGATCCTCCTGGCCTTAGTCCTCCTGCTCCTTGCCCTCATTGTTCTGCATGCTAGCCTTAGTAGGTACTAACCCTGTACTTCTTGGTCTGTTTGGTCAACATTCCCGTGTACTCCTGCCTGGTCCTTTGTATCCAGGATCTCCTGTTTCACAGCCTCCTGGTCCTGAACCTTTTCACCCCACCTCACCCTAATTCTTAACCTTCATTCCTCCTGGTCCTGCACCCCTGGTTTATCTATTTCCCTGGTTTGCCGGTTCCTGGTCCTTCTGTTTCTGGTTCTCTTGCTCCATGTAGTCCTAGTCTTAGTCCTGGTACTTTTCTGTGTGGTCCTCAATTATCAGGTCTTCTGCTGTTGGACCAACTGACCTTGGTTTCCCTAGCCGTCCCAGTCCCCCAGTCCTCCCGCCCCATCCTAGTCCTAGTAGTCCTTCTGGTTTGCCTATTCCCACTTGTTCTTGTAAATCTGACCCTGCTACCCTCTATCATGGTCCTCCAAGTTAAGGTCCTCCTGGGCTGGTCTTCCTCATTCCACTGGCATTGGACCTCCTGGTTCATTTTGTTTTTGCCATGCTGGTTTAGGATCCCCCTGTGCCTGACCCTCATGGACCTTCTGATCCTGCTCCCATTGGCCTAGACTTCCTGGTCCGTTATATCCTCCCATGTCATTCTAATCTACTGTCTCCAGGTCCTGCTTGTCCATGTCCTTTCTGGTTGTGGTCTTCCCAGTACTGTCCATTCACTTCTGGCCCCTTGGTCCTCCTTGATATGATCTCTGTGGTCTTGGCCCTCCTGTCTCTGATCCTTCTTTCTATTGGTCTCCTGGTACTGGATCTCTTTGGTCTGTCTACCAGGGTCTGCTACTCATGGTCCTTGTCATCCTCAGGTCGGCGCTCTCAGGCCCTCCTCATCACTGTGGTGTAGGGCCTTCTGTTACTTCTATCACTGGTGCTCGTGTTCCTTAGGGCCCTTGTCCACTGGGGGCAGATTCCCATTTTTCATATCCTCCTGATTCTTCTCACTCTGGTCCTGGAACCTCTAGTCCTGTTTTTCTGTGTGCTGTTCCTTATTATCTATTTATTTCTGGTTCCTTCTGGCATTGGTAATGCTGGTCCTCATTGATTAGGCCTCACTGGGCCTGTTTTTTCTTGTCCTGGTCCTCGTGGCTCTAGTCGTCCTAGCCCTCCTGGTGGTCCACCTTCCTGTCCATATTCTTCTCTCCTACTTGTCATCATCCTCTTCCTACTGGTCCTACTCCTTTATTCACCAGACCCCTTCCATAATAACTTTAGTAAGGTACAGCCTCCTCTCCTGTCACTCAGATTTTGAATTTGTTTTGGATTACATTTTTTGTTTGCTGAGATAGCACTGTCAAGGACCAAAATTGAGGCTCAGTAGAGACAGGGCCTTGCCCACCTAAAACACTGCTTAGCATGTTTAAAACCAAAACTATCACTCCTAGAATACATTGTGCGGATGACTAAAATGTCAATGTGGCTGAAATAGCCACCAATGACTTGGGACCCCCAGACAGACTCTCCTCTTGCAGGGTCAGGCACACTCATTCGCTCTCTCAGCAGGCAGAAAGACTTCTATGCAAACCCTTTGCTCCTCCAGCAGAAAAAGCATGCTTCAGGTGATGCTCTGGGATGCTAAATGTCAGACAGGCACCAGCTCTGGTCACACAGCAGTTCTTTGAGTGCTCTGCGAAGGCCCCCTTACTTGATCATGAAGAACTTGGAACGGGAAAAAGAAGGGGGGTTTGGATCTGATGTTTCTAAACATCACATCTTCTAGATAGGGGATGTGCATTTACTGTCTGAGGTTTCAGAACTGATTTGGGTTGGTTCTCTTTCTAATGTCTGCTCTACAGTCTCAGTCTTTGTGCAAAGTGATGGCTCTCATGACAGGTAGCCATGGGCTGGCTCCAAACAAGAGGATCACAAACCAAAGGCACAATGAAGTGTGAGTTCTCTGTTCCTATCTGTCATCAGCATTCCGGAAGCATCAATCAGAGACATACAAAAGGGCAGGCCCTGCCTAGCAACTTCCTCACTGAAACTACAGTCTCATCCTTTAATTCAACGAACTCCAAAATGACAGTGCTAATCAGCCGTCTTCTGCTAACAAGGGGTTTATGGAATTTCTAAAGAGAGACCTGATTCTATTCTCTTCACTTCAGTGTGTGGGTCTCCACCCTCCAGCTATAGGAATGCAGGCAATACACTTCAAATGTCTGGGGGAAACTGTCCTCATGATCCACTTTGTGTTATGCTAAACCAGGGGCACCCAAAATAGATCTCACTGACCCTAGTACTCAGACTCACAGAATACTCAGAGTACTACTACCCTACATGTCATATGCACACTCTGCACTCGACATGCACATGGGATGTCAATGCAAGGTTCTGGGTTTAACACCAAAGCAGACTTTTAAGCAAGTGGGGTCTATAGACTGCACTTACACTGACACAGGAAAAGGTCTAATCACACTATAGATTCAGAAACACAATACGCTTCCACCATTGTTTAATGTGATACACCCAAGGCATGGACAGTAGTTGACTGCTTACTACGTGGCCACGGTTGGTGTGCACCTCAAGGTCACAGAATATGTCCTGGACCTTGCATTGTCAGGGACAGGCCTAGCCCTCTATCAACATGCTAGATTAGAATGATGCCAAGACCAAAATAAAAGTCAAGCTACCAGTTGCGCTTGCAATTGGCACTCAGGGAAGGGGTACACGCTGATTTACCACGCAGTGGGCATTACAGTTCTAACAAGAGAGTACATCACACTTATGCTCCAGATCACCAACTCTATGGTCTATGTCACAGCAAGATTACAAGGGCACATGGAACCAACATGTCAATATACAAGACAACCTGAGAATGCTAAAAACATGAGAAACAACTTGATGGAAAAGGCCCTCTCCTAAGGGTCACCCCAACGTTTTGCCTTCCTCCTCTTTTTGCTGAATTCGTTTTGCTGTCCTTAGGACTCTGAGCACTTTACCACTGCTAACCAGTGCTAAAGTGCATATGTTTCTTCCCTAAACATGTGTGTAGTTGGTGTACACTTGAATGACCCTTGTAAAGCAGTATACCATATACCCAGGGACTGTAAATTAAACGCTACTAGTGGACTGCAGCACTGATTGTGCCACCCACAGAAGTAGCCTTTCAAAACTGTTACAGGCCTGCCACTTCAGTGCCTGTGGGTGCAGTTTACTGCCACTTCGACTTGGTATTTAAATCTACTTGCCATGCCTGAAACTCCCCTTTTATTACATATGTCACCCCTATGGCAGGCCCTAGGTAGCCCTAAGGGCAGGGTGCAATGAAAGTTTTTTTTTTTTTTTTTTTTTTTTTTTGGATCTTGTATAGCGCTGACTTAGCCCAAGGGCGTCAAGGCGCTGATAACGGGGCGAGACAACGGATGGTAGACCGGGTAGAAATGCTCAGGGGAAGCTCTGTTTAAAAAGCCAGGTCTTCAATGCTTTTCGGAATAGAGAGTGTGACACCTGACTAGAGAGCTCCTGCGGCAGTAAATTCCACAATTTGGCGGCAGCAGTGGGGAACGCTCTACCTCCCCATCTGGCTTTCTTGAATCTCGGAATTCTAAGCAATTTTTTTTCCGGGGATCGAAGCTGTCTGGTGGGGACATAGCGATGAAAGAGAACTTTGATACCCTCGGGGCCAGCATCGTAGTAGGCGTTATGGGTTAGGCATAATGTTTTGAACAGAATCCTTCGGTCCAAGGGAAGCCAGTGTAGGGATCTAATTGTTGTGGAGACTGAATGGTATTTAGGCAGGTCGGTCACCAGCCTTGCAGCCGCGTTCTGCACCAACTGCAGACGATTGATCAGTCCTTTGTTAATGCCCAAGTAAAGGGCGTTACAATAGTCCAATCTGGACGTTACCAAGGTGATGACCGCCTGCTTGCGAGATTCAAAGGAGAGGTAGGGAGTGATTTTTCTTAGGATTCTGATAATCCCAAAACAAGTGGAGACTGTTCTACTAACCTGTCGATTAAGTGACAGAGAATTATCCACTATGACCCCTAGGTTTTTACCATAGGAGACTGGGCAGGGACAAACACCAAGTGAAGCTGGCCACCATTCTTTGGACCAGATATCTGAGTGGTTGCCAAAGATAATGACCTCCGTCTTTTCCCCATTTAATTTCAGGAAGTTTTCCGCCATCCAAGTGGAGACTGCCTGCATACAATTTCTGAAATTAAGAGCAGAGTCCCTGACATCATGGGTGATAGACACCATTATTTGGGTGTCGTCCGCATAGAGACAACACCTCCAAGCCAAAAAGATCTCACCAACTCGGCCAAAGGGGCAACATAAATATTAAAAAGTGTAGGGCTCAGGGACGAGCCCTGGGGTACACCACAAGATACAGGTTTAGCGGCTGAGTAGAAAGGACCCAATTTGACAGTCTGTGCACGCTCACTGAGAAAGGAGGCCAGGAGATCCAGAGCCGAACCCCGATCCCAATTTCCATAAGGCGGGCAACCAACCTTTGAGGAGAAAGGGTATCGAAAGCCGCGGTTAGATCAAGTAAAACCAGTAGAGTGGTGTATCCTGCATCAACCTGGGTCCGAATATTATTGAAGACAGCAGTAAGGGCTGTTTCCGTACTATGTTGGCTTCGGAACCCATGTTGAGAGCCATCTAATAAATGGTGGTCCTGAAGGTAAGCACTCAATTGCAGATTTAGATGTTTTTCCAGGATCTTGGCTGGAACAGGCAAAAGGGAGATGGGCCTATAGTTCTTAGGTTCTGTAGGATCCAGTGAAGGCTTCTTCATGAGTGGCTTAACAACTGCCGTCTTCCATAGAGTCGGGTACTGCCCCTCTGAGATGGCTATATTCAGGACGGCGGTAAGATGGGGGATAAATGCCTCCCTTCCAGCTTTTAAAACCTTAAGGGGACAGGGATCTAAGGGTGATCCAGATTTGACTCCTTCTAGGAGTCGATCGGTCACATCTGGTGACAACAGAGGGAAGGCGAGCAGTTTAGGGGTCTCCTTTGAGTAAGTTATTTTCCTGGAGACTGGATCGACCAACTAGAAAGGCTCAGAGTCGTATTAGAAGCTTCCAGCTGGGAGTAGATATCTGATATTTTGGTCTTGAAAAAATCAGATAGTGTGTTGCAAAATTCTTGGGAAAAATCAGTGGAGTCTATGACATGGGGAGATGAGAGGAATTTAATAACCTTAAAGAGTTCCCTAGAAGAATTCATCCCATCTGTTAGGTTCAGGTAGTAAAGCCTCTTTTCCTCAAAAATAGCAGCCTTATATTCTTTCAGACAGTTCTTATGTAGAGTTCTGCCCGAAGGTTCTAATTTAGACCGCCATTGCCTCTCCTGTTTACGGCAATTTTGTCGCATCTTTCTAAGTCTTTCTGTAAACCAGGGTGCAGACGGCTTTTTTCTTGCTGAATAGTGTTTCTTCAAAGGTGCCAATTCATCAATAACTTTTGAGAGTTCGTGTGCCAATTCAGCTGCGGCCAAGTTGGCATCATGAGACCTTGACAGATGGATTTTACTAAGGAGCAGAGACAGCGATTCCTTACTAATCCTGCTAAGATTTCTTTTTTTCTCCATATTCCCAATTCCAACTGAGTCATTTACTGGAGTTGAAATGCTGAGATCAAAAGGCACCGCAAAGTGATCCGACCAGGAAAGTGTTATGGGGGCTCTAACCATTACCCGATGGTCACTAGAAAAAACACCATCCAGGGAATGGCCTGCTATGTGGGTGGGTCCATTAACCAATTGAGAAAAACCACAGCTGCTCATGGTATCCAGAAATACCTGCGTGTCTTTACAATCAGACAACTCTAGGTGGAAGTTAAAATCACCCAAGATAGTAAAATTGGATCTGTCTAAGTCGGGTTCTAACCGGTTACTAAACTCATGACTAAAGGCTGCCCTGGGGCCCGGCTGCCTATAACACAGAACACCAGAAAAACTTTCCGAGGGGTGAACATTAATAGAAAAGTACAGTGCCTCAAATGAATCTGTGGGCGTATTCAACTGTTGAATACGGCAAATCATATTATCTCTATGGAGAATACCAAAGCCACCCCCCCTTCGTCCAGTCCTGTCCAGCCTAGAAAATGTATATCCTGATGGAATGGCATCGACAAGATCTGGACCCGACGAGTCCGAAGCCCGGGTTTCAGTAACAAACACCCAAATGGGTTTCCTCGCTAAGACAAAGTCTCTAAAGGCTATCTTGTTTTTAATGAGCGATCTCGTATTGATGAGGAAGCCCTGTCCTAGCTGCTTATTCAAGGGGAGTCTGGCTGACTCATCAGGGTCAGGTGAGTTAATGCCACCTCCCGGTTTCACACACACATTACACGAGGTGCAAAGGAGGTCCAAAATGGCGTTATCCATGGATTGAGGGTCCATAGTGTGGTGACATGGAGCCCTCTTTACCCGGATATCGAGGAGAGCTCCTCTTGTGTAGGAAATCTGAGCTCCTTGGTCTGAGAGTAAAAGGGCAGCATCTCTGGCGCTAGGTGCGGACTTGGCACGGACGGGCGAAGACGGGCTTGCCTTAGGCGCGCCTTTGGCGCGCCTGTGGCGCGCCAGCGGCGCGTCCGCTTTGCGACGAGGAAGCCATGCTGACTAAATAATCAGGGCAAGACCTTTGACCCCTGTCTTCACCCCTCCGCCCAACCGGAACTGAAGGAACTATGCGCCGTTCGCCCTCCACAGCAAGCGGGTAAACCCGTGGTGGACCGGGGCTGATGGCGGAAAGCAAAGAGCTGAAGAGGTAAGAGCTTTAGGCGGATACAACAGAGTAATGTGCAAAATAAGCGATAGAAAGAATTAAAATCGTTTTTAAAAGAGGAGCAAGCAAGTTATGGAGATAATAAAAAACGTAGGTGTTTAAAATGTCAGGGCTATGAGCAAAGCGATCAATTACTTAACCAGGTGCTTGTTGTCAGCGCGCGTCCGCTTCGCGACGAGGAAGCCATGCTGACTAAATAATCAGGGCAAGACCTTTGACCCCTGTCTCCACCCCTCCGCCCAACCGGAACTGAAGGAACTATGCGCCGTTCGCCCTCCACAGCAAACGGGAAAACCCGTGGTGGACCGGGGCTGATGGCGGAAAGCAAAGGCTGAAGAGGTAAGAGCTTTAGGCGGATACAACAGAGTAATGTGCAAAATAAGCGATAGAAAGAATTAAAATCGTTTTTTAAAAGAGGGGCAAGCAAGTTATGGAGATAATAAAAAACGTAGGTGTTTAAAATGTCAGGGCTATGAGCAAAGCGATCAATTACTTAACCAGGTGCTTGTTGTCAGCGCGCGGTAGGACGTGTGCTGTTGTGTTTTGCATGTCCTGGTAGTGAGAAACAGCCTATTTCGTTTTTCACACTGTGAGACCTAGCTCTCTCATAGGTTAGCATTGGGAATTGCGCAACACAACTAAAGTATCCACGGGTCTACTGGATCAATATAAAGATACTAAAGCAACACTAGGCCTAAAGAAACTGTAACACTGTTCCAAACGAACATTTAGTAAAAACGGAACATCCTATAAGGAGGACGGATTCCCATCACTCACCAAGGTGACATGCTTCATCATCTGGGTCTCCTCCTAGCAACACACTAGTGCCACTAAGGGCTACAACCCTTTCAGTAAAAAAGGGGAGCTCACAGATGTTTTTCCAATTAGCTAAAGCGCAATAACGCGCTGTGTCAGATCCAACAGATGTAAGAGGTGTTCTATATAGGAGTGATGGGCGCAGTGCATGAAAGTGAGAATAAGTGAGTTCAAATTAAACAGCAAGAGAAAAATTATTTAAGGGGTATCTCCTACTGCTCAAAGTAAAAACAGTGCAACAACAGTTTTAACAAAATAACTGTCAGTGAATGGAAAAAGAGAGGGGTCTACATGTTTCAGCCAACTGGATTACAATAATCCTAGGCCTTCTTCAGGACCACAACAAAATATTGCTACTGCGTTAACGACGAAAAGTGATGTAAAAACAAGGTTGGAATGAATACAACCATGTCACCTGTATTCAGGGATGTACAACTCCTCTGCAGTTTACGGAGTGCTGATGGCATCTGTAAAGAGAGACGATGACGATCTATTGTCATAATGTAACAGCATCAAAAGGCTCAGTGTGCACATTGCATATTTAATTTATAATGACATCCTTATTGTCATCTATTTACTTCAATTATTCACAGTCACTCTATGAGGGGCGTGCTTACCCGTATTGTACGAGGAAGGGACCTCGCCTCACCTGGCAACGGCTCAGGAAACGAGGCACCGCTCTACAAAGAAACAAGAAAGAGAACAAGGGATGCTCAGGGTCACCTGACATATTGCTACTACTTGGATCTTATAAACCTTCATCCCCTGTTATTTAAAAACCGCACAGTGCGTAAAAGACATAAAATACAGGTAAGAGCAACGGTCTATAAATTTGTTGTATATTAAAACTAAAGCGGTCAGCCTCGCACTCAAAATATATATTCCACCCGGAGCGTCAAAAGAAAATATCTCTCACATTGCCCTGAGTGGGAATAGCGCAGAAAAGAGAAGAGCCTTAAATATAAACTACCCGGCATCATTTGTATGTAAAAAAGATAAGATGCTCGGAGCAAGCATTAAGGGCACCTTCAGGGTATAAACGCGTTAAATATTCGGCGGTTAAGACACACTCAAGTGGAATATTCTGTGTCTCCTAACGATTATAGACGCCTCACTCGGAGAACGCTATTCAGCGATGGAAAAGAGACACACAAGAGTTGATATTAAGTGTCTCCTCCCAAACGTGCGCGTCTGACTATGAATGCGCAGCTAAGACACACTCATGGGGACCAATTCGTGTCTCCTAATGATTATACACACCTCACTTGGAGAACACTATTAAGCGATGGCAAAAAGACACGCGTGAGGTGAATGTTAAATGTCTCCTCCCACACGTCCACGCCTAACTATGCACGCGCTATGAGGCGATGAGGAAAATAAACAGATTTTACATCACTATACATGCATTCCGCTCATCTGTCCGTCGGTACCTCTGGCCTCTTCAGAGCCGTATGGGGAGGTGCAGATCACAGGGCAGCGCCATTTTTAAAGGGATGAAGACACCACAGGTGTACCTCATTGGCCGGAACCGGCGTGTTCTTGCGCCGAAGTTCAAGATCGGTCTTTCTGGGAAATGTAGTTTATGTTTAGGAGTCACGTGTGTCGTGTATCGAATTAGAAAAAAGACTATAGGAACAACTCCATATGTTTGCCTAGACTCCCAAAATTAAAAAGAAAGACCGCAGAACTTAGCAGTGAATGCATTAAAACGCACATCGCGTGTCAGTATGCTACATTCAATACGAATAGACACAGCTTTGAGTTATGGGAACGTGTAAATATCGCAAAATATAGAGTTTTCAATTCTTCCGTTTTAAGCAAGTGCCATATATGTTGCATGAGTATGCTGGAAATTGTAGTGCCCCAATGCTATATTCTAAGCGTCATTCATGGAAGCGTCTGTGCAGCAAGACAAGACTGAACTATTAGTGAGAGACACATTATGCCTCTATTAAATATATAAATGCGTCCCTTTTCAATTAAACGTAGATTTGATATCAGTGGGCTGTACTGCGCAACCTCGCAGATAGAGTGGTAAAATATCAGTGATGGAGCAAGGTTTCAAAATTGAAACTTGCTTGGATGCAATCTTCCTCATAGTATTAATTATTACATTTGTACTGTCAAATACTAATACTTGCATTCACGAATATAAAAGGGATAGATGCTTGCCTATGTGTTTTTCTAACAAATAGCGCTTGTTCCTAACCTAAAATGGCCGCTAAAGCGCGGGAACTTCTCTGCGCATGTCGCAACCTGATCACATGGTGTGACGTCTTTCTTTGCTTGGTGGGAAACTTCTGCTTCTGCGTAGTGTGTATTAAAATGGCCGCTCAATGTTCTCACATGCTTAAGCTTACTCTCATGTCATTATTAAATTGTCGTTTTCTTAACGTTACTAATGCAGGGTAGTATTATGACTAAATGGGAATAGAGTTAGGGAAAGTGGGTATACAGTGAAACGTTTTAGTTGTGATTTTAATATTTTCTTCTTGCACTTTTAGTAATTCGTAAACTTGGGCCTGGGTTGGTGACTTGAAAATCGAGAAGCAGAGGGTTCTGCGCATGTGTCCTGAATGACTGCCAAAATGAAGTCAACTTGGACGTCTCACAAGGCCATGACCTATTGGCCGAAGAGGATGTTCTACATGTGCTAAAATGTTACAATCGATACAGTTACTGCCGAAATTGTATAAAATTTGTTGTGAGACGGGTGGGAAATAAAGTGAATGTATTAATTTGAAGGGGTGGGAACCCAGAAACAATAGGCTTTACAATTTAGGCCAAACTTGTCATAGTGCGAGAATCCACCCCTGTCCCTGTCCAATCAGAAATAGTGGTCCCATATTTTAGCAACATTAAGGGGAGGTACATGGGCGTAGAAGGGTATAATAGAATATAGCATTAGTAATTAACACAGAGAGAACAGAAGATACCGAAGACAGAGCTAGATTCCAGAGAAGAGAGAATATATAGAAGAGCTCCAGGCTGCCCAGCTGATCGGTTGCTGACTGAATTCCTGTCCGGAAGAGGTCCTGAGGAGGGGGCGGCGGAGTCCATTAGACGGGAGAATCGAGGAGAAGTCGAGTGCCAGAGAGGGGAACGGCGCAGGCGTCGTTGTAGAGAGGTCACCAGTCCCGTCCTGATCCTGAAGGAGGTCCTTGCTTTTCATCCTTCCAGGGTCCTATTCTTTCAAACTCCTTGGCTAAGGGGTTTGGTTCTCGCATCTAGGTAACTATAATGCAACCTTTAGTTGCGCTGCTGTCTCTATCCTCTCATATTTCCTTAAACACTGTCATTTATTAGAAAATTCGTTCCTATGCTTCCTCTTGGGTATTCTGATCAAATACCGTGTTTTCTGTATTTTACTCTGCTAAAACTTTAGATAAACATTTTAAAACTTCCTGACTCAGTGGTTATTTCAGGATTATTGTATTATAGTGAATGTCACTCATTTTAAATTTCCCAATTAGCAAAGGATCCATTGGTAAGTTATTACTCTTCAATCAGAAGGTAATTGGTAGCAGGGATTTCTGATAAAAGAGTACATCTGACACCCAGCGTAAGTATTAGTGTAGTGTGAATGTATGGGCCCAAGTGAGTATATGGTGTATGAATACTGTTGGCTAATATCGCGCTGGATCAGTTTTCTGGTAGCAGAGGATGGTTGTTGTTACTCTTTGTTAATTGGGTAATGAGAATTTTATTTGTATTTTTATGAACTAACATACGCTTATTTTGAGTTTTGTTTTATGTTGTCTAGAAATCCCCGGGAAAAGAATAGTGGGTGGCAAGTGGAAGCCATACTGCAGTGAGGTTATCTGTCAGGCAGAAATAGTACTGAGAAGTTAAGCAGGACTTCAAGTACTTGTTAGGGACTCTATGCGTGTGAGTAATAGCAAAAAGAGTACGCTGATAAAAATTTGATGTTATATCACCTAGTAAGGGTAACATTGAAGAAGTAACAGGTACTTCTGGAGCTTGTGTGAAGAGTAGACGGAAGTGTTTTACTTGTAGTGTATGTATTAGTAAACGGAAAGGTTTTACTAAAGTGTGGAAGAAACTATCTTTTTCGAAATTAGTGGAAACTGGCACGATAGCGAATGTTTTATGTTGTTACTGAAATTTAATTAAGATTTAAAGAAAAAATAAGTTTGCGTACATTTTTTTAAGGGAGGGTCAGTTGCCGGAGAGGGAGCTGACGTCACAAAACGCCGCGCTGTGGTAGGTTGAAGCAGCGGGGGGGGGATTGGAGAAACTCTTGTAAAGGAGGGGTCAGTAGTCAGGAGTGGTACTGACGTCACAGGTGTCGCGCTGGGATTGGTTAAACCAGTGAGGACAGAAAAGAGCGGATTGTAAAGGAGGGGTTGACAGAGAAACGTCACCAAAAAGGCCGCGCAAGGATTGGCTTAGAAATAAAAGTTAGCAGACATTTGATTGGTTGAGATTTTAGAAGCAAAATTTTGAGTGGATAAAGATTGCATGTTAAAACGCGATCCGACTTTAACAGGGAATCGTCCAGATAGGAGATTTCTAGGGTTTGCAGAATATAATTTTATACACCGAAGATTAGATAGAATGTACGGAGAAAGAAGAAAAATGTCATTCTTACAAAAGATTAAGAATTATTTTAAAAAGGACAAACCAATCAAAACTAGGGAAGGAATTATTATTCCACCAGCTAAAACGCCAGCATCATACATGATGATGGAGAGAGGTTATCATACTTGTGTATGGATGGAGAATTGGATAGAATATACCAAAAGTGATGGAGTATTAGCATTTCCTGAAAATGGCACGTTCAATGGGCGAATTCTTCAAAATTTGAGATTGAGAATGAATGATTTAGAACCCAGACCTAGATTAACTCAATACGAAGCCTTAGAAGAGTGGGAAACCGAGGCATTTGAGCGTGACCGATCTAGAAGTAATAAAAGTTACCCAGGATTTTATCCTAGATATTTACGTGAGTCTAGAGAAGGTCAGATGAAACAATGGAGAAGGGCAATGATTACAGAGGGACTGTATCCATTATTCACAGAAGGAGAGAAATCAGGAGGCAAATGTACAGAAAAGACAAAACATTTAATAAGAAATGAGGATTCAGAAGACGAATTTATGGAAGAAATGTTAAGAAATCCCCCACCATATCAGGAAGGGACAAGTGGATGTCCTCCTAGTGCACCACCACAAACTCCAATGGTACCAAAGGTAATGCATGAATTTACCCCGACTAGAATACTTCATGATAAAGAAAAGGAAGCTTTAGAAAAGACCAGAGCAGAATTAGTACGGAAAATAACTCAGATAAAAGTACATCCTGATTCATTGACTATTCCGGTAACAATTGGTCCAGTAGTTCCATTATATGGTACTCAAGGAAACTGCCCTCCATTAATACCTGTACCAACTCCTATGAATACTCCTGTAAATCCTTCACAACATGAAACTCCAGTAATAATTGAAGATCAATTTAGTGATTGTGATTCCACAATATCACTCATGGACTTACCTATCAGAGGTGCAGTAAAGGGCACTCTTAGGAAAGAGGTATCTGAAGGTTCAAAAGATGTGAGTTTAATAACTTCATCAGGGGCAAAGAGTGCCACCATAGTAACACCTGAAGATCTAGAAAGATGGGTACAAGAGTCAGTCAAACAGTGCACTCCTCCAAAAGTATTGGATATCCATAAATTAAAAGTTGAATTAGAAGAAATAATAGCAGGAAATGTAGGAGTAGAACGCTTAAATTCCTATGATGAAGAAGAATTATTGTTCCTGTGTAGGAATATCACTAGAAATGTGAGGTTATTTCATGAAAAACTGTCCAATCTAGCACTACAGATGGGAATAGAAATAGGGAGATCAAAAGTACTACAGAAACCCTATAGAGCAGAATTTTCAGACAAAGATTTAGAAAATATGAATGCATCTGGAAGAAGACTACAAATAAGAGAATTAATGTTAGTTTTACAAAAATGGGGAGATCTAGATAAATGGAGATCTAGGTGGGCCAAGAAAAAGGAGGAGGCACGAACAAGTAGAACAGCATCAGAATATGTGATGAAGGAAGTAGGAAAAGCAGACCAGATGTATCCCATGCGAGAAGTAGCGGGAGGAGGATATGTACATGTCCCATGGAGCAGACAGGATATTTTATCATTTACAAATGATTTTCCAAAGCTGAGGGAAAAGCCAATTGAATGGTACAAGCAGGTTGAAAGGTTTGTAAAAGTGTCAAAGGTATTGTTGAAGGATTTGGATGGTTTGTTTGACATAGTGGTACCTGCCGATTTATGGACAGATTGTAAAATCACAGTCGATTGGCCTAGTGATGAATATCCTAGAGATCCGAAAACAGGTGCCCCGTCAAATGATGTGGTGAAAAAGTATCAGCAGGTGATAACATACCTGAAAGGGAAAATACCCCCGAAAGAAACAGATTGGGTGAAAATAGATCGAATTACCCAGGAAGCCAGTGAAACAGTACATTCTTACTATGAGAGCCTATTGCAGGTGTTTAAACAGTATAGTGGATTTGAGGACATTGGAGACAAAAACATGAGTCAGTTTGTGTATCGGTTTGTTTACGGTCTAAAGCCAGAGATTTGCCAGATGATTAAACAACACATGCTGTGTTGGCAGGGAAAGCCCATAGATGAAATTTTGAAATATGCAAAATATTGTGGAGACGATATTGAGGATAGACACAAGAAATTGCAGGAGAAAGTGATGTGGGCACAAGTGAAAATGGCAGAGAAACAGGGAATTAATTTGGAAAATCCGAGTGAAAATCAAGGAAAAGATTCTGGAACGAGTGGTGATACGGGAAATGGTGGAAAATTTAGAGGACGAATGAGTAGAGAAGAAGCTAAAAAGAAATTTCCTTGTCATGGATGCGGAAAATTGGGGCATTGGAAGGATGAATGTAAAAAGATTCGGAATAATAATGGCCCAAATCAAAACTTAAATCTACAGACGCAGAATGACTCACAGCAGGGTGTAAATCCCCAGAGTCAATTACCACCTCCACCTGTTCAGGGTAATGTAAACAGAGCAAAACACGGTACAGACATCGGATACTCAGGAGGAAGTGGTAAGAATGATTATATGACATCACAATTTCTTTTGCAGGACAATTACTGTAAATTCGACTCATGACGGTGCCTAGGAGAGGGGAAGAAGGAGTGCATACTTGGCGCTTCCTTACAGGTAGATCAGTCTGGTCCATATGTTGAAGGAAATGTGAAAGGTAATGATATTACTTTCCTTTTGGACACTGGTGCTACCAGGTCTACTGTGAGATCAGCAGACATCCCAGACCTTCCTCTCTCTGGTGAAGATATCCAAGTAGTAGGGGTAGCTAACCAAAGAATTAGAACACCTCTTACCGAACCAATGGAAGTTAAAATTGGAAACTTCAGAGAAATGCACCAATTTGTAGTGTGCGATTCTAGCCCAGTGAATTTATTAGGTAGAGACTTATTGTGCAAAATGAACTGTACAATTTTCTGCACGCTGGATGGTGTGGCAGTTCAGACACCAGATGAGGACCATGTATATAAAATTATGGTTGCAAAACAAGGAACAGAAATAGATGAAATGTTTTCGCTGATAACAAAAGATGAGTTGCCAGAAGAATTAAAAGGTACAGTAAACTCAATAGTATGGGATTTCACCGGAAAAGAAGTAGGACTTATGGCAAAAATAGATCCAGTTCAAATTACGGTAAAAGAAGGTGTGATTTTCCCAAATACTAAACAATACAAAATGAGTGCAGAAGTAAAAGCAGGAGTCATTGAAGAAATCAATCGAATGGTAAAACAAAACATCCTAAAAGAAGTAATGAGTATCCCATGTAATTCACCAATCATGGGACTAAAGAAACCTAGTGGAAAATATAGGATTGTTCAGGACCTGCGTAAAATAAACAAGATTGTGGAACCATGTTGTCCCATAGTACCAAATCCTGCAGTAATTCTATACCAGATCCCTTGGAATGCAGGATGGCTCACAGTAATTGATTTATGTCAAGCATTCTTTTCAATACCATTGCATCCAGACAGCCAGTATCTTTTCTCATTTAAATTTGAGAACAAGGTCTATGTGTGGAATCGTGTTCCTCAGGGGTACACAGAAAGTCCTTCCATCTTCAACCAGATACTGAAAAAGTGCCTGGGAAAACTAGTAATGCCAGGAAGCTCAGTCTTAGTCCAATATATCGACGACTTATTAGTAGCGTCGACCACCAGAGAAGACTGTGTTGTTGATTCCATAGCATTATTACATCTTTTAGCTGAGGAAGGGCATAAAGTCTCACCTGAAAAGTTACAGTTTTGCAGGACAGCTGTCAAATATCTGGGACACCAAATTGAGAAGGGAAAAAGAAGAGTAACCTCTGAAAGAGTAGAATTAATAAAGAGAATGCAAATGCCTGTAACCCAAAGACAAGTGAGAATGTTCCTAGGAATAGTAGGATACTGTCGACAATGGACACCAAATTTTTCCATGTTGGCTAAACCCTTAATTAACATGACGAAAAAGAAAGCAAAGGACCCTGTTGAATGGGAAGATGAAAGTGTAGAAGCTTTTGTAAAATTGAGAAATGCACTTTGTTCAGCACCTGCCTTAGGCATGCCTGATTATAAAAGAGAATTCGCATTATTCTGTCAAGAGAGAGAAAATTGTGCACTTTCTGTCTTAACTCAGAGACATGGACTAGACAGACGTCCTATAGCATATTTTTCTGCTACATTGGACCCAGTAGCAGCCGCATTGCCAGGATGCCTAAAAGCAGTGGCAGCGACTTGCTTGAGCATTGAACAAAGCGAGTCAATTGTGATGGGACATCGTGTAAAAGTGTATGTTCCACATGCAGTTGTGATTCTATTGACAAGAACCCGAACTCAGCATCTTACTCCTAGTCGGCTGACTAAATACGAGAGAATAATAATGGGTGCTGAGAATATGACCATGGTAAGGTGTACAATAATAAATCCAGCAAATCTATTGCCAGACCCATATCATGAAACAAATGAAGATGACGAAGAAGAAGATGAACATGATTGTGTACAGATTACAGAATTATGTACAAAACCACGCCCAGACATTGAGGAACAGCCTCTTAAAAAGCCAGACAGGGAGTTATTTGTCGATGGTTCATGTCAAAGACATGAAGATGGTAAACTAACTGCTGCCTATGCGGTATGTGAATTAACTGGAATAGTCGAAGCATCCTATTTACCAGGAGTCAAATCTGCACAAGTAGCTGAATTGATAGCTTTGATAAAAGCTTGCAAAATTGGGAGGAATCAGAGAGTGACCATATTTACAGATAGTCAATATGGTTACGGGGTCGTGCATGATTTTGGCCAACTGTGGATGCAGAGGGATTTCATGACTTCTTCAGGATCCCCCATTAAAAATGGACAATTTGTAAGGGAATTGCTAGAAGCAATACAATCACCAAAAGATTTGGCTGTGGTGAAATGTGCCGCACACCAGTCAGGAGATGACTGGGTGGTAGTCGGCAACAGATATGCAGACTTGGTGGCTCAACATTGTGCCAAAACCAGAATGTCAGTAAATAAGAGGGTGGAAAGAATGGGAATCAGCTGCCAACTTATGCTGTATATGCCACCTGAAACTTGGAATGAGGTAAAGAAATTGCAAGATGAGGTTGAAGAAAGTGAGAAAAATTTGTGGATCAAAGTGGGTTGCTCCCAAAGAGGAGAAGATGAAGTGTGGATCAGTGCAGATGGCAGACCAGTCATGCCAGACTGTTTACTCTCACAAATGGCCAGAATGCATCATGGAGACACACACATAGGGAGAGATGCAATGATTAGACTGTTCAGACAAAATTGGTACAATCCCAAATTCAGGGCTGTTGCAGAGAGTCTTTGCCAGAGATGTCTAACTTGCCAAATGCATAATCCAGGTAGGAAAACGATAATTGGGTTTGGAAAGATTGGAAAGGCAGAGGGCCCATTTATAAGACTCCAGTTCGACTTCATACAGTTACCACCATGTAGAGGGCTGAAATACGTACTAGTCATAGTGTGTCTGTCTTCAAAGTGGGTGGAGGCTTATCCTACTAGGAGAAATGACAGTATTACAGTTGCAAAACTGTTGTTACGTGAGCTCATACCTAGGTTTGGTTTCCCAGTATCTTTGGAATCAGATAGAGGAAAACACTTTAATAGTGAAGTGATCCAGATAATCTGTGAAGCATTTCAAATAAAACAGAAATTGCACTGTGCATATCGCCCAGAGGCTTCTGGAGTGGTTGAACAATTGAATGGCACTATAAAGTCAAGACTGGGAAAAATGTGTGCATCAACATCATTAGAGTGGCCAGACGCACTGCCACTTGTTTTGATGGGAATAAGAAGCATTCCTGATAGAACGACAGGATTGAGCCCACATGAAATTATGATGGGAAGAGCAATGAGACAAACACATGTTCCCACAAACAGATTAGTAAATATATCTGATGATATGGTTCTGGATTATTGCAAAGGATTGGCTGACCTCGTGCGTTCTGTCTCTCATCAGGTTGGAGAAGACGCAGTTTCCAGGCAGCCTGAACTAGAGCATGATCTGAATCCTGGTGATTGGGTGGTAGTGAAGAATCACACCAGAGAAACGTGTCTATCACCCAGGTGGAGCAGACCTTGTCAAGTCATATTGACAACAAATACAGCAGTGAAGTGTGCAAGATTTCCTAATTGGATTCACGTAAGCCACACAAAGAGAGTACCAGAACCTGAAGAAGAGAATTCACAGACAACGCCAATCACTGAAGAAGCTGAAGGTTGCCCAGCTGAGGAATCTCAGGCTAGAGGTTCGAGAGAAGCTGACGGAGAACAACCGAGCACAAGTCAGGATTGGATACCAGTGGTAGAAGTTCCTGAAGTATATTACAGAATGAGAAATCAAACAAAATTGCAAGAAATTGAAGAAGATCCAATAGGGGAAGAAGAAACAATTCAAGATCAAGAAGACAAGACAGTAAAAGATCTTGAACTAAATCAGATAGGGAAAGAAAATTGGACTCAAAACAGTGAAGATTTAATAAACTTTGAAGAGGGACAGACAGGTCTAGAAGAAGCAGGTCAGGCTGCAGAAGTTCACAGTGCAATAAGCCCTGATCAGAAGCAGATAGATCAAGAAGAATTCACAAAAGAAAAAGGGGTTAATACGAATGAACATAAAGAAACAAAAAGGGAACAAGATCAAGCAAGACATTGTGGAGCTACTGAAGAGAAACCAATCAGACCAGAAAAGGAACTAACAAAAGAAGCAGTAAACAAAGAAAATAAAGAAGCACAAAGCAGTGAAAATAACGAGATCACTGAAGACGAAAACAGAGAAACAGTGCCAACAAAGAAAACAAGAAAAGGAGATCATTGGCCAAGTGTCATCAAAAGAGTAAAATACCACATAACAACCAGAAGTGAAGATCCAGAACAAGTACCTGAAGTGACAAGTCAAACGGAACAAGAGAAAAAGTCAGGAAAAAGAAAAAGTAAAAGACTGAGACTTGTGAATAACAAATTCAAGGGTCCTGACTGGACTTATATCATTCTTGAAGATTTTGAAAATTCAGAGTCAAGTGACAGTGGTGGCGAAGGAACAAGTGCAGAACTAACTTACGAAGAAGAAACAAGACCACCCTGACTAAGCAAAAGAATAAGCAGAAGAAAAGAAGCAGAGATAAGAAGAGCAATCTTCCTTGTCGAAAAATGCCTGATGATAGAGTTACTGGGAGACCAAAACGAAATTGTTGTAGAAGATGCTGTGCAATTTGCATATGTAGTCTAGTATTGGTGCTTATAGTATGGTTAGTCCTTATTGTAGCAGTTCCTTACCTTATGATAATAGACAAGAAGATTAATAATGAAACTAAAGGGAGGACAGCAAACATAAAGGGCAATAGAGTAGAACTAATGGCAGAAGATGAGGCAGAAATTCATCATGAAATAGCTGATAACGACACTAGTTTAAATGTTTTCACAAAGTTATTGTTTCAGTATGTAGACACAATGGAAGTTAGTAATTGTTATGTCTGTATGAAATTACCTGAATCAGTAGCAGAAGGATTAACATATCATCACTTACCACTGACATATGGCATATCATGTAGTGTATTAACAAGTTTATTTTATAGAACAGGTAGACTACAGTATTATTATTCAAACTATAGATGTGATATTTTCTGAGGTTCCAATTCGCAAGAGTATGAACCCATTGCTTAGCAGTCAAGACGCACAGTTTATGGGAGAGTTTTTCTTAACAATGAAAACAATAGACATAACACATGCACATAGACACAATCTAACATGTTCTTTATTAGAAGAAGAGAAAATATTTTTGAATTTAGTAGAAGATAGAAGACAAGATTTCCAAAAGAAAGCTTCAGAGCATAAGGCTCATTTACCACCTTGGGCAGAAAAAGAAGGGAGTTACACACCTGGCAAGGCTCAAGCTGCTATGGCTCTGGATTTCGAAAAGAAAGGGAAAATTTGTCTACATAGGTTAAAGACTGACTATAACAATGTTTTCATCGGTACCAGTGAATGTGAACACAATTTTTTAATTTTGGGAGGTTGGGGACTTAAAGGAGGAACAGATTCAGTTTTTCCTGGAATCTATTATGTATGTGGGAATAAGGCTTACTTTAGGCTTCCTGCACAGTGGTATGGAAGTTGTTATTTTGGAATAGTTTTTCCAAAGATATACCACGTAAAAAGAAACACTGGAAGCAATGAAAACAATGGCGAATTAATACGTAGTAAAAGAGCTAGTTTTTCTGAAATAGTAGGTGATATATTTGGTGCATTGATATCTTCAGTGGGAATAATTCTGAACTCAAGGAAAATATGTAAATTGTCTACAGTGGTTGATCGTTTATCAACGGATACTGCTGGAGGTTTTCTAATGATTAATACGGAAATGGTTGCTATTAGATCTATGGTGATGCAAAATCGACTTGCTCTTGACATTCTATTGGCAAAAGAGGGCGGAGTCTGTAAATTATTGAAGACGAAACACTGTTGCACTTATATTCCTGATAAGAGTGCAGAAATTGGAACGTATATTCAGAACATAACTAAACTTGAGAAGGAACTTAAACCACTGGAAGTTGATAGTGTATGGGAAAGATTGACAAATAGTATATCGTCAATTGGAACCTGGTTTGCTAATATAGGGAAAGGACTTGTAGGTCAATTATTAGTACCCTTAGCAGGAATAACAATAATAATTTTAGCAATAACAATATGGTGCAAATGCTGTAGAAAGAATGGAATGTACAAAATGACAGAAAAAGGAAAGAAGAGAAAGAGGGATGAAATTGAATTAGAAGAATGGAGAAGTGATTTATACAAGAAATTGAAAGGAAACTGTAAGAATAGAAAAAGCAAAGATGAGAATGAAACGATTTGCTAGAAGTTGGCATCTGATTGAGGGTAGTGTTTTTGATGGCTCAGAAACGCCATCAGAGAGGGATTGATGGAGCAAGGTTTCAAAATTGAAACTTGCTTGGATGCAATCTTCCTCATAGTATTAATTATTAAATTTGTACTGTCAAATACTAATACTTGCATTCACGAATATAAAAGGGATAGATGCTTGCCTATGTGTTTTTCTAACAAATAACGCTTGTTCCTAACCTAAAATGGCCGCTAAAGCGCGGGAACTTCTCTGCGCATGTCGCAACCTGATCACATGGTGTGACGTCTTTCTTTGCTTGGTGGGAAACTTCTGCTTCTGCGCAGTGTGTATTAAAATGGCCGCTCAATGTTCTCACATGCTTAAGCTTACTCTCATGTCATTATTAAATTGTCGTTTTCTTAACGCTACTAATGCAGGGTAGTATTATGACTAAATGGGAATAGAGTTAGGGAAAGTGGGTATACAGTGAAATGTTTTATTTGTGATTTTAATATTTTCTTCTTGCACTTTTAGTAATTCGTAAACTTGGGCCTGGGTTGGTGACTTGAAACTCGAGAAGCAGAGGGTTCTGCTCATGTGTCCTGAATGACTGCCAAAATGAAGTCAACTTGGACGTCTCACAAGGCCATGACCTATTGACCGAAGAGGATGTTCTACATGTGCTAAAATGTTACAATCGATACAGTTACTGCCGAAATTGTATAAAATTTGTTGTGAGACGGGTGGGAAATAAAGTGAATGTATTAATTTGAAGGGGTGGGAACCCAGAAACAATAGGCTTTACAATTTAGGCCAAACTTGTCATAGTGCGAGAATATACCCCTTGTCCCTGTCCAATCAGAAATAGTGGTCCCATATTTTAGCAACATTAAGGGGAGGTACATGGGCGTAGAAGGGTATAATAGAATATAGCATTAGAACACAGAGAGAACAGAAGATACCGAAGACAGAGCTAGATTCCAGAGAAGAGAGAATATATAGAAGATCTCCAGGCTGCCCAGCTGATCGGTTGCTGACTGAATTCCTGTCCGGAAGAGGTCCTGAGGAGGGGGCGGCGGAGTCCATTAGACGGGAGAATCGAGGAGAAGTCGAGTGCCAGAGAGGGGAACGGCGCAGGCGTCGTTGTAGAGAGGTCACCAGTCCCGTCCTGATCCTGAAGGAGGTCCTTGCTTTTCATCCTTCCAGGGTCCTATTCTTTCAAACTCCTTGGCTAAGGGGTTTGGTTCTCGCATCTAGGTAACTATAATGCAACCTTTAGTTGCGCTGCTGTCTCTATCCTCTCATATTTCCTTAAACACTGTCATTTATTAGAAAATTCGTTCCTATGCTTCCTCTTGGTATTCTGATCAAATACCGTGTTTTCAGTATTTTACTCTGCTAAAACTTTAGATAAACATTTTTAAAACTTCCTGACTCAGTGGTTACTTAAGGATTATTGTATTATAGTGAATGTCACTCATTTTAAATTTCCCAATTAGCAAAGGATCCATTGGTAAGTTATTACTCTACAATCAGAAGGTAATTGGTAGCAGGGATTTTTGATAAAAGAGTACATCTGACACCCAGCGTAAGTATTAGTGTAGTGTGAATGTATGGGCCCAAGTGAGTATATGGTGTATGAATGCTGTTGGCTAATATCGTGCTGGATCATCAGGGCCGTAGTTTGTTGGGCGCATGCGTATCAGCCTATACTAAAAGAGACATTAAGGGGTCGATTCCGATTCGGGCCGGAAATTTCACCGACCGAGCCGGACCCGGAGAGATTTCCGACCGAATCGGACCCGTGCAGTCCGACCGAACGAGTACGATGCGTCCGTATGTTATCGGACTCGAGTCGGTCGGACTCCCATTGAAGTCAATGGGAGCCGGTCGTACAACGCGTACGCGGGCTCCCATTGACTCAATGGGTGCGAGTCGGACAAGGGCGCCCCCTACAGCGGGTACGCGGCGAAGCGATTCGCGCCGTACACGCACTTAGGTAGGGGGGACCCATGGGTCCCCCCTGTGTGCGACTCGCGCGGCTACGCGTACAGGGGGTCCGACACGGACCCCCAAAGTACGGCTCCGACAGCTCTTACGAGCCGGAGTGCGCGGCTCGGTCGGACTGCTCGCGGCGCGCATCGTACTTACCCGGCCGGGAAACGTCTCCATTGCGCGGTGCGAGTCGAGTCCGAGCGAGTCGGTCGGAGCGGTTCGAGCCGGGAGCGAGTCGGTCGGAGCGGTCGGGACGCCCGGACGAGTCGGTCGGCGATTTCGCATCGTACTCGCTCGGCCGGACCCGCGTACGGTTCGGTCGGGAAACAGGGCTCCGAATCGGATCCGGTAAAGCCGAATCCGATTCGGAGCCCTACCGGCCGAGATCGGAATCGGCCCCTTAGTGTTATAGTGTGTCAATACAGTGTGATATTGTATATAGTTCTGAACTGAAACACCACATTAGGTGCTACATGCTACAGTTGGTCAATGGGTCAAGTAGTCCTAACTAGATCACAGGGCGACCCACGGTATCTCATCATTGAGTCCCTGTTTGTCACTTTGTAGCTTAAAGACTCATTTTTGTTCTCTGATGAACAGAAATTTAGAGACGTCAGTGATGTGATTGGGGATAAATGGTTGTTCCAAGACTGTCCATGTAAAGTCCTCTGCATGGTGATTGACGTCTAAGAAATGTCTCGTGAGTCTCGCGGCTTGTTTTTTGCACCTAATTGTGCTCTTATGCTCTGAAATTCTTAATTTGACCTTACGGGTGGTCATGCCCACGTAATGATATTTGCATGGACATGTTATTAGATAAATAAGTCTGTCACTGTTGCAGTTAGTGAATCTATTTTGCATCCAGGGTCTATTTGTCCCAATGTCTACTGATTTGGACTGTTGTGTTTGTGGACATGCCGCACAAGAGCCACAGCTGAAATGTCCCCGAACTGCCGGGAGGTCCCAAAGGGTCCCTATACCTGGTGGTGGTCTGGTCTTAGGTCTAGTATGGACCAGTTGGTCACGAAGATTTGTACTCCTCTTAAAAGAGAAGAGTGGTAATGGAATCTGTTCATTTCCAATGTTTAGTATACACCAATGTTTACGTACACTCCTTTGAATTCTATTAGACATGGTACTGAAGGTGTTAACAAAAGTAATCCTGTTCATTGCAGGTTTAGGCACCGGTAGATCCAGGAGAGCCTCTCTGTTGTTTTTAGTGGCCCGTTTGGGAATTGCCTTATACCTTATTAAGTGATAATTCCTGATCAGAGAAGAGTACCTTTTTCATGTTTTATATCTTTGGATTGGTAAGGATAAATCCTCCCTGCTGTTGCAGTTGAATTTAATATTGCTATTTTAGAAATGCCACTTTTAGAAAGTGGACATTTCTCTGCACCTACTGCGCTGTGTGCCTGTTGGCCTGTCTCCAATACAAGTCTGGGTTAGGCTGGGTGACAGCTACATTTGTGCATTCCCTCAAGACAGCCACAACACTCAACTGCATCTGCATGCATCAGCATTCTGATGGGTCTTCCTGGGCTGGGTGGGGCTCACACTCCACTTGAATAGGTAGTGCCCTACCCACACACAAAGTACTGATATCCTGGCAGACCGGAGAGGGTTGAGAGGGATCCTTGGGCACTTCAGAGGGCTCCTTTGAAGTCACCCCCTACATCAAAGGTACATTTGTGTATAAGTACTGGGTCTCTGACCCCCTCATTTCAGACACTGCTGGCTCTACATCTGCACATTGCCAGAAGGACTTCTGTGCTACCAAGAGGGACTGCCACTCTTCTACTGCCTTGCTGTGTTGGCCTGCTTCTTGATGCATGCTGTGCTGCAAGAGGGGCTGCCACTCTATGACCTGCCTTGTGTACTGGCCTGCTATCTGCTACCTCTTTGCTGTGCTAACTACTCATGCTCTCCAAGGACTTGTTGGCTTACTCCCTGACTGCGATGTCTCATGGCCATAAAAGACTTCAAATTCACCTGACCGGCAGACAGGGCCCTATAACGGTCGAGCATTCAGCTCTGACCTGCATCTACTGACTGACTATGAGGACTCAGTGCTCCGTTTTGCGAACCAGCAGCTGAACTCTTGCCGATCAAATTCCACTTTGCACTCACAGCAACTGCAGCACCTTTCAGCGTGGCTCCACCACGACGTGTTGCCCCGGTGACAAGCGACGTGTCCTGAAGTGTGAGGCTCATCAACCATCTCTGCATGCCAGAGCCGCATGGTGCTTCCTGCTTCAGCCGCCGATGGGGTGATCCTAATCAGCTGATGATGCAGGCCTCCCTCACACGCCCGCCGACAACCCCCACAGCCTGACTCCTGGATTGACCCTGACACCGCTTCAAGGTACTGTGTTTTGCCGACTCGTGCTCCCTCATGGATGGCTCCCCTGAATCGGAGCATAGCCTGAGTGGCCCACTGTCCCACTTCCAGCACCTTAGGGCTTTGGGAGCATTGCATGAAACCAGGTGGTAACCTCTGTGTAGGGCCCCCTTTCAGAATTCTATTGTTGTCTTTGGTCCAGCACGACTTCATACGAGCAGTGAAATACTGGGAGAGTCCTGAGCATTATATTTTACGCTTATGACTCTGAATGCACATATCCTGAAAAGTATACCTTGCATTTCTATTGTTATGGTCTTGTTTTAATGATAATTCAAAAAGCAATTTTTATAAACCTGTTTCAAGTCTTTTTGTGGTGTATTCATTATGTTATTGTGTGTGTTTTGCACAAATACTTTACACATTGCCTCTGTATCTGTTAGTGTGTATTAGCTTGCCCTGACTAGAGTAAGAATTTCTGCCTGACTTGGGTGTATAACTCAGCCACGCAAGAATTGCATTTCTAACACAACTATTTGAATGGTGCTGAGATCCTTGGGCTAATTAAAAAAGTCTATAGGTTCTGCTGATAAAATTATGGAAGATGCTCTTGAACGTTTCCCAATCTAGTTATTTAGCCACTCTAATGGCAGACTGCTAAATAGCACGAGTTGTAACTTCAAGTTGGAAAAAACACCATGCAACATGCTTCAAAATGCAGCCAGACAAGAACATTACAAATGACAACTCATGGAAAACAGCAACAGACACTCAGCAAGCATTGGCAAAGCCAATAGGTCTTGCAATATGTCTAGTAAGAGCTATTGGCTTTGTCAATATGTTTTAGCCATTTTGTTGGCCAGTGTGGCTGCTGCTCAGTGTCACTAAAAGTTAGTGGGGTAAAGAAGAGTGGCGTGGAATGGAGTGTCGTAATTTGGAGTGGAGTGGTAGTGAGTGGTGTGGAGTGGTATGGAGTGGTGTACAGTGGTGTAGAAACGAGTTGAGTGGCGTGGAGTGGAGTGAAGTGGGGTGTCCTGGTGTGGTGTGGAGTGTTGTGTTGTGGAGTGCCGTGGAGGGAGGAGAGTGTCATAGAGTGGAAGGGCATAGAGTAGAGTAGAGCTGAGTGGCGTAGAGTGTCATAGAGTGTTACAGAGTGGCATAGAGTGCCGTGGAGTGGTGTAGAGCAGAGTGGAGTGGTGTTGAGGGTGTTTCATAGAGCGGAGTAAAGTGTTGCAGAGTAGAGTGGTGTAGAGCTGAGTAGATTGTCGTAGAGTGGAGTGGCATAGAGTGGAGTAGTGTAAGAGAGTAGAATGGCATAGAGTGGAGTAGAGTGTTGTAGCGTCAAGTGGCATAGAGTAGAGTGGCAGAGAGTGTTGTGGAGTGGCATAGAGTGGAGTGCAGTGGCATGTTGTGGAGTAGAGTGGAGTAGAGTGGAGTAGTAAGTCGTAGAATAGAGTGGAGTAAAGTGGAGTAAAGTGGCATGGAGTGACATAGAGTGTCGTAGATTGGAGTAGTGTTGTAGAGGGGCATAGAGTGGAATAGAGTGTTGTAGAGTGGAGTGGTATAGAGTGGAGTAGACTTTGAGCGAGTAGAGCATCATAGAGTGGAGTATCATAGAATGTAGTGTCGTAGAGTGGTCTATAGTGAAGGGGTGTAAAGTACAGTGGTGCAGAGTAGGTTGGCATAGAGTACAGTGGAGAAGGGTGCATTAGTTTTGAGTAAAGTGGTGTAGACTGCAGTGACATAAAGTAGAGTGGTGTAGAGTGCAGTGGCATAGAGTGGAGTGAAGTGGCATAGAGTAGAATGTTTCAGAGTAGTGTGAAGTGGCATAGAGTGGAGTGGTGCAAGGTAGAGTGCAGAGGTGTAAGTGGAGTGGCATAGAGTGCAGTGGCATAGAGTGGACTGGTGTAGAGTGCAGTGGCGTGGAGTGCAGTGGAGCAGAATAGATTAGAGTGGTGTGGAGTGATGGAGAGTGTAGTGGTGTAGAGTGCATGCATTAGAGTGGCCAACAGTTGAATGGTGCAGAGTAGAGTCCATTGGCATAGAGTGCAGAGGTGTAGAGTGCAGCGGCAAAGAGTGCAGTGTCATAGAGTAGAGTGGTGCAGTGTAGAGTGGTTCAGAGAGCGGTGGCGTATAGTACAGTGGTGCAGATTAGAATAAAGTGGCGTAGAGTGCAGTGGCATAGCATGTAGTGGCATAGAGTGCGGTGGCATAAAGTGTTGCAAAGTAGAGTATAGTGGCCTGGAGCGTGGTTGTGCAGAGTAGTTGCGCTAGAGTGCATTGGTTTTGAGCAAAGGGGTGTTTAGTGCATTGGCGTAGAGTACAGTGGTTTTGGGTAGAGTGGCGTAGAGTAAAGTGGTGCAGAGTAGAGCAGAGTTGCGTAGAGTGGCACAATGTAGAGTGCAGTGGTGTAGAGTTCAGTGGCAGAGAGTGCAGTGTTGCAGAGTATACAGTAGTAAAGTGCAGTGGTGTATAGTAAAATGGCGTAGAGCACATTGGCGTGGAGTGCAGTGGAGTAGAGTGGTGCAGAGTAGAGTGGCGTAGAGAGCAGTGGCATAGAGTACAGTGGTGCTGTCGTGTAGTTCCTATAACACCTATACAGGATCTGCGCGTTCGGACAGCATACACTGTAGGATTGGTGTCGGACTGAATCTGAACACCCCCACCTGGTATGTTGGCCTTTTGTACCAGTTAGCTCACAGTGCCACTAGAATCTCCTCTTACCAAGGAGAGAATAGTTCTTGGCAACCATCGAACATGACAACCCTGATCCCTCAGGACCGTGGAAACAATATACTACTTTTCGCTCAGTCACTCGTGCTTACTTAGTCTGTCTTAGAGAGATACACAGAATAAACAGGCTGGGCGTTTTCACGGATGGTAAAGCTCTACCATCTTGCAGTAATCATGAATACATACAAGTACATAAAATACATGATAATAAAAAGATGCGTACTCCTACGATGTCTCCCTAATTAGATACACCTAAGTGTACCTAGCATGTGTGTAGGTGTTAAGCCAAGAATCCCTCTAGGATAAGGTCAACCCCATTACCTGAAGTGAGAGACTGTGGAACCCCGTCTTGGTCTCGAGTTGGACACCCCGCGAGGGATGTTAGACCACTGCGAGCTGGAGTGTCTGCATGCAGGAATCTCATCGTCTCTGGTCAGTGTGTCTGCCGGGAAGTCCTGATCTCCTCTGTCTATCTTAGCAAGATGTGATGTATATATACTCATAGGTCTCCCCAGGGGTCCTACCTCGCTGTATTACTGTGTCGAACTAAGGATGACGTCGGGCATGAACTTTATACATAGATATTATACAGGAGATGGTAGTTCTGCTGTGCTTCCGAGAATCCTCATGCATAATGTATGAGATATCAAACTAGGGAAAACCCACGTTCTGAATGCAGTGTCGTATCTAGGTAAAAGTTCAGTCCCTGTAAACCGTTATAAGTGCAATGTAGGGAAGAATATAGGTGAAGGGTTATGAAGTTACCTGGGCCTATATTATGGTACCTATATGAAATATAACACCCACTCCTCTTCCGAAAGGACGACATAGTTAAATTCTCAACATACTACTAAGTTTACTAGACACTGGTACGCTAATAGTTGTAAAAAAAAAACTTTCGTTTTCGCTTAAAAATAATTTAAAAAGTTCTAAAAAATCTTTCAAAAGGAAATTTGTCACTCAAGCCATAGCTCTAATGTGTCCGTAGGTATAGTTCGAACTACTACAAGCATTTGAAAACCATGTATGCACAAAAGAATGTCAATTTTGTTATGGAGTTCCAATTTTCATTTTGTTTTTCAAAAAGTCGAATTTCTCCCAGCACATGTCGGGCCAAATGAGTCCAATGTTTATGTGTCCTGGCTGGTAGATGCAACATTATCGTTGCCTGCTTCCGCAGACGACGGTCCCTGTAACACCTCGCAGATTATGTCAATTGAGCACAGATGATTTTCTCTGCTGTTCACAGCCGACGCTGGGGCAGCCTGTGCGCCATCCAAGGCCTAGGTGTCAGAGGAGGAGCTGGCGTCCATACTAACAGGAGCCGTGACTACCTGTGGAGGCTCTAGGAATGCCGCCATCAATATTGGAATACGCTGGGGACACTGCAGAACATGGGCCGTTATTGAGTCCAGTAAAGCATCAACGTCCGGTTGCGCACATGATGGGAGTGTGAGAGATCCAACACGCATTCTTCTCCGCAAAACAGGCATCGGAGGACAGGTAAGATGCAGTCCATCCAGACTGGTCTAAATGACAAGAACCAAGATGCACTTAGTTCTCTCAGGCGAGGTGTGCCCAGATCTTGTACCATGCGATCATGGTATTTTCGCTCCAGGAGTACTGTTTCCATCTCCTTGGTGACTGGGCCGTCCATTGCGTAGCAGAAAAATTACGATCAGGATACCTGCTATTAAAAACAGGATCAGCGGAAGTCCTCCAAAAATGCTTCCAAATACGGAGTGTATATAGTTTGGTATAACTCCGAGGACCGTCTGAAAGGTGCTTAATAGTTCAGAACCTATGGTCTTAAATAGGTGGACAATGCCTGTCATATCAGACATGTTAAAGATACTATTTACCATTTCTGCGAAATGGAAGAGGCAATTTGTACGTATGAGTGCCTGTATCTCTGCTGAAGACCTTGCGATCTGGAGATCAAAAGTCTCTCGAGCGGAGGTTAAGGGCACAGACTTCTGTAAAAGCATGGCTTTCATTCTGCCCAAAGCATCAAACCGTATTAATGAAACATTTAGCGAAGGCCATAAAGGCGCCTCCCTGACTGTAAGTGTTGATGGAAACAATACTTGCATACAGCAAGTAACCCTGGAGCTCACGGTTACCAGATATGCGATGCCCGGAAGCATCCCACAGCAACCTTGATCATTCAGCATCAAGTAACTCCCATTCGAAAGTAGCCTGAACACAGGAGTGATCACGGCAGCTGGGGTACCCCTCAAGTGACAGGACAAATTAGCTACTGAACCGTTACATGCCCCATGCAGCATTATATCCTGACATATGAGTGATCCACTTAAAGTGTTCTCACAGTTCGTACCGCTTAAAAACACTTCTCTATCTCCACTCCGGCATCGAAATCTGTACAGTAATTCCCAAGATTCCTTGATGAATTCCCTACCCATTGCTTCATATCTGCCCGCCTGATTTTGTACAAGGCAATATTGAAATTGAAAAGTAGTGACCGGTAGAGTTATGTGGCCATGGATTAACCATTCTGTGGACGGAGATTCTGCCACTGTAAAGGCTAATCTATCCAGTTTTTCAATACGCAGCATTGTATATTTTGCATCCCTTTGTGCCATCTCTATTTGTTTGTCTGTTAGGTTATATGAATATATGAGGAAAACAGAGATGTACTGTTGATGAAACGCCAAGGCACATAGCCTGCACGCAAAGATTGCAGCGTCCAGCTTAACAATATAATAGAACGCAATTGCGATTGCCCGTGTTGTAATATGGACAAATCTTGTTCTAATATATCTATCGCAGAAGATACAATGTTGCCCAGTGAATATATCCTGGATGTTAGTGTAGTTAAACCATTGTCAACCACGGCTAGAGCTTTCTCTAGGTTTCATCGATCTATTTCACGTAATACCTCCGCGGCCTCTTGTTGGGATATTTTCCAGATTTCATTATAGACAGCACAATAGAAACGTCTGTGACGTGGCTTTCTAGGACCTAATAAAAAATCCTGTAGATCCACATCCTTTGTAAGTAAGGATAAGTGTTGTTTCGCTTGTGACAGTGTCGAGGTTCTTAGCCAATCGAGGCATAACTTCCCAACACTGTATGATGTCACTACCCCTGGATGTTCTCTCTGTACATAGCGTGGATCTGGTCTGTTGATCTTAAACCCTTTGGTTTTACCCATGAATCTTTCCTGACATCTATTGGTGTCTGTGGGCCAAACCAACCATCCCTTCCAATCAGGGTCTGATCTATTGTATTGCATGATCCTGTCTAACGTAATCCCTTCTTGTGATGTTATGTTACCCTCGGTGTGTGATGGTATGGGCATCCGAGGTGTATTCAAGTATTTGTTCTTGGCTATTCCAAGACAGGTAGTTTGTTGCACAGTTTCATTCAAAAACATGATTTGCTGAGGAATTGAGGCAGTGCTTCAGTTCCCTGGACCTGCCAGTCTCTCGTACCCCAGACAGATTTTAAATCTATAGTGTCTTTCCATAAGTCGAAACCTTGGCCAGACAACTGGGCAATAAAAGAAGCAGAATAAATCTGTTTGGTGTTTGTCAGCATATTTTTCTGTGCTGATGTTGGTGCAACCTTATAGTAATATGAGGCTGGGTCTGACGTGTTAAACCCTGAAAAATATGGAAATTTCTGTGCAAATGTCTTTGAACTGCTTTTCGGCGGCGTAGGGCAATGTTCCCATTGGTGGTAGATAAAAACATTTCTGGGATTAGCAGATTTATGCAGAAATTGATGACTATAATGTTAATAGCAATACATTGTTTCAAAATCTGTTGTGTCTTTCAACATTTCACTATTAGAAAAGGCAGCAGATTTTTCTAAATCAGACAACATATTATTTACAGTTTCATAATCCCAATCATCAGAAAATGTACTGGTGGTAATGATATCACTCAATGATATTTTAAATAAATGTGGAATTTTTAAAAGTTCGGTCAGACCAAATATATCGTAATCAACTTTGTCCCATACTACACCATCAGGTATAGGAACTGCTGTAATGTTCACTGATGACTAGTCTCTTTGTTCACGATGTGATGATAGGTGAGGTTTCAGAATCAGATTCACTTTTTGTGCTGCAGAGCTTTGTCAAAGGTATGTTCCATTTATAAGCATGCTAAAAACAACTATTAAGCTTATCCAGAAAAGAAAGAAAAGTATCCTGGCAATTACCCAGAATTCTACCCAAGGTGATACCAGGTAAGTGTTTCTAAGAAAGTTCAGAAAGTCTTTAATTTGTTGGCTGCGTGTTCTTTGGGCTGGCATTGTTTCAGGTTCACTTGGATCCAATGAAAAGGTATCAAAGTCGATGAAATAGCCAGATGCAGTTCTATCTATTTTCGGTATTTCCACAGGTCTTGTGGACACTGTAGCTTGCTCTTGTTGAGGCATGTTGATGTAGATATCTGTGTTTGGTTGAGTTGAAATTTGTCTTTCATTTTGATTTTGATTCTGATTAATAACTTCAATTTCGAGAGGAACGAGTTCCATGGCATTATTGCATAGTCCATCATTCGGTGCAGGGGACTCTTCAAACGTGATGAGTCTTTCTGATTGAACTTCTTGTATAGTAGCGAGAGGAGGGCATCGGCTACTCTGGAGTCTACGAGGCCTACTATTCAGTATCGCCCACATAGTGTGGTTTGATTAAGTCGATTGAGACAAATCTTTTCTCCTTTTTTCCGGCAAGAGGCGGCAGAAGTACAGTTCTTGTTTCTTTAATGGCCAGGACAGGTACAGGCTTTCTGTATGATGGCCCAAATTCTTTTTTGTCTGCAATTTTCTCTATGACCAGATCCCCAACTTTAGGGACCCAGACTGGCCTTGCCGTAACTGACTTGACTTCCCCAGTGGCGAACCGCTTTACCTGGACATTGCTTTGTAGTGCCCTGGATTCATTCAGATCCTGTAAAACAGCCAAACGTTTATGGATGTCAAAATGTTTTTCATCCGCCACTGTGCCTTCACAACCAAGATCAGGTACCCACATTCTCGTCCCAAATAGGACCTCATAAGGAGTGACACCCCCTAGAGAACTTCTTGGCATGTTATTCAATGCTCGTTGCACTCCATACAAATGTTTTACCCAGCTCTCACCCAAGCCTAATACTCTAGCTGTTAAAGACTGCTTTAAGTCCCGGTTTTTCCTTTCCACTACCAAATTTCCCTCTGGAAGGTACGGAGAGGAGTACCGCAATGCTACACCCAAACCTCCCATGGCTTCCTTGTAAGCCCTAGAGCTAAACGCGGGGCCACGGTCGGAATGTAATGTGCCAATTGCGTATTAACCTATAAAGACTTGCAAATCTTTTATAACAGTTCGAGCGTCAGCTGAGCGCTGGGGCCACACCCATAGGAATCTAGAGCAGGAATCCATTGCAACCATGATCTACATGTAAGCCCCATCCGTTTGTAAGGGGCCGCAGTGGTCCAAATAAACACACGCAAGTGGTTTGTCTGATTTTAGCAATGGGTCTGTGCTGGACGTGTTACGGTGGAGCCTTTCATCTGCTGACAGATGTTGCATTTCAAGACATAGTCCTTAGTCTGCTTTGTTAATCCTGCCACCAGAAGCGTTGCTTCAATAAGGAAACAGTCGCTGTTACTCCCGCGTGTGCAGAACCTATACCCTCGTGTGCTGCTAGAATTGAACCTAACCTGCAATCCATATTCGGTATTACTCTATCCCCCACTCAAGGAATCTGAGCAAATGGAACGTTATTTGCATCTAACTTGTAGGAGTACTTGAGTGTAAATCTTTTTGGTAGTGCCGTTTTATTGCTTGTAGCAATAATTGCAACCATAGTCTCCCCGTCTATTCTCGTTTTTGAACGAGTGACTGCAGCTACGGAAGCCTTGCGTACAGCTCCCTTCGCCAGCTAATGAACTCCCTTCAACGTGAACGCCATCACGTTGATGACTCAGTGTGTGTATCACGTGAGCCCTTGGTAGTTTGTTTTTCAACTCCACTACCTGTTCCCATAGCGTTTTGTGCCTAATTGTGCCACCTTTCACATCTTTGAACCCATTTTGTCCCCAGTGGTGTAAGTATTCATTGTATGACTGTACACAGTAAAAGGAATCACACATGATTAGTGTGGGGAATTCTCAATCCATATTTACCAGTGCCAGTAACAGAGCTTTTAATTCTGCCAGCTGTGCCGTGCAGTCTCCTAGAGACTGGGTTTTGTACAACTCGGATGAAACTTTCCATCCTGTATGCGACCTTTAACGATTGCGCTGTATTGCTGTTTGCTGCCATTGGCCAGCAGAGCAGATCCGTCAGTGTAAATTATATATTCATACTGATCTAGAGGCAATATTTAATTAGGGAGAGGATATTCTTGTTTGTATTGCAGGAATGCTTGTGTTTTTAGACTTGAGTCGTACCTGTATTCTACATCTGTTACAGTAAGAGAATTAGCCCATTGTATCCATCTCAGATGTAAGGCTTTAGCATTTGGAACGCTAGCCTTTGTAGCTGCCTCTAAGGCCGGTACTGGGGTTACGACAATTATTCGCTTTCCCTGAGCCAGTGCTCTTTCTCTCACTACAGCATTCTGTACTGCTGTAAGAATTTTTTCTATGGATGCAAAGCGCATCTCAGCATTTGTGTACAAATGTGATTTGTACGCTATTGGTACTGTTTCACCTTCATTATATGTTAAGTAGGTGTATCCTGATTGACCCGCGACTATACGGATTACTAAGTTGCGAACATTTACGTGTGTCTGTAAGTGTTTTGAAGCTATCATATCTCCTTGTAGGGAACGAAGGATATCTGTGTGTCCCTGTGTCCATTGTCTAACTGAAAAGTCAGGTTTTATTAAATCATAGAAAGGTTTAACTCTTTCTGCGTAATCCAAAATGTATGTTCTGCCAAAGTTCAGGAACCCCAGTATTGATTGTAAATTTTTTAATGATTTAGGAGGTTGTAGCAGTGCACACTTTTCTAAAACGTTAGCTGCTAAGCTTTGCCCTTCACTTGAAAGCTCATATCCCAGAAAAAGGACATGGAGGTGTGCTATCTTTGATTTCTTAAAATTACATTTGTAGCCCTCAGATGCAAATCCCAATATTATGGTATTTATTCTGTTCAAGTGTTCCTCGAGGACATCATCCGTAAGATAAATATCATCCACGTAGGACAATGTCTCTTCAGCCAGATTTTGAAGTAATTCAGTTACTCTGGCCGAAAATAACTCCGGGCTGTTCTTATACCCCTCGGGAGTCTACAAAATTGACGCTGGGAACCTAACGCGGAAAATGCGGTTAAATACCTGCTTTCAGGTGCTATATTTTGGCAAAAAAATCCATTTGAGATATCTAGTGTCGTTTTGTATTTTTTCCGCACAATGTTATTCATTAGTGCGGCACTGTGTGCATTTTGTACTGCAAATGTCTTTGTGCAAGTGTTTAGATGTCTGTAATCTAAAACTAGACGATATGAGTTGTCAGGTTTCATTACGGGAAACAAAGGATTATTCATTTGAGAGGTGTAAGTTTCAATCACCCCTTGATATTCAAGTTGATCTAGGATCTCCCTGACCTGTTTTTTAGCTTCCTGCTTTATTGGATATTGCCTCTGTGGAGTCGGAGTATTTTTTAATGGAATTATGTGGTGGGTTGAATCCTCATCCCACCCAACATGGTTTTTATATAATGCCGGGGCAAGGGCTACCACCCACTCCCGTGCATATGTATATTTGAGATATTTGGGAACAGTGTCGGAAAATGCTGGTAAGATTACTATTTCTCCCCTAGGGCAGTCCATGACGAATGCTGGCGGCCAATCTTGTTCAGCTAATAAAATGTCATAACCAAACGTCAGGTTCTTCCAAAAGAGACCTCTAACTTTCCTGGGTTTGTCCCCCTCCATTTGGAGTATTATTTCATATAACTTATGCGGGACACTTACCCTAGTATCAGGTGTTTCGACCGTGATATAATCATTCAAGTCCGCTGTCACCAGAAATTCCATCAGGTTCTGGCGAGCTATTGTTACTTCTGCCGCACTGTCTAGCATCGTCAGAGCCCATTCCCCATTCAGTAGTTGAGTCCTCAGAATTCTGGGCATGTCTCATCTTCAGACCTGCAACCTTCTTCTTTTTGAACTGAGGTTTTGGTTTGGCTTTATCTTCTTTTTTGGAAGAATAGTCTTGAGCGTGCTGCTTGTCTCTGGACGCTCTTCTTGTCTTTCTGACCGTCCTTCCCTTTCGGAGTTTTTCGCCGAACCCTGAAAGGAACGAGAGGAACGTGTATCAGTATCCTGATACCTGTCTGGTTTTCTAATATTGTCCCTATTCCTAAGGTTATACCTCCTTTCGGAGGACTCCTGTGGAGGAGATCTACCTCTGGATTGAGATCTGTTTTCTTTATTTTTCTGTTTTTTGTTATTTTCCCACTTCTTTTCGAAGAAGCAGGTGCCTGCTTACCGGTGTCCTTCTCGGGACTACCCATCAGTTGGGGTTTTAATGCTTTCCCACCCAAACTGTCTCTGCCCAATTCTGCATACGCAGTCTCAATTATTTTTGGTAATTCATGTTCCTGTTGTAAAGGACCGAACTCCCTTAGGCGTTGACGAATTGTCACTGATGCTGCTTCCCCTTTAATATTTGCTAATATTATGGCTGATACCTGGGCATAATTACCCAGTAATTTAATCCCTAAGTTCAGAGCCGGTTCTGCTCTGTACTCATTTTGTATTTGTCTTAATACATCTGGTATTACTGCTAATGACGGGATACCATGTGTTCTGGTATATATGGCAGCAAAAACTGTACCCCAAGAGGTACAATCCTCTATCTGTGGTGTTATCCCCATGGGCAAGCAGATTGTCAGCATTCTGTGTTTTTCATACAGGCTAGTATTCGGGAATACTGCTTCTAGCTGTGTTATTTTTTGAGCTACCCAGAATGGCATTTGTTCACGTTTCACGGGCATTTTACCCATTACTGCTTGTAAAGTTTATGGTGTGATTTTAGTTGCTGTATTTTGACCTGTATTTGTGTTTGTTGTAACCGTTGCCGGCTGGACTGTAAGTGTCCTCATGATGAACTGTGTCATGTTTCTGTAAAGTTTTATCAGTTCTTTGTGAAGTATAAGTAAGTCTCCTCCTGGCATGACTTCAATGTCAGGATGTGGTGTGTAGGCTGCTAATACTGGCCATGTCGCTTCTTCTCTTCCGAGCGGACCGAGTCTTACTTTATTTCTTGTATGGGGGAGGGCGCCTTTAAACCAGTATAAAGGTTCCTTGTAGGTTAGTGGAACTTCAATGCCCTCATAGGGATAATATTCTTCCGGTATTCCACTTTCTGTGTAGAAGTGAAATGTTTTTGTTCTTGCATTTGCAACTGGGAATGTAACCCATGAATAGAATACCTCTGTTTTAAATTATTCGTGTGCATTAATCATGAAAGCTACTGGTCCACCCCTGGATGTTAGACCGTGTGTACCTAGTTTTATGGTAACGGCATTTCTAACATTTTCTGCAATTGAAATTGCATCTGCGTCTTCATCGTCTGCTAAGAGATTTAGTTCTTGCGTAACTCTATCCAGGTTTCCTATTTCTTCAGTCATTGCTTTAGAGAAGAAGAGCTTTTCAAGGAAACTAAGATAAGGTGTTTTGCACAATTTAGGAACAAAGTGTCCTTCAAGCTTGATTAACCAACAGCCAATAAATAGGATTTTGCCTACTCAGCTGTGGTGGAGTTTGTGCCCACCCACTCCAGACGTCTCTGGGGAGTTGTGAGTAGGGGTCTCTGAGACTAGGACGACTGAACTACTCAGATTCTACTGTTAAATAAGTACCCAACCAACGTTGGCGGCGCTATGTCATGTAGTTCCTATAAAACCTATACAGGATCTGCGCGTTCGGACAGCATACACTGTAGGATTGGTGTCAGACTGATTCTGAACACCGGGTATGTTGGCCTTTTGTACCAGCTAGCTCACAGTGCCACTAGAATTTCCTCTTACCAAGGAGAGAATAGTTCTTGGCAACCATCGAACATGACAACCCTGATCCCTCAGGACCGTGGAAACAATATAATACTTTCCGCTCAGTCACTCGTGCTTACTTAGTCTGTCTTAGAGAGATACACAGAATAAACAGGCTGGGCGTTTTCAATAAGTATTTATTGAACAGTTGTTAATCTGGTGTAAAATAGATGAGCTGCAACAACAGTTAGACAGTAGCAGATATATAGGATTAGAAGCACTATGAAAGTAAACGGATCGTAAAGCTCTACCATCTTGCAGTAATCATGAATACATACAAGTACATAAAACACATGATAATAAAAAGATGCGTACTCCTACGATGTCTCCCTAACTAGATATACCTAAGTGTGCCTAGCATGTGTGTAGGTGTTAAGCCAAGAATCCCTCTAGGATAAAGTCAACCCCATTACCTGAAGTGAGAGACTGTGGAACCCCATCTTGGTCTCGAGCTGGACACCCCGCGAGGGATGTTAGACCACTGCGTGCTGGAGTGTCTGCATGCAGGAACCTCAGCGTCTCTGGTCAGTGTGTCTGCCGGGAAGTCCTGATCTCCTCTGTCTATCTTAGCAAGATGTGATGTATATATACCCATAGGTCTCCCCAGGGGTCCTACCTCGCTGTATTACTGTGTCGGACTAAGGATGACGTTGGGCATGAACTTTATACATAGATATTATACAGGAGATGTTAGTCCTGCTGTGCTTCCGAGAATGCTCATGCATAATGTATGAGATTTCAAACTAGGGAAAACCCGCGTTCTGAATGCAGTGTTGTATCTAGGTAAAAGTTAAGTCCCTGTAAACTGTTATAAGTGCAATGTAGGGAAGAATATAGGTGAAGGGTTATGAAGTTACCTGGGCCTATATTATGGTACCTATATGGAATATAACAGTGCAGAGTACAATAGAATGGCGTAGAGTACAGTGACATAGAGTGCAATGGTGTAGAGTGCAGTGGCTTAAAGTGTTGCAGAGTAAAGTACGGTGGTGTAGAGTGCAGTGGTGCAGAGTAGATTGGCATAGAGTGCAATGGCGTAGAGTGCATTATTTTGAGTAAAGCAGTGTATAGTGCATTGTCATAAAGTGCAGTGATGCAGAGTAGAGTGGAGTGGCACAGAGTGGCGCAGAGTGGAGTGGTGCTGAGTGGAGTGGCACTGAGTGCAATGGTGCCAAGTGCAGTGGCGTTGAGTGCAGTGGCATAGAGTCTATTGTGTCAGAGTAGAATGGAGTGGTGCATGGTAGAGTACAGTGGCGTAAATTAGAGTGGCATAGAATGCAGAGTGGATTACAGTGGCGTAGAGTGATTTGGCATAGAGTGTACTGGCATAGTGTGGTAGCACACTGTCATTAGGGACAACACAACTTTAATTGAAATGACCATTACATTTGCACAGACATACAGTTTTACTGCTAAAAGTATACAGCACACAAACAATAATGTGCGGATCTGTCATAACTGAGGGTATTGATTTGTTTTGCTCATATTAAAATATTTGTTTACACCACACTTCAGAATTACTAGAAAATGTGCTTCATTTGTGCTTTTCTAATTCTGATATATTCTGATATATCTACACAGTTCATTTACAGAGATTTACATTTTGTTGTGTGCTAAAAAAAATAACATTGTATAGCCTTCTTCAAGCACTCCCCCAGTACCCAGCATGATTGTCACATACATTCTTTCACTTTGAAGTCAGAGAAAGAAAAGCAAACACCAAGCTCACTGGAACACAGTGCCTCATTTGACCTCTGTCTTTGAAAGCACAGCAAATGTGGCAATATAAGAACAAAATGTAAAGGCCTGTTTACAGAAATCCAGTACTGGTAGAAAAATACAGTAAATAGGGTTTGGGCAAGGGAAGGTACCAACTCAAGGTGGACAGCCTAAACAAATAGAGCCAGCAAACAGAAAACAAGTAAATGTGAGTTACAAAGCCAACGGTAAGCAATGGGTGGAATGTATTCCCAGGAAAGCATTCTGAATGCCCCCGAGATGTCGCTAGCAAACCCGACAGCTGCGCTATCTGGGCGGTCTTGACCTGAAAAAATTAAGTTGCCCACTTACACTAACAACCATCAAACTGAAAGGTTCAATGCAAGGTTATTTAAGGTTATTTAAGAAAATTTAAATGCATATACACTAATTTCTCATTGTTGTCACAGATTTGCACGTAATTATTGTTAATGGTCCTAAAAATTGATAACCCTTTAATTACCTTGGCTTGACTTCCCAAGCTTTCTCTAGAGATATTAGGTTTTGATTTTTGTACATATTCCAGCAAGTCGATGTCATTGGTGGCCTCACTCTTGCAGTGTTGCATTCAGGACCGGAATGGGAATCAAAAGGAGCCCTGCACAAATGTTCTCCTTATTTGCAGAATGTTCTGCAATAGAGGAGATTACACTGTGCTGAATGAAGATTTAAACAGCCCCTTTCTCCATGAATCCATGCCAGAATGTATCAAACTGACAAATGTGTTTACCTGAAACACACTGCATTTAATTATGACATCTGCGTAAATTTAATACTGATTCCTTAATCTTGTTGCTTTTCACTCTTTAATCAGAACACTTAATCAAATAATTGTCTAATGTATCTAATCAATCAACATGGGGCATTTTTCTTGCTTTTCGTTTAAGAGTTTTATTGGGATATTCCAATGGTACAGATGCATGTAAAATAGTAGTGATTGAAGAAGCAGGCATAATGCATTCATAGATTTGCATATTTTGCGGTAAAGTGTAGCAGGGTGATGTGACTTTATATAGAGCACTCAGAAAACCGGAACAACGCTATTAAAGCTATTTAAACTAATTGTTAAGGTATCTGGTGCATAAACACGTGTTCCGACCATCAATCGTGATTTTACCCTCAATTAATATTTTGATGGTGATAAATGGAAAGTAACGTTAGTGAATCGTTTTTGTCTCCATTCTGCGGGTGTTGTTAATAGGTAAATTTTAGCATTTTTCATAGGTGGTTACCACCGGTTAAAAATTAGGGATAGTCGCCTGCTTTAAATGACAATGAGCATCATTTCTGATAAGCTTGTAAAAGTTGCTTGTACTAAAACAGGTGCAAAAAAGCCATTTATGCCATTTTGTATGTCTGAGTTGTTAGCGCAGCTGTCTGTATGACTTAATGCAGTATTAAAAAAGTGGCTTTGGATCAGCTCCCTTCAACCATTGGTTTCTTCAGATTAGCATATTTTTGGCATTTCCGTGAGACAGTGCCAATCCCGTTTTTAGGTCTCGCCTAGCGACGCAGCGCATGCGCTGCCCGCTTGGCGAGATCTATTGTCGTCAATTTTTCTTGCGAAGGGGGACGGGAGATGTGCACGCGTACGGACAGGAGATGTGCACGCGCACGGCGTCTCTACTCTGGCGATCTCAGCTTTCACTTTCGCGCGCTCCCACCGCGCTTTCACTTTCGCGCGCTCGATCTCAGCTTTCACTTTTGCGCGCTCAAACAATACCCCCGCTGCACTCGTGACACAGAGTGCTGCGTTTGTAACCAAGGACGCTTTCAGGCTTGTTTTAATTAACGTGCTGGCCTGATCAGCTTTGACTCACCAACAGGACGCTGTCCTTCACGTTGCCCCCGCTGTGCTTAAACACATCAAAAGGACGCTGTCCTTCACGTTGCCTTCGCTACTTGAAATCACTGAAAGGACGCTGTCCTTGAATCTTGCCTTCGCCGCCTTTCAAATCACCAGAAGGACGCTTGTCCTTAATATTGCCCCCGTGGCACTTTCAGCCAACGCTGCGCGCCAGATCAATCTCACAGCCCCACGCCGGCTCTTCACCCGCTCCCGGCCTCACACCGACAAAGCGCGGCTGGGAGCGTTTTACCTGGGGAGTTCTGGCGGTGATGTTTCCTCCTTTGCGGGCTTCCGACGAGACTGGAGCCCTTCTTCTCCGGTACGGCCTCAGTGGAGACGGGCCTCTTGCAGCGCGGTGTCAGTGGAGCCAGGACTTCCTTCCTCCCCTCAAAGGTAACTAGGCACTCTAGCATCATTCTGACGTCATCGTTATGGTACATTACAGATCTGACAACTTTAAAAAAACGTTCAGTGTGTGAAGGAGGAGTAGGGATCAGAAGAGATGAGCCTGTGAAGGGAGTAGGCGCAGAGCCCGTCCCTGCCTTACCAGCCATGGAGGGACACTGGACATGGGGTCACGGAGAGTCCAAGGATAGGCTTTCTTCCTAGCTTCTGTCCCGTCGTCTCACGGTCAGCCTCCAATCCCCAGCCAAGCTCACTATTCCTTTACTTCTATCTACCCCACACCACTCCCTGCCACTATCTCTGCTCTGCCCCCCCTGTCTCTAGGTCGCACTGTGCCCTCCCTGCCCAGTCTCTGTTCGGCCCGCATCCCCTACTCGCTGACACGGTACGCCCATGTGTTATGTGCAGTTGTAACAAAAGTGAGTGAGGCTACATATATTGCAACTCTGTGTGATTAGCTTCTCCACCCCAGAATCTTTGCATTCTGGGACTCGTAGTCCTGGTTTCATATATGGGGATTAAAAAACACCAAGTTCCAGAATGCAAATTTAAAAAACCTAGTCTGGATTGTGGAACAGGTAGCCTCATATAGACATGGGAAATTTGGCAGGGCTGACCAAATGGCTTTGTCTTACGGCTCACCACTTTTACATTTCACCAGCCACCACTGGAGGGAAAGGAGAAGAAAGCATTCACATTTTAATATAAATATTACTACAAAAAGAGAATATACGATATCTATGACAATAAAGCATTAGATGCAACTCAGACCATCTATAAATATGTATGCGTATGTGGCCAAAGTATGCGGATCTGCCTAGCCTTTTTCAATGCACAACTGTAAAAAGCATTTTCAATGCAATAGGTCTCTCATTTATGCGAGTTTGAGCTATTGGCATTGTAAATGACCATCTCTTTTATATATGTTTTGGTTTTTAAAACATAAATAAAAGGCATAGTCATTTACAATGCTAATAGCTTAAACTCTCGCAAATGCGAGACCTATTGCATTGCAAATGCTTGTTGATCAGTACAGAGGAATATTGGTCTCTCACAACATGCTATTGACTATTTAATATACCAAACTGCCCCCTAGGTTGTGATTGCAGTGCAATATTTGGGGGGCCACTGCCACCAATACCAACACCATCAATACCACCACCACAACACTAATGCCACCATCAATAACATCCCCAACACTGCCACCAGTAACACACCACCACCATTGCCGTACACCAATAAACACACTACCACTTTTGCCACTCCAAGAAATTAGCAATTCCCCTATCACCAACATAACGCTATTTGGATACTATTGTACCTATCTAAACCTATTTTTAAGATATCTGGTGCATAAACACGTACTTCGACCATCAAGCGTGATTTTTTCCTCAAATAATATTTTGATGGTAATAAATGAGGTGGAAATTTCACAAATCGTTTTTGTCTCCATTCTGCAGGTGTTAGTAAGTAACTTTTAACATTTTCCGTAGGTAGTTACCACCAGTTAAAAACTAGGGATAATCGCCTGCTTTAAATGCTAGTGAGCATGATTTGTGCTTAGCTTGTGTTAGATGCTAGTCTCAAACCAGGTGCAAAAAGCCATGTACGCCAATTTTTAGGTCTGGGTTGTTAACACAGCTGTCAATACGACTTATTGTTTACAATATACAAGAGTGGGTTTGGATCAGTCCCCCCTTCAACCACTGACGTATTCAGATTATGACATTGTAAATCCCATTTTAGATCGGCCCAGAGGAATATTGGTCTCTCACATCATGCTGTTGGCTATTTAATATATCAAACTGCTTCCTATGGAGTGCTTGCTGTGCAATGCATGGGGGGCCACTGCCACCAATACCAACACCATCAATACCACCACCACAACACTAATGCCACCATCAATAACACCCCCAACACTGCCACCAGTAACACACCACCACCATTGCCGCACACCAATAAACCCACTACCACTATTGCCACTCCAAGAAATCATCAATTCCCCTATCACAAACATAACGCTATTTGGATACTATTGTACCTATCTAAACCTATTTTTAAGATATCTGGAGCATAAACACGTACTCCGACCATTAAGCATGATTTTTTCCTCAAATAATATTTTGATGATAATAAATGAGGTGGAAATTTCACAAATCATTTTTGTCTCCATTCTGCAGGTGTTAGTAAGTAACTTTTACCATTTTAAATAGGTAGTTACCACCAGTTGTTAACACAGCTGTCAATACGACTTATTGCTTACAATTTACAAGAGTGGGCTTTGGATCAGTCCCCCTTTCAACCACTGACGTATTCAGATTATGACATTGTAAATCCCATTTTAGATAAGCCAAGAGGAATATTGGTCTCTCACATCATGCTTATGGCTATTTAATATATCAAACTGCTTCCTATGGAGTGTAATGCATGGGGGACGATTGCTACAAATAACAATACCATCAATACCACCACCACAACACTAATGCCACGACCAGTAGAACCCCAACACTGCAACCAATACCACAACCACCATTGTCACGCACCAATAATACCACCACTAATCCTACTCCAATAAATCATCAATATCCTTATCAACACCATATTCAAAAACAATACCGCCAATACCACCTTTAATATCATCAACAATACCACCAAAATCATGTACACCGATAACACCTCCAGCAATACCACCACCACTACCAATACCACCACAATACCATTAATGCCAACACGCCAATCTCACTAACTCCAGCAAAACCACCACACGAGCTACCACAGTGAATACCATCATGACCAAACATAATACATCACCAGTACTTCCATTACCACTGCACCAATACCATGAGCTCCAATTCGACCAAGAATCCCACAACCACCACCAATAAATCAATACCACCACCACTAACAGCACCACCACCAAATATTGGCAAAGACAACAGACTACATTGTAATGTGCCATGATATGGAAACATCATTTCCGCATGCCTGTGTTTACATTTGTTATCACATTTAACAAAGACCTATTGGCTTTGCCAATGTGTGTTATACTTTGTGCTTGGATCAAAGTGATTTATCTGTGTTAATATAGCCCACCAGAACTTGCTTTATTGAAATTTTAATGGTCAAAAGTTTGGGTTGTTGTGCCAGGATGAAAGTCTGTGACTTGCTGGTATCTGAGCATATTCTCAGGCCGACTGACGTTTCTCACATGATCTATCTTACCTGAGGTGTCTTAGATATTTCAATAAAGTTAATTTAAGTGTGAGGTAATGGTAATTTCCTACTGTTGAGTCATACTTTGAACATAATAGCATGTTTCGATGGTATTCTTTCGTTTGTTTATTCAATTGATTTGATTTTTGTGGCCATATCTTCATGCCTATCTCTTGAGAAGCTGATGCTGAGTTATAGGCAAGAAAACTAAATCTTAGGGTATTGTTAGAAACCTCTAGACCTCAGTAAGAGTATGATGAGAACCAGCGTGTTGACTTGGACCAGCTCGACAATTTGTAAACTTCTGTTTTACCAAATACCTTTGAAGAGGGATTGGAGGTTATGATCTCATTAAGTCTCAATTGAGCATAATCTTGCTTGCGCTTTTGAACCTTTGGGCAAAATATTTCTGTCTTGTCAACAAATGAGCTAAACGTCTGGTTAGAGATAATGGAATATCACCCACATTCCAAAATGTGTCAGAAACATTTGCAATCATAAAACAAAATTAATTAAAAGATATATGGAGTAGAGGTCAGGTATGTAGTTCTGGTCCATCAAGCTCTTAAAGATATCAGCCTAAGAAGTCCTTGGCATATGGAGAGGAAAATGCCACTAGATGTCAATGCACGTTTAGTTTGATGTGCGTCTTACAGATGTATATGCTGTAAATAATAATGTGTTTATTGGAGGAATACATCAAACTCCTAGGCATGCTTGCTTATGTAAGATATGACAGTTTACTTGTCTGCGTGTCTCCACGTTAACCTATGTCCAATAATATGCACTGTTTTTCTTTGTTGATATGTTTAAAATCTGTACAAATAAAAAGAAATTAAAGATATCCATTACCAGTGTGGTGGTAATCCTCCAAGACAAATATTGCAACCAAAATTACTGATACTGTAGTATCAGTTATTTTGGAATGAGAAATTACTTTCTAATTTCAAAATAGATCCTGACTGTCCAGTTAAAAAATGAGCAATTTGCTTGGGAATTGGAAATATCACACCTAGTACCTGTGGTAATTTCCCATTCTTGTATGGTTTCTCACCAAGAGATTTCTTCAGGCGTAACCTTGTGAAATGTCTAAGGGAGAGGATTAGGCAATGCCGTTTACCAATGGGAGTTGTAATGCCAGCTGGCATAACCCGTTAGAAGCCAGATCAGGATTCCATCAACGCTTGTAATGGAGGCCAAAGCTATCTAATCTTCATAAAGCACCCTCACTAGAAAGGGCTAAGGATTTCAGAACTTAGTCACGCCCACAGCGGTATTGATCCAGCGGAAGCCCCTCCCAGGGTTGAATTATTTCACAACAAACAGGCCTATATACATTTTATTCAAAAATGTTCATCCACACTCCCTGGAAGCTCCGCTGGGGGTCAAGTTTTATCATTCACTTAAGTTCTGATTAGCTATGTCCCTATAACCACAAATCAGGTTAAATTGACAATATTCACTGCCTAACTAATCTTCACGAATCCACACTCTTCCTCTGGTCGATGGACCATTAGTTGAGTTAGTTGATGGTGATATTAACAACTTCTTAACTTATGCACAGCTCTTAGTGAAATGACCACAGACTCTGAGTAAGATTTATAAGCTTTATCCAAATTTTCAGTCATAAAGTTGAATGCTCGTTTATTACAGATTCACAGTGCAAATTCCATCATTCTTCAATGGGAGAGAGAGAAATTTCATTTAGCAAAATACATTCAATTACACAACCTCATTCAACAAAAATAAAATGCATAAGAGTGGATAGATGTAGAGACAAAAGGCACATATCAACATACATTTGCAAAGAAATATGCAAATTTGAGATAGAATATCATTTACCTAATAAGAGAAGACCAGAAAACCAACCCCCTGGCCACAGGAATCTTGGAGGTCCCCTAACTTAGGATCAGGAGACAAAGACTAAAGGACAGGATCAGGACAGGACCAATACTTACTAGGCTCTTCTACAAACCCGACGCACCAGGGTGATTCCCTCTCTCACACTCTCTCCCTCCTCGATATTCTTCCGCAAATCTTCGAATCTAATCAGGCTGCCGTTTCGGATCTGAATCTTCCCAGTCTGCTCTCGCCTCTGTCTCTCTCTATATGATGCTCTCTCCCGATGCAGCATACCCGTCTCTCTCTCAGCGTCGATGAGCGATCGATCAATCTTTCTGACTTAACTCAACTTACTCTAGTTATAGTCTTTATTTCTACATGTCCCACCCTCAAGAGTTGCAAATTTCACTAAAATACGGAATACGATTGGACGGGGGTAGGGGAGTTTTCATCACACCATACTGACATATTCATTTCTATTAAGACATTTATTGTTAGCTAGCCCTTCCCCTTTAGCTCATTCATATTGTCCACTTCCCATGCATATATTGTTGCCATCTGCAATAATTTATTCAATACAAACTACATAGACGAATGATACATGTCTTCTTTTTCTCATGTCTTCTGTCCTTGATTCTTGGCAGTCATTCAGCTCTTTCGGTCACCGGGTCACATCATGGACTCTCTGAGCATGCGCAACTTTTGGTCATCCATCGCCATTTTCTTTTTCTGTCAAGCTCTTAGCAGGCCTGAATGCACACTATTAATAAAAGAATCATAAACAGATGTTATTTTCTTATACATATAATTCTCACTGTTCACCACCCACTTCTACTCTATCCCATGTTGTTTTCATCTCTTTTAGGCAAAAGCGTTAACAACAGCAGATTTCTTTTAAATTCAAGCAAGCAGATGCCAGGCATGCGGTACCTCAAGACCACATGTTAGCTTTTCTTGCGCATGCGCGAGGTTTTCCCTCTCAAAGCGAGTTAGTCACGTTATCTCTACGTAATTCAGTTTTGCACATGCGCAAAGCGTTTTTCGCAAATTAAAGCGGGTTTTAGTCGCGTTGCTTTTCATTCTCCATTAATTTAAGCATGCGTAAGCTTCTCTCCCCATGTGTCGGTGTCTGGTGTATATTAGTTTCCTCTTTTCTACAGTTTTAACGATTAGTAAAAGTTAATGGAGGATTTCTTCGAGCAAGTTTCATTTTCTCGAATCCTTGCTCCATCAATCCCCCCTCTGATGGCATTTTTGAGCCATCATAAAATACCCATCATTACCAAGTGCCAACTTTAATTCATTACATTTTAGTGTCTTCCTCTCTTTCTACTAATTCTTCAGGTTTCTTTTTCATGTAAAATTCTTTCATTTTTTCATATAAACTTCCTTTCATTTCTTCTAGCTCAATCTCTTCCCTTTTTCTCTTTCTTCCCATTCTCTTATTCTTTATTTCTGTCAACATTCTTTCTCTTGTTTTACTCTTGCAACATCTATATGTCAACATTATTATCAGAGCTATTATTGCTATTGAAATTACAGGTATTAGGATCTTCCCTAATAGACTATTCCCTAAAGTGGAAAACCAACTACCTTTTGCAGAAATGCTTTTACTAAGTCTTTCCCAGACACCGTCAACCTCTAGTTGGGTCAAATCTTCATGAATCTTTGTAATGTTCTTAATATATCCCTCAATACCTTTACTTTTGTCAGGGATATATGTACAGCAATGTTGGACTTTCAACATGCCACAGACTCCGCCCTTTTTTGCCAATAATATATCAAGAGCAAGTCGATTTTGCAAAACCATAGATCTAATTGCAACCATTTCGGTATTAATCATTAAGAATCCCCCAGCAGTATCTGTTGACAGACGATCTACTATTGTTGACAACTTTCGTATTTTATGTGAATTCAGTGTGACTCCAACTGTCGGTATCAGTGCTCCAAATATGTCACCTACTACTTCTGAAAAGCTTGTTCTTTTAGTTCGTTTTAGTCCTTGACTTACTGCATCCATTTCATTCTTCTTAGTAATGTGATATACCTTTGGAAATACTATTCCAATATAACAACTACCATACCATCGCGTGGGCAACCTATAATAGGCATTTTTACCACACACGTAATAAATCCCTGGAAAAACGGGATCAGATCCACCTTTTAGTCCCCATCCCCCTATTATTAGGAAGGTATGTTCACATTCACTAGAACCAATGAAAATGTTGTTATAGTCCGTTTTTAATCTATGCAGACAGAATTTCCCCAATTTCGACAAATCTAGGGACATTGCAGCATGAGTCTCGCCTTTCTTATAGTCCCCTTCCTTATTAGCCCATGGAGGTACATGTGACTTCTGTTCAACAGCCTTCTTTTGGAAATCCTGCCTTCTTTCTTCTACTAAATTTAGAAAATCTTTTTCTTCATCACGCAAAATACATGTTAGATTATTCTTATGAGCATATGTTATGTCTAGTGGGTTTGTTGTTAAGAAGAACTCACCCATGAATTCTGCATCTTTAGCACTAAGCACTGGGTTCAGGTTCCTTCGAATAGGGATTTCTGAAAATACTAAATCCATATTCGAATAATAATACTGCAATTTGCCTGTTACATAGAACAAACTGGACACAACACTACATGACACACCATATGTTAAAGGAAGATGGTGATATGTCACCCCCTCCGAGACAGACAAAGGTAATTTCATGCAAACATAACAATCACTCACATCCATTGTATCTACGTATTCATAAAGAAGTTTAGTAAATACATTTAGTGACGAATCACTATTTGACTTGTCATGACGATACATGCTCTCATCCATTTGCTCTAAATTTGTGGTAGTTGTTCTTTTAGTAACTGCATTCACTCAATCACTTGTATTAGTGTTATTTCTGTTATTATTTACCATCAAAATAGGTATCACAACAGTTAGTAACAACCACATTAACATTATTATCAAAACACTGCACAAACAACATTTAACACATCTTCGTTTTAAACTAGATTTCGAATGCTCAGTCACTTTCGTTTCTGCCATTTTTAGTGTTCTAAAATTGACCTATATCTAAGTTATTTCTTCTAAATTCTAAATATTTTCTAAAAACTTAAAATATTAAAAATATAAAATCTTTGTGTGATCCCACACTTCAAGAGCCTTCTGTCCTTGTTCCCCTTTGTCTTTATTTTCTTTTTCTTCTTTGGTTTCTTTGATTCTTTTCTTTATTTATTTGTCAATTTCCACCCTTTGTGTCAAAGTCTTTTTCCTTTAAGGTGGTCTCAATTTGCTTTCATCAATTCCTTCAATAGCAACACCTTCTTGTTCTTCAATCAGATCAAGATTCTCAAAGTCCTCGAGGATGGTATATGTCCATTCAGGAGCCTTATATTTTCTGCGCGGAATTCTCACTCTTTTTAATTTTCGTAAAGATTTTCTACTTGGATGTTCTTGTTCAGTTTGACTTGATATTTCATTTACTTGTTCTAGTTCTTTCCCTGTTTTTCTTCTCAAAACATATCTCAGTCCTTTTACTCCACTTGGCCAGTGATCACCTTTTCTGATTCTCTTTGTTTGCACTGCCTTTTCACCTTCTTCGCCAATTTCTAATGTTCGTTTGTTTTCTCTTTCTTTTAACTGAGCTTGTTCTGGACTTTCTGATCTTTCTCTTTCTGTTGATTGAATTTGTTCTTGATCTTTAAATCCTTCTTTTTCTAATTCTAATTGAGCTTGATCTGTATTCTCTGTAGTAGATTCTCCTGTTGACTGAATTTGTTCTGAACCTGTCAGTCTTTCTTCTTCTTCTTCTGGTTGAGCTTGATCTGGATCTTCTGTTTCAATTTGTTCTGGTCTGTCAATCTCTTGGTCTTCCTCGGCCTTTACAACAGCCTCTTAAGACCCAGTAACTGGTGCCCACCCTACTTGACTCATACTTGGTTGTTCATCATCAATGCGTTCTTCAGAGTCTGTTTCTCCGATTTCTTCGACTTCACAACTTTCAGCGTCTGGTTCTTCTCTTTGTTCTACCAGTTGCTGCTCTTGTCGTTCAGGTGGACTTGGGACTCTTTTGGTATGACTGGCATGGATCCAGTTTGGCAAGCCAGCACACTTCACTGCTGTTGTTGTGACCAATATAACTTGATGAGGTCCTTTCCACCTGGGTTCTAAGCACGATTTTCTTGTGTGCTTCTTTACCACAACCCAGTCTCCTGGACATAAATCATGAGCTTGATTCGGCTGTGCTGCAGTTGCATCTTCTCCAACCTGGTGAGACACAGAACGTACCAGATCAGCTAGTCCTTTACAATAGTCCAACACTAGATCATCAGTTATAGTCATCAGTTTGTTTCCAGGTACAAATGCTTGTCTGATTGCTCTTCCCATGAGAATTTCATGAGGACTCAAGCCCGTCCTTCTGTCAGGGATGCTTCTAAGGCTCATTAATACAAGGGGCAAAGCATCAGGCCATTTCAGTGAAGTGGATGCACACACCTTCCCTAACCTGGATTTTATTGTGCCATTTAGCTGCTCAACCACTCCAGATGCTTCTGGTCGATAGGCACAATGTAGTTTCTGCTCAACTTTGAAAGCTGTACAAATTAATCGAATTATCTCATTGTTAAAATGAGGTCCTCTATCTGATTCCAAAGTGACTGGAAATCCAAATCTGGGAATGAATTCTCTCAACAGTAGTTTGGCAACTGTGAGACTGTCATTCCTCCTCGTGGGATAAGCTTTCACCCAACGAGAAAACAGACACACAATGACAAGGACATACTTCAGACCGTTGCACGGCAGCAGCTCTATGAAGACAAGTTGCAGTCTTGTAAATGGTCCCTCTGCCTTTCCGATTTTTCCCCAACTGACAAATGTTTTTCTACCTGGGTTCTGTTGTTGACATCTCAAGCATCTCTGGCAGAGACTCTCTGCAATGAGCCTAAACTTGGGATTGTACCATGTCTGCCTGAAGTGTCTAATCATGGCATCCCTCCCAATGTGTGTAGCGCCATGATATACTCTTGCCATTTGTGATAGTAAACTGTCTGGCATTATCGGTCTACCATCTGGACACACCCATACTTCATCATCTGCTCTTCTTGTGCAACCTGTGTTGATGCAGAATTCTTTTTCTTTTACATCTGCCTCATCCTGTAACTGTCTAACTTCATCCCATGTTTCAAAAGCAAAGAAAAACATTAGTTGGCAATTGGTAACTTCTTTTTCCAACCCTCTGTTTAAAGACATTGTATTTTGAGCACAAAATTGTGCAACTTGGTCAGCATATTTGTTGCCTTGTGTCATATAATCATTTCCTGACTTATGTGCGGCACATTTGACCACTGCAATTTCTTTTGGCAATTGTATTGCTTTCAAAAGTTCTTTGACATTTTTACTATTCTTGATAGGAGAACCTGAAGAAGTCAGAAATCCCCTTTGCATCCATAATTGGCCAAAATCATGCACAACCCCAAAACCATATTGACTATCCGTGAATATGGTTATTCTAAATTTTTTACCAATTGTGCATGCTTTTGTTAAAGCTATCAATTCGGCAATTTGTGCAGACTTGACTCCTCTTAAACAGGATGCTTCTAGAATAGCAGATACAGTACATACAGCATAGGCAGAACTCAGTTCTCCATCTTGTTTTCGCAAGCATGACCCATCAACAAACAATACATAGTCTGATTCTTCCAATGGGACATCAAAGATATCCGGTCTGGGCTTTGTACACATTTCTGTCACATCCAAGCAATCATGATCAGCCTCCTCTTTTATTTCCTCACAGTATGGATCTGGCAGCAAGGTTGCTGGATTTACTGTGGTGCATCTTATCACACTTACATTTTCAGCACCCAGGATCACTCTTTCATACTTAGTCAGCCGACTAGGGGTCAAGTGCTGAGTACGAGTCCTTGTTAAAAGGATCTCGACTGAATGTGGCACATACACTTTTAGGGAAGTCCCATTACAATTGATTCACTCTGCTCCAGACTCACACAGGTAGCAGCTACTGTTTTTAAGCAGCCAGGCAATGCCGCAGCCACTGGATCCAGAGTGGCAGAAAAATATGCCACTGGACGTTGTGACAATCCATGTCTTTGTGTCAACACTGAAGGTGCACATCCTTCTCTCTCACAACAGAACAAAACAAATTCTTTCGTATAATCAGGCATTCCTAACGCTGGTGCTTGACACAAGCAATCTCTCAATTTTATGAATGCATCCTCACTTTCATCATCCCATTCAATCGGATCTATCACATCCTTTTGTGTCAATCTTAGTAAAGGCGTTGAAAGCAATGAAAATCCACTGACGACAATATCCAATCACTCCCAAAAACATTTGTACTTCTTTCTTAGTTTTAGGCAGACTCATTTGTCGAATCACTTTTATATTCTCTGGTGTCACTTTCCTGACTCCCTTTTCTATCTTGTGTCCTAAATACTGGACTTCTTGTTGGCAAAACTGCAATTTTTCTGGTGACACCTTGTGTCCACCTTCTGCCAAGTGGTTCAGTAAGGCAATTGTGTCAGTGACACAAGCCTCTCGTGTCTTTGATGCCACTAATAGGTCATCAATGTATTGAACCAAAACTGAATTTGCTGGCATAACCAATGTTTCCAAACACTTTTTCAGGATCTGATTGAAAATTGAGGGACTCTCTGTGTACCCTTGAGGAACCCGACTCCATGCCAAAACACGGTCTCCGAACCGGAATGCGAAGAGATATTGGCTATCCTGGTGTAACGGGATCGAAAAAAATGCTTGGCACAAATCAATCACTGTGTACCAATGTGCATCACAAGGTATCTGATAAAGGATCATACTCACTAAACAGAGAAGCACTAACATCTAAAAAACATAGGTCAAGAAAGTCCTACAAGGGAAAGTCTTTAATTTCTTAATACTGCCCTCACACACTTTGCAGTGTCATGCTTCATCATTGGGCCGCATCATACGTCCAGGCGCAGACCAACGCACTGGACGGAGCGCATTATTTTTTTGTAAAAAATGATGAAGAGTGTGAAAAAGGGGCAGAAAAGCAAAAAGACAGATTAAGGAAAAGCAAATTAGAGGAAGGAATATTCCCTCAAAAAGGGATCTAAAGTGCAGGAAAATATAGATTAAAACTACCTAGGAAAACACCACAATTTGTTTTAATTATTCCCGTGTTCCCTTGGTAGGATTAAAAATTAACATGAAGGGGAACTACAGGGGAGGTAACGACCCCTATGCCCCTACTGCATAAACCAACATGTTTCTGCCATTAGAATGTGCCTCTATAGAATATTGCCCCCTTTTTCACACTCTTCATCATTTTTTACAAAAAAATAATGCGCTCCGTCCAGTGCGTTGGTCTGCGCCTGGACGAATGATGCGGCCCAATGATGAAGCATGACACTGCAAAGTGTGTGAGGGCAGTATTAAGAAATTAAAGACTTTTCCTTGTAGGACTTTCTTGACCTATGTTTTTTAGATGTTAGTGCTTCTCTGTTTAGTGAGTATGAACTTGTAGAAGGGGAGTCAGAGAAGGCTCTTTCCCTATTCTCCTTGGTTGTGATTTTGAGATCTGATAAAGGATCACTGCTGGATTTGGTACTACTGGACAACAGGGTACTACTATCTTATTAATTTTCCTTAAATCTTGCACTATCCTATACTTTCCACTAGGCTTTTTAAGCCCCATGATTGGCAAATTACAAGGACTGCCCATTATCTCTCTCAAAATACCTTGTTCAATCATTTGATCAATTACTGGAGCAACTCCAGCTTTTACTTCAGGGCTCATTCTGTATTGGGGTGTGTTTGGATAAATTGCACCTTCTTTCACCATTATTTTAATTGGGTCTACATTTGCCATCAGACCAATTTCTTTTCCTGTAAAATCCCACACATCTGATTTCACTGTGTTTTTCAGCTCATCAGGCAAACCATCTTCAGTAAGAAGTGAAAACATCTCATCCACTTCTGTTCCTTGTTTTGCTGGCATCATTTTGAAAGCAATATCTTCATCAGGTGTTTGGAAAGCAATACCATCAGGCGTACAATAGATGGTGCAGTTCATTTTGCATAACAAATCCCTCCCTAACAAATTCACTGGACTTGAATCACATACCACAAACCGATGCATGTCTTTGAAATTCCCAATATTCACTTCTATTGGTTTAGTGAGTGGGGTTTTTATTTGCTTATTTGAGACTCCTATAACTTCAATCAATCAATCAATCAATCATGTCACTTATAAAGCGCACTACATACCCGCGAGGGTCTCAAGGCGCTGGGGGAAGAGGGGGGTGGTGCTGCTACTGATCGAAGAGCCAGGTCTTGAGGAGTCTTCTGAAGGCCAGTAGGTCTTGGGTCTGTCGGAGGTTGGTGGGGAGGGTGTTCCAGGTCTTGGCGGCGAGGTGGGAGAAGGATCTGCCGCCGGCGGTCGTTTTCCGGATGCGGGGGACTGTGGCGAGGGCGAGGCTGGTCGAGCGGAGCTGGCGGGTGGGGGTGTAGAAGCTGAGTCGTCTGTTGAGGTAGGCTGGTCCGGAGTTGTGGAGTGCTTTGTGTGCGTGGGTGAGGAGCTTGAAGGTTATCCTCTTGTTGACAGGGAGCCAGTGCAGGTCTCTCAGGTGGGGTGTGATGTGGCTGCGTCGGGGGATGTCGAGGATAAGACGTGCAGAGGCGTTCTGGATGCGTTGCAGCCGTCTCAGGAGCTTAGCCATCGTTCCTGCGTAGAGGGCGTTTCCGTAATCCAGCCTGCTGGTGACGAGGGCCTGGGTGACTGTTTTTCTTGTTTCGGTGGGGATCCACTTGAAGATCCTGCGGAGCATTCGGAGGATGTTGAAGCAGGATGAGAAAACGGCGTTGACCTGCTTAGTCATGGAGAGGGTGGGGTCGAGGATGACCCCTAGGTTGCGTACGTGGTCGGTGGGTGGCGGGGCTGTTCCCAGTGATGTTGGCCACCAGGAGTCGTCCCAGGCTGAAGGGTTGGAACCAAGGATGAGGACCTCCGTCTTGTCCGAGTTCAGCTTCAGGCGGCTGGTCCTCATCCATTCGGCGACGGCCTTCATTCCTTCGTGGAGGTGGGCTTTGGCGGTGTGAGGGTCTTTGGTGAGGGAGAGGATCAGCTGGGTGTCGTCGGCGTAGGAGATGATGTTGAGGTTGTGCTGTCGGGCGACGTGGGCGAGGGGTGCCATGTAGATGTTGAACAGCGTTGGGCTGAGGGAGGAGCCTTGGGGTACGCCGCAGATGATCTTGGTGGCCTTGGATCGGAAGGGGGCGAGGCGGACGCTTTGTGTTCTGCCGGAAAGGAAGGATGTGGTCCAGTCCAGGGCCTTCTCTTGGATCCCGGCGTTGTGAAGGCGTGTTCGTAGTGTGTGGTGGCAGACCGTGTCGAAGGCGGCTGATAGGTCCAGGAGGATGAGGGCTGCTGTTTCTCCGTTGTCTAGCAGGGTCCTGATGTCATCGGTGGCGGCAATGAGGGCGGTTTCGGTGCTGTGGTTGCTGCGGAAGCCGGACTGGGAAGGGTCCAGGATGTTGTTCTCCTCGAGGTAGCGGGTCAGTTGGATAGTTTCTCCCGAGAGGGGTAGGTTTAGAATTTCTGCTGCTCTCACAGTAGAACGGGTAGCTTCAGTATCCACTAGAAAAGTGATGTCATTACCTTCCACTTTTCCATCCACAAATGGACCTGAATGATCTACCGCCAAGGATGCGCCAAGCACGCATTCTTCCTCCCCCCTCAGGCACCGTCATTGAGAAGCATATGAATCACTCTCATTACTTTGCATCCAATATTGTTGAATCATTTGTGTATTCTTACCACTCTCTCCACGAAATCCGGTGTTCACACTGTATCTCTGCACTTGAGCGTTCACATGGTTGGGCATAGGGGCTTGTGGCACCTGAAATTGCGGAGTAACTACCTGTTGCTGTTGCTGCTGGTTCACAACCACCTCATTCTGCATCTGTGAATTTAAATTTTGATTTACCCCATTACTCTGTTGAACATTTCTACACTCATCTTCCAATGTCCATGCTTTCCGCACGCATGACAAGGAAACTTATTTTTCGCTTCTTCTCTACTCATTCGTCCTTTTCCTTTATTTCCATTCGATCCTTGACTATTCTGATTCTGATCGCTCATCTGATTGAGAACCAGAATGTGCCTCTTGTTGGTCTGCTAGCTTCACTTGTGCCCACATCATCTTTTCTTTCAGTTTCTTGTGTTTTGCATCAATAACATCACTACAATACTTTGCATACTTCAAAATATCATCAATGGGCTTGCTCTGCCAGCAAAGCATATGCTGCTGAATCATCTGACTAATTTCTGATCTCAGTCCATACACAAACCTATACACAAAATGTCCCATATCATTGTCACCAATATTTTCCAATCCACTATACTGCTTAAATACTTGCAACAGCCTTTCGTAGTACGCGTGTACTGACTCTTTTGGTTCTTGAATTGTTCTATCTATTTTAACCCAATCAATCAAGAAAGTAATCACCTGTTGATACTTTTTCATCACTTCATCTGAAGGCGCACCTGTCCTTGCATCTCTGGGATACTCTTCAGTTGGCCAATCAATAGTAATTTTACATTCTGTCCACAAATCAGTTGGTACCACTATGTCAAACAGGCCATCCAAATCCTTTAATAATACCTTTGAAACTTTCACAAATCTTTCTACCTGCTTGTACCATTCAATTGGTTTCTCTCTCAACCTGGGGAAATCATTTGTAAAAGACAAAATATCCTGTCTTGACCAAGGAACATGAACATATCCTCCACAAGGAACTTCTCTCATTGGACACACTTTCTCAACCTGTTCTGTCTCTCTTAATGGGAATACAGATGTTTCCTTTGTAGCTGCCTCATCCCTTTTCCTTGTTCATCTACCTCTCCATCGGTCTACATCTCCCCATTTCTTCAAAATATACATTCATTCTTTTATCTGTAATCTCCTTCCTGACGCATTAAAACTTTCTAAATCCTTCTCAGTAAATTCTGCTCTATATGGTTTCTGTAATATTTTCGACTTTTCTACGTCTATTCCAAATTCTGAAGCCACTTCTACTGTCCTTTCATGAAGATTCTTTGCTTTCCAGGTTATACTTTTGCACAAAAACAACAATTCATCATCTCCATATGAACCTAATCTGTCTGAGCTTATAGTACCAATAATCATTTCTTCTAAATCCACTTTCAACTTGCCTACATCTATATTTGGTGTTTGGGGTTTTTTCTTGTCTAATCCTTTTGCCCATTCCTCTAGGTCTTCTGGTGAAAATCCTTTAGAGTTCCCTGATACCGGAGTGATATTTGGTTCTTTTCTCCTTGTATTTACTGGTGTAATTCTCTTTGGGGTCTCAGTAACCGTTTCAAGATTAGGGAGATCCAGTAACGAGATATTCGAATCACATTCACTAGTTTGATCTTCTAACATTTCTGCCTCTTTCCTAGCATTATTCTGTGGAACTGTCACTGTTTGTAATCTCGGCATATCTCGTTTATCACCATACAATGGAATAACAGGACCAATTGTTACTGGTACTGTCAAGGCTTCAGCATTCAAACCTAACTGATTTATTTTCTGAATTATCTCTTCTTTTGTCTTATTCAACTCATTCCTTTCTTTTTCCTGTAATACTCGGCTGACTGTTGGATCATATAAAACTTGTGGAACTAATGGAGTTCCCATCATTGGTGCACTTGGAGTTGTATCTCTAGCATTTTCTTGATAACGTGGAGGTCTTTTAACTAAAAGGTCTTCTAATAACTCATCGTCAGATTCTTCACATCCTGTTCCTGTCATACCTATGTGTTACACTTACTCCCTACTTGATCCTCAGCCATCAACATTGGATACAAGCCTTCCGTTGCTACAGCTCTTCTCCATCTTTTCATCTGATCTCCTCTAGTTTCAAATGGATATCTAGGTAAAAACCGTCTATTTATCCTTCTACCTCCTCTGTATTTCTCTCGTTGAAATGCCTCAACTTCCCATTCCTCCAAAGCTTCATACTGCGTTAACCTAGGACTTGGTTCTAATGAATTCATCCGATTTCTCAAATTCTGAAGAATCCTTACATTAAACATACCATGTTCAGGAAAAGCTAGAACACCATCACCTTTCGCATACTCTTCCCAATTTTCCAACCAGACACAAGTATGATATCCTCGTTCCAACATCATAAAGGAAGCAGGCGTGTTAGGGGGTGGCATAAGAATTCCTTCTCTGGTTACTACACACTTATCCTTTTTAAAGAAACTTTTGATTTTATTAATCAACTTCATTCTTCCGATCCCTGTGACTAGTTATTTTCAGCAAGCTAAAACTAGAGACTCTTCCGTATTCTTAAGTATCCTGTTTCCCAACACTCGTTCTATACCAGCGCGACTCACACCAACAGTCCAATCGGAGCTCTCTACTTATTCCCTTCCGCAACCAATACCAGCGCGGTTCTTGTCTACCAGCCAATCAGAGCTTTCAACACACCCACTTGTCTGACCAATGCCAGCGCGGCTCTTTGTGACGTCAGTATTACTCCTACTACTGACCCTCCTTTTACAATCTGCACTTGTTACACGCCCGCTGTCTCAACCAATACCAGTGCGGCTCTTTGTGACGTCAGTATGACTCCTGCTACTGACCCTCCCTTCACAAGGTAATACGACAATGCATTTTCTTTATAATTTTCTGTTAGTTACAACGTAAAAACAGCGCTACTCTGTCTGCCCCACTAATCCAAAGATAGTTTATTCACTTGCTTCAAAGAGAAAGTACTTCCTTCCACTGCGAGTAAAAACCACTGTTTACCCTTCACTTAAGCTTGGGGAGGACCTGTTACTCCTCTAGGGATACTCCTCCTTTGGGTAAGGCCAAAGTTTCACAGGTGGACCCTTCGCTATCACTCACACTCGACTCTTATACGATATAGTCCCTAATATAACACCTACAGCCCTCCGTAGCTTTTAGGTATTATGACGACAGACGAGTAACCTTCTGCAGTGTGATTTCCTTACCACACTCTTCTAAATTCCATTCCCGGGATTCCCAGGTATCTCTGTACCTGTGCTTCCAGACAACATAAAAACGCGACACTAACTCTTTGTGTTAAACATGTAGTTAAAATCAATAATCAAAAATCACCAAACTAATCAATAATAACCATAACTCTGCTACCAGAAAAACTGATCCAGCAGAAGCCCCTCCCAGGGTTGAATTATTTCACAACAAACGGGCCCATATACATTTTATTCAAAAATGTTCATCCACACTCCCTGGAAGCTCCGCTGGGGGTCAAGTTTTATAATTCACTTAAGTTCTGATTAGTTATGTCCCTATAACCACAAATCAGGTTAAATTGACAATATTCACTGTCTAACTAATCTTCACGAATCAACACTCTTCCTCTGGTCGATGGTGATATTAACAACTTCTTAACTAATGCACAGCTCTTAGTGAAATGACCACAGACTCTGAGTAAGATTTATAAGCTTTATCTAAATTTTCAGTCCTAAAGTTTAACGCTCATTTATTACAGATTCACAGTGCAAATTCCATCATTCTTCAATGGGAGAGAGAGAAATTTCATTTAGCAAAATACATTCAATTACACAACCTCATTCAACAAAAATCAAATGCATAAGAGTGGATAGATGTAGAGACAAAAGGCACATATCAACGTACATTTGCAAAGAAATATGCAAATTTGAGATAGAATATCATTTACCTAATAAAAGAAGACCGGAAAACCAACCCCCTGGCCAAAGGAATGGTGGAGGTCCCCTGACTTAGGATCAGGAGACAAAGACTAAAGGACAGGATCAGGACAGGACCAATACTTACTAGGCTCTTCTACAAACCGGACACACCAGGGCGATTCCCTCTCTCACACTCTCTCCCGCCTCGATATTCTTCCGCAAATCTTCGAATCTAATCAGGCTGTCGTTTCGGATCTGAATCTTCCCAGTCTGCTCTCGCCTCTCTCTCTCTCTCTATGATGCTCTCTCCCGATGCAGCATACCCGTCTCTCTCAGCGTCGAAGAGCGATCGATCAATCTGTCTGCCTTAACTCAACTTACTCTAGTTATAGTCTTTATTTCTACATGTCCCACCCTCAAGAGTTGCAAATTTCACTAAAATATGGAATATGATTGGACGGGGGTAGGGAGTTTTCATCACACCATACTGACATATTCATTTCTATTAAGACATTTATTGTTAGCTAGCCCTTCCCCTTTAGCTCATTCATATTGTCCTCTTCCCATGCATATATTGTTGCCATCTGCAATAATTTATTCAATACAGACTACATAGACGAATGATACATGTCTTCTTTTTCTCATGTCTTCTGTCCTTGATTCTTGGCAGTCATTCAGCTCTTTCGGTCACCGGGTCACATCATGGACTCTCTGAGCATTCGCAACTTTTGGTCATCCATCGCCATTTTCTTTTTCTGTCAAGCTCTTAGCAGACCCGAATGCACACTATTAATAAAAGAATCATAAGCAGATGTTATTTTCTTATACATATAATTCTCACTGTTCACCACCCACTTCTACTCTATCCCATGTTGTTATCATCTCTTTTAGGCAAAAGCGTTAACAACAGCAGCTTTCTTTTTAAATTCAAGCAAGCAGATGCCAGGCACGCGGTACCTCAAGACCACATGTTAGCTTTTCTTGCGCATGCGCAAGGTTTTCCCTCTCAAAGCGAGTTAGTCACGTTATCTCTATGTAATTCAGTTTCGCACATGCGCAAAGCGTTTTTCGCAAATTAAAGCGGGTTTTAGTAGTGTTGCTTTTTATTCTCCATTAGTTTAAACATGCGTAAGGTTCTCTCCCCCTGTGTCGGTGTCTGGTGTATATTAGTTTCGTCTTTTCTACAGTTTTAATGATTAGTAAAAGTTAATGTAGGATTTCTTCGAGCAAGTTTCATTTTCTCGAATCCTTGCTCCATCAGTATCACCTCTGATACATTTGAATTACAGGCATTTACTCACTTCAGCATCACAAGTGTGCTATTGGCGGAAGAAATAAAAGGAAGAAATAAAATGAAAGTCCTAGGAGTAAAGATTTGAGTGAATGCATAAAAGACTCAAAGAGTGGCATGTGAGAGCACTGATGACCTTAAGAATTGAAAAACGTTCAGTAAAATCCCTCTCACATTGTTGCCTATCTAGAGCTTCAGAAATGAGCTGGAGCAATGGATATACTACCAGAACAGTAAAGCTTACCACCGCAGTTGTTAAAAATACTTCCTCCTCATTACAAGTAATGGGAAATGGACCTGTACACAAGCGAAGAAGTGATGTAAGTCGAGCAGGACAAATTATTTCAGTATGCCAAGTGGTAATTACACTAGCATTAGGAGACTCTTCTATGTCACAATTAAAAACAAAGAAGAGCATGGATGGAACCATATTTTACATGCTTACTTCAAATCCTCTTCTTTTTTCTTGTCCTAAAAACTAAAATATGGCTAGGCCAGCCATCATAAGACTGACTTCCTTTCAGGAGAGAAATATCTTGAATAAGAGAGTAAAGACCAATGCTCTCTATAACCATTCAAAGCTACAAAGATTAGTCCCGAGGAACGAGAAAAAACAGGATGTTTTCTAAAACAATGGCATTTGATAACTGGACACTATAGTCTAGCAAAATTATGTAGCTATTGTTCCTTGTGTATTCTCACTATTAGAAGCATGGTGTCATTTCCTTGCAGAGATAATATTTAATCTGTACTTCTGTAGTAGCAGAGCTTGTCCTCTCACCTATCCCTAAGAACTGCATGAGTGATGCAAGGGCAGAAGGAATTTCTCTTTGCATGAAAGATGGATTACATTTTCAAAGGCCAAACAACCAGAAGTTAATAACGACAAGGTAAACATTGTTTGAAAGGGTCTAGAACCATCATAGGAGCCAATCCAAATTTCTATTGCTACCTTAATATAATTTTTTCCTGCTTGACATGTAACTTCCAAAACTGGTCAGAAAGAGCAAGAGACTAATATAGTACATCAAAAAGGAACATTGAACAACAAATTAATTACCATTGTTGCAAAAGAACTAAGCTGAATATTCACTTTGGAATAATTCAGAAGTCACTGATCCCATTTTGTGCTGTTACATGAGAAAACGAGAATTGTGAAAGCCAAGATAGCTGCAGAGTGAACATGCTATGCTGTTTAAATAGGGAGTCAATTCAGTGTGCCCCATACTTCCCAACAACAGGGCGATGGATGGAATGCTTGAATTAATCTCAGCCACAGTCAATCGATCTGGGCCTCATTCCAGTCCATCGTTTTTTGCCCACCATGCCACTCTAGACAAATGCAAAAGAAACAATTGATGGACGGAATGCTGGACAATGCAAACATTCACCCCCAGTCACAAGGATCTGGGTTAAATCCATCATTCTTTTGCTCACCACACCACCCCAGTTTGGACCCAGCCATATGCAAATCAGTCTTGACCCTGTTCCTTGTGGGAACAGTCCAGCCCGAACTGCCAAGCCAGGTCCTCCCTGGACCGGAAACAAGCATCCTGGGACCGGTTTCGGGGCATCACCCTTCTTCAGCCAGGCTAGCTTGAATCCAGTGGTGTAGTGAGCACGGGACCCACGTCTGGGCATACCCTTCCCACTTAGGGCGACAAATGCAAAAAAAACAATTGATGGACGGAATGCTGGACAATGCAAACATTCACCCCCAGTCACAAGGATCTGGGTTAAATCCATCATTCTTTTGCTCACCACACCACCCCAGTTTGGACCCAGCCATATGCAAATCAGTCTTGACCCTGTTCCTTGTGGGAACAGTCCAGCCCGAGCTGCCAAGCAAGGTCCTCCCTGGACCGGACACAAGCATCCTGGGACCGGTTTCGGGGCATCACCCTTCTTCAGCCAGGCTAGCTTGAATCCAGTGGTGTAGTGAGCACGGGACCCACGTCTGGGCATTCCCTTCCCACTTAGGGCGACAAATGCAAAAGAAACAATTGATAGACGGAATGCTGGACAATGCAAACATTCACCCCCAGTCACAAGGATCTGGGTTAAATCCATCATTCTTTTACTCACCACACCACCCCAGTTTGGACCCAGCCATATGCAAATCAGTCTTGACCCTGTTCCTTGTGGGAACAGTCCAGCCCGAACTGCCAAGCCAGGTCCTCCCTGGACCGGAAACAAGCATCCTGGGACCGGTTTCGGGGCATCACCCTTCTTCAGCCAGGCTAGCTTGAATCCAGTGGTGTAGTGAGCACGGGACACACGTCTGGGCATACCCTTCCCACTTAGGGCGACAAATGCAAAAGAAACAATTGATGGACGGAATGCTGGACAATGCAAACATTCACCCACAGTCACAAGGATCTGGGTTAAATCCATCATTCTTTTGCTCACCACACCACCTCAGTTTGGACCCAGCCATATGCAAATCAGTCTTGACCCTGTTCCTTGTGGGAACAGTCCAGCCCGAACTGCCAAGCCAGGTCCTCCCTGGACCGGAAACAAGCATCCTGGGACCGGTTTCGGGGCATCACCCTTCTTCAGCCAGGCTAGCTTGAATCCAGTGGTGTAGTGAGCACGGGACCCACGTCTGGGCATACCCTTCCCACTTAGGGCGACAAATGCAAAAGAAACAATTGATGGACGGAATGCTGGACAATGCAAACATTCACCCCCAGTCACAAGGATCTGGGTTAAATCCATCATTCTTTTGCTCACCACACCACCCCAGTTTGGACCCAGCCATATGCAAATCAGTCTTGACCCTGTTCCTTGTGGGAACAGTCCAGCCCGAACTGCCAAGCCAGGTCCTCCCTGGACCGGAAACAAGCATCCTGGGACCGGTTTCGGGGCATCACCCTTCTTCAGCCAGGCTAGCTTGAATCCAGTGGTGTAGTGAGCACGGGACCCACGTCTGGGCATACCCTTCCCACTTAGGGCGACAAATGCAAAAGAAACAATTGATGGACGGAATGCTGGACAATGCAAACATTCACCCCCAGTCACAAGGATCTGGGTTAAATCCATCATTCTTTTGCTCACCACACCACCCCAGTTTGGACCCAGCCATATGCAAATCAGTCTTGACCCTGTTCCTTGTGGGAACAGTCCAGCCCGAACTGCCAAGCCAGGTCCTCCCTGGACCGGAAACAAGCATCCTGGGACCGGTTTCGGGGCATCACCCTTCTTCAGCCAGGCTAGCTTGAATCCAGTGGTGTAGTGAGCACGGGACCCACGTCTGGGCATACCCTTCCCACTTAGGGCGACAAATGCAAAAGAAACAATTGATGGACGGAATGCTGGACAATGCAAACATTCACCCCCAGTCACAAGGATCTGGGTTAAATCCATCATTCTTTTGCTCACCACACCACCCCAGTTTGGACCCAGCCATATGCAAATCAGTCTTGACCCTGTTCCTTGTGGGAACAGTCCAGCCCGAACTGCCAAGCCAGGTCCTCCCTGGACCGGAAACAAGCATCCTGGGACCGGTTTCGGGGCATCACCCTTCTTCAGCCAGGCTAGCTTGAATCCAGTGGTGTAGTGAGCACGGGACCCACGTCTGGGCATACCCTTCCCACTTAGGGCGACAAATGCAAAAGAAACAATTGATGGACGGAATGCTGGACAATGCAAACATTCACCCCCAGTCACAAGGATCTGGGTTAAATCCATCATTCTTTTGCTCACCACACCACCCCAGTTTGGACCCAGCCATATGCAAATCAGTCTTGACCCTGTTCCTTGTGGGAACAGTCCAGCCCGAACTGCCAAGCCAGGTCCTCCCTGGACCGGAAACAAGCATCCTGGGACCGGTTTCGGGGCATCACCCTTCTTCAGCCAGGCTAGCTTGAATCCAGTGGTGTAGTGAGCAGGGGACCCACGTCTGGGCATACCCTTCCCACTTAGGGCGACAAATGCAAAAGAAACAATTGATGGACGGAATGCTGGACAATGCAAACATTCACCCCCAGTCACAAGGATCTGGGTTAAATCCATCATTCTTTTGCTCACCACACCACCCCAGTTTGGACCCAGCCATATGCAAATCAGTCTTGACCCTGTTCCTTGTGGGAACAGTCCAGCCCGAACTGCCAAGCCAGGTCCTCCCTGGACCGGAAACAAGCATCCTGGGACCGGTTTCGGGGCATCACCCTTCTTCAGCCAGGCTAGCTTGAATCCAGTGGTGTAGTGAGCACGGGACCCACGTCTGGGCATACCCTTCCCACTTAGGGCGACAAATGCAAAAGAAACAATTGATGAACGGAATGCTGGACAATGCAAACATTCACCCCCAGTCACAAGGATCTGGGTTAAATCCATCATTCTTTTGCTCACCACACCACCCCAGTTTGGACCCAGCCATATGCAAATCAGTCTTGACCCTGTTCCTTGTGGGAACAGTCCAGCCCGAACTGCCAAGCCAGGTCCTCCCTGGACCGGAAACAAGCATCCTGGGACCGGTTTCGGGGCATCACCCTTCTTCAGCCAGGCTAGCTTGAATCCAGTGGTGTAGTGAGCATGGGACCCACGTCTGGGCATACCCTTCCCACTTAGGGCGACAAATGCAAAAGAAACAATTGATGGACGGAATGCTGGACAATGCAAACATTCACCCCCAGTCACAAGGATCTGGGTTAAATCCATCATTCTTTTGCTCACCACACCACCCCAGTTTGGACCCAGCCATATGCAAATCAGTCTTGACCCTGTTCCTTGTGGGAACAGTCCAGCCCGAACTGCCAAGCCAGGTCCTCCCTGGACCGGAAACAAGCATCCTGGGACCGGTTTCAGGGCATCACCCTTCTTCAGCCAGGCTAGCTTGAATCCAGTGGTGTAGTGAGCACGGGACCCACGTCTGGGCATACCCTTCCCACTTAGGGCGACAAATGCAAAAGAAACAATTGATGGACGGAATGCTGGACAATGCAAACATTCACCCCCAGTCACAAGGATCTGGGTTAAATCCATCATTCTTTTGCTCACCACACCACCCCAGTTTGGACCCAGCCATATGCAAATCAGTCTTGACCCTGTTCCTTGTGGGAACAGTCCAGCCCGAACTGCCAAGCCAGGTCCTCCCTGGACCGGAAACAAGCATCCTGGGACCGGTTTCGGGCATCACCCTTCTTCAGCCAGGCTAGTTTGAATCCAGTGGTGTAGTGAGCACGGGACCCACGTCTGGGCATACCCTTCCCACTTAGGGCGACAAATGCAAAAGAAACAATTGATGGACGGAATGCTGGACAATGCAAACATTCACCCCCAGTCACAAGGATCTGGGTTAAATCCATCATTCTTTTGCTCACCACACCACCCCAGTTTGGACCCAGCCATAGGCAAATCAGTCTTGACCCTGTTCCTTGTGGGAACAGTCCAGCCCGAACTGCCAAGTCAGGTCCTCCCTGGACCGGAAACAAGCATCCTGGGACCGGTTTCGGGGCATCACCCTTCTTCAGCCAGGCTAGCTTGAATCCAGTGGTGTAGTGAGCACGGGACCCACGTCTGGGCATACCCTTCCCACTTAGGGCGACAAATGCAAAAGAAACAATTGATGGACGGAATGCTGGACAATGCAAACATTCACCCCCAGTCACAAGGATCTGGGTTAAATCCATCATTCTTTTGCTCACCACACCACCCCAGTTTGGACCCAGCCATATGCAAATCAGACTTGACCCTGTTCCTTGTGGGAACAGTCCAGCCTGAACTGCCAAGCGAGGTCCTCCCTGGACCGGAAACAAGCATCCTGGGACCGGTTTCGGGGCATCACCCTTCTTCAGCCAGACTAGCTTGAATCCAGTGGTGTAGTGAGCACGGGACCCACGTCTGGGCATACCCTTCCCACTTAGGGCGACAAATGCAAAAGAAACAATTGATGGACGGAATGCTGGACAATGCAAACATTCACCCCCAGTCACAAGGATCTGGGTTAAATCCATCATTCTTTTGCTCACCACACCACCCCAGTTTGGACCCAGCCATATGCAAATCAGTCTTGACCCTGTTCCTTGTGGGAACAGTCCAGCCCGAACTGTCAAGCCAGGTCCTCCCTGGACCGGAAACAAGCATCCTGGGACCGGTTTCGGGGCATCACCCTTCTTCAGCCAGGCTAGCTTGAATCCAGTGGTGTAGTGAGCACGGGACCCACGTCTGGGCATACCCTTCCCACTTAGGGCGACAAATGCAAAAGAAACAATTGATGGACGGAATGCTGGACAATGCAAACATTCACCCCCAGTCACAAGGATCTGGGTTAAATCCATCATTCTTTTGCTCACCACACCACCCCAGTTTGGACCCAGCCATATGCAAATCAGTCTTGACCCTGTTCCTTGTGGGAACAGTCCAGCCCGAACTGCCAAGCCAGGTCCTCCCTGGACCGGAAACAAGCATCCTGGGACCGGTTTCGGGGCATCACCCTTCTTCAGCCAGGCTAGCTTGAATCCAGTGGTGTAGTGAGCACGGGACCCACGTGTGGCATACCCTTCCCACTTAGGGCGACAAATGCAAAAGAAACAATTGATGGACGGAATGCTGGACAATGCAAACATTCACCCCCAGTCACAAGGATCTGGGTTAAATCCATCATTCTTTTGCTCACCACACCACCCCAGTTTGGACCCAGCCATATGCAAATCAGTCTTGACCCTGTTCCTTGTGGGAACAGTCCAGCCCGAACTGCCAAGCCAGGTCCTCCCTGGACCGGAAACAAGCATCCTGGGACCGGTTTCGGGGCATCACCCTTCTTCAGCCAGGCTAGCTTGAATCCAGTGGTGTAGTGAGCACGGGACCCAGGTCTGGGCATACCCTTCCCATTTAGGGCGACAAATGCAAAAGAAACAATTGATGGACGGAATGCTGGACAATGCAAACATTCACCCCCAGTCACAAGGATCTGGGTTAAATCCATCATTCTTTTGCTCACCACACCACCCCAGTTTGGACCCAGCCATATGCAAATCAGTCTTGACCCTGTTCCTTGTGGGAACAGTCCAGCCCGAACTGCCAAGCCAGGTCCTCCCTGGACCGGAAACAAGCATCCTGGGACCGGTTTCGGGGCATCACCCTTCTTCAGCCAGGCTAGCTTGAATCCAGTGGTGTAGTGAGCACGGGACCCACGTCTGGGCATACCCTTCCCACTTAGGGCGACAAATGCAAAAGAAACAATTGATGGACGGAATGCTGGACAATGCAAACATTCACCCCCAGTCACAAGGATCTGGGTTAAATCCATCATTCTTTTGCTCACCACACCACCCCAGTTTGGACCCAGCCATATGCAAATCAGTCTTGACCCTGTTCCTTGTGGGAACAGTCCAGCCCGAACTGCCAAGCCAGGTCCTCCCTGGACCGGAAACAAGCATCCTGGGACCGGTTTCGGGGCATCACCCTTCTTCAGCCAGGCTAGCTTGAATCCAGTGGTGTAGTGAGCACGGGACCCACGTCTGGGCATACCCTTCCCACTTAGGGCGACAAATGCAAAAGAAACAATTGATGGACGGAATGCTGGACAATGCAAACATTCACCCCCAGTCACAAGGATCTGGGTTAAATCCATCATTCTTTTGCTCACCACACCACCCCAGTTTGGACCCAGCCATATGCAAATCAGTCTTGACCCTGTTCCTTGTGGGAACAGTCCAGCCCGAACTGCCAAGCCAGGTCCTCCCTGGACCGGAAACAAGCATCCTGGGACCGGTTTCGGGGCATCACCCTTCTTCAGCCAGGCTAGCTTGAATCCAGTGGTGTAGTGAGCACGGGACCCACGTCTGGGCATACCCTTCCCACTTAGGGCGACAAATGCAAAAGAAACAATTGATGGACGGAATGCTGGACAATGCAAACATTCACCCCCAGTCACAAGGATCTGGGTTAAATCCATCATTCTTTTGCTCACCACACCACCCCAGTTTGGACCCAGCCATATGCAAATCAGTCTTGACCCTGTTCCTTGTGGGAACAGTCCAGCCCGAACTGCCAAGCCAGGTCCTCCCTGGACCGGAAACAAGCATCCTGGGACCGGTTTCGGGGCATCACCCTTCTTCAGCCAGGCTAGCTTGAATCCAGTGGTGTAGTGAGCAGGGGACCCACGTCTGGGCATACCCTTCCCACTTAGGGCGACAAATGCAAAGAAACAATTGATGGACGGAATGCTGGACAATGCAAACATTCACCCCCAGTCACAAGGATCTGGGTTAAATCCATCATTCTTTTGCTCACCACACCACCCCAGTTTGGACCCAGCCATATGCAAATCAGTCTTGACCCTGTTCCTTGTGGGAACAGTCCAGCCCGAACTGCCAAGCCAGGTCCTCCCTGGACCGGAAACAAGCATCCTGGGACCGGTTTCGGGGCATCACCCTTCTTCAGCCAGGCTAGCTTGAATCCAGTGGTGTAGTGAGCACGGGACCCACGTCTGGGCATACCCTTCCCACTTGGGGCGACAAATGCAAAAGAAACAATTGATGAACGGAATGCTGGACAATGCAAACATTCACCCCCAGTCACAAGGATCTGGGTTAAATCCATCATTCTTTTGCTCACCACACCACCCCAGTTTGGACCCAGCCATATGCAAATCAGTCTTGACCCTGTTCCTTGTGGGAACAGTCCAGCCCGAACTGCCAAGCCAGGTCCTCCCTGGACCGGAAACAAGCATCCTGGGACCGGTTTCGGGGCATCACCCTTCTTCAGCCAGGCTAGCTTGAATCCAGTGGTGTAGTGAGCATGGGACCCACGTCTGGGCATACCCTTCCCACTTAGGGCGACAAATGCAAAAGAAACAATTGATGGACGGAATGCTGGACAATGCAAACATTCACCCCCAGTCACAAGGATCTGGGTTAAATCCATCATTCTTTTGCTCACCACACCACCCCAGTTTGGACCCAGCCATATGCAAATCAGTCTTGACCCTGTTCCTTGTGGGAACAGTCCAGCCCGAACTGCCAAGCCAGGTCCTCCCTGGACCGGAAACAAGCATCCTGGGACCGGTTTCAGGGCATCACCCTTCTTCAGCCAGGCTAGCTTGAATCCAGTGGTGTAGTGAGCACGGGACCCACGTCTGGGCATACCCTTCCCACTTAGGGCGACAAATGCAAAAGAAACAATTGATGGTCGGAATGCTGGACAATGCAAACATTCACCCCCAGTCACAAGGATCTGGGTTAAATCCATCATTCTTTTGCTCACCACACCACCCCAGTTTGGACCCAGCCATATGCAAATCAGTCTTGACCCTGTTCCTTGTGGGAACAGTCCAGCCCGAACTGCCAAGCCAGGTCCTCCCTGGACCGGAAACAAGCATCCTGGGACCGGTTTCGGGGCATCACCCTTCTTCAGCCAGGCTAGTTTGAATCCAGTGGTGTAGTGAGCACGGGACCCACGTCTGGGCATACCCTTCCCACTTAGGGCGACAAATGCAAAAGAAACAATTGATGGACGGAATGCTGGACAATGCAAACATTCACCCCCAGTCACAAGGATCTGGGTTAAATCCATCATTCTTTTGCTCACCACACCACCCCAGTTTGGACCCAGCCATAGGCAAATCAGTCTTGACCCTGTTCCTTGTGGGAACAGTCCAGCCCGAACTGCCAAGTCAGGTCCTCCCTGGACCGGAAACAAGCATCCTGGGACCGGTTTCGGGGCATCACCCTTCTTCAGCCAGGCTAGCTTGAATCCAGTGGTGTAGTGAGCACGGGACCCACGTCTGGGCATACCCTTCCCACTTAGGGCGACAAATGCAAAAGAAACAATTGATGGACGGAATGCTGGACAATGCAAACATTCACCCCCAGTCACAAGGATCTGGGTTAAATCCATCATTCTTTTGCTCACCACACCACCCCAGTTTGGACCCAGCCATATGCAAATCAGACTTGACCCTGTTCCTTGTGGGAACAGTCCAGCCTGAACTGCCAAGCCAGGTCCTCCCTGGACCGGAAACAAGCATCCTGGGACCGGTTTCGGGGCATCACCCTTCTTCAGCCAGGCTAGCTTGAATCCAGTGGTGTAGTGAGCACGGGACCCACGTCTGGGCATACCCTTCCCACTTAGGGCGACAAATGCAAAAGAAACAATTGATGGACGGAATGCTGGACAATGCAAACATTCACCCCCAGTCACAAGGATCTGGGTTAAATCCATCATTCTTTTGCTCACCACACCACCCCAGTTTGGACCCAGCCATATGCAAATCAGTCTTGACCCTGTTCCTTGTGGGAACAGTCCAGCCCGAACTGTCAAGCCAGGTCCTCCCTGGACCGGAAACAAGCATCCTGGGACCGGTTTCGGGGCATCACCCTTCTTCAGCCAGGCTAGCTTGAATCCAGTGGTGTAGTGAGCACGGGACCCACGTCTGGGCATACCCTTCCCACTTAGGGCGACAAATGCAAAAGAAACAATTGATGGACGGAATGCTGGACAATGCAAACATTCACCCCCAGTCACAAGGATCTGGGTTAAATCCATCATTCTTTTGCTCACCACACCACCCCAGTTTGGACCCAGCCATATGCAAATCAGTCTTGACCCTGTTCCTTGTGGGAACAGTCCAGCCCGAACTGCCAAGCCAGGTCCTCCCTGGACCGGAAACAAGCATCCTGGGACCGGTTTCGGGGCATCACCCTTCTTCAGCCAGGCTAGCTTGAATCCAGTGGTGTAGTGAGCACGGGACCCACGTGTGGCATACCCTTCCCACTTAGGGCGACAAATGCAAAAGAAACAATTGATGGACGGAATGCTGGACAATGCAAACATTCACCCCCAGTCACAAGGATCTGGGTTAAATCCATCATTCTTTTGCTCACCACACCACCCCAGTTTGGACCCAGCCATATGCAAATCAGTCTTGACCCTGTTCCTTGTGGGAACAGTCCAGCCCGAACTGCCAAGCCAGGTCCTCCCTGGACCGGAAACAAGCATCCTGGGACCGGTTTCGGGGCATCACCCTTCTTCAGCCAGGCTAGCTTGAATCCAGTGGTGTAGTGAGCACGGGACCCAGGTCTGGGCATACCCTTCCCATTTAGGGCGACAAATGCAAAAGAAACAATTGATGGACGGAATGCTGGACAATGCAAACATTCACCCCCAGTCACAAGGATCTGGGTTAAATCCATCATTCTTTTGCTCACCACACCACCCCAGTTTGGACCCAGCCATATGCAAATCAGTCTTGACCCTGTTCCTTGTGGGAACAGTCCAGCCCGAACTGCCAAGTCAGGTCCTCCCTGGACCGGGAAACAAGCATCCTGGGAACGGTTTCGGGGCATCACCCTTCTTCAGCCAGGCTAGCTTGAATCCAGTGGTGTAGTGAGCACGGGACCCACGTCTGGGCATACCCTTCCCACTTAGGGCGACAAATGCAAAAGAAACAATTGATGGACGGAATGCTGGACAATGCAAACATTCACCCCCAGTCACAAGGATCTGGGTTAAATCCATCATTCTTTTGCTCACCACACGACCCCAGTTTGGACCCAGCCATATGCAAATCAGTCTTGACCCTGTTCCTTGTGGGAACAGTCCAGCCTGAACTGCCAAGCCAGGTCCTCCCTGGACCGGAAACAAGCATCCTGGGACCGGTTTCGGGGCATCGCCCTTCTTCAGCCAGGCTAGCTTGAATCCAGTGGTGTAGTGAGCACGGGACCCACGTCTGGGCATACCCTTCCCACTTAGGGCGACAAATGCAAAAGAAACAATTGATGGACGGAATGCTGGACAATGCAAACATTCACCCCCAGTCACAAGGATCTGGGTTAAATCCATCATTCTTTTGCTCACCACACCACCCCAGTTTGGACCCAGCCATATGCAAATCAGTCTTGACCCTGTTCCTTGTGGGAACAGTCCAGCCCGAACTGCCAAGCCAGGTCCTCCCTGGACCGGAAACAAGCATCCTGGGACCGGTTTCGGGGCATCACCCTTCTTCAGCCAGGCTAGCTTGAATCCAGTGGTGTAGTGAGCACGGGACCCACGTCTGGGCATACCCTTCCCACTTAGGGCGACAAATGCAAAAGAAACAATTGATGGACGGAATGCTGGACAATGCAAACATTCACCCCCAGTCACAAGGATCTGGGTTAAATCCATCATTCTTTTGCTCACCACACCACCCCAGTTTGGACCCAGCCATATGCAAATCAGTCTTGACCCTGTTCCTTGTGGGAACAGTCCAGCCCGAACTGCCAAGCCAGGTCCTCCCTGGACCGGAAACAAGCATCCTGGGACCGGTTTCGAGGCATCACCCTTCTTCAGCCAGGCTAGCTTGAATCCAGTGGTGTAGTGAGCACGGGACCCACGTCTGGGCATACCCTTCCCACTTAGGGCAACAAATGCAAAAGAAACAATTGATGGACGGAATGCTGGACAATGCAAACATTCACCCCCAGTCACAAGGATCTGGGTTAAATCCATCATTCTTTTGCTCACCACACCACCCCAGTTTGGACCCAGCCATATGCAAATCAGTCTTGACCCTGTTCCTTGTGGGAACAGTCCAGCCCGAACTGCCAAGCCAGGTCCTCCCTGGACCGGAAACAAGCATCCTGGGACCGGTTTCGGGGCATCACCCTTCTTCAGCCAGGCTAGCTTGAATCCAGTGGTGTAGTGAGCACGGGACCCACGTCTGGGCATACCCTTCCCACTTAGGGCGACAAATGCAAAAGAAACAATTGATGGACGGAATGCTGGACAATGCAAACATTCACCCCCAGTCACAAGGATCTGGGTTAAATCCATCATTCTTTTGCTCACCACACCACCCCAGTGTGGACCCAGCCATATGCAAATCAGTCTTGACCCTGTTCCTTGTGGGAACAGTCCAGCCCGAACTGCCAAGCCAGGTCCTCCCTGGACCGGAAACAAGCATCCTGGGACCGGTTTCGGGGCATCACCCTTCTTCAGCCAGGCTAGCTTGAATCCAGTGGTGTAGTGAGCACGGGACCCACGTCTGGGCATACCCTTCCCACTTAGGGTGACAAATGCAAAAGAAACAATTGATGGACGGAATGCTGGACAATGCAAACATTCACCCCCAGTCACAAGGATCTGGGTTAAATCCATCATTCTTTTGCTCACCACACCACCCCAGTTTGGACCCAGCCATATGCAAATCAGTCTTGACCCTGTTCCTTGTGGGAACAGTCCAGCCCGAACTGCCAAGCCAGGTCCTCCCTGGACCGGAAACAAGCATCCTGGGACCGGTTTTGGGGCATCACCCTTCTTCAGCCAGGCTAGCTTGAATCCAGTGGTGTAGTGAGCACGGGACCCACGTCTGGGCATACCCTTCCCACTTAGGGCGACAAATGCAAAAGAAACAATTGATGGACGGAATGCTGGACAATGCAAACATTCACCCCCCGTCACAAGGATCTGGGTTAAATCCATCATTCTTTTGCTCACCACACCACCCCAGTTTGGACCCAGCCATATGCAAATCAGTCTTGACCCTGTTCCTTGTGGGAACAGTCCAGCCCGAACTGCCAAGCCAGGTCCTCCCTGGACCGGAAACAAGCATCCTAGGACCGGTTTCAGGGCATCACCCTTCTTCAGCCAGGCTAGCTTGAATCCAGTGGTGTAGTGAGCACGGGACCCACGTCTGGGCATACCCTTCCCACTTAGGGCGACAAATGCAAAAGAAACAATTGATGGACGGAATGCTGGACAATGCAAACATTCACCCCCGTCACAAGGTTCTGGGTTAAATCCATCATTCTTTTGCTCACCACACCACCCCAGTTTGGACCCAGCCATATGCAAATCAGTCTTGACCCTGTTCCTTGTGGGAACAGTCCAGCCCGAACTGCCAAGCCAGGTCCTCCCTGGACCGGAAACAAGCATCCTAGGACCGGTTTCAGGGCATCACCCTTCTTCAGCCAGGCTAGCTTGAATCCAGTGGTGTAGTGAGCACGGGACCCACGTCTGGGCATACCCTTCCCACTTAGGGCGACAAATGCAAAAGAAACAATTGATGGACGGAATGCTGGACAATGCAAACATTCACCCCCGTCACAAGGATCTGGGTTAAATCCATCATTCTTTTGCTCACCACACCACCCCAGTTTGGACCCAGCCATATGCAAATCAGTCTTGACCCTGTTCCTTGTGGGAACAGTCCAGCCCGAACTGCCAAGCCAGGTCCTCCCTGGACCGGAAACAAGCATCCTAGGACCGGTTTCAGGGCATCACCCTTCTTCAGCCAGGCTAGCTTGAATCCAGTGGTGTAGTGAGCACGGGACCCACGTCTCGGCATACCCTTCCCACTTAGGGCGACAAATGCAAAAGAAACAATTGAGACAGAAGGTTGGATAACAGCATTAGAAACGTGCTAAAAAAGGATACAGAATACAACAGGATTTGGAAAATTCTCACATCAACCTAATGTGAGACTATTAGGAAAATCAGAATGTGCAGGTATACCTGAAAGTCAAACTAAATGGATTTGATAAGTGAGGCATTACTAAAATAGTCAAGGAAAGACCTAGTTATTGCAATGCTGCATTGTACATTCTCTGGATCAGCCCCTCTCACAATTTTGGAACAGATGTACATGCGATTTTAGCATTCGTAAACAGTCTGAATGGATAAATCAGAGGGTGTGTCAACACTGAAACCCCTTTACATATGTACTAAACATATATAAAGACTTAGAAAACATTTTTGAATTGCTAAATGTGTTAAGTAATGGATACCAAATACTGATTTGGTACCATATGAATCAATGTTTTTAGACAGAACTTTGCTTGCACACCACTGAAAAACAACTGACTCCCAATTTGGAGTGGGAAGACATTTGCAAAAACTCTCAAAAATATGTTTTTCACTGTACCAGGGCTGTTCTATGGGATAACACTGGGTTACATTATAACATTTAATAATACTAATTTCTGGTAGGAAACAGCTAGATAAATAATTAAACAACAACACTTAATAGATATTAAACATACTATTCAGTTGTGAAGTCAGATTTTCAGAAAGTTACCTTTTCCCTACCTTAAGTTCCTGGGGGGTAATTTGCATTTGCTCTCAAACATCTCCCAGCCAGGGACAAGCACTTGAACAGGTATGAAAAAAGGTGTGAAATGCTTCACAGGAGCAAACAATAGGTGGACCTAAATAGGTACAGATGGCCCCTCTGAACCTAACAGAATATACACCATGGGACTGCGAGCATCCTTTTTGACATTACAGGGTCAAATCCTGCTTGACAGGTCTGCTGGGGTTTGACATATAACACTTGGGGCACACTTCAAAGAGGCCCCTGTGTCACAGGCAACTGCTATCTGACACCTGGGTGGAGCCTTTCCTTTGTCCCCCCTCTCCCCTAGCCAGAGAGGCTCCAATCACAGTGGGCCTCATTTTGACATTACAGTGTTAAAGCTTGCTTGAATGTCAAATCCTGCTTGGGGTTTTACATATGCCACTAGGGGCATGCTTCAAATGTCGCGAAGAAGATGCGAAAGGAATTCTTGTGTATCCACTTTGTGGTTTCTGGAAAACTCTGCTTTGCTCCATCAGACTTCAGTTTCTTGTTTTTTGGGGCTGCAGTGACTGCCCCAAACTGGATTTTAGTGTTAGATGTGGGAGGACACTAGGATTGTCATAATAGACTCTCCACATACCCCCGCCCTCAAATGTGACGAAAGACTTCTGCCATCTTGTAAATGCCCAAATGGGTAGGGTTGACCCCGGGAACTTTTACCCATTGGTTAGTATGTGCCCACGATTAATTCACGGTCCAGATCTGCAATCCCCCAAACACCCAGTTAAGAATGAACACTCCTGCACCTGAGGAAGACCGGAAGAGGACTGAACCTGCTGTCTGCGATCTGAGATGAGTCCTGGAGGACTGGGCCTGCTCTCTATTGTACCCAGAACAAAGAAGATGGCTCCAAGGGTCATAAGGCTGACCTCATGTTAAAGCTACAGGGACACAAAAAGCTACAAGAGGCCTTTTCCTGCAATCACCCAGCTGGCCAGAAGCAATTGGACCTGGACTGGACCATTCTGTTTGACCTCTGCCTGACACCCTGTGAGTCTATAAGTTAACACATTGTCCTAAGTTAAGCCTGTCAGCTCTGTGCCCTTGCTACCGGGAGGAAGCTCAGGTAATATAGTGACTTTGAGGGTTTACCCTGGCAAGGGTTGTGATTATTCCTTAAGATGGATAGTCACCCAACCCAAATAACAATTGAATTTCATACACTAAGCACATATTAGCATGATCTTTTCAGTAGATGGATTTGCATTCACTTTTAACAACGTGAAATCACTATGCTGGAGTGGAGTGGGTTTTGGACCTCTTCTAAAACTAGGCACCAGAAAGTCATTAAAAGTTAGGAAGGCTATACAGTAACATGGATACATGAGGTGGGGCTTGGTGACTTTAGCCTGCAGCAGGGGTTGAAAAAATTATGAAAAATCTATCAGCATGTGGTTTGGTATATAAACATAAATGGGCTTTGTAATTCCCAAAACAAATGTTCAGTCTTGTTTAACCTAGTGGACAGTCCATCCTTGGTATGAAATTAATTTAGCAAAAGGTTAAGGGGGTTTTGCAAATGGAAAATTGGATTCAAGATAAAACCGTATCCCAGGCGAATGGAGTAGCTATTTTAATTTGAAAGGCTCAGAACATCAAGGTGGTAAAGAGGACAGTAGTATAGCTAGGTGGTTCATTTTTGCCCAATTCATCATTAATAATCAGTCTATGATATTTGGAGCATATTCACAAAAGCTTTTTTGCAGTACATTAAGTAGTATTACTTTACATACTCCAAAATGCAATTCACAAACCTCTGGCATAAGATCCCCATCTCCGCCTCTACTATGCTTTTTGTCCAGAGATCTCCATTAATGTGGCCGAGATATACGCATACACAGATATTCATAGGTTTAGCAATGAATGTGGGAAGAACACGGGGCGTAGTTGGTTAATGGGCAGTTACTACTAAAAAATGGGAGAGGTTGAGGGAAATTGAAGGAAGGGTTTAGGGAGGCGCATACTAATAAAAAACACACAGCGTAAGAGTGAGACAATTTGAAATGACAAAATACACATTTAATATACTACAGTAGTACAACTGACAACACAGACTCAAAAATACAATACCACACCACTAGCACAAAGATAAACATAATATAAATGACATTAGGGGCCTGATAACAAGTTTGGCGGACAGGGTTACTCTGTCACAAACGTGACAGATATCCCATCCGCCAAATTACAATTCCATTATATCTTATAGAATTGTAATCAGGCCCTAAATAAAATTTTAAATTAGCATTTACTTAAATTAATATTAAATTACTTAATTTAAATATGTTCTAAAAATGTGAATGTTATTTGAAAAATATATATATATATCAAATTTCAACAGGACATATTGTAAATGATAACAAATTTAAAAATAGTTAAGACAAATAAAGTAATGCATAACTTGAATCCAAGCTTGTGACACATTCAATACAAATGATACTCTAAGGGATTTTTAGATATTAAACCGTTTTCCCGTTATGAGGACTTTTTAGATTTTGTTTCTTCCCCTCTAGCCAAAAGCCTTTATATCCGCTTTCGACTTGGCACTCTATCCATGAGATCAATAACTAGTGATGTGCCTGCCATTCTCTTCCAACTTGAGTTAATGGAATCCCTTGTTCAGATCAAGACAGGAGAAGACTTTGGCACCATTCAGCTGCATGATCATGTCAGCTATGTGTGGCGAGAATGCTTCTGGAACCTTCTAGTGTTTATTTTCCCTTCTCGCTGTGACATAATTAGTTTTGCTTTTGCTCTGCAAACCATTATGAAGTGGTTCTCTTTACCACAACCTTTGCATGTTTGTCCTATGGCTGGACATTTGCCTTCATGTGGAAATGAAAACCCAGATCAGAAACACAATTTTGTCTTTTTTGAGGAGGTTGTGCTTGCTTTTCAGGATCAGCGCTGATTCATTTTTTGCTGTTCCAGCTTCCATGTCAGCGGCTTGTCGATCTGCTCTTTCTTCGCCCCTTGGAGCCATTAGCACGTTCTCTAAGCTGAGCGTCTCTCTCAACATGCATCTTCTGAAAGAGTCTGAGAGACAACTGTTGATGATTCAGAGACGTATGGCCTCTTCATCATTGAATTCAATAAACTTGTAGTGTTTGATAAACACATCAAATATTTCAACAAACTCATCCATCGTTTCACCATCTTGCTGTCATGCTTGATTGAAAATCCACCTTTCATAGTCGACATTTGGCATTGGATTGAACTTGGCTTCTAACACTTCCTTAATTTGATGGGTTGATGCTGCATTAGCTTGTGATATTTTCTTCAGCACTTCTTTTACTCTGTCACCGGCAAGGTTCTTCAAATGCCTAATGATTTTCTTATCATTTACTTCTACTAGGGCATCTATGAAATCATTGAACGTCTTGATCCTTGCAGTCCACCAGGTGCCAATATTCTGCTTCTTTGCCCTGTCGAATGGTGGTGGTTGTTTCAGAAACACAGCTGCATTGTACTTTGCGCCCTTTCTACTACCATTGAGAATATGCTGTTCAAATGATGGCAGCTGTTCTTCTGGGCCAGTACCTTCTGCAAACACTGGCTGTGTACTTGTACTTAAGTCATTACACTCAATCGGAGGTCCTAAGGCGCCATCTTCTTTCTTGACGGTAAGTAACAGTTTCATCTCTCGTACTTGTTCGTCACTATTTTTGGCTTTTTGCATCATACCTGGTTGTGTTTGCCTATAGCATTTTGCTTTGTATTGATGATGGCCCTGTGTTATGCTGTGGCACAGTATCTCCTCTTTTGGCCTTACTAGTGGATTTCTGGTGGGCTTTTCTACTGCGCTCCCCAGCCACTTTTGGGCTGGAGTGGGACTTCGATTCTACACACGCCAACTTTGAACTGCTTCTCGTCGAATTGGGGGCATGTGGTACACACAATGAGTTTGCTGTAATGTTGCAAACTTCCAGGGAAAGCAGCCTTGTTTCTTTGGGGCACAGATCCCACACTCATCTCCAGCCTGGGAGCATGCAAATAAATACGCCACACATGGAGCTCTGGAATGTATATCGTTATTCCTCCGTATACAATCACACACTGTTCTCTGATTACGTCATAACCGCTAATAACCACACCTTAACACCTCCCAGCCAGTAATGCACTTCCTCTCTTGAGTCCACCCAGAACTGCAAGGGTCCTAGCACACGTAGTCTCACAACACTACATTTACCACTCCACTAATAGACAAAGGGTGTGTGATATATTATTGACGCGTATGCAGAAGGGAAATGGTTGTTATCATTTTAATTCTTTATACATAAACACACGACTGAAGACGCAGTCTCAGATGTGGATCAGTAACTCCAGGGGCACACTCATCCTTAGTGAAGCCCTTAAAAACTAAAGGCGTTTTCTGTCCTGAGTCTAGAGTATAAATGAAACATTTCACCCATTGCAGGCACAAAAACAGTGCAGAAACATTTGCACATATTTGACGTAAATGTTTTCGACATACATACTCATGGTTTGTCAATATTGTTGAACAGAGTCCCGAATAAAGTCATTAAGTTAGCATCCCTCACACAATTTTACCAGGTTACATCGAGAGCATTAATGGATACTATTTGGTATTCTATGAAAATATAATTTCAAAAATGTCGTGAGACACAAATGACTTGTCAAAAATATTGTGATATCAAAAATATAGATACAGAATACTAAAGGTTGCAATATTGCTTTTTAAGTCTTTCTTTTTGTTTTTAAAATATAGTTGTAAATGTTATATTTTTGTAATAGTTTTGTTAGGTTTTATTGTTTTTTTCTGTTCTGATTTACAATTTTAATTTTAAGTATGTTTCTATATTTTACTGTGGTTTTTTTCTTTATTTTTACGCTATTTTCTTTTTTGGTGGGTTGTTGGGTTTGTAGACAACAGATAACGACTTTAAAAAAAATATATTGTTTAGTTTACTTTATTTAATATATATTTTATAAAATAGGTTAATACACTCTGTATTTGTTAATTGGTTAATTAGATAGCTTCTTGTATTAAATATTTAATTGTTTTAATCATTTGAATATTAAGTATTCATATCATATTTAAGTTTTGTATAATAATTCATTTTATAGTCAAATTTCTTTTAATTATGTGTATTTCAATTTTTTTATTTAGATAGTTAAAAAAGAATTTCATGCATATTTGTATATGTTCATGTTGTGATTTAGTTTTTAATAATGTATATTAATTATATGATATGAACATTATTTTTTAATGTTAATAAAAATATATTTTATGTTTATTTATTTTTTATATACATGTATCGCAAGCTGGTGTGATGCTTTAAATATTCAAAAAATGTTTTATTGCAAACATATGCTACAAAGATAAAAACAATCAAAAGCGAATGCGGCATGTAGCGGCTCAAAGCCTGAAACTAAAACTTTAAATAAAAAAACAAATAATTATACATATAATTTAAATGAGCAATGTGGATTCTTCCTAGTAGGCAGGTGTACTTAAAACAAGCATAGACACCTATGCTGCATAAAAAATAAATAACTCATCTCTTCCTCTTTTTAGAAATAATCATAGGCTAATTACTATGCATAGTTAAGTAACCTAAGGAGAGCGTTGTAGGAGGGGGCCACAAACCACAAGCCCCAGGCAGACTTGTGGCAAGGAGGTTGCAGCTAGAATTCCAGCGCCCGGTGGCTCTTGAAAAGCTGCTTTGTGCTCCTGCAGTGTGAGAAAGAAGGAGAGCGCTGCAGGAGGGGTCCACATACCACAAGCACAGGCAGACTTACGACAGGGAGGTTGCCACTAGCATTCCCCCGACCAAAGACTCTTGAAAAGTCGCTTTGGGCTCCTGCAGTGTGAGAAAGAAGGAGAGCGCTACAGGAGGGGGCCACGAACCACAAGCCCCAGGCAGGTTTGGAGCAGGGAGGCTGCCACCATATTTCCGTGCCCAGAGGCACTTGAAAAGCCGCTTTGTGCTTCCACAGCATGGGAAGGAGAGCGCTGCAGGAGCAGGCCATGAACCACAAGTCCCAGTAAGACTTGTGACTGGGATGTTGCCGCCAGAATTTCCACGCCCGGAGCACTTGAAAAGTCGCTTTGTGCTCCCACAGCACGGGAAGGAAAGCGCTGCAAGAGGGGGATCACACACCACAAGCCCTAGGCAGACTTGCGGCAGGGAGGCTGCTGCTGCCTGCATTTCCGCACCCAGAGGCACTTGGAAAGCTGCTTTGTGCTCCCGCAGCGTGGGACGCACCCAGGTTCATTCCCGGGCCAAGACCGGGCCAAGAGCAAGCCCGTCTGCGCCTGTTCGCAGCAAGACGAGGCTGGACTGGGCCCACTCTCTTTGGAGCCAATCACTGGTGGTCTCTGCATGGGTGTGTGATGACAGGTGAAAGCTCCCACTGTTCTTCATAAATATGGGGGAAAAAATTGCAGACACTACTACTGTGCCCCGGCCAACAGTGACTATCAACAGCATGCTTGAGAGGGTAGTTGGGATAATCTTTCCTAAAATTGCTCTTGCAGAGCGTAGACTCTCTTAGGGTAATGGCCCTACCCCAAATAACATCAGAGACTGTTCTACCCTAAATGACAGTACTTTGATACAGGAGATGGTGCAATGCAATCCCGCACCCTGACTAGTAGCCACAATGAAATAACTCCCAATGCTGCTAGGGAACCAGAGCCCTAGACACACAACTCACCAATTAGACCCATGGTGTCTCAGCCCCAAAGAGGAAACAAATCACACGGAAGAATCAGACCTCTAGTCGTAACAAACCTACTTGTCAATCCAATCATCAACAATCTCAACATGGTCATCAAAGCCAGCTTATGTCGTGGGTTCAACCTACAACCAAGATTTCAACCCAGTCCTTGCCAACCCAGACTCATGATCACACACTAAAGGTCCCCACAGGCTGTGCTGACATGGGTAAAACACTTAGTTCCATTATGGTGGAGAAGTTACAGCCAATAATGTATCAACTTGACCGCATTGAAAGCTTGCTAGCCGTTTAGGTTAATAAACAATGTGCCAGTACTGCCAGAAGCAGTTCTTTGTTACAAAGTCAAACTATTTTTAGCCAGCCTGGCCCTAGTAACTCAAAGGTTAAAGACAAGCGTGTTGCAATCCCCCCAGTTTCTTCCTGCAACTCTCCACCTAATAGGAATGCTGGGTTAGGGGGTATACCCCAGGGAACAGATACGAACATCACCGCTCAAGCAATGACAGGTGTCACACAGCCGAATGGGCAACTCTCGTCTACCGGAGGACCTAATGAGCGTGACAGCATCCCCAATGAGGATATTTTAAACTTACCACTAGCTGCCTGCCCGTATGTTTTAATTTTGGCAGCAGTCCCCCCTCTCAGGTCTGAGTAACAAGAAACATGGGAGCAAAACGGTACATTGGTTAAATGAGTACAACCATTGCAATGTGAGGGACCGCAAAGAGGTTATTATGATGAGAAGGGTGAGTTGGGTGGGTTCAACTAAAGAAAGCTTTTGAGGGTGATTGCATTGTGGTCAATTTGCAGAGCCCTTCTTGTTTCCCAAAAATATTGGATATGAAGGAATTAAGTTGCTTTTCTGAATGACAAATCACTGCACTCCCTCTTGGATATTTCTACAAGCCAGCATTATTACAGCCCTGTATGTATACTCCTGTAGATCATGTGCCCCATCTCACTTGTGATAATAGGTTTGCACCTCTGAGTGGCCTTGAGGATATAAAATGACTGTCAGAGAGGGACAAAAGGTCATCAGGGTTTAGCATCAAATAACGCAGTGCTTCCATTCCTTCCCAGGGTTCCGTCCCCTGCTAATGCCCTGATTGTCTCACAGGATTGTCTCACAGGATAATTCGTTGAGAATATTAAGTTGGAACATTGCAGGGCTTCGGTCGAAGATTAGCTTGCCTGATTGGTTATCCTTTATAAAGGGATATAACGTTGTCATATTCCAAGAGACCTGGGACGTATCGCCCTCTGTGGTTGACGGTTTCCAGTGTTTCAGTGTTTCAGTGTCCCTGCTTCACCTTCCCACCATGGTCGTGCATCGGGGGGCTTAGCCGTGTGGGTAAGCATAACTGCAGGGGGCCGTGTTTTCTCTCCCAACAGAGACTTTCAAGTTGTCAAGTTGTATTACTAAATACCCACATAAGCTTGTATTTAGTAAAATTCTACAACCGTGATTTCACTAACATCCCGAACACTAAATTCCCTGCACTGTTTGATCACATTAACACACTTATAGATGGAATTATTTCCTCAGGGCAGTCAGCTCAGTTATGTCTGGCAGAAGTCTTCAATTTGAAACTACCATTCAAGTACAGCATATCCTGTACTGTCATGTCTCCTTCAGGCAATACTGACTCCAGGAGCCAGGATCTGGTATCTCACCTAGCTTCATGTGATATGATTAATCTCAAGGATATAACAGGCACAAAAGACTCTGCCCCCACATACTTATAGGGGCAGAGGTAATCCCTCTGTGATAGGTTATATTTTCAGTGCACATAACCTCAAAGACACACTTCTATATGGATCAGAAATTGCATCAAACTATGGTGATCACAATCCCATAGAAGCAGCCTTCTCTATAGCCTCCAAGGAGAAATTCAGGGTGGATAAAGGAGCGAGCAAACTTCAGCGCTCAACCTCAGGCTAGTGTGGAGATTGTGGGACCCAACTCAGTTTTTTAACATAATAATCATGTCCAGCGGGGGGAGGATGCGGCCCATGAGGTAGTTAAAGCATTTAACAGCTTATGTTCAAATGTTAGGAAGGCACTACTGAAGCCCTTTTGCCCCATAGCTAACTCCCCTAGATGGTTTAGTCATGATTGTTCTGTGGCTAATTGCATGTGGTGCCAGGCCCTTGCAACTAATCCTAGAGACCACACAGCAGTGACCACTACACAGAAGCATTATAAAGAAGTTACCTCGAAACATTAGAGGGCAGTACTATGTAAGACAGTAAATCCTTCTGGTCCACTATGTCAGACTTGAGGCGCAAAACGCAGTCAGTAACTTCAATCACCTGTCATATTATTAGCAAAACGTGGGAGGCTCATTTCACCAACATTTATGCGGCTCCTTTATCAGATGCTGGATTCATAATAAATCCCATCAGTGAGGGACGCTTTCAAGCAGGCTTATGTGAAGTAGAGGGTGCGATCGACCAAAGTGTTAGTGGTAAGGCGCGGGCCCCGACGGTGTTCCAATCGATCTAAAAAAAGGTAATACTGACTTCTGGGCACACTTATTAACTAACGTTTTTAACAATATTGCTCACTCCCCGCTACCTGCCTCATGGTCTACATCTATCATAGTACCTATATTTTAAAAAGGTGATCGATCCCATCCTGGATCTTATAGACTGATTTCTCTGATTGATACCATGGTTGACATTGTGGGGAAGGTGTTATACAATAGAATCAAGGAGTGGATTCAGGATGGGTGGGTCGTATTTCCATGTCAGTATGGGTTTAGAAATAAACTGGGAACAGTTAAGCAGTGTTTAAATCTGATCCTGGTGCTCGGTAAGCAATCTATTGCTAAACAAACCCCTCTTATCCTTGGCTTTCCATTGTGTTAACTGCTCCAAGCTTTGGTAAATGCTTGTTTTGCATGGGATGAATGAAGCTTTCGTGCAGTTTTTGGTGCATTTGCACATAGACATGAAGGCAAGAATTAGAATTAGCAGAAAAGGAGAGGTATCCGGGGATATAAATGTGCATCAGGGTGAGAGACAGGGGTGTGTTTTGGCCACTCTTTTATTTATTTTATATATTAATGAACTTCACCCATTTTTACACACTATCACCCAGGATGTACCAAAAATCAAAGGTATGCTGTTACCCACTCTCTTGTATGCAGACGACACAGTGTTTATGGCGCGTACGCCTATGTCACTGCGCCATCTGTTGCTTGCTTTTTTGGACTTCATGACCACTCTAGATTTACACACAAACTTTACAAAATCGCACATTAGGGCGTGTAGCCCAAAGCGTAAACAGCCGCCACCCTTTCTTTTGGCACCAATCATTTGAATAGCACAAGCACTTTTCCCTACATAGAGATCGCATTTTCTACCACAGGGTCTTGGGTGCCCTACATTGCTTTGCGCAGAGCAAAACTGTCAAGTGCAATTGGTTCGTTATGTAGCCTCCCCCAGCCAATGGGAGGTGGTTTGCTCATCCCGTTACTGCAGATTTATAAGTCCCAATGTATTTGTATCGCAATGTACAGGGCGGAAGTATGGGGCATCTCAAACTGTGAGGCTATACAGCGTGAAGAAAACCACATTTGTAGGAGACTCCTTTAAAGTTCCCATTTCATCCCTTACTTTAAACTGCCACGAAGAGTTGGGCTTGTCTTTCTCCAGGGCTTTAAGTGGGGAAAAAAAACTGGGGGTGCTCTAAAAGGGGCGTGGCAAATCTCTTCAAGGGGTGTGGCCTATCCGAGTAGGGGCGTGGTCTAAATCAAGATAACTAGCATTGTGTGCTTAAGAAAATCATGAAGTCGCATCCAGCAAAGGATAATAAAATAGGCAAAAAGGTATATTTATTAAGTATAAGCCATAAAAATACCAAACACTTTAAAAAACATGTCAAAATTATTTACATTACTTAGAAATCTATTGCAGGATTCCCCAAAACCCTTGAAGATATTCACTGTGTCTATTTTGCTGGGGTTTCTCGGCGGAGTCAGAAGTGTGGCAGAAAGAGCAAAATATCCCAATTTTTAGTATTTGTTTCCCATTTCACTAACCAGTTACAGCTTATTACGTTATTTAATTTAACCAATGGATACACATGTTTATTTAAGGTTTAATATGAGTTATTGACATTAAAATACATTCACAAAGTGGGATACGTTTCCAATCACAGAATGTCCCAAATATCCTTAAAAGTGGAATCGCAAGCCATTTGTCTCCCAGCCATGGAGTTTGTCATCAGCACTTCCCCACCCTTTTTCCACAAGAGCAGTTCAAACATGAATGGCAAAATATCCTAGTTTGCAAATGTTTTCCACATAATTATGGCTCTGCCATATTTGCCACATAATACATCATCTGCTGCATAATCTGACGATTTTAACTAATAAATTGTTTATAGCTCAAACGGATCAAAAGTTACAAAAAATGTGACTTGTGTTGCTGCAAAGTAGATGGCCCATTGCAAAGGTTAACTGGTCAACTTTCTCACTGCTGCACTTGTATGTTCCACTGGTACTAATAAGGAAGAATCTTTGCGGATACTGTTAGCATGTGTAAAAATGTCAAAATAATAAAGTATCAGAAAATTTACAGCACCACTAATAGCAGTATAGGGTGTCAGAGCACTTTACATCACGTATGATTGCTTATCTCAGTGTAATATATGTGTGTAAATCACTGTATACGAAATGTTACATAAGACAAAGGACTATAAGGTGTAGGAGTCACATGACAACCATACTAGTAGGCAGCATAGTTTAATAGTGATTGGTCTGGAGAAACACAAACTCAGAATTTAAAACGTAATACCATGGTTGGGGGTTCTCTTTAATAATCAGAATTGATTTCTACCCAAATGAACCCTTTTTGCAACATTAGGATAATCAAAGACTGTGGAAAAAACATAATGCTCTAATTTATACCTTGCAGTTTGCATGCAACTCTTACATGACAGTAAATAGCTCACTGTTCTATGTTAGGATTTTAACTTATTAACTGCAAGTAACAATAGGGTCTCTCTGACAAAAGCAGTAACCCACTGACCTATTTACATTATGTGCACTTTGTGATCTGCATGGTACATGTTCTTAGCAGTGTGCACATTAACCCTCTGCGTTTCCTTTCCATGAGTCAAAACGTCCACTAGACAAAACACCATCTCTCTCTACTAAGAACATTAATCCCTGGAGTTATCATGACATTTTTATTGTTGCCGAAAATTGTTGGAGGCCAGGGAGGAGACAGCAAGTGCTTTTAAAACCATATTATAATTGCAAACACGACGCCCCCACCTGAAGTCAGCGCCACCCGCGGTCCGTGCAGGTAACAGCGGTGGGGCCGGGTAAGGGGGGGTTTCGAGTGGTGATGCTGAAGGAAAATTAATTATTTAATTTTCCCTCTGCATCGTCCCTTGAAATCCCCCCTTACCCGGCCCCTCTGCCCCACTGCTGTTAGCTGCACGGATCGCGGGTGGTCAGCGCCTGGTGCGGTCGCACTGCCCTAGAGCCACCCTGCTCAAGGGTCCTTTGACCTCAGTGACAGAGTCACTGTCACTCTATGGTGTGCTGCTTCATAGGCCTGCCTGCAAGACTGGAGGTGAACTTCAGAATGAATTGTGGCGGACAGGCCTTCAAGGTTAACCCACACATGCCACTGCTAGGGTCCACCTGCTGGTGCTAAGACACCAGGGCTTTTAAGATCTTGCGGGGCCTTCTAAGGTCTAGCATGGGAATGTGCTCCCTCAGCAGGAGTGGTCTGGTGGACTGGTCATGAAGGCTGAACCTGGTTCCCCAGTTCCGAATTCAGCAGCTCTGACCATAGTGCCACATCCTCTCCCCCACTGAACACCATACTGCCCCACTGAGAGAAACTTGCACTGCATTGACCCGCTATAAACACCTGGATGTGACTCAATTCAAATTACGCACTAGACAAGAGCAATATGCTGCCTAAAAAAAATTAACAACATCCTAGAAAAAGCAAACACTCATAGAGAATGCAAGATTAAGTAAAGCACATGAAATGTAAGCAGGAACAACATGGTTACCTTTTTCTTTTTACACTCATTATTCAGAAATTAGTGAGTGCTTTTTCCTGAAAAGTTAAGGCCATGACTACAGGGCCCAGAAGGGACCCGTTTCAATGCCCATTGCTTATATCCTTACAAAACGTAAGCAGTATGGTTCAAAAAGACCACATTCGTGAACGCACAGCCGCTGTACACATTTTGTTTTCCAATTCACCCATCAAGTAGGTATTTCAGTACCTCCAGGAATAGTGCACTTTCCCACCAAGGGAAAACAATGTTGTTCAAAGAGAGACGAGCAAACAAATGTAGCGCTTCACTGACAAACACTGTAAAGTGGCGCTAATGTGTTTAGGTGTGAATAAATCAATCTGGCCACCTTTCAACCACTCTGTCTTGCTTTATCTAGCTACTTTTCATATTTTGAATGTTTTAGTTCTCTCCACCCCGAGGCTGAACTTAGAAATTGAAAAAGTCAGAAAAAGAGGACGTTTCCAGCAAAAGTGTTTTTATTTTTGGATCCATTTCACAGGGGAGCAAATAAACGAAAGCAGGAAAGAGAAGGTAATACCTGTTTCTAAAAGTCTCGGTTTTCATCATCACACGCTGGCACCACGATGACGTTGCTCCTGCGCTGGAAAAAGAGAAGGTGACGAAGGTCCCACGCTGGCACCACCACGACGTTGCTCCTGCGCTGAAAAAGAGAAGGGAAATCCTAAGAGAAAATGGCTCTCTTAAAGGGTTTCCTTCCTCCAACAACGCTCACCTGGCATGACGTCATGCCGTCGTGCCGTGGACGTCATGCCGTGACCTCCACTACTCAGTGAGGAAACTGAGCTCTCACTGCAGTCCAGAAAAAAAAAGAAAGGACTACCTTTGCCAGCCGCGAAAATAGAGCCCGATAGAGACCCGTTTCGAGGGCCCCCCAAAAAAACTGCCGGTGCTCAGACCTGGACAGACCCGGCCCACTTAAAGCCCTGTCTTTCTCTGAAGATTGCATCAGAGTGAGGACGGCACCATTATGGCTGGCCACATGGAGAAATGTGGAGGCTATTCTATCACGGGATATTATTTTGGACTGTCTCTCTCTTGTGAAAGAGGTATGTGAATTCCCTGGTTAGCCTATGTAAAGACTGCATATTCTAGAATTGGGCGGCTGCCTGCTTTCAAGGAGCCTGAATTTTGTAACACCTTAAGGAAAAAGCATATCCAATAAGCTTTGCATATCTAGGAGCATTTCCAAATAATTAATAGGGAAGAGAAGAAACCAAGGGCCATATTATCAAGAACGGGCGATAACATTATCGCCGCTTTAGCGGCAGGAAACTGCCGCTAAAGCGGCAATAAGGGGCTTGATAATATGCCCTATAGAATTCCAATAGAAGCCCAGGTTCTGGTGTGAAGGACATTAAACCTGGGCTTCTATTGGAATTCTATAGGGCATATTATCAAGCCCCTTATCGCCGCTTTAGCTAAAGCGGCGATATGTTATCGCCCGATCTTGATAATATGGCCCCAAATGTTATAGCTTACCGGGGCAGGATTGTGCCAAACAGCACCACTAATTATCTCTGGTGTGTGAGTGTGTGTTGGGAACATTCACTATTATTTCGCTTCAGGGCAGACACAGCCAAATTCTTGTTGTGCTTCCTGTTAGGCTACGTGCAGAACTTAGATGACCTTCCATGTCCTTGAGATGGCAAGTCAAGACAATCCATGTTGCACTTTGCATTTTTCTGTTAATTTTATGAAAGATATACAAAACATTTTTTAATTCTGGTTTAAAAAAAGAAATGCTGGGATAATAGGCAGGCCAGACCAGCTTTTATCTTCTTTCTGCAATTATCTGACTTTGAAACTGTCTTGCATGTGGGTTCTTTTTTTAAATCTGCTGTGAAGCCGCGCAGCACTATGCTCTCATAACCTTGCTGCTCATATTGCCTTATTTTAGGGATGTTTTAAGAATGCTGCTCAGTAGCGGCTCCTTGAGGGGGTGCTGCGGGGCGGTAGGATGGGGCGGGGGAGGGGCAGGGTGGGGGGTAGTAAACTCAGGCATACGGCCGAACGGAGGTAAGTAAATAAATAAATAAATAAAACGATTTACATTGCGCACGCTGCAACGGCAAATGGCGATGCAGCGTGGGCAATGTAATTCGTTTTATATATTTACTTACCTCTGTTCGGCCGTATGCCGGAGTTTACTACCCTCCACCCTGCCCCTCCCCGCCCCGCCTCAACGCCCCGCAGCACTCCTCGAGGAGCCGCTACTGATTGTTCTAACAATTATGATGCTGTTATTGTTTTAATGTAGGGTGTTACCTGCATACTGCTGTGTATATTGTTCCATTGTGACAACCTGTATTTTATGTCATGTGTTTAACTGTTATGGATTGCTATGCAACCTTTTATGGATGCATGTTACATCCGAAAAACCTTTTTGAATCTGAATGTGAAGTACGCCTACTTAAATGAATATTGCTGTTATTTTTAAACTGACTGATTGGTGTGATGTCATAATTCAAAATCCTGTAAGTAAATAAACAAAAACTCATTAGTTTACCTGATTCAATTAATATTCTACAAATATTAACATATAATACAAAATATTATCACCGTCAATCAAAATTAAATAACATAATTTGTCTTGCCAATTAGTTCAGTTACATGAGTCCATTCTTGACAACATTTGCAAGAAATAAGAAACGGGATTAATGAACAGGCTACTACTTGCTTCACCAGTGTATCTGGCCATCAATGGTCAAAAATAAATATGTAGCATGTCCATGTTCAGTGCTCTAGAGGTTCAAAAGGAGGTATGCATACATATCTTCAAGAAAAAACTGTTTTGCCTACTAAATCCACAATCTGAAATGTTACCGCTGATTCAAGAGGCTGTCAGGAAAGTTTTTACCTGGTTCCAAAATCAAAGTGATTTAGGAACTTCCAAGTCCATCGTTAATAGCATGCATGTGCTTAACGCTTGCGTCCCTTAAATTACCTGAATCTAATATGGCAGCTCTTTTTGCAAGATCACAATTCCCGTGGTGAAGGAAGTCTGCGTCCTAACTTCTTGGGAGCCATTATGGAAGTCCTCATGTTATTTTCCAAGCGCATCTGACAACAGAACTCCTGAATATCAATCAACGCCAAGGAACAGTTAAGAGCACAAACCGATATGTTTACAGCTAACTCTAATGACAAGAATTAAAATACATTTATTTTAGTCAGATGTACACATGTCATAAGGAAAAATGATATTATTCACAATTCAAGAGAGCCAATGACTGAAGAGGCAGGACTCGTATCCTCATGTTGTATGCTGTGGTGGGTGGAAGCAAAATTTGGATGACAGTTGAACAGACAAATGGATGAGGAGGGCTAATCACCGTCCTCCTTAGGACCCTTATAAGGTATGTCAGGGTGAATAGGTTGGGCTTCCCCCACCCCCCAGAGTTACCAACACCAGGGGTTCCAGCAACTTTGGCAGTGTGAAAAATCCAGGTCATTACAAGTTAGACCCTGAGGGTCCACTATAAATTAGGAATTACCTGGGTAAACAGTAATTCGGGGTCTGATTTTCCCAGTAATTCCCTCAAAAAGCCGAAAACTCCTGGTGAAAGTAAAAAAACATAATTCCAAAGGCGCTGGTAACTGATGTTACCATCCCAATCACAATTAAGAGGTCAGTCGTAATGATGGCCCAATATATATTTAGGATTATTTTTGATTAGATAACTTTTTGACAGACCTAATATAATAATACCAGTATTTGTAAAGCATGAACAATTACCCGAGGGTGTCAAGGCGCTAGGGGCCATTGGGAAGATTAAGCGAGCTATTGCCCAGAGTCACATAGTGCTGGGCTAACCTGCCGCTGGGGATCGAACAGTGAGCCCCCGTGTTCTGGAGTCAGCCGCCCTGGCCGCTGCGCCACACCTCTTCCCTAAAAATAGAAGCATCCTACCTCTAATTTCCATGAAGTCATTATCAGTTAATAACATGTTTAGGGTTTATTGTACAGCTATCTGTTTGTCTGTCTCCACCTGATTTAACAGACACAAACTAGAACTTAAACTGCGTCCTAAACTTGATTTCGTTGCACTTATTTTTGGAAACAATGAGCCTGGTGTGTATAAGTAATATATTTTTTTAAATCCTTAGCAGAGTGCAAGACTATTGTGTAGGAAAATGTAGGTTTGTTCAGTTGTAGTTTATGATAACGCTGAACCATCAATCAAGTCAACATTTTAAGAACAGCGTGGATGAGGTTTGCCAGCACACAAACCGCAAAGAAGGAGCTCTCAATGGTCAGCTCACAGTATATATGGGATCCTAACTCAATTAGCATTGACAGAGTCAGCATGATTGGTTTTTTAACAGTACATATACAGAGACACATACATTCAAGCATGCTTACATACCTACATATCTACTGACATTGATTATCAGAAAATACACTCTCGGTACACACCAACAACAACTTATTGAGTCACAAGGAGCAAGGTGATCTGTATCACTTAAGATCAGAGTGAGGTACACCAAGGAGTATGGTGTAGTATTTCCAAGATGAGCATTGCATAGAGTTCCTCATGGAAGGACTTTGAGGTACGGGGGTATGGCATGATGACGCTCTAGGAGCTGAGGTTTTGTGCATCAAGGGAGTATCAAATTAAGTACAGTTCAGGTGAATACAAACAGAGCAGTGTGCCTTAGACGAGCATTGGGTGACCTGAAAGAGAGGGCACAGGGTCAGATAAACTAGGAGAGTTAGGTCAATATACACTATGCCACCTTTAAGATAATTAGTAAAAAATGATTTGCAATCTAACTCCAAACAGAGAGCCGGGTTGGTCATTGGACCACTCTGGCATTTCTCTGGTAGGCTACAAGCTAGGGGACTGCTTCCAGAGAAGAATGGGCTGCCATATCTAAAACACAGCCCCATGGTTCCATCCTAGTTTCAGCTCCTTGCAGAGTGGGGCTGGTATGAAAAGCACAGTCCTTTGGGCCCTGTTTTATTTCTTGGGAGGCCTTCATCCAAAGTTCATGCATTCAGAGATCTTCAGAAATGAACAATGTGGGCCAGATTTATCAAGGACTTGTGTTGCCCTGGCATCACGCAGGGTGACACCAGGGAACACAAGCCCTTAAGTCAGATTTACTATGCTACACAGAGCCACCTTGCATGGCTCTCCTAGGCATAGTAAATGTGGTGTAACGCAAGACACTGCAAGTCACTGCCTTGCATTACTCTGCTCATAGGAAGGCATTCCCTAGGCAGAGTGTGGGTGTTCCCACACATCCATCCATGGTATTGGCGCACTCCCAGGTTTACTAACACTAGCAAACCTGGGAATATGTCAAAATGCTATGCCTTAACAGGTGAGGCATAACAAGGAAACATATCTTTATTTTTCCTCGCTGCTTCCTATTTCTATGTGTGAGAAAGAGGAAAATGCCTTAGAGGATTGTTTTGTGCGTGAAGGTGTTCCTTTCTGCACAACAACAATCCTGCTTGTAACACTGCCACCCTTGCACTGTGGTGCAATGGTGCCTGCTTTGGCGCTTGGCAGCCACAAGTGCACCAGTGCAGAGGGGGGAGCATAAATGTTGCATATCTTAGCAGACGTGGCACATTCTCGCTCTCTCCAATTGACGTAGTGCAGAGCAGTGCAGCAAGTTACATTGCGCTGCATCAAATGTTAGTAAATCTGCCACTGAGTGCCTTGTCTTTACTTGTGAAACGATCATGATTGTGTCCTAGAGTGACTCCTACACCTGCATCAGGGCTCAATCTTTGAAGCTGTCTTCTTACAACAGGAGTTAATTGGCAATGATTGATTATGTGTTTTCACAAGGGTCTAGAAATACTTGAATCCTTTTAACTGTCCACTTGGTGTCTTAATGTTTCACATGTGCTCTTGCCTTGTTTTTAGTTACGTAGATCGTCAGAGGTGACGAGACAGAGTGCTCCCAGCTTCCAGAAGCTAACACTATCCTCTTCCTGGTAGTAACAAAATGTCACATACTGCAAAATGTGCTTGTTCCCACCCAACCCCACAGATTAGCATTTCTTGCCCAGATTTCCATAAACAGCTAGCCACCATCCAGTTGCCTACATAAACTTGACTTGGATCACTGACACACTATCGAAATCAACAATTTCATGTAACACAAATATTGTTACAAAAATATTGTTTCCGTAACCTTATAATGGTAAGTACAAAATATTTTTTTAATATCATTTCATAATAATATCATTAAAGAACATACAAAAATATTGTTTCTTAATATATATATATATAAAGTATTACATTTTAAATATTTCAATCTATACCTTTAATATAATGTTAATTAAATAAATATCACTAATCTTTAATACCATACATAAATATATAATTATAAACACACTTACAGATATATGTGTGTATCTTTATATATACAAATATACATATATAATGTAACACAATAGTTAAATATATATTTTACATTATATTAATTGTTTTTTATTAATCCTTTAAATGTACTACTATCAAAAACACATTTTATATATATATATATATATATATATATATATATATATATATATATATATATATATATATATATATCACACTCACAATGTCCGGTAGTACGGGGCTCAGCCACGCGGCGGTCCTGAACGGATCCCGGAAATTCTTGTAATCACCTCAACTTATTCTTCGCTTGAAAGAATACAATTCAGGACACTCCACAGTGCTTAGATGCTATTTATTGCAGACAAGATAGCCTCCAACCGACGCGTTTCGCCTTTACGGCTTTGTCACGGTAAGGCAAGACATGTTACACTTCCGTATTCATACAATAGTGATTGAACATAGAAAGTGGATCCGCAGACTACTGACAGAAAATTAATGGGCACCATCTTATACTGGTTCAATCCCCGTTTTGAGAGGCATAATGTAATTCATACTGATAAGTGCAAGTGCTTATATTCAAACCATTATTCAAAAATGCATATATAATACAGTTTAAAAACTTACATTTCAATTACTCTAATGTTCCGAAAATAAAGTGCAAGTGCAAATAAGCTTGTACACAATCTTGTGCAAATAACACTGAAAAAGTGCAAGTGCAAACACGCTTATAAACAGATACTTCTCCTGTACAAACAACGCTTTAAAGGTGTCAGTGCCTGATGTTTGTAATTACAATTCTATTGTGTACAAGCTTGTTTGCACTTGCACTTTATTTTCGGAACATTAGAGTAATTGAAATGTAAGTTTTTAAACTGTATTATATATGCAGCTTTGAATAATGTTTTGAATATAAGCACTTGCACTTATCAGTATGAACTACATTATGCCTCTCAAAACGGGGATTGAACCAGTATAAGATGGCGCCCATTAATTTTCTGTCAGTAGTCTGCGGATCCACTTTCTATGTTTAATCACTATTGTATGAATACGGAAGTGTAACATGTCTTGCCTTACCGTGACAAAGCCGTAAAGGCGAAACGCGTCGGTTGGAGGCTATCTTGTCTGCAATAAATAGCATCTAAGCACTGTGGAGTGTCCTGAATTGTATTCTTTCAAGCGAAGAATAAGTTGATATATATATCAGAACAAAATATTAACAATTCAATTCCAAAACATTAAATAAATTAGCAAACAAATAAAAATTTTAAAAAACTTAAAAAAACAAAATTAGGCATTTACAAAAAATTTTATAAGCAAAAAAATATAAACAAATACTATAAAATTAAAATTATTAACAGTTATTAGTTGAAAATAGATTTAACAAATATTAGGAAATGTATTGGAGTCTGAGAATAATACATATACTAGTCCCACTCCAGTTTATGCAACAGTAGAGAAAGTGTATGACTTCGGAGGGGTCAAATATATTATTCCCACTCCACACAGAGCAATAGTAGGAAAAGCGCTGTACTTTGGAAGGGTTAAATTTACTGTTCCCACTCCAGTCTGTGCAACAGTAGGGAAAACGCTGGACTTCAGAGGGGTTACATTTACTATTCACTCTCCAGTCTGTGCAACAGTAGGGAAAGCGTTGGACTTTGGAGGGTAAGATTTACTATTCCCACTCCACCTCTGTGCAACCGTAGGGAAAGCATTGAAATTCGGAGGGGTAAAATTTACTATTCCCACTCCAGTCTCTGCAACAGTAGGGAAAGCGTTGGACTTCGGAGGGGTTAAATTTAATATTCACACTCTAGTCTAAGCAAAAGTAGGGCAAGCGTTGGACTTCAGAGGGGTTAAATTTACTTTACCCACTCCAGTCTTTGCCAAAGTAGGGAAAACTTGGACTTCGGGGAGGGGGGTAAAATGTACTATTCCCACTTCAGTCTGTGCAACAGTAGGGAAAGCGTTTGACTTCGGCGGGGTTACATTTACTATTCTCCCTCCAGTCTAAGGAACAGTAGGTAAACTACTTTACATTACATTATTGAATACCCATATTAATTTATAAAAAATATAAAAATATAAACACTATGACATTGTTGTAGGGATTCTGCACATACACAGAGCTATGCACAGGATAATAGGACCTCGGAATATAGTGGTGAGCCAACCATACACCTTATCACCTAACACCCCAATCCGACTAGCTTTAGCGTCTCATTAGCAACAATGCTACCAATGATTAGACAACCCAGAACACGGTATCTCTCTCTCAGGACTCGCAGGAGCAAGAACACCCTTTCATAACTCACTCATACCTGTCCACAACGTGCGTAAGAAGAGACACTGTATAGTTTAAAATGTTTATTTCAACTACCGTGCTCTAAGATACAGTACACGTGCCAGTACTATCAGCATAATGCATAAGGATGATATAATCAGCATAGTTACAACTCCATAGAATACAAACGGGGAAAGCATTTCATAAAGCAGTGGATATCTGGCTAAATGACAATACCACCCTCCCCGTGCTAGTTGCTAGTTTATTATAAAAACAGAAGACCTCTGGGCTTTGTCGAGCGAACCCCCATACCTCAATATCTAGATGCAAGGTTTACATCATCAGACAAGCACAGCTCTTCTCTCTGGAAAGGTTTTTCTCCAAGTGTTTCTAACAGTGCAAATTACAATATTAAAAGCACACGAATTTCTCCAGGGCAGCTGTACATAGAGTGTTATGTCTAAGTGCGAGGGACTGGCCAAATCAGCAGGAACAAGGGACATTGTTTTTCGACCTTGTACATGGTGTGCAGACGTAGCCCAAAAGGGAACAGGAGAAAAGGTGAAAGATAGAAATGCAGACAGTGCTAAAATAGCCGGGCAGAAGCAGAGGCTGGAAAAACAACGGCACAAAGTAACGTGCGCAAAAAGGCATCATGGCAGCCAGGCCTAAGTCAATGTAGCAAGGCAGACCAGGAGGCCACAAACCAAACGACAACATAACATAGAAATATACATATTTACTAAAACAAATCAACAATTAACCAATTTACAAAATTCATAAACAATGTAATAATTTTCAATTACAAAATATTGGTTATTTAATAATGGTCACTTAATGAACTTGCCACCCTATACCCCTAGAGACCTAGCAACCCCCACCTAAAATGTAACTAAAATAAATAATTATAACAAAATTTACATAACTGATAATCAATTGCATAATTAATTAACAATTAATAATAAACTGTTAATTATTACTTAATTAACTTTCCATCCGACAACCCTAGAAACCCAGCAGCCCACACCTAGAATATCACTAAATTCCATCATTATTACACAATTTACATAATTAATAATCAGTTAAATATTTAATAATACATTAATAATTATTATTTATTAATTATTACGTAATTAACTTTCCACCCTATACCCCTACCAACCTAGCAACTGCAACTAAAATATAACTAAAATAAATACCACATAATGTACATAATTAATAATCAAATGTTGATTAATTTTTACTTTATTAACTTCCCAGTCTGCACCTAAAATATGGCTAAATTATATGATTATTACACAATATACAAAAATAATAATCAATTAAATAATTATTACCAAATTCATTATTACCTAATTAACTTCCTGCCTTATACCCCTACAAATGTAGCAACCAGCACCTAAATTATAAGTCAAATAAAACAGTATTACATAATATGCATCATTAATATCTATCACTCACTTAGGGCCTGGTTACGAGTACGGCAGTCCCAAGACTGCTGTACTCACGGTGGAGGTCTGACCAGTGGACCCTCAGCAGCCTGACTGCCTGATTACAAGTGCGGCAGTCAGACCGCAACCAGCCGACACAAGCCCGCCACCACCGCCAGAATCCAGGAAACCTGGCCACAATGGCGACAGTGCTGATGCCAAACAGAGTCCCTACGTTTTCGCCCATTGGGCATTGTGGCTGGGGGCACATGTTGTGCCTCCCTAAACCTGCACTCTCATGCACCTACTCTGTACCATGCACAACATAGTGCATGGCAACAGTGCGTACACGATAGTGCAAGTGCTGCAGTGCAGCGGCATTGCCTTCAGGCTCACTCAGTGAGCCGAAGCATGCTGCCACAGCAAGACTGCTGCCGGCACACTGCTGGGCCGGCTGTCAACTTGGAATAGGGTGGTCGGGAAGCTGCAAGTTTGGCGGCGTTCTCCTGACCACCGCAACGGCAGTCGGAACGCCAATCTCATAATTGGCCCTTTACTCTTTTATATGAGTGTTTATTAATATAGCCTTATAGCCCGCCATAGCGGGCTATACCGGCTATTAAAGGCCCGCTCCAGCGTTAAAGGCCCGAGCCTTTGGCTAGGGCCTTTAACAAGGGAGCGGGACTTTAATAGCCGGTATAGCCCAGCTACGAAGGGCTATAAGGCTATTAGAACATTCTGCCACCAGAGGGCAAAATGTTCTAACAAATAAAACAAAGGCTTCAGGGAGCGCGAGGGGATTGAAATCCCCTCAGGCTCCCTGAAGCCTTTGTTCACAGCCACAGCTGTGAACAAAGAAACATTGGAATGTTGGAGCTCCGGGCTTACAACAGCCATTATAAGCCCGGAGCTACTCCATTGTTTTCAATGGAGCTCCCAACATTCCAATGTTCTAATGCTCTTTAAAAAATAATTTTAAGTACAAAAGGGAAGTTTCAAAGTTTGCTATAAATAAAAGCAAATCTCATCTGTGAATAGGAGTGTCCCACTTCCGGACACATAGTCCCACAGAAGTATATCGAAACAAAATCGAGGTTCAAATATCAGGAGATAGAAATATTGGAATATAAATATTGTGATGCAGAAATATCGTCGTCAAGAATATTGTTTTTTCAGGTAATATCGTTAAGAATAGCGTTGTTGTAAATATTGTTTTCAATAACATAGGCCATCATTAGGATGGCGGTCGGACTACCACTGACAGGCCGTCAGTGGCGGTCGAAACGTCATCCAGTAAAGTGGTCTGACTGCCGCATTATGATGTGGTCGGCCGGACCACATCGGTTGGAGGGACCGACCAGCGCTTCCAACGGGCTCAAGGAGCCTGTTGGGCCGTTGGTCGGATCATATTCCCTACAATAGGGGTGGTGCCTGCGCAGGCACCGCCATAGGGATTACGATGTCCCTTTCTGGCATCCTTTCCATGGCGCCATGGAAAGGCTGTCGGAAAGGGACTTTGGGGGCCCCTAGCAGGGCCCTCGTCCCCTGTGGTCCTTCACTATGAGGTCTGGGGGTACCTGTGGTGCTCGCCCCCAACATCAATACCCTGTGTGCCAGGCACCAGATGGTGCTTGGCACATGGATGTTTAAAAACATCCCTTTTTCCATTGCGTCTTGTGCTGCTGCCCTTTTCAGGCCGCTGCACAAGCACCAATGGAAAAAGCCATGATTCCGACCTCCTACATGGCGGTGGCATCATAATTTGGCCGGTGGTACTGCCGAATACTTGATGGTCGGTCCCAATCCCGCTGCAATGGCGGTCGGACGCTCGTCCGACTGCCATTGCAATCGGGCCCATAGTTGTAAAGAATATCGTTTTTTAATTATTTTATTGTGTTTTAGTTCATACATTAATTTTATGTTACTATTGTTTGCATAAAAGTTACTAATTATTTTAAATATAATCTGTAATCTCAAGTAATTTCAATGATTACATTTAATTGCTAATAGTAATTTATAACGTAGGGGTTGGTGGATTTGAAGGGGGATAGGGTACGAAGTTAATTAAGTAATAATTAGTTATTAATGAACTCATATTTTTTACGTAAGTATGTGATTAATATTAGTTATGTATATTATGTAACACTGATTTATTTTACTTATATTTTAGATTTGGGTTGCAACATTTGTAGGGGTATAGGGTGGGAAGTTAATTTAGTAATAAATAATTAACAATTAATTTATAACTTGTGATTAATTATTTAATTGATTACAAATTTCGCAAATCGTGTAAACATATATTCTAGTTATATTTTAAGTGCGGGCTGCTTAATTTGTAGGGGTATATGGTTGGAAGTTAATTAGGTAGTCATTAATTAATTATTAATTTATTATTAATTATTGAAATGATTATAAATTATGTACATTATGTAATGCATATTTATTTTAGTCATATCTTAGATGCAGTTTCTAGGTGTGTAGGGGTATAGGGTGGGAAATTTATTAAGTAATAATTAAAAAAGAATAATTATTAATGTATAATTAAATATTAAGGGGCCGACTACGATGTTGGTCGGAAAGCATTCCTACCGACTCGGTCTCGGAATGGTTTCTGACCGAATCGGATTCGGGGAGTCCGACCAACTGATTACGATGTTTCCGAACACCGTTTGGTCGGACTCCTATTGACTTCAATGGGAGCCTGTGTTCCGACCGACAACACAGGCTACCATTGAAAAAAGGGGTGGTTGCAGAAAACCGTGCACTCTGTGGCGGGCACCCCTTGGTGCCTGCCACACCGTGCATGGTTGAAAAGAGGGGAACCATGCGTGCCGCTACTGGCTCCAACCGGAGACCTCCAGGTAAAGGGGGGCCTGCTACGGGCCCCCAAAGTCGGATTCTGACAGCCGATCCGTGTTGGACAGACTGATTCGGAAAGGCTGTTTGAATTCGACATCGTAATCGCTTGGCCAGAAACGTGGTCCGTAGAGACTCATGAGTCGGCTCCGACCGACACGGTGTCTCCGAATGCCGTTCGGACGTGAGTCGGAACCGAGTCGGACAGTCCGAACGGTTTCCAACCATCGTAATCGGTCGGTTGGAAATGTTGTCAGAAACAAGGCTTCTGACACGGATTCGGACAAACCGAATGACATTCAGAGTCTTTCCGCCCGCCCGGCCCCTTAGAAACTAAATTACGTAAATTGTATGATAATTATACATTTTTGTTATATTTTGGGTGTGGCTTACTGGGTTTGTAGGGTTGTAGGGTGAGAAGTTAAGCAATAATTAACAATCAATTATTAATTTTTAATTCATTGATTATCAATTATATAAATTGTTTTATAATTATTTATTTTAGTTCATTTTAGAAGTGGGTTGCTAGGTTCGTAGGGGTATAAGGTGGCAAGTTAATTAAGTAATAATTATTTAATAACCATTATTTTGAAATTGAAACTTAATTATTACATTGTTTATGAATTTTGTAAAAAACTATTTTTTAATATATAAATATTTTGTATTAAGCAATAATGTTTATATTTCAAGTTTTATATTTTTCTTAATTAATAGGGTTGTTTAAATATGTAATGTGTTTGAAGTGAAGTAGTTTACCTACTTTTGCTTTGACTAGAGTGGGAATAGTAAATTTAAACCCTTCGAACATCAACACTTTCCCTACACAGACACAGACTGTAGTGGGAATAGTAAATCTTAACCCTCCAAAGTCTAATGCTGTCCATACTGCTGCTTAGACTGGAGCTGGAATAATAAATTTAACCCCTCCGAAGTCCAACTCTTTCCCTATTGTTGCTTACACTGGAGTGAGAATAGCAAATGTAACCCCTCTGAAGTCCAAAGCTTTCCCTACTGTTGCCAAGACTGGAGTGGAAATAACAAATGTAACCCCTCCTAAGTCCAAAGCTTTCACTACTGTTTCACAGACTGGAGTGAGAACAGTAAATCGTACCCATCCAAAGTCCAACACTTTTCCTACTGTTGCACAGACAGGAGTGTGAATAGTAAATATTACTCCTCTGAAGTTCAATGCTTTTCCTACTGTTGCACAGACTGGAGTGAGAGCAGTAAATTTCATACCCCTAAAGTCCAACACTTTCCCTACTGTTGCGCTGTTTGAAGTGGGAGTAATATATTTAACACCTCCAAAGTCCTTCACTTTCTCTACTGATACATAAGCTGCAGTGGGAATAGTGTATCTATTATTCCCAGACTCCAATACATTTCCTAATATTGGTTAAATACATTTTTTATTAATATCTGTTTGCAACTTTAATTTATAGTATGGGTTTATATTTGTATTTGTTTTTAAATATTTATATAATTTTTTGTAAATGTCTTTTTTGTTTTTTCAATTGTTTTGTTTTTTATTTGTTTGGTAATTTATTTAATGTTTTGATATTGTTACTATTTTCTCTGCTTCATGTAAAAAAATGTATATATATATATATAGATATTTATAGAGAGCTATATAGATATATATACATATCTATAATGTGCTTTTTATAGTACTAAATTAAAAAATATATACAAAATGAATAATAATAATATAAAATATATATTGTATGAGATATATATATATATGTGTGTGTTTAGACAAGTATATATTTATATGTAGTATTAAATATTATTGAGATTTATTTAAATAATGTTATATATTAAAATATTTACGATTTACTACTTTAAACTATATGTATATTAAGAAACAATATTTTTGTATGTTTTTTAACCATATTAGTATGAAACGATATTTTTTTAGATGTTTTTTTGCTTACAATTATAAGGATAGCGAAATGAAATTTTTGTAGACTATATTTTTGACACAATATTTGTGTTACACAATATTGTTGATTCCGATATTGTTTCAGTGATCCATTTCACTTTTTTTATCCTGGTGTGTTTTTTTGTTCCAAAATCCATTTTTTGTACCTGTACAAACAATTTTGAGTGTTTAGTCCGTTTTCTTTTTTTCTACTGTTATGCTCTGGTCCCTAAACGTGTGGCATTACATAATGTGTTGATTACTTAGCCTTAATGCTCTTTATTGTGAGTTATGCTCATTCTCATTTCCCTGACTTCTGAATGGCGTGTCAGCTCTGTTGAGATAGGCATAACTTTGTTTGCATTAAGACAATTTTTACAAGTTCCCCGATTAGGAGAGATCTATAGATAAAACTCATACCTCAAAATCATTTACATTGTCTACTTGAGCTGTACACTATGGGCTTGAAGCAAATTATATCAAAGTGGTTGCTGTACGGTCCTTTAGGATTTAAAGAAATTTGGTTTCTTATCTATAATTTGAAGATTGGTTTACCTTCACTCCTTCTATTTTTGGTGAATTCTTTTCAGTTGGCCTCAGGACTGCTAACCAGTGGTAGCTTATACCCAATTGTCATATTTATTTTACTTGTAAGTATCTAGTAAAGTGGAACTACCTGTGACCAGAGCCTGTACATTAAATGCTACTAGTGGGCTTGCAGCACTGATTGTGCCACCCACTTAAGTAGCCCTTTAGACATGTCTCAGGCCTGCCACTGCAGCCTGTGTATGCAGTTTTAATTTGTCATGTCAGCCTGGCAAAATAAACCTTTTGCTAGGCCCAAACCTTCTTTTCAGATATTTATAAGTGACCCCCAGGGTAGGCCCTGGATAGCTCAGAGGGAAGGGTGAAGTGTATTTAAAAAAAGGGATATATACTATTTAGTTTTCATGTCCTGACAGTGAAATACTCTTAAATTCGTTTTTCACAAATGCAAGGCTTACCTCTCCTCTAGGATAACATTGGAGTTACCTTTTCATATATAATAGGCGGTCACTTCCAATTGCGACCACGTATACAGATCGAGTTTGGTGCCTAAGAATCGTAATTAAAAGCCCTCTTTAATGGCAATGTTGGATTTTTAATCATTATTCTGAAAATGGCACCTTTAGAAAGTTAGGAGTTTCTTGTCTTAACCTCACAAGGTCCAAGGACTTTGCATTGACCTTGCCATCCGCATCTGTACCACCACTATGAGAAGCTTCTCCGGCGCAGGCCCTCACATCGCAAATCTCTTGTCACCGGCAGCCTTGACAATGATGCAGATTTTCGCATCGCAGCATCACAGCTCCTCAGAACTGATGCATCCCTCGACTGCAAAATGCATCCTCAATGCCAGACTTCGCATCGCAAGCTCTTGTCGATGGGATCCTCGACAACTACTCAGAGACTCGCATCGCAGCTCTACAGCCCTTCGGAATCGGCGTATCGCCTTGGCTGCATGACATATCCTTGGCGCAGGACATCTCAATACTCTACAACCAGGATCTAAGGTACTCTTGTTCAGCAGGCCTGACTGGGTCTTGTAGCTGGCCCGTGCTCTATTGTGGTTGGCCTGAACTTGTGACTTTGTCCTTGTATTACACAACCAAATATCCACCATCGGCGCTTTGTGCTTTTGTTGGCACTATGTTCACTAAAATCTTTAACATTGCATACTCCAGACCTACTGATTGGATTTTTGTCGATTTGGTCTTGGTTTGTTTATGAAAAATTACTCTAGTTTTCTAAATCGGTGTGTGAATTTTCTTGTGTTTTCACTTCATTACTGTTTGAAGTGCTGCATAAATACTTTACATATTGCATCTGAGCTAAGCCTGACTGCTTTGTGCCATGCTATCAGAAGGTTGAGCATAGGTTACGTTGGGGTTTGATTGTGCCTCACCATGACAAGGATTGTGCTTGCTGCTTGAATAGGTTTTTACCCCCTCAATCACTATTAACCCATTTTCTCACAATTAGCTCCTCATTCCTTTTGAATGTCACAATCCCTACTAAAAGAAGATACATGGAGCGCTTTTCTCTGTGCAAATTAGAGAGTCATAAAGCACTCTCTGATGAATCGAAATTCACAACTGGGGTTATTCATCAAATACATACATTTAAATAACGTGAAGCACATGAGGCTCCTCATGGAAGACAGAGAGTGGTGAAGTTTCAAACCATATAGGTTAATTAAAGGTTAAAAGGTTTACAAATCCAAAATCATAAAGTTATTATCAATCAATAATCAATACATGAATGCATTAAGCAGTTATGACATTCGAATCAATTAAAGTCATATAATAAAAGACAAATTATTATAAAGTTGTTACAAGAAGAAAAAAATTAAGCAAATGCAGTTCTCCTGTATAAAGAGCACCCCATTCTGCTAAGTAGGAAAAAGATTCTGCAAGGTTTTAAGTTCTCATTTACAATATGCTAGCTTAAATCACACAATTCTAGCATTTTATATACCTAAAAATGCTACCCATAAAATTCTCCAATTAGGTTAAAACACACGAAGATAAGCTGAGCTCATTATTTTCTCAGGATCGCTCTCAATGAGGCTTCTCTGAACGTCCTTCAAGCTTGCAGTTATCTGCAACATAATGAGGTACATTAAACAGCCAGTATTCGACAGGCGCACTTCTTAAAATTAATTGAAACATTCTACAGCGTTCACGTATAGGAAAACATTTCATTTTAGAATAAAAACAAAGACACATCGCGTTTGTAAATGTGGAATCAGTTTCTCCTAGAATAAAGAAAGACATACGACATTCATTTGTAAATGTGGAATCAGTTTCTCCTAGAATAAAGAAAGACATATGACATGAAACAAGCTGGCAGCTAGACATATGCCATTTTAAAATGCAGGCCTATATTAGCTATGGTCAATCTGAATGTGAATAATGCACAGTTAATATATTTGTCGGAAGGTGAGTGGACGATGATGGATCTCAAAGTTTTGAGATAGGTTCTCAGGAAAGCTACAACACTTTCCCAGAATGGACGCTGAGGACGTTGAGGATGTTGAAGACACTTAGCGGAGCAAGGAGCAGCAGGAAAGTTGGGAGGATTATGTGCCGTGTTACCTGCTTCCCGCCCAGTGGTTTGTGGTTTGAGCTGGTGCTGATGCAGCTATGTGACATGGTAGTGGGATGACGGTGGCGGGTGGGGGTGTTGGTGTGGTGGTCCGCATCAGGCTGTGCCTCCCTGCACTGCCCTCCTGCCTTCTCTGGAAATTTTGTCTGCAGACTTTGTCCGCCATTGGGTTATGAGCCGCGATTGGGCTAAACCCCTGACCTGCAGTCAGGCCTTCCTCCGAGCTCTTACTGTGTCCCGTGGAAACGAGGAGAGGAGGTGAAGGGGAGTGCCATAGTCGGTACTTGAACCAGTGCGCTGTGCGCCAAGTAGCACAGACTTGAGCAGAGGCAGAACTGTAAAGGACCCAGGGCTGTGTTTTAAGGGGCAGCAGAAGAAAGAGGGAAGACCCCAGTAGACTTTGACTTGCCTTGTCGGCACCAGCAACACAGGGGACTACCCAAATCACTCTGGTGAGAATTTGCCTACTTAGAAGGATTTGGATGCAGAGCTAATTGGAGTTGAAGTTGATGGGCTACATACACCTATTCACAGAGGTGACCAGAGTGCTCCTACCCCCCTCCCAATGTAGGGTGCACCCCCAAACGAATAGATCTGGTACTAGGGACAGGAGTGTACCATGGGCAGATTTCTCAACCCAGCGGTCAGGGCATCATCACAGAGGCAGAGAAATCACCACAGTATCCCTCTGAGATTGGAAAGGGTTTACCACTGTCATCAGTGTCATCCGGGGTGTGAAAACTGAGGGGGTGAAGCATTTGCAATATTTAAGACAGCAATTGAAAATGAAAGAGAAATTAGAGATCATAACCTGGAGCAGATGGAAACAGTTCACTGCTACCACCCTGCATGCATCCGAATCTGAACTGGTAATTGCAGAAGCGGAAAAAATGGAAGAAAGTGCAGGGACTATTCCAGCCAATCAAGATCAATGGCTCAAAGAACAAAGTGCACACTAGCAGATGTGGGTACAAGTGCACAATGAAAACTTGATTCAGCAATCAGCTATTACTTTGGATACAAAATCAATAGTCTGGGAAACTCTAAAAAGTAATAGTCTGATAGTTGTAAAATCGAAAAGACTACAAATTGAATCAAGGGATAGTCTAGCAGAAATCCAATAATTCTGGAAACTGACGAAACAAAAAAAAATGACGATATCTTTGATCAATTAGGACAATCGAGACCATTGAATGTTAATAAATGGAAGTGCATGAATAACACTGGCATGATCGAACTTTCCCCAGGAGGAAAATCAAGGGAAATGAGGAAATCAATTCAGGTGAAACACACACCTCAGCGAAAGATTGTTTTTGAATCAGTGAAAAGGAGTTTAAGGTGAGAGATCAACCAAATAGGTCCTCAGTACAAACCACAACATTAACCAGATTTGAGGTATCACAAAGCTTGGACTTCTCCCAAAGTGAAAGAAGCTGTACAGAACAATGTCCTCCTGCAATAGCATATACATTCTCAATACAATGACAAGGAGTAACCAGAACAGGCACATGGAGTAACTATAGCACAGCAGGTGAATGGTCGAACAGAAATTTTCATCACGGGGAATGAGCAGGTTATGGGTGCACAACTTCTAACAGAATTATCCAGGAAAAGTAAAAAAAGATTGAAAAATCTGTAAAAAAACCCATAACAATTTGATGACTAAAGACTTTTTGAATTTCTTTTCTGCCAAATCAAATATCACTCTGCAATTGGAATCGGACCAGTCACTTGGGCAAAAAGCGATGTCTGAAAAGTGAGTATCTTCAACAAAGTTCAAACCTTGTTACAACAATGCAAAAATCAGATCAAATGAGTCGGCTCAAGAACAGTTCTAATGTCAATCCAAGCCCAAGGGAGATAAGTACAACCATAAGTTGTGAAGAAATGTTGGCAACGCCATCAAGGGATCTTAAAAAGGAAAATGATTTTACATAAGGTGACTATCAACGCTTGGAATTCTCTAAAAAGAAGAACAAAGGAACTCAGTTTGAAGAAATGCAACTAGAACTTCTTTTCCCATCAGTCCCCACAATGCAAAATGAAGAAACACAATGCAATCTCTGTCCAGCGACCATACTCAACAAGAAACCTCCCCCTAGTAATAAGGAGGAGTACCATAATCAATCTGGATTCAAACCCAGGCATCTCTGCAAAATTTGGCACTGAAACCAATCACAAAAAAAGAAATTGAGTGAATTCCAGGGCAATAAATTATGCCCACACAGAGCCCATTATGCCAAAGGAATCAGCCCTGAGGACCGTGAGAATGATCCAGATAGATGAAGAGAACGCAATCTCATTCAATAAAACCGATAAATCTCAAATTGAACAAGACAAAGCTAATCCAAGCTCAAAAATGGCAAATGGCTCTGTGGTTCCCAAAAGTTCAAACATGGTTAAGAACATTTCTGCCCGCTCTGTAATGCTCTTGCCATATTACACCAGAGGTCAACTTGATGCATTAAATAGGGGAACCCTCTTATGGTTATTCACACACCTGTCACTAAGCATTAAGAAAGGACTAAAATAAGTTGCTAAATAGGTGAACCCTCTTATGGTTATTCACACACCTGTCACTAAGCATTAAGAAAGGACTAAAATAAGTTGCTGCAAAATCAATGCTGCAAATCTGATAAAATCACAGCAGAAAATCTTTCTTGAAAGGTGTACTGAAATAGCTCAAAGCGATAATGTAAAATATCCAGTACATTTAAGAACACTTAGGGATAAGCATAGAGAGCTCCCCTATAATGTGAACAGTGCAAATATGAGTGTCTTGAAAAGTACATGAGCTGCCCAGCAAACACCTAAAGAATTAGGGAATATCTCAAACAAAGCTGATAAACAAATATGTGACAGGATAGCTGACAATAATAAGGGAGATCAGCAGCCAGAATCAATAGATTGGGTATGCTAGCCAAGAACTTTAGCCACAAAATTCATGCTAGCAAATAAAGAATTAGGATAAACAAATGGGAGAGCTAGGACCGTGTATGGGCCGTCCTTGTCCCCTAGTAAGTATTGAAAAACAACTTGGACGGACCAGTCTAGCAGGTTGTCCGACACTGTGGTGCCTGGCACCACAAGGGTTTGTTAAAAGAACCCTCACACACCAACCTAGTTGGTGTCATGCTTCATCATCGGGTTCCCAGCTGAGTAGCCGAATGCTACTCAGCTGTGCTGCGACACCTGATTACAGTGGAGCTGTTTTTTTTTAGTGTGAGTGTGATGAAGTGGTGTTTTAAAAATACCTCTGGGTCTCTAACTGATAGTTACTTTATTCCCAGTGGTCCAGGGTATATTTAAAAATAGTAATAATGAGTGGATAACGTAAAAGACTATTAGTTGCGTCTTAGTTATCTATCGGCAGATAACTAAGACGCAACTAATAGTCTTTTACGAAAATGGTGTCATCATCAACAATTAGTGGTGTGCCAGTCCCAATGGGGCCCAAATAACAGTTTTTAAATCCGACCCTGATTCGTAGAGTAATGCCTTGTTAATTTTATTTCAAGGAATCTTAACCGCAGAAATAATCCCTGATAATTGGCGGGGGTGAATATTTCATCAGATCCATAAAAAGAGTTCCATAATGACACGCAGAATTATAGAACAATAACTGTATTCAACACCGAAGAAAAGGCATTTGCTAGAGTACTACTGGTTACATTGGAAGACTGGGTAAATGAATTAAACATCTTGCCAATATTTCACACTGGATTTAGAAAAGGTTGTGAGACACTGCATAACATAACAGCAATTAATCTGTGAGCAGAAAAGGCTATAGCTAACAAGTCAAATTATTTGTTTGTTTTCTTGACTACAGTGTTGCGTTCGACAAAGTCAACAGAGGAATATGGTGGAGAAAGCTAAAAGCTAAATGCCTGGAATATTCCTCAACAATGTTTTAGTGCAATACACCTTTTACACACTGTGACGTGGGTCAGGGTTAAGCTGAGTAATGGACCAACCATCTCCAAGAAATTTCCTAATAAAGGATTTGAGCAAGGCTACTTACTTCTCTGGTGTATACATGCCCCGCTGCTACAGTAAGTTGATGATACTGCATTGTTGAATCATACTGCAATAGGCCTTCAAAGGACCTTAAACTGCCTCCAGATGTACAATGAAGATAATGAATTAAAACTAAAACTGGCAAAAAACAAAGAATATGAAAGTGGGGAACACCAAATATAAACACTCTTGGAGAATGGGATATCAAAAGATATCAACCACAGATTCACAAGGACCGTGTTTGGCTTACCTAGGAGCACACCGATCAGCCAGCTGGGTCTGGAGTTTGGCATGGACAACATAAAAACTCTGGTAGATCAACAATTAATTAAATACTGTTTTAGATTAAGAAATGCACAATTGGGTTTTCTAAAAAACATGATCTGGAAAGAATTTGAAAAATATTCTAAAGTACACAATCCTAACGGACTATCCAGTTTTGACAGAAGCCTAAAAAAGCTTCAGCTAATGGAGTGTTAGGAAAATAGTACTGAATACAGGCTTTTAAAGAAAAATGAAAGTTGATGGCGAGGATCTATTCATTTAGGAAAAATACTGATGATTTTGAAAATCTCTCTAGAGCACAGCTCCTACTTTCATCATACTTTTTGCCTTCTTCCCAAGCCTATTTATTTCCAGGAACATGAAACAATCATTAAGGACAATGTGTCGGAAGCTGATGATGTATGGGAGAAGATGTTTTTAGACTATATTGGGCCTTTCACATTCCTCCCAGAGCATGACAGGTTTGCTGTGGCATTGGTTGATGCAAAATCAAAATGGGTGGAGGTGGCATTTATGAAGTGTGTTACTAATACCTCAACCAATAACGTCTTAAGTGAGGTGTTTAGAAAAGAGGGTATACCGCCCGTCTTACTCACAGACAATGGTACTCAACTTACTTCGCAAGAGAGTAAATGTTTTTTGGACACTCTTGGTGTGAAACATGCATGTACTTCATTGTACAATCCCCCGCTGAATGGTCAGTTGAGAGGGTCAACAAATTGGTAAAAGGTACGATGCAACTGCCGTGTACTGCTAGATTGTTTGTACACAATGAGGTCAAAGACATACTCTGGGCCAAATGCACCACAGTGAATGTCAGTACAGGAAGGACCCCATTTGAGATGATGCGGGCAGGCAGCCAGGAAACAAATTGGTTCCATCCTGGATGCGTGAAGGAGTCTCATTAAACAAAAGGGGGTGCCCACAAGAAAATTTGCAGAAACGCTTCATGGATGTGGGTGATTGGGTCAAGGTTAAGCTGGATGGAAGTGTAAAAGGATTAACCAAGTTTCAGGGGCCTTACAAGGTCAAGGCTGTTGGTGGCAATTGGGTCAAGCTAATGGGCAAACCTGGAATCTCAGGAGAGGGGCCCTGTATCAAAGACAGGGAAGTGTGGAAGAGAAGTCGGGTGATGCTGATGATCCAAGCTCTCCTTGGTAGTTGATGAATGACAGTGACCTAAACGGTCAAAAAGGGGAAGGTCTCAGGAAATCATGGGTATTCTTGGAAGAGGAGATGGGCCGAAAGAAAGACTACAATCTTGAAGGGAGGTGAGGACGAGGAGGCCACCAGGGTATTTGGGGGACTATGTGCGCAGTTAGAGTATGTTGTAGGTTGTTTTTTATGAGGGTGCTGCATTGAGTTGCTATAGTTGTTTTCTCATGGGTGTTTTCTTTTTGATCTGTGTTTTGTTTTATGTTTGCTCTGTATCATGTTTGTTTGTCTAGCATGAGTCTAGTGTTGTATGTAATTGTATGATTCTTTTACTGGCACTGTTCTGTTTATTTTATTCCCAGGGACGGGGGATGTGTTATAATGTATTTAGTCTGCTTGAGCCAGGCTGAGGCTGTGGGCTCTTTATGACAGGCTCACATTCCATGGTGACATTTTTGGGTTCTATGATTTCAATCTGGCAGTTCAGTTGCTAGCTGTGCCTGGCATGACTGTGGTCTGGGGTTTTCTTCTCTGTTGCGAAAAACTACTTCTAAGACCATCCAGCATAAGAGCTCTTCTGTGATTACTACAGTCATGTTATACATAATATAAATTTCTTGCACAAAATAAAACCTGGGGTTAGAAGAAGTATAAGAACTTTTTGCACACTAATAGACTCGTAGCAAAGAGGGTTGATACCTGTGGGAATATTTTGTTTTGCACTAAAGAATAAAAGCTGATGAAATCCAACGATTGAACATTTTATTGAATGAATAATTAACGCCCAGGCTTGTCACTGAATGTTAAGCCTCAGGTGGAATCGGCGTGGTAGAGCGCTGCAACGTGCTCCCAATGAGTAGATCCAATAACTTGTTCCAGTTTAAACTTGTTGGAGAGCAGTTTATCCCCTTGCCACTCAACCAAATCATGATGTGGGGTACCTTTTATTTTCCTAATTGGCTTCCTGGTTGTGGACTGGAGATCCTCTGACACATGCATATCTTTTAGATTACTTTGATTGACTATCCTTGTCTCGATCGGAGTACAATCTGTTTCCTACTTACCAGGAACACTATCATGTAATTTTTCAAGCTCCATATCCTTGTGGGTTAAGGTGACCTGTGGACTTCCCTACTTATACCTGGATGCAATGCCCCATATATTATAGTGCTCTTGAATTTACCTTTGTCCTCATGATGACCATAGACTAAGTAAAGGTAGAAACACTGTTGACTGCAGACACAAGACTCTGATTGACGCAATTCCTGTAAAGTCACTTTGGAGTCAAGAGCCATACATCTTTCTTCCTTTGTTTCTATGCACTTGTCACTTTTTCATTCACCTTGCACTTTTTTCACCGTTTGAGAACTTCATTTGTATAAGCAACTAAATGTATTCTTGTGTATAAACTGGATTCAATACCTTTTTGCAACAGTTGGTCTTCCATAATTCTGGAATATGGTTGTCATTATTTAATGTATGATTTAGGTTTCCAAAGTGGACAGTAGCCACATCTTCCAATTGTTTGTCTATTATTGCTGCAAATATGTATACAGTGAACCATTGTTGTCTGATATATAACCACAAAAGTGATCCCAGAAAGAAAGCTTGATGCCAATACCGCATAAGTCCTTGTCGCAGGGCCCCAAGAGAAAAGGGAATTTGCCTGTTATTCTCTGGAATTGTTGTAAGCATATACAACTGAGGAATAGCATGCTACCACTCCACCCAGGATAGGAGAGGAGACATTTTACGGCATGGGCTAAGTGGGAAATTGACAAAGGCTCCCAACCTCCCAGGAGCCCTCTAGTAAATTGACTCAATCTTTGTTGGTTTTTTCTGTCAGAGCTTCTCCCTGCCTACCTCTATATCTGACTCTTTATCTATACAGTGTGATTTGAAAGATTTTTGGGCCCCCAGTATATATGTAATTCAATATAGTTGGGCATCATGGAGACTTGAATTAGTAGAAAACAGGCACTATAGTTCAAAATTGTTCCAAACAAGAGGTCCGAAAACATGTCTGACCCAGATCCCCAAACATTATTCAGAGCTTTGGAGTCCAGAGGTGGAGCAAACCATGAACATCAACACCAGATGGTGACGCAACGTTGTCCAGTTTCTTGATGGACACTCACGTATGCTGCCAGCCTTAGGTCGTCTTCATATGCTGATCTTAGGTCACCCGTAAGCTAATTAATTACCTGTGATAGTAAACGATCAACACAATTTTCTTTAACAATAGATGGTGTTGGCTTGTTTATTTGCTTCTGGTCTCAAGTTTTTGCATGCATGCATTTAAATATAGTTACAGATGGCGGGTTATGAGTTATCAGTGCCAGATCATCCTTCAAAAAACACAAAGAATACTAACACTGCTCTTTTTAAAGAGTGCTTCTAAGATCTTTTATTTTATTCTGTCCTAGATCCTGACAAGCCCATCACTTCAAGTGTGAAAATAGATTTGAAATGTCATCTATTTCTGCACCATTTAAAACATGCATTGTCAAAGCTAATAGGTCTCTCCTACGCAAACTCTTGGCTTTGTCAATGTTTTTTTGTCATTTGCACAGCCGCACCGCTGCTGTGCATCATGGCTGAAAGTAAAAAAATAGCGCTGGCCACATCCCAGTTAGCTGTGTTGTGGCGTTTTCTTTGGTGTGGTGCGTGGGGTTGAGGGCAACATGGCTAATGAGAGGATGACAGCAGGGTGTAAGCAACGACAACAAGAGGAGCGCAGGTAGGAACAAGTAACTAGAGTGGACAGCAGGAGAAGACAAGCAAAAACGGGGGCAGGAGGAGGCCAAGCAACAACAGGGAGGGTTTGAGGGGGCAAGCACAATAGGAAGGGCAGGTGGAGACAAGAAATAAAACAGAGGGTGGTAGGGGACCAGCAACAAGATGGAAAGCTTATGGGGGCAAGCAACAACACAGACAGCGGGGGAGGGAATGCAACAACATGAACGTATGGGGCAAACAACAGCATGGACAGAGGGTGGGGGCCAGCAACAACATTGACAGCGGGAGGAGGGTGGACAAGCAACAACACGGAGGGGGACAAAAGCAAACGGGTAAGAGAGAGCGACATGGAGGCGAGGGAGAGAAGCACATAAGGGAGATGACCTGGAAACACATGCCATCCTACGGAGTGCTTCAAGAAAGAAAAAAACACAAAGTTCCAAGGAATTCTTTCTGAAAAATAAAGCTTTGCCTATGAAAACGAAGATAAATGCTGTGTACCTAAAGGGACCTAATCCAAAAAATGCAAGGAACATGAAGGCAGTTGCTGTCATTGCACAAATGAACAGTATGTGTGAGTAAAAGAGCAATGAATGCTTTCCCTTTGGCAGCAAAAAGAAGTAGTTTTGTTCGAGAGTAGAAAAGGTAGTCAAATAAACAACTGAAAGAATCAGAATATGTTTGCTTTAGGGAGCGCGTGTGGAGTGACTTAAGATGGCCACCTAGTTTTGGGACAGCCACCTGTTTTTCTGTGGTCTCTGCACCCTCACGTAGCCGAAGGGGGCAGGTAATTGCTGCAGAATGCCTTTTTTTTAATCAGCCAGCTTCTCTGCTATCCTCTTGAGGTATTCTGCTGTAAAATCGTTGACAGACCTTGGCGGCTGCATTGCGGTCGCCATTTTGCACACGCGCAAGATGTACAATGAAGGGGTTTCCAATGGACAAGGACGGTGAGGACGAGGAAGGAGAGCGGCCATGGCGAGGAGGAGGCAGCCACAGCAGGTAAGTGCCTCTTTTTTTGAAATTATAATTAATTAGGGAGGGTGGAGGGGACGGCTAACTACGCTCTGCCACGGAGTCAGAGTTTTGCCTAAATTCCGTGTTCGCAACGGAGCGCGGAGTAGGCAAAACTCTGTAAACTCCGCTGGCGGAGCGGAGTTACCCGCCCTGGCTTACAAAAATGCAGTCGACCACCTCAGTTAATAAAAGACTTAAGCAGGACCCTCCTTCTCCACTGAAATCTACTTTCCTGCTTCATTGATACTGTTCTAGATGAAATACACGCTTTGAGGCCATTTATTGAGGAAACCAACAATCGCTTACAAGTTTTAGATAACAAATAGCAATCTATGGAGTCCCGTCTGTCCCTGTTGGAGCAACACGTTACCGACATGCAGGATTCCTCTAACAAAATTGTATCTTTAGAGAAGGAGGTCTTGTTGTTAAAGAGGTCTATTGAGGACTTGGAAAATAGGAACAGACGCAATAATCTTCGCTTGTATGGTCTTCCAGAAGGTACTGAAGGTGATGACCCAGTTACTTTCTTCGCCTCTTTTCTTCAAAAGCGTCTGGACCTTCCTGCGTGTACTAATTTAAATATTTAACGGGCTCACAAGTTGGGTCCTTGCCTATCTTCTACATCGGCTCAGTCAAAACCTTGTGGTGTGATTCTTCTATTCTTGAAATTTACGGACCTTCTACAAGTTCTGAATGCAGCCAAAATGAAAAAAGCAACTTGTCTGGTCTGGTGCAAAATTATTTTTGTCTCAAGATGTCTCCACAGTAACAGTGAAGCATCGGAAGGATTTCTTGGACCTTCGACCTGCATTGCATGCCTTGGGTGCATGTTATGGCTTATTTCATCCATGTCTCTTTAAGGTTACCTATCAGAACAATACCTCTACTTTGAACAACCGGCGGACCTCAGGAAATTCATCCATTCATATTCTACGACATCCATGGAGATTTCTGGTTCTTCCTCTTCCTCGTTAACTTGACTTTCACAGGATAATGTTTGATATGATGTGCTTAATATCTCTTTTTCTTTCTATAGGTTCTATTTCGTTACTTATTCTCTTTTCTGGTTGATTTATTCCTTCCCCTTATTTCCATTGCAGATTTTTTAAACACTGTATATGCCCATTTCCTATTTGTTCTACATGCCGTCCCGTTGTGGTACACCATCCCTTGTTGGCTGTGCCGTCTTCATTCTCTGTCGCCACTCCTTGTTTTCTCTTGTTTCCCCTTAAAGGTATGTATTACAGTTGTCCGTTTGACATGTACTGTCCTTTCTTGTTATATCTTTTGTTTTTTCTCTCTCTTTCCTACTCTTCTTCCTAGTTTTTCTTCTTTTTTTGACTATCTTCTGACATATATTTTTCTTATTTTCTCCTTTCCTCTATTTGCTTCTTTCCTGTTCATTACTGTTGATCGTGTACTTTCATCTATTTATATGAATCTTTCTTTTCTGAGTTATATTTGTGTAGTTCTATTTGTTTATCTGATTTTCTACATTCAGGGTTATATCTTGGAATGTAAAAGGTTTTGTTAACCCTATAAAGAGACAAAGAATTTTGTCGCATTTGGCCTCTTATAACCCAGATTTAGTTATATTTCAAGAAACCCATCTTACTGAGATGGAGCCTCTAAAGCTCAAACAAAATTGGGTTGATTCAGTATTAGTGTCTCCTACGTCCACCAAGTAAAACTGAGTAATTATTTTATGCCATAAGCAGTTAAAATGTACCTTTAAATCTCAAGAAACAGACTCTGAGAGTAGATGGTTATTAGTTAAGTTACTTATTAATAATATTTCCTTCACTGTTTTTAATGTTTACGGTCCGACCCACCCAGACTCTTCATTCTGGCCTACTGTTACGAAAAAGTGTCTCCAAAATAAAGATGAATCTTTTATTCTCGGTGTGAATTGCAACCAGATTATGGATCCGTTTATTGATGGTCAATCCCAAATTCATTTTATTCCTCATAAATCCCATAAACAATTTAACAACACAATATCTCAGACTCATCTTGTGGATGCCTGGAGATTATGTAATCCAGATGTAACAGACTTTTCTTTTTATTCCCCTCCTCATGGTTCCCTTACTCGATTGGATTATATTTTTCTCTCCAAGCCTTTGGTTCAAATCCTTGTTTCTTCCTCAATTTAACCTATTGTTATTTCTGACCATGCCCCTATCATTGCTGACATTGATTTGCTCCAATCGCATTCCAAGTATAATAGGTGAAGATTTAATAACTTTCTTCTGCAAGACATAGTTTTTACTTCCTCATTCACCTCTTTTGTTGAATTCTTTTGATTAAATACAGACCCAAGTACAACGCCTCAATTGTTGTGGGATACTTTTAAGGCTACAGCTCGTGGCTTTATCATTGATTATGTTTTTTTTTAAAAAGAAACTGTTTCTCACTCAGCATAAAGTCCTATTAGCTAATATTAAATGTTTGGAGCATCACTTTTTTACTTCTGCATCTGATTCTATTCTCCAGGAGCTTATTCGTGCGAAACTAGACTTCAACAAAATAACTAATGATAATGCTTCATCTATCCTACTACGTAGTAGCGCTCGCTACTATGGAGGATGTAATAGAGAAGGTACGCTCTTAGCTAATTATCTTAAATCTCAGAAAGAGCGAGTGCTGATTGACTCCATTTAGGCATCGGACGGAAAGCTTCTTTTTAAAGATCAGGATATTTTGGATGAATTTCTGAACTTCTAAAAAATGTATATATTTGAGAATCATCTGTTTCTCTTTTTCTTATTGGAACCTACCTTCATACCATTTCTCCCCCTTCTTGTGTTAATATAAATTGTATGTCTCTTGAATCAGATGTGTTGCCCTTCAAGGTATCTATAGCCTTAAATTTACTCAAAAAAGGTAAAACTCCAGGCCCGGATGGATTTACGGTAGAATTTTACCTACATTTTTCACAGCTTTTACTTCCTAAACTTTTACCGCGTTTTCAATATTTTTGTACTACAGGTGAGGCGAGAGGTACCTTTCAGGAGGATATAATTTGTCTAATTCATAAAGAAGGTCGTGATCCCATGCAATGTAAGAATTATTGCCGTATCTCTTTGGTAAATGTGGATTACAACGTTTTTGCAAAATTGCTTGCTTTGCGACTCGAACCTCTTTTGTCGGCTTTGGTTGGCAAAGAACAGTGTGGATTTGTTAAGGGTAGATAAACCTCAGATAATTCTCGGTTATCTTTTAATGTTTTGCATAAGGCTCCTTCTCTCTCCTATTCTCTAGCTGCAGTTTCCATTGATGCAGAAAAAGCATTTGATAGAGTGGATTGGTCTTTTTTATTTAAAGCTCTTGTCTGGCATGGCTTTGGTCCTAATATCATTTTGCTTATTTCTTTGCTCTATACAGCTCCTAGAGCCTCTATATCAGTTAATGGACAGACCTCGCGCTACTTCCCTTTACAACGTGGAGTTCATCAAGGTTGCCCTCTGTCTTCTCTTTTATTTATTTTAGCTCTAGAACCCTTTCTGTCTCATATTCGCAATAATGGTTCTATTTCAGGTTTTCGTTAAGGTGATCATCACCTGAAGCTATCTGCTTACATGGATGATATTTTGCATATTGTCTCCAACCCTGATGTTTCTATTCCTCCTTTATTACAAGAAATCTCAGACTTTTCTTTAGTTTCAGGTTATAAAATTAATTCTGATAACACAGAAATACTTCCTATTACCAAATTATGCGTTCAATACCTATTTGCTTCTACTGGAATCTTATGGAATAACTCCAAAATCAAATATTTAGGCATTTGGTTTATCAATTCTCTTTCAGATTTGGTTAAATTTAGTATGAAAGAAGGGCTTAATTGAACAAATAAACTTCTCTCTTCCTGGAATCTTCTCTTCTTCTCTTGGTGAGGATGCCTTGACTCCATTAAAATGAAGATTACACCAGATTTTTTTTTTTTTTTTCTATGATTCCAATCTATATTCCGTCCATTTATTAAAAAGAAAAAGAAATAGACTCTCTTCTTTCCAAATTTCTGTGGAATAATAGGAAATCTAGATTGTCCTTCTCACATCTTAGGAAAACCATATCTATTGGAGTTGTACATTTTCCTGACGTTCAGGTTTATCATACAGCTTTTTGACTTAAGCAAGCATCTCACTGTCTCCTTTCAGATTCCTCCCCTTCACACCTTTATGGCTCACTATTGAGTGTGCTTTGCTTGCACCTTTTTCTGTAAAAGAAATTCTTGCCTTTTCTTCGAAGAATCCTATTGCTTCTCTTCCGCTTTTTGAACATACATGCTCACTATTGCGACCTCATTGTCAGTCAAAAGTCATATCTAGGGATTCTTTTCTACAATCTCCTCTTTGGTATAATCATCTTATTACTATTAATAATAGATCACTTTATTGGAAATCGTGGAGACTTAAAGGGATAATTTGGGTTCAGGATCTGTTTGATGGTATGGTTCCTTGTTCTTTTCCTCATTTTCAAGCCACTTTTAAATGCCCAAACTCATTTTGGCATAAATTCTCGCTTCTCATGGGAATCATTCTGGCTATCTTTTATTCGTTTTCCTTACCTAAACCTAACTCTACAGATGATTCACTTATCCGACTCCTTACCTCTCTTCCAAAAGCTTTGTTAATTTATACACTTTTCTCGGCGCCAGATCCTGCTAGTGTTAAAACTAGGATAGAGCTTTCCTGGGAAGTGGACTTTGGTTGTGTTTGGAGCATCAATTTATTGGAATAAAACCAGAGCTCGTTCATCAAATATTTCTAGGTTCACATCTACCACTTAAACTATGTTCTTTTTATATCATAGATTGCATTTCACACCTGTATCTATAGTTAATTTCACACATACTAATAATATGAATTGCTGGTCCTGTGGTTTCCCCTTGGCAGATTTGATGCATCTCCTTTTCAGCTGTCCAGATGTTGCATCTTTTTGGAAAAATGTTTGGTCTCATCTTTCACATATTTTTAATTTACATGTTCCTTTGTCTAATGTTCTTCTTTTTACATGAAGCCTATCAGATATGTTGGATTAAGCTTTTTGTGAACATGGTTTATTTGACCTTATGCTGGCTTTGGCCTTTCAACAGATCAAACTTAACTGGAAATGTTTCTCCAATCGTTCAGTTAAGGCTTGGTGGAATAATGTATGTCATTATCATAGATTGGATATTGCTTTTGCCTCTTCTTGTAAACCGTCTGTAAACAGAGCTCTTTATTGGTTACCATTAACTACTTATTTAAATATGTTTGCAAAATTGCAGATATTTCGTGAACGTTCTGAAAATTTGAAACCCCCATGAATGGTTATTTTCTCCGCTGTTTTTTTAAATTGCTTCATTGATTTTTATCATTATTTGTTATTAGCTATTATTGTGTAATGATACTCGATCTTCAGTTGTAAGTTTTAGACTTTGTTTTCCTTTCTTTCCCTCCCTTCCTATGATAGTGTTAAATTGTAAACAGCTTCTTCTCTGTGGTATTGATTATTAACTTACACATTTTATGTTTAATAGGTTACACTTATTGCCACCTCTTGTTATTCTTTATCTTTAATAAAGCTTATTAAACATTTAAAAAAAGAATTTGTTTGCTTTTAATTGAAGTGGAATGAGCTCAATGGGCATGTGTTTTTAGGGGATTGTTATTATGCTTTTGACAATTGGCCTTGTGGGCCAATGATGGACACCCATGAGGTAAAGAAAGTGAAGGGATTACCATGGTGAGATGTCGTTTTTTAGGTCGAGCCTGGGCAGCGCATGCGCTGCTGCGAGGCATGCAGTATTGGAGTATGGCTTTGAAGCCCTGCCCACTCTCCGCCCATATTTTTAATTGGCTCGTATCATTGTCCTTCGTACACGCTGGCTTCCGGGTCATTATTAGGCTTGTTAGTCCTTCCTTGATACCATCTTTTCTGCATTCATTACCTCCCATAACGACTGGACCTTTACTTGTCTTGTTACATGGTCTGCTTTATCTTGGCGGTGAGCACTATTTTGTTTAATGATTTGCCCCTATTCCACCCACCACATTGGAGCCTGCCGCCCGCTTTTATTTTATTTACTAATGGCGGTCGGCTTTAACCATAGCGGCCACGTTTCTTTATTTTAACAGCGTGGTCCGCTTTGACTATGGCGGCCGCGCTTACTCATTTCTTTTTTTTGTTTACTAGCGCCCATACGACGCTTTCACATTCACGGAGGCCGCGCCCCTTTCTTTAGACAAGTCGCGTCTAAAGAAAGGTGCGCCGCAGCTATTAAAGTAAAAGCGCTGCATTGGCGCTTTTACAAAAAAAACATCTGTTTACAAACAGATGTTTGTTTATTTCAAAGTGCCCATGTCGCGGTTTCACTTTAATGTCGGCCACGCCCCTTTCTTTAGGCGTGGCTTGTCTAAAGAAAGGGGCGCGGCCTCCATGATTGTGAAAGCGCTGCATGGGCGCTAGTAAACAAACATATTTGCAATGCAATAGGTCTCGCATTTGCGAGAGTTTAAGCTATTGCATTGCCAATAGCTCAAACTCTCATAAATGCGAGACCTATTGCATTGCAAATGCTTGTTTTTATAGCTTGCTGTTTTAAGGGTGTAAAGCAGATGTTTTAAACACAGAATTGCCCACCAGGACATGAAAGAAACCGTTGCAGTTTAAGCACCAAAAACGTATCTGTGAGTCTTCTTTCAAGCATTCTGAGTGAAACGTTGGACGAAAAAAGGCAATGTCCTTCCTTATCAGTAATTAAGTATGCAAATTGCAGGCCGTCCTCAGCATTGTTATGTGTATTGTTACGGACAGAGCTGCCCACTTTGTAGATGGGCAACCATATTCAAGCTCCTGCGCCGGCTCAACATCCTATGATTCTGGGCAAGTCACTTAATCTGCCCGTGCCTAAAATATCAATTTGACCTCTCACATAACATTTAATGTTACGCATGTATGCCTTGTACATAAAGGGGGCTAATGGTTAAAATTAAAAAAAAAAGCATAAAAAGCACGAACATGAAGGCAATTATCATTGCAAGCACAACTTTAAGCGAATGAGAATATAAATGCTTAGATTTTCTCAAGAGACACCAAACGTTCATACAAGCACTTAAAGAAAAGTATGTTGAAAAATGAAGTAAATCGTCACTGTGAAGTAAAGGGGCAACGTCCTTAATGAACATAATCCAGAGTGCGTATGCAGCTATAAGGCAAAGCATGCACTCACAGTGTATGTTTTCTAAGAAATAAAGCTTTTGTTATGTGTATCATTACAAATAGATCTGGCGACTTTGGAGCAAGGGAACCATGTTCGAGTCCCGGTGCTGGCTCAACATCCTGTGATACTGGGCAAATCACCTAATCTGCCTGTGCATAAAACATCAGTTTTACCTCCTGCATAATATCTAAATGTTAGGTTGTACGACGTCTATATGCAGAGGACTCATAGTAAGAAAATGAAACATAATAAATATAAAAATGCAGGCAATTGTTGCCATTACGTGCACAAATTTAAGCGCATGTGTGATTGAGAAAATAAATCCTTAGCCTTTCCCAAAAAACGCCAAAAGTTGAAGGGCTTTTATTGGCACAGAAAAGTAATTCGTGCTGTAATGCTGATTTAGAACACGTGTTGGAAATGTAACTCAGTAGTGAAAAACACTAGGAAAAGCATCAAAAATAATTAAAAGTCAAAAACAAGAAAAGTATATGCACACACACTCTAATAAAACATATATTGAAAACTAAAGAAAGAAAATCGGAAGTGTAAAGTATCGGGGCAATGTCAAAAAAGATAGATAAAACTATGTAGGTGCCGGCTGTAAAAGAAATATGCCCACTGGCAACGACTGTCTGAAGAAAAAGAAACCAGTGAAGAAAACAAACTAAGGGCCACATGCATCATTGTAAATTGCGGTCGCAAAGGGGCAGATTTGCAGAATCTGCCCCTTTGCGACCGCAATTTTTGCATTTGGGATGCATCATCCCAAATGCAAAAATCGCTATTTCAGCAATCGCTTAAATTGCGATTACTTAAATTGTAATTGCATTTAGGGAATTGCAAATTGCGATTCCATAAATGCAATGCAACAACCCAAAAAAAATTGCGATTTCGCAATTAAGAAACACAAATTACCATCAATTAAAAGTTGATGGTAATTTGCGAGAACTTTGAAAAATGCACAAAAGTGCATTTTTCAAAGTTCTATGTTGCACACATACATGTCCTTGGGGCATGTGTGTGTGCAACATGTGTTGAAATTGCAATTTCAGGGGTGCATCAGGGTGTCCTTTTGGCACCCTTGCACCCTTGAAATTGCATGCGCAATTTGCGAGTACCTATTTGGTACTCGCAAATTGCACATGCAATTCCCATTGATTCCTATGGGCCTCTAGGCCCATAGGAATGAATGGGCAGCAATTCCTTATTTGCGAATCGCAATTTACGAGTCGCAAATAAGGAATGTGTAGGAATCGCAAAATTCGCAATTTAGGAATCGCAAATGCACAGTTTGATGCATGTGGCCCAAGGCCTCCTTAACCAGTTCACAAAGGCATGCAAATGGTCTTTTAAAGCCCTGTGAAATACTTCAGTGAGGCTGGGATAAGACGGTGAGGCTGAGATAAGACACCAGACACCACCCAGCCGAAGTCAAAGCTTTTTATGAAGCAGGATGGGACAAGGGCATCTGATCTCTGGATTGTTTATTGTGCTGGGTGGGAGGCTAACAGGGCACTGGGAGGGAGGAGCAAAATAGAGGGAAGAAGCAAGCAGATGGGCTGATGGAGCAGGTGACAGAGCCAGCTGCAAAACATGCTCTCTGTAGAGGAGCTCAACAGAAAGAAAAAAATAGCTCTGAAAATTCCAAGCAGTCTAAGGACACAAGTACTCGGGTAAGCTCTACGGTAGGGTCACATGCAAGAAGAGGGAAGTGTCGATGGCAGAGTTGACCAGCAGGAAGCAAGCAATTAAGAATGGCTTTGAAGCCCACCAATGGTAAGTAATGCGCGGCCTCTAAGCCCACTAATAGTAAACATGTCTTGAAGCAACAGCGCAAGCGTTGTCTATGCGAGACCTAAAAATGTGACCTTCTGCCTATTTATCCTTAAAATTGTAGAAGCTACTCTAAATTAATGACTCAATGTGCATTTAGAGTATCTTTATATATCATTCTGTTTTTATTTCTACATAGTTATTTTATCTTGTAAATAGATTATTAAAACTATGCTTTTGAATAATGTTATCATTTGTAATATGTCCTGACACCTCGTGGGTCTTGTTCACACTCTCTATAAGTGTTAAGAAATCAATAAATATAAATTTTAAAAAAACAAAGCCCACCTGAACATATGACAATTTAATGATGCACACAGCCATGAGATCCGTCTTGAAGTGCATAAATAAAAGGTGCCATAATTACCTAACTTATTGCAGTCATTTCATCACCCCTTAAAGAATGAAAGAGGTCACTGACTGTACCATCCCACAGGCCAGTGAAAGTAGGGTATTTGCTTCCAACACAGCTTTTCAGAGCAGCACAGCAATTACCAGAAACAAACAAGAGACTGAGACCATTCAAAATTGAAAGAGAGCGGGAAAATTCAACCCAATCAGCTCCTAATACCACTGTGTTTGCCACACATCAGCCAAATGATAACATGTGCATGTGAATAATAAAAGGAGAAACAAGGAGGCACTTCCTGTAGGAACCTATGCTAGTGCTCAGTTTAATATGGCACTCTGTGCCATTGACCAATTTCATATGTCCTTAGAGCTTGACAATTGGGATAGGCTAGTGCAGTGAATCTATTCAGAGAAACGTCTACGTATATAATTTCACATTGAATTATATGCATTTATACTTGTTATGTTATTTAATGTTTCACATGTTTGGAGAGAGCCCTATCACCCGGGAGGGTATCCTAGCTCTGAGCAGGTGTGACTCTAGCCTCATTTAGGGAGGCTGGAGGGACTATTTGAAGAGACAGGTCTTCAGTTTCTTCCGGAATTCAAGAATTGAAGAGTAGGCTCTGGATTGTAGTTGCAGGCTATTTCAGGCTTTGACGGTGATGTAGGAGAAGATCTGACCTCCTGCCCTGGTCCTGCATATGGGTATGATGTATGAAAGTAGGAGTCCGGCTGAGCGGATTTGTCTGGCAACTTGGAAATTCATTTATACCTCTCGTGAGCACCACCTAACTAACTAAAAAGAAAGTCTGCCAAAGTGACATACAATGAGCTTTGTCTGCCTAGGTGAGAGGAACTTGAGATGCCACCAGCCCTGTATGACTGTAAAGGAGAGTTCAGGAAACGTGAAATTTTCTTTACTCAAAATAAAGAATGCAGTGGGATATGTTAATTGGGCACCCTCCACCCAATGCTCATAAACTCAAAACAAGTCCCATTAAAAGCATATACCCAAATCAATGAGGACAGGTGGTTTCCAATCCTTTCTACATACACAAGCTCAGGCCCACTTACACCCAAGAGGTTTTCCCCAGGAGAATCACAACTATTTAACCTGAGCTGAGGCCCAGTCAAGCATATTCACCATCACCCAAGAACATTTCCCCCACTCATGCTACAAGCCTAGCAGGCAGCAGTTAGAATATCACATCAACAACCATGTGTGGGAGAATTGAAAAATAAACAAATTGTGGTTATAGGTAGTAATTGGTGCCTACCTGTAAGATGTGCAAAAATAACAATTGATGGACAGAATGCAGAACAATGTCATACATTCACCCCTGTACAGAGGTCTGGGCCTAAATCCATCGTTTTTTTGCTCCCCATGCCATTCCAGTTTGAACCTAGCCATATGCAAATCAGTCTTGACCCTGCGCCCAATGGGAACAGTCCAGCCCGAACTGCCAGGCCAGGTCCTCCCTGGAAGGGAAACAAGCATCCTGGGACAAGTTTCGGGGTTTCACCCCTCATCAGCCAGGATAGCTTGACTCCAGTGGCATGGAGAGCACAGATGTTAGATGTGAGCACAATTAATTGAGTAAGAACAGTAATGAGAAAAGGGGACGAAGGGATGATTGTTTATCCCCATGTTCCTGTTGCGTAAGGCTAGTAATGAGAGAGATAGCAAGTTGCTACTGGACCAGTACTCTACATTCTGGTACTTGAGTCCTGGATTTATAATGGGAAAGCAGAACAAGCATAATTAGCGTTACAAATTGCTCCAAAAATCATTCATTGTACGGCAACTGAAATTCGAAGTAAGAGGTATCCAGTACACATATATCAGAAAAAAAGACGTTGTACATTATTGAAATGAAATACTAGGTTTATGCTTACTGCTACGGCAAAATAAAAGGGCAGGAATATGCCATATCCAGGGCACAAGTCCTAAAAAAAAAGAAGTGGGGGGACTAACAAGGTTAGGCAGTATGCAAGTGAAATCATGACGCGTGCCATCACAGCGCATGATGTCACGACGTGTGACATTGTACGTGACATCACAGGAAGTGACCTCACTGGAAGTGACATCACAAGAAGTGATATCAGATATTAAGACCTCACACATATGTTTATCAGGTATATCATGAGTACATTTAAGCGCATTATGAGACCTAACAAACAAGATTTTGCGTTGGGATTGTGCAAAAAAGTGCCGCAATCCCGACTCAAAATCTGGGCCTCAAGTAATACATAGATTTTTTTAAACACTGCCACAAAGAAATTGGCAACGAGGAGAAGCATGGTAGTAGATCTGTTATGCTTAATTGGTTGCAAAGTCTACATTTTAAAATATTTGATTGGGTTAGGGCATCTGCTGTGAAGGTGCCCAGTAAATCTCAAGGAATAGTAATAATGGTGAGATAACTCTGGTGGTTAATGCACTTGCTGGAGAAATCTGTGTTTTGTAAAGGCCCAGGTTTGAATCAAAATAGTAGAAAAGATAAATGTGTCTCCTGCAAAGCACATAATCTAACACGCAGATGACAGATTTGTATTTTATGTAGGTAGTAAAGTGGGTTACTGCTTTTAACACAGAGATCCCTTTTGTTACCAGCAGTTCATAAATTGTAATGCTTCCAAAAGACCACAGTCAGGTATGAAAGACATGTGACTCCTACACCTTGTAACCCTCACTGTCTGGTGTAACTCATCTTGTACATTGATTTACACATGTGCATGATTTATTGTCAATGTATATGTAATGTGTATGTTATGTAAAGAGCTCTGACACCCTGCATTGGGTTGCCTAGCGCTATAAAAGAAATAAAATAGTGCTATTGAAATTGTCATTTGTGTATATACTGAGACAGACAAACACACCTGACATTCTTGCAGTGCATGCATCTCTTATATACAGAGACTGAACAAAGGCAAAAGCATGCCTCTCTTAAGTACCTGTGAAGAGATAACAAGCTGTGTGCCTTTGTTTCCCCTGCCTTGCATTTACATTTAAGAGTGAGGTTCCAGGCCGCCTCCAGTCAGGATATTCAAACAAAAAAGAGGCCTGATGGCCCCTTAACTTCGGCCCAACTGGAAGTAAAAAGGGCTCCCTGGCTGCCGCAATTTGCTGCTGGGAATCGAAAGCAGACAACGTGCAGGCCGGTGTCATAAATGAGGCCCTAAGTACACTGAAGAAATATGGGTAACGCAGTTGTAAAGGTTATTGTACATGAAGCATTTTCTTTCCTATATTTGGACTCCAAAACCTAAGGTGCAGTGAGTCAGCAGGAACATTTCGAGCAGCGGTCCATGGACAGACTGATGTATCGTGCATTTTATCAGATTGATAACATTGATGGATTCAGACGCTCACTTCTGACCTGAACTGGATTTCAGCCAAGGGCTCTTATCCTGTCTTGTGAGTTCACCTGGAGCACAATCATCTGAAACGGGCACCATCAGCAAAAACAATCAGTGCTGGTACTGGGCAGAGCTGTTACGGATACAGCGAATTATCTATTTCAGTGATCGTTATGGCTGGAGAGATGCTGTTATATGTCTTCAGTAATGACTTTATTGGTACATGTATTCATTGGACAATTTCAAGCAGGATATTAGGCGCCCAGTCGGCTTGTACACACGTTAGCGACGATTGGCTATGCATGGTTGGCAGTCAAGGGAGAAGCATCAGGCCTGCAGTGAACTCGAGGACGATCTTCCATCAGTTATAAGTTTGGGAAGAGGCGTCATCACAAACCTCTGAAGTTCCTATTTACAGGTTGTTCATAACTTATATTTTGTATGTTGGATACTACTAGAATTTTTGACAAGTCGGAAACTTTAAAATTTGCAGCAGAACTTGTTCGTTTTGCCATCTTAGTCCCCAGTCCTCTTCTGCATCTCAGCCAGTCTCTGTACCCCTCAAACGATCAAGCTGTTTGCTGCTTCATCAGTTTTCAGACACTGTCTCCCCTCCGGACATTAGCCACAATTTTTAAATTAGCAAACTCATTCCTAGAAGCCAAGAGCTAACTCTCCTTTCTGTCCAACTGCTGCCCTGTCTTCTAACTCATCTTATTTTTGGAAAAGAGAGAAGACCTTGGGCCAGATTTATCATTGTATTGCGTTGCATTAGGCAAGGGAAACACAATACTTAAACTAGATTTACCAGCCAACTCAAGGCTACCTTGCATGCTCCTGTGTTGCTTGGTAAATCTGGAGGTATGCAAGGCAGCGCAAGTTGTTGCCTTGCGTTACTCTGTCCTGAGAAGGCGTTCCGTGGGTGGAGCGTGGGTGTTCCCACAGTTCCACCCAATGATGTTGAGGCATTCCAGATTTACGAAGACTGGCAAATGTGGGAATGCGTCAAAATGGTACACCTTCCTAGTGGAGACTCATTGAGGAAAAATATCTTTATTTCTCATCGTTCTTTCCTCTTCCCAAGAGGAAAAAGCCTCTAAGGATTGTTTTTGTGCAGGAAGGTGTCTTCCTGCACAAAAAACAATCCTGCCTGCAATGCAGGCACCCTTGCACTATAGCGCAAGGGTGCCTGTGTTGGTGCTAGGCAGCAGATTGTGTGCCAGCAGAAGCAGAGAGCAGGAATGCGCCATAAATTGGTAAATATTGTGCACTCCTGCCCTCTCCCTTTAATGCAGCTGAGCAAGTTGTCTTATGTTGATAAATATGGCCCCTTCTGTTCAATTTACATACCCATTTCCTCTCAATTAACAAAGGTTTCCTTCTACTGTACCCCTCCAGAAGGACTGTAATTAATTAATTTCAAATTTAATTTTCTTTGCACATCACAATTGCCTCTCATATATCCTTGTTCTTCTCATCCTCTGAGTGGAATTTACAAAGTCAACCTCCCGTGAATTCCAACAACTCTTTGTGGTGGGGCTGCCATGGCCAACCCATGCTACTGTGGCCCCATTCTTTTTGTTACCTCCTCCAGCGTGGTGCTGGCTTAAACATTTTTGTCCCAAATGACTTTAGTTTACAGTCCGGACTCTGTCTATCACCTCAATCAGATGTCATGCAAACCTTATTTCTCCTCTTACCTTTTTCCTCTCACCTCCAGGTTTGATTCAAGCCTCACAGTCATTAGACACTGGGTGGCCTTCTTATCACGCATGCTGAATTACTCAAAAATGGAGATTAACTACTTCTCTGCTCCTTCTGCCCTGACTACTGAATTTCAGCCATTCTTTCCATCCTGATACTCAGCCTTTTTTGCAATCTTCAAGGTAGTGGAAGGGTGCATTATGTGGGAGTATGTAATCTCCACCACCAAACGCTACCATATCCAGATTCCAAGAATGAATGCTAGAAAGGAAGTTGAGAGACCAGCAAGACATGGGACAGGGGTGAAGTGGTAAATGCAGTCTCATGTTGCTTGCTTTGCTAAAGTTTTCGAGTGTTTCTACAGAGTTGGCGCAGATAGTGCTGATCTCTAGACACGTGTTTCTGGTTCTTTAACCGTCATCAGTAGAGATTACAGGCTTCAAATTTGGGGTTTGCTGAGTAGGCTGCCAAACATTGCATCAGGTCAAGTACCTCTCACTGGCGCGCGGGTGCTTCTTACCAGAATGCCAGGGGCGAACCTTGCTGGGGGGTGAAGCGGTGTGCTCCCACCCCTGTTCCTGTTTAAAAGTACTCCCGTGAGTCATTGAGCTGACGAGCTCGTGGAAGAAGCACCCGCGCGCCAGTGAGAGGTACTTGACCTGATGCAATGCTTGGCAGCCTACTCAGCAAACCCCAAATTTGAAGCCTGTAATCTCTACTGATGACGGTTAAAGAACCAGAAACACGTGTCTAGAGATCAGCACTATCTGCGCCAACTCTGACGAAACACTCGAAAACTTTAGCAAAGCAAGCAACATGAGACTGCATTTACCAGAATGCCAGGGGCGAACCTTGCTGGGGGGTGAATCGGTGTGCTCCCACCCCTGTTCCTGTTTAAAAGTACTCCCGTGAGTCATTGAGCTGACGAGCTCGTGGAAGAAGCACCCGCGCGCCAGTGAGAGGTACTTGACCTGATGCAATGTTTGGCAGCCTACTCAGCAAACCCCAAATTTGAAGCCTGTAATCTCTACTGATGACGGTTAAAGAACCAGAAACACCTGTCTAGAGATCAGCACTATCTGCGCCAACTCTGGCGAAACACTCAAAAACTTTAGCAAAGCAAGCAACATGAGACTGCATTTACCAGAATGCCAGGGGCGAACCTTGCTGGGGGGTGAAGCGGTGTGCTCCCACCCCTGTTCCTGTTTAAAAGTACTCCCGTGAGTCATTGAGCTGACGAGCTCGTGGAAGAAGCACCCGCGCGCCAGTGAGAGGTACTTGACCTGATGCAATGTTTGGCAGCCTACTCAGCAAACCCTAAATTTGAAGCCTGTAATCTCTACTGATGACGGTTAAAGAACCAGAAACACGTGTCTAGAGATCAGCACTATCTGCGCCAACTCTGGCGAAACACTCGAAAACTTTAGCAAAGCAAGCAACATGAGACTGCATTTACCAGAATGCCAGGGGCGAACCTTGCTGGGGGGTGAAGCGGTGTGCTCCCACCCCTGTTCCTGTTTAAAAGTACTCCCGTGAGTCATTGAGCTGACGAGCTCGTGGAAGAAGCACCCGCGCGCCAGTGAGAGGTACTTGACCTGATGCAATGTTTGGCAGCCTACTCAGCAAACCCCAAATTTGAAGCCTGTAATCTTTGCTGATGACGGTTAAAGAACCAGAAACACGTATCTAGAGATCAGCACTATCTGCGCCAACTCTGGCGAAACACTCGAAAACTTTAGCCAAGCAAGCAACATGAGACTGCATTTACCAGAATGCCAGGGGCGAACCTTTGCTGGGGGGTGAAGCGGTGTGCTCCCACCCCTGTTTCTGTTTAAAAGTACTCCCGTGAGTCATTGAGCTGATGAGCTCGTGGAAGAAGCACCCGCGCGCCAGTGAGAGGTACTTGACCTGATGCAATGTTTGGCAGCCTACTCAGCAAACCCCAAATTTGAAGCCTGTAATCTCTACTGATGACGGTTAAAGAACCAGAAACACGTGTCTAGAGATCAGCACTATCTGCGCCAACTCTGGCGAAACACTCGAAAACTTTAGCAAAGCAAGCAACATGAGACTGCATTTACCAGAATGCCAGGGGCGAACCTTGCTGGGGGGTGAGGTGGTGTGCTCCCACCCCTGTTCCTGTTTAAAAGTACTCCCGTGAGTCATTGAGCTGACGAGCTCGTGGAAGAAGCACCCGTGCGCCAGTGAGAGGTACTTGACCTGATGCAATGTTTGGCAGCCTCCTCAGCAAACCCCAAATTTGAAGCCTGTAATCTCTACTGATGACGGTTAAAGAACCAGAAACACGTGTCTAGAGATCAGCACTATCTGCGCCAACTCTGGCGAAACACTCGAAAACTTTAGCAAAGCAAGCAACATGAGACTGCATTTACCAGAATGCCAGGGGCGAACCTTGCTGGGGGGTGAAGCGGTGTGCTCCCACCCGTGATCCTGTTTGAAAATACTCCTGTGAGTCATTGAGCTGACGAGCTCGTGGAAGAAGCACCCGCGCGCCAGTGAGAGGTACTTGACCTGATGCAATGTTTGGCAGCCTACTCAGCAAACCCCAAATTTGAAGCCTGTAATCTCTACTGATGACGGTTAAAGAACCAGAAACACGTGTCTAGAGATCAGCACTATCTGCGCCAACTCTGGCGAAACACTCAAAAACTTTAGCAAAGCAAGCAACATGAGACTGCATTTACCAGAATGCCAGGGGCGAACCTTGCTGGGGGGTGAAGCGGTGTGCTCCCAGCTGTTCCTGTTTAAAAGTACTCCCGTGAGTCATTGAGCTGACGAGCTCGTGGAAGAAGCACCCGCGCGCCAGTAAGAGGTACTTGACCTGATGCAATGTTTGGCAGCCTACTCAGCAAACCCCAAATTTGAAGCCTGTAATCTCTACTGATGACGGTTAAAGAACCAGAAACACGTGTCTAGAGATCAGCACTGTCTGCGCCAACTCTGGCGAAACACTCGAAAACTTTAGCAAAGCAAGCAACATGAGACTGCATTTACCAGAAGGCCAGGGGCAAACCTTGCTGGGGGGTGAAGCGGTGTGCTCCCACCCCTGTTCCTGTTTAAAATGTCCGTACACTTAACTACAACCGGAGTGCAATTATCAACATAAATTTGCAAAACTTACCAATGCGAACTTTTCACTAAATACTTTGCTTACAGCAGACAACCACGGGGAAACATTCCTCCAACTTTACCTCCTCCTCCACTCCACACCCTTTTCCCTTTAACCTCGACTCACCCGCCTCCCAACTCTTCTACCTTATCCTACATGCAGAACTCTCCTTGTAAGACTCTCCACCTCTCCACTGCAACACTCCACCTTTTCTAGCTTCCCTTGCTCGCCAACTGGGAACCACCCAACTGAATACTCTATCTCCTCTAAATCTGCACACATAGTTCCCCTTGTACAAACACAAAAGAGGGAAACCTTTCAACTTTGTCTAGTTCTATAAGTTCAACCACCATTCACTGTCTCACTCTCTCTTTCCCTCATCCAACACCACTCCCCTCTCACCTCAACCAAATCAACCGTAATCTCTCACCAAGAAAGAAAATCATCCTTTTGCAATCAAAAAAACTAACACTTACTTCCACCCTAACAGCGATTCAAAGGCAGAAAAACATCAATGTATAAAATGAATCACAGCATTCAGAGATTATACACTAGATTCCAAAACTTTCCCTCGGCCACTAACACACACACCATTGACACACAGAAATCACAAAAGGAAACAAGAGTACTTTCTCCTGAACTATGCCTTCTGCTCACCCCTCCTGTAACATAACCAAACAAAACCTGCCCTTAACACCACCTATTCCACAGCCAGTCACACCCAAGCAGAAAGCCTACAATTCGAACTATCCAAAACAACCCTGTTAAAGCGCTACTAAGCTTTGTGGAATTGAAAAACAACCATAATAACAAAACCCATGACAACAGGAGATGCTCAACAACTCCAGCCTCACCGGATAACACATGCTCCCTTATCAGAGAAGCCGTACTTCCAACCAAACCATTCCTGTTGCCAGAGACAAGACTGCCGCAGTAGCACATTCCAACCATACATACACCATATACTCCATCTTTCAATGTCAGGAGTCAGAAAACAATCTACAATCCCCATATCCAACCATAGGCCTGTTCTCAACCACCTCCAAAATGTATGCTGATAAAGGTATGCTCCATGGTCAAGAACAGACATTAAGGTGCTTATTACAAGTACTGCAGTCCATAGGACCACCATACTCTTGGTGGCGGTCCAACCACTGTCACACTGAGGGCGCGCCTGCAGTAATACGAGTGTGGCAGTCGGACCACCACAGGACCACTGCGACCGCCGGGAATCCAGTATCCCGCGGCAGTCATGCAGAGGTCAGGAGTCACAATATGCTGGTGGTGCCACAGCATATTCTGAGTTGGCTTTCCATCACCCCGTTCATGGTGGTGAGCCCACTATGAAAAGGGTGGTGGAGAGGCAACTAAGGGGGCCCTAAGGATGCTCCTGGGCCTGGGGGTGAATGCAGGGGGACACATGTTGTGCCCCCCCTGGATTTGCACCCCGAGTTCCTGCACGGTGTGGCATGTATGCCACTCCATGCAGAAAGGGGAAGTTAGTGCTCTGACAGCAGTGGTTTGCATGTTAGGCTCTTCCATGAGCCTAACAGACCGCCACTGTCTGTCCGCTGCAGGACCACACGCCAGACCAGGATTGAAGTCCTAATCTAGCAGGCAGCAGCACCATGGCTTTGGCCGTCCTACAGCAGACAGCGTATTGCACCATCCGCTGTAGGACCGCCAAAGTCATAATAAGGCCCTAAATCTATGACGTGTTAAAGTCTGATTTGATCTTCTTTGCTGAAAAGTGGCTAGGAGATGACATGAGACCAATTCTTAGAGAGGCAATTGCATCAAAATGATGGTGACATTCCCAAAACTGCTAAGGCAGAATGGGAGGAGCTCTGGCAATAATTGCAATCAACAAGCATTGGCAAGGCCAATAGGTTTCGCCTATGCAAAATCTATTGGCTTTGTCAATGTTTTTTTACATGTTGCACAGAAGTTGAGCTGGTGTGCAACATGGCTTAAGGGAAAAAAGCACTATGATGTGATCAATGCTGGCCACGTCATAGCGCTTTTTTTTATTTTACTTTAAGGCATGTTAAAAAATCCGTAATAAAACATTAACAAAGCCAATAGATTTAGCATAGGCAAAACCTATTGGCTTTGCCAATGCCTGTTTAGTCTTCTGGTCAAGACCTTCCAGCAGTAGGCAACCAAAGAGGCCTCTTGCTTAATAAAAATACTAGCATGACCGCGGCTCTCGAAAACGCACAAGAAGCCCAGTTTCCGCACACGTGCACACACTTCTTGAAAAATATGTAACATCCATTTGGTTAAAAAAAGCTACATTATTTTAATTTTAACTGTGCTACAATCAGTTAGTTGATACAATGGCATTACATTACATTACCACAGTAGATCTGTAAGAAACCTGAAAACACAGGTTGAATCTGCCTGGTCCATCTACTGTTTCATCCTTGTGTGATCGATAACATATGTAACGTTGCAATGGTTCATATATAACTAACACTTGCTACTAGCATAGTAGGGACCACACAGACAGTAGAGCGTGCCAAGTAAGCACAGTAATAAGTCATCAGCAAAGAGTCACAGCCTCAGCAGGGTCCCAATCAGTAAATGGGTCACGGTGAGTTATGGTTTTCCCAGAAGAGCTAAGATGTATGTGACATCAGTTTCGGCTCGCAGCTTGTGTTGCACATAAAACCTGAGACAGGCAGCCCTGCTTACGTGTGAAATGAGGTATTTCCTGTGAGAAGTGCAACAAGATAGCTAGGAGTTAATTTAACAAGTAGAACAGTGAGAAGATGTGACACTATGGTCAGGGCTGCCGACCTTGTTACTGGGGAATCGGTTAGAGTCTCTGCATCTGCTCAACATCCTGTGATTCTGGGCAAAGAATGAAAGAAGCTGTGTTTTGAAATCACAAGCAGGTGCACACATATGACAATAAACAGCAGCAGACAGTTATTGGATGTTAGTTACCCCATGGCATGTAATGGTACTTTACATGAGTATGGTGCGACAAGTAATGCGGTCACACATGCAATGGTGCTGCCCAGAGTCACATGGGAAATATATTAAACATTAAACCCAATATCACCTTAAGTAATTCAATTGGTCCAATTTATTTATATTACAACATGTTTGCATTCATATTCAATTTTTGCACAAATATCTACGTAGTTATGATAAGGTGCTCCAAAGGGGAAGAAAGGAGTGCTCAAAGATGTGCGCTAGTGAGGGTTGTCAGAAAAGGAAAGGCAATGTGCAGTATTTACATCAACGACTGATAGTGACCTATCCATCCACTTTGAAGGCTAAATATGCATGAAAGAACATAGTATTCTGATGACACAGTAAATCAATTGCTGTTGTCTGTACGTGAAAACAAGTGAGACCGTCGACGTTTCGACCCCAATAATGTATGCAGGGAATTTAGATCCTTAGAGTAGGGTCTTCATCAGGACATGTGGAGACACCTAGGGATGGTTAAAAATATATTGGCCTCATTATTTCAGGTGATGGAAACCATAATTGTAATTAATTGGTCAAAGAAAGGCAATGTATGTTACCCTTAGTGCCACCTAGAAATATCTGGTGGGAACACTCGAGAATGTGGGCCTGTAGGCTCCTATTTCGTAGAGGCGAGAGCTTGCATTGGAGTTGTGGCTTTGTACGTGCTGTAAATAAATATTGAATATGTATCAGCAACTGTATAACCTTGGGCGTAAAAAATAACGCCCCAAATGACATGAAACGTGTTAGTAAACTTACTCGGTATATATTTTTGATCACGGACGAAGAAAAAGAGGCAGAATTACTCAAAAGCTCCAGAACTGAATAAATCCAGAAATGATCTAGTGAGGGGACACATGTAAAAGGTAGTTAGCCTCGAGCAGTATAGACACAGAACTAATCAAGGACAAAGACAGGGGCTGAGCAAGAAACCTACCTCTGCGCTAGGTCGAAGTCACCGGATCTCTGGTGAGCGGGGCTGTTTCGTTTTCTGATTAAATACAGACCGCGGAGCGTTCAATGTGCACACGCCAGAGCAGCACGTAGCCCGATCCGCCACTGAAATGCTGACATTGCCGGCCCGACGTGGCAGATGTCAGCGTGAGGGATGACGTCTTGCCCGTGGGAGGGGAGCGGAGCAAAACTGCCCATGGTCATGGCCACTGGGTAGGACTGCCCGAGCCTATCTACCTTTTACCCGTGTCCCTTCACTAGATTGCCTCTACGACATAGGAGCCTACAGGCCCACATTCTCGAGTGTTCCCACCAGATTTTTCTAGGTGGCACTTATAGGGTAACAAACATTGCCTTTCTTTGACCAATTAATTACAATTATGGTTTCCATCACCTGAAATAATAAGGCCAATATATTTTTAACCATCCCTAGGTGTCTCCACATGTGCCTGCAAAACATAATAAAAGTGAAGGCATAAAGCTTACAGACTGTGAATCACTTCTAGAAAGATGCAGCCCTACTTTAATATATTCCTCCAAGTACAGTCCTCCACCAAACAATGCAGCCTTCTCCTTAGCACTATATCAGGCATTATCTTAATACACCACAACTTGTGTAGCCTTTGTGATTTTATTATGGTTCAACAAACCAAAAACATGGCACAGCCAATTTATATCGTAGAGGAGCTAGAAACCCAAAATGTCCACTAACTCATTCTGATTCCTACATACATTGCAGAACATACCCTGTTGTGTATGCCCAGACGTGGGCCCCTTGCTCACTTTGCCACTGGATTAAAACTAGCCTGGCTGATGAGGGGTGTTACCCCTAAACCGGTCCCAGGATGCCTGTTTCCGGTCTAGGGAAGACCTGGCTTGGCAGTTCGGGCTGGACTGTTCCCATGAGGAACAGGGTCAAGACTGATTTGCATATGGCTGGGTCTGAACTGGGGTGGCGAAGTGAGCTAAAGAATGATGATGCATTCAACCCAGATCTAATAGTGACTGGGGGTGAGTGTCTGAAAAGTTTCAGCGCTCTGTCCATCATCTCTTTGTGTTTGCATATATTTTTAGGCCCATCTGCCCCCAAGGGGGCAGAAGCCACTAGACACCAGGGAACGTTTGTGTGTGAAATGTAGTTCAGCTGATGGTCTGCGTGTTCTGGTGTTTGGCTGGCTGTGTGTGGACTGGTTCTAGGCTGGAGGTGTGTATGGCTGGCATTTGGATGTTGATGGGCAAACTTCATAGTGTTTGATATTGTAAACTGTTTTATTTCTTGTCATCATTTGTGATCGTAATGTTTTATTTCTCCTTTTATTCTAGTGCAAAGCTTTTGTTTTCATTTGAGTCTCCTGCTTGCAGTTGGGTCACAGGTTGATCTGCAGTTTGTGTAGTTGCATCTGTTTGGTATGACCAGAGTTTTTGTACTGTTTACTCCAAATGAGTATCATTGCCCTGCATGAATGTGTTTTTTGTAACTGGTGTAATAGCAGCATATTTAGCTTCTGTTTTATTGTGTGTGAAATTCTCCTTGTATTTATGCATGATGTGTATTGTGCTGGCTTGTCTGTAATTTTCTTTTGTTGTTCCATTCTAGTGGGATATCGTTGGTGCTTGTTGTGTCTGTGCAGAGTAGGTGTTGGTAAGTCTAGCTGTCTCCGGCAAGTGAGTGGTATTCTTTTTTCAAAATATAGGTCTTTGCGTGGTTTGTATTTATTGACTTTTTCTTTCAGACTTCCAGTAGTTTTACTGCTTGTTTGATAAAGCCACACTTTGTTTATTACTTATGTTACATAGTATTGAGTATTGTTGACCCATTTGTCAAGTTACTTTTCCTAGTAAGGATTGTGGCTAGCCACAGGATTACTGCTCTGCAGGTTGTTGATATGCTTTTTGAGTCTTGCTCTGACCATGATTATGAGACTGACTCTGCATCTGAGGCAGAGGAGGAAGGCCAGGATTCTGGCAGTGAATATTCTGTCAGAAAGGAATCACCTGATGATGAAGCCACTCTCAGTGAGGATAAAGTGCCGCTTTTAGAGGGGACACTGATATGCCAATAGTGTAGCAAGAGGCATCTGGATTGCAGCCTGAGGCTGAAAGGCTTCCCATTAGAAGTGCTGGACTCTGGGTTGTCCCAAACATGGTGCAGCCGATGTTGCCTGCCTTTAGTGGTGTTGCAGGGTGTAGAGTGAATACTGAAAACTTCTTGCCAATAAATTTCTTTCAGTTGTTTATGGACGATGTATTTTTTGATGAGATTATTGACCAGACTAATTGGCTTGCTGAACACTATTTGAGGGACAACAGTGCCAGACTTAAGCCCCATTATAGAGCCACCCAGTGGACTCCCACAAATGTGGAGGAGTTGAAGACGTTCTTGGGTTTACCTTTTTTGATGAGCTTGATAAGGAAGCCGTCTCTGTCTTCATATTGGTCTACTAGTATCTTGATGGCAACGGCTATATATCCTGAAACCATGAGTTGTGATTGGTATTTGCTTCTTCTCCGGATGCTGCATTTTGTTGATAATGCTTCAGCATTGCCACAAAATCACCCTGATTGTGATCGTCTTTTTAGGATTCAACCTGTCCTTGATTACTTTGCAGATCGATTTTCAGAGATCAATGTTCCAAGGAGAGAAATAGCTGTGGATGAGTCTTTGGTCCTGTTCAAGGGCTGTTTGGTTTTTAGGCAGTACATTCCTAGCAAGAGTGCACTCTATAGAATGAAGATGTATATGCTGTCTGATAGTAGTACTGGCTATGCCTATAATTTCAGGGTGTACACCGGTAGAGATTCCAGGATTGACCCCCCTGGTTGTCCGTCCACTTTCGGGGTTAGTGAGAAAATTGTGTGGGAACTTTGTAGAGCACTTTTTAACAGAGGCCACCATTTATATGTAGATAACTTCTACACTGGTGTGCAATTGTTCAGGGAATTGTTGAAAGTGGACACTGTTGCTTGTGACACAATCCATTCTAACTGTAGCAATGAACTTCTGGCTGTGAAATTTTCTGACAAGAGAGATGTCTACATGCTGACTACCATCCATGATGAAAATACTTCACCTGTGACTGTTTGGGGTCAGGTTGCTAAAGTATGCAAACCTGTGTTTTTTTAGACTACAATAAGCACATGGGAGGTTTCGAGTAGAGCAGAAGTTGGAACCTTACACTGCTGTTCGTAAGATTTACCTTTGGTATAAGAAGTTGCCTATCCATTTATTCCATTTAGCAACCTTCAATGCTTTTGCTGTATTCAAGGATTGTTCTCCAGAGCCACAATGACATTTTTTCACTTTCAGCAGTCTGTGATAGGCAGCCTTGTGGTAGTGGAACAGGCAAAAGTTCCTAGAGTAGCAGTAGTGGAGGATATGGCTAGATTGAAAGATCACCACTTTCCTGATCATATTCCTCCCAGGGCCAAAAAAGATTTTTCCACAACGAAATGCAGAGTCTGTGCCCTAAGAGTTAGGTGGAAGGAGAGTCGTATGTACTGCCCCGATTGTCCTTCTAATCCTGGGCTGTGTGTGCCCACATGTTTTAAATTGCACCACACGCAACTGAGTTTTTGACTGCAACCGTGAGCATAAAAGTAAACTGACTGGTCTGTATCGTTTTATATTTTTTGTTCAGATTTCACGGTTGGCATTTGTGTGATGCATTTAGTTAGAGTTGTTGTGTTTGCAGTATAGTTTAGTATCTAATTCCAATTGGTTTGTGTTTAAAAAAATGTGATGGCAGTGTGGTTGGACGGGTACTTGGCTGGTGGAATGCTTGGACTGGCTCTTGGCTGGTGGTGTGCAGGGACTGGCGTTTGGCTGACTTGTGCGTTGACTGGCTCTTGGCTGGCGCTGTGTGTGGACTGGCTCTTGGCTGGCAGTGTGTGTGGACTTCTGCTTGGCTGGTGGTGTGTGTGAGCTGGTGCTTTATTGGTGGAGTGTGTGAGCTTGCATTTGGCTGGCAGTGTGTGAGTAGTGACCTGCTGCTTTTCACTACATACACTGCTAGCCAAATGCCAGTACACACACTCCATCAGCCACAAGCCGGTGTGATTGCTGTGTCAGTCATGTGGGCGTAAGAAACAGTGGCCCCCCACAACCCCCGTGGTGCACCCAAGCTCCAGGGGGCCCCTCCAAGTACCTTGCAGTGGGGCCCCCTCAAGTTTCGTTACGCCAGTGGTAACAAAGTGATGTGCCCTTGAATGGTGCTATCTGTTGATGTGAGTGTTGTAATGTGCTGGGCCTACGGCTGGCAGTGTGAATGGTCTTGTGTGTCACGTATGAAAGGTGTGTGAATGGCATGTAAAGCAGTTGGTGCCTTGTCACGGCTTTACAGCTCAAGAGCTGTGAGTCACTGGTTCAGTTTTTGAACCATTCAATTATTAATAGTTAATTTAATGTTTGTGAACTCTTGTGTTGATACAATTTTACGTTCTGAACCTCCACTCGCCCTGGTGCCAAATCCAACCAGTATGTGTGTGTACTTGAGGAATAGATGGTTGTGAAGCAATATTTGTCCTTTCTGTCTTTCTCTGTGTTTTATTTTACAAAGTTTCCTGTCGTGGGCACTAGGCATACCCACACAAGAGAGGTACAATTTTTATCTGGAGGCTTGGGCTAATGCTGGGTGGGTGGAAGTTTGTGGGTCTCCGCAGATTCCAGAACTTTCCATCGCAGGAATGTGAGGAAAATTTGCTTTTTTTTTTACAAAGTTTGAGGCCTGCAAGTGATTCTTGGTAACAGAACCTGGTGAGAGCCACACAAGTCACCTCATCCTGGATTCCCCTGGGTGTCTAGTTTTAAAAAATGTAGAAGTTTGCTAGCTTTCCATAGGTGCCAGCTGAGCTAGGTCCCAAAATCCACAGCTAGGCACATTGCAAAAAAGGGTCAGTTTTCAATGGAAAAATGTGATGTGTCCACGTTGCGTTTTGGGCTGTTTCCTGTCACAGGCACTTGGCCTACCAACACAAGTGAGGTACAGTTTTTATCTGAAGACTTGGGGGAATGATGGGTAGGTGGAAGTTTGTGGCTCCCCACAGATTCCAGAGCTTTCCATCACAGAAATGTAAGGAACATCTATTTTTAGACACATTTTGAAGTTTGCAAATGAATCTTTTAGGTTTGCAAGGAATTCTGAGTAACAGAACCTGGAAATAGTCACACAAGTCACCAATTGCTGGATTCCCTTGGTTGTTTAGTTTTCAGAAACGTTCAGGTTTGCTAGGTCTCCCTAGGTGCCGGCTGAGCTAGGGTCCAAAATCCACAGCTAGGCACATTGTAAAAAAGGGCCCATTTTCACTGGAAAAATGTGACGTGTCCACGTTGCGTTTTGGGACGTTTCCTGTGGCAGGCACTAGGCCTACCCACACAGGTGCAGTTCCATTTTTATCGGGAGTTTTGGGGGAATACTAGGTAAGTGGAAGTTTGTGGCTTCCCACAGATGCCAGAACTTTCCATCACAGAAATGTGAGGAAAATGTGTTATTTTAGACAAATGTTGAAGTTTGTAAGGGATTCTGGGTAACGGAACCTGGTGAGAGCCACACAAGTCACTCCATCCTGGATTCTCCTGGGTGACTGTCAGCACCACGATGAGCACCGCCCACTTCGCACCACAGCTCTGGTCTCACCAAAGCCACTGGACGACTGCCACTGAGCCACTGCCCGCACCGCTCTGTTCACACCGCAGGCTCGACTTCCGCCGCAGCTGCCCGCACCGCCGTGGTCAGCCGAAACAAGAGGTGCTGTTTGAGTTTCTTCCGACACCGCAGCCGGGCTGCACCGGCTGAAACCATGGGATTTGTGGTTCACACCTCCGTGGTAGCCCCGGACAGAGCTAACCACTTCAAGGAACTATTTGTAAAGTCGATTTTTGGATATTGATATTCTTGAATAACTGTATGTTGGATTTGTATTGTTTTGGTTTTGTTTTACGCAGATAAATATTAGCTATTTTTCTAAAACTGGTGTGGTATCCTATTGTAGTGTTTTACTGTATTATTGTGGGTTATGTGCAAATGCTTTACACATTGCCTCTGAGATAAGCCTGACTGCTTGTGCCAAGCTACCAGGGGGGTGAGCAAGGGTTATTTTAGAAGTGTAACTCCCTTATCCTGACTAATCAGAAGGGTCCCTACTTGGACAAGGTGCAAACCATTGCCAACTAGAGACCCACATTTCTAACACAAACGTTAAAATGAATGTCGGGATTTGCCTTGTAAATTGGCACGGAGTCCATAAGCCGGATTAGGACCGGGCCTCCCGAAGCTTAACAGTACGATTTAAAAAACACCCAACATAAGTATTAAAAGATACAGCAGTGCAGACCTCACTTGTTTAAATTTTAAAACCTTTAAAATTGGTAATAAAAATCTTTTTCTTGGAATAGTATAAAATGGACAAAAAAATAGACAAAATGGGCGACAGTCTGCAGAAATATTGCCACACTCAAAGGGTCGAAGGGAAGCTGTAGTGGAACAACCCTTGGGAAAACTAATGAGTTGCAGGAAGACATTTAATCTAAATGTGTAGAAATTTGGGTTATCTCACAAACATTTGCTGGCGCTGATACACATGAGTCTCCTAAGTCAAGTAATGCTCAATTAAAGTTACATTTTTTGTCAAGCAATAGGGGGAAACAGAAGGTTTCTGCAATTCAATGCCTTCCCTTGCAGCAGTGGTGTACCTTAAAAATTTCTGTTTCACCCAGATGTAATCAGCGTTAGTTACCTTGTCCGGACATAAAAATAGATTCAGACAAACCAACGAGGCAAGTTAAAACTTGTAATTCAACCAAGGGATCGCTCTGATGTTATCCAAGGTGACACAATCCCCAATGATCAGTCTTTTCAGGGTTCACTCACTCTTGTACCATATTAAGATCCATCGTAACAGTGGCCTTCATCTGATGGCATTCAGAATATACTTAAGGCCCAACTCCTCATGGATAACATAAGTTTGGGTACCTTCCAGGACGCCCAACAGGCTCCTGGCAATCCTGTTCTCCTCAAGTTGAATGACACAACAGTCCTGGGACCACCAGATGTCACTGCCACAACATGTGGCAGATACACATTTGGCAAGGTAAAGGTGGAGGTGGGCCTTAAATGGTTTCTTCCCCAGACTGGCACTAAAATCCAGAACTGACTCCCAAGTACGTGCCGGTAATGATCTTTTGGAGGTGAGTAGGGGACCCGATGTGTTTCTATTGTCTAACAAAATACCCAGATAGTTAAAGGTGTGAGTTTGAGAGATTACAGATTTATTGCAGAAAAGGGCTCTCTGCTTGGCAGGTTTGGCACCAACAACCATTACATAACATTTTGAATTATTGATAGACAGGTAGAGACTAGTCATACATTATGAAAAGGAGTTAAGTAATGATTGACACTGCAAACTTGTTCTTGACATAAGGACGGTAACATCTGCATATAGCAGAGCTGGTAATGGTCGGGTGCCTACGTGAGGTACATCACATTGTATATTTTCAGTAGCACCTCCTCTAGATGGTTTATTTAATCTGGGTAAAAGGAAAAGGCTTAGTGCAGGAACCATCTGACCCAAACCTCACAGATGCAGACATGTCACTTAAAATATATGCCAGAAACAATACCAAGGCTGGGTTAATTCCTACAGACATCATCATGTACCAAAGCTTAGCTCAATTTACCCGGTTGAAGGCTGAGGTGAGATCCATGAAACTCAGAAAGGGGGTGCTTTTTTTGGCCGCAGTATATTTCTGGATTAGTAGATGCAGGTTCAGGCTCTGGTCGATGGTGCGAAGACCAGGTCTGAAACAATACCTCAAGTCTGAGATTATATTACTTTCCTTTGCCCATAAAGACAGCCTTTCCAGGATCGCCTGGCCCATCACCTTGAAGGTCGCATCAATCAAGGGGATGGGCCTGTTAAATCTTGGGTCTGCCTGATCTCCTTTTTAAAAATGGGGCGATGGTAGAGTGAGACAATGAGCGGGGAGGGCCCAAGGTTATTGCTGTATTTAAATCTATGGTCAACAGTGAGGCCCAAATAGTAACATCTCTTCTAAAAAAAGGTCTGCAGGGACTCCGTCGGGCCTGGGGTCTTATTGCTAGTCAGGCACACAATAGCACTTGCCACTTCATCAGTTGAAAAAGTGAGACTAAGGTCACCTGTCTCTTTCATGCCATCCAACCTGGCCTGTGGCCTCTACCCCACACTCAAAGGAGTAAATATGAGAGAAAAGCTCAAACCACTTAACATCATCAATTACTGAGATGAGAGTAGGGGCATCCTCAGCTGCCAAGAAAGGGTGATTGATGACTCTCCATTAAGAGGCACTATCTTTGAGATCCCAAATATTGTCCTTAAGCGATTCCTTGCTATCCTTTATGGACTTTTAATAAATGGCTCATAAATGGCTCACCTCTGTTCTATCCCTTGGGGAACGTTTAAGAGCCTCATCAAATCACGATGAGCTTTAGAACAAGACTCATCTAACCAGCAAGGCTCCCTAGGAGAAATAGGACCTTGGCTAGGGGCAGTAAGGGCTCCCTTCTCATTGTTACAAATTACAGCAAAGGTGTGTAAAACTGCACTGGGGGCTGAGTCAGGGTTGAGGCACCAATCTAGCTCATTACTTACCTGCCTAAATAGATTTCTGCAGAACTCCTCTGGTGTCACCTTTGTCCCATTCAGACATCTGCCTTGATCTACATAGGCAAGGAGATTAGTGGAAAGAGATGACAAGCTCAAACTCTGTCGTCGTAACTTTAATAATAATTAAAGGGTTGTGGTCACTCCAACTGGGCCACAAAGTCTGATAGTCGACTAAGAAATGAATGAGAAGTGAAGCGATCAAAATATAATCCACAATGGATTCACAGCCCCTACCGACATAAGCGGGTTCGACCTGAACACTAGGTATGACCAGGTTCAGGGATTGAATTAATAGATTAGCCTGCTCCATTAAACTTGTATGTTCAAAGTGAGCTGTCAGGGAATGTTCTCCCGAGGAAAATTCCTGAAAAATCTGAAACACCTTACGGCAAGAATGGATATTAAAATCACCCAAGATCACAACTGGGTGTATGAGGTGGAACTTAACCGGGCACCAAAAAATGGGTCTTGTAATTCTCTATGATCTTACCCAGAGATGTAAATACATGGGGAAAGAGGGTGTATCCATTTGGGTTATAGATGTTTAAAATCAGAAGATTAATTTTATCGAGGAAGGTGGTTAGTACTGACCCTATATATAAAGAATTTGTCTCCACCTCAACCATAGAGCAGTTCAGGACCGGAGATATTAAAGTGCACAGCCCACCTAGAAGGGGAGCCTCAGAACCCAGAGGATTCAAAATTGGGGGGTTACTGCGATTAACATGACAACCCAGCAAAGGACCACCAGGATTAGCTTTAATGGGAACACACCAAGGCTTGTCATCCCAGGAAGCCAAGTGGTTACAGTGATTACATGATTGTTTTGTGAGAGATTCTACAGACGTCTAGTATTAGCTACAAAAAGTCTGTAACCCTTGTATTTAGGGCAAGAACAGCATCTTTGACAATATTAAAGTCACTCCTCAAGGACTCCGAAATAGCTCTAAAATCGAATATATATATATATATATACATATATATATATATAGGTGCTGGAGCATTAGGGCCCAGGCCAGTATCAGTCCTGTCCTCTCCTCCGTCCTCGGCAATTGGAGGGTTATGATGGCTAGCTGGCAGTAAAGATGAAAAGGAACACTCTTTGTTAGCTATTAAGCTTTCCAAAACCGACCCCCCAGTAACGGGGGCCGTCCTGACAGCATGCCAGATGATGGGGTCCATTGGCCTTGCTTCCACCAAAGTCAGTGTGTTCGTAACAGGAGAGGTTTTTGCACTTGGGCAGACACTATTTGATTTCCTCTTATAAAACTGAGTGATCTTGGAGTTTGTAGCCTTAGATACCTGTACAACAGATGGGGTTTCTCCCATTATGTAAAATATCTTCAACCTCCACTATTGGGTCGTCAATTGCCTGGAGGGTACAGTTCTTGGCCGCATGACGCCGAGCTGACTTGGGCTCCTTTCCAGTGCCCAGAGAATTATCAACTGCCTGTCTTTTTCTCATTAATAATGAACAATGCCGCCAAGCATCAAACGAATGGGATGCCAGGACGTGAAAAAAGGAGAATAGATCACAGTTACACAGTGGGGGCCACAGTGTTTCCACAAAAGGCTTACCATAGTAAAATGAGAGACAAGCCAGAGGGCATGTAAAGGGTTAAGGGCGGTGGTCATGCCAGCCGCGGCCCGTGCAGGTAAGAGCTGTGGAGCCGGGTGAAGGGGGGGCGGGGTTTCTATAGACAATAATGAGGGAAAAATAAATAAATAATTAATTTTCCCACATCGTCGTCTGTCGAAACCCCCCCGCCCACCCGGCCCAACCGGCCCACGGCTCTTACCAGCACCGGCCACGGCTGGGTCCTGCGCTGCTTCTTCCTGACGCTGAGAGGCACAGGACGGGCTGACCTTGACCCTCGCGGGTCCCTCATAGAGGGAGATGTTGGAGCGCTTTAAAAAGCTAGTGCTGCTAGGCTCGGCCCCCCTTCTCCAGAGATCTCATTGGCGCTCTCGGGGCGGTGTCCTCTGGAGCTGGTAGTCACCAGCAGTAGCCCCAAAAGACGGTGGCAGGTAAGGTGAAACTCCACACACACATCACCCTTGGAGTTACTTTTCCCCAGAGTCTAATGGACAATTTCCACAGTCAGTGTCACAAGCACATAAAGTACAAAGAGCGAGGAATAATTATTGAAGAAACATTTAAATGAGCACCAGTCAACTCCATGAAAATAAAAATCTGCTATTAGTGCAAGGATAGCCGTTTGAGTGAAAGTGTAATTTACAAATACACATGTTGCTACATTTTGGGCATCTAGCCCAAACAAAGCCAATAAATTAATGTGTTTACGCAGATCCGAAAAACAAACCCAACAGGCTTTAAACAAGAGTTTGACATTGAGCAACAGTTGATTTTTCTTTGCTTTTTGAAAGCAAATAAGAAGAAACTCTTCTGCACTATCAAGGAAGGGTATACCAGGACTGCAACACAAACGCCAGTGATCTTGTATCCCATTGCTGCGAACTTCAGTCCAGAAAAGTAGTTACAGATGGATTTTGTCTTCAAGATAGTGAGGTGCTAGACGGTGGAGACACTTTATTTTGAAAGTGTACCATATGCCAGGCTCTCACTACCCATTGGGCTTAAAGTGCTTTAGCCCACTCTGCCCCCGTTGTATGTCTTGGTCTGGGCTGCTGCAGCTTCCAGGATGCACACGGTTCTTCAGCTGATGTGTACGGGGTGTCGCTGCAAATGGGGCCTCTGTGACATCCTCGTACAAACTATTTTGCAGTTCACTCTCAGCTTGATGTGCTTAGAAAAGTATGGGAACTGTATTAAAGTAATGGATGGGAAATGCATTCTTTCATGGTATGAAAGCTCGGTTTGTAAATGCGTTCATGGCAGATGCCTTGTGTGTGTAAATCGAATTCTGTGCATTGAAGAATAGTAACGTTTATTTGTAGTGCTACAAGTTCCCATTCTGTGGCGGAAAGCACTTTGATAGGCTGCAGCAAAATGTACAAAGAGATTTAGACCAAAATGTACTAACACGTTGTGCCTGATTTGCGTAACAATAGTGATGCAGACTCAGCTCAAAGTGCTGTGTTGGGATTTACTTTCCAAAACAAATCATGGTTTGTGTTGGAAAGTTGCCTAAAGTAACACAATCTAGAGCTATGTACTACTTTACATCAAGTGGCCATAATATGGGTTTAAAATGGGCATTTACATGCAACCACCAATGAATTTTGTGACATTTTTTTATCCTCTAACATTGGTAAACAAGAATTTTCACCCAAAATGTAGACGTTTTTGGAACAAGCATAACAGAGGCGCAAATTTAAAAGGCAGCCACATTTTTTTAACTTTTCATGCGTGCTGCACTGTACACCACATGTGCAAAGTAGGAAAAGTATTACATTATAATTTTATTACTGAAATGCTCCCCTTCCAGTACAAAACCTATGCTTTATACCGCAAACTAATAAATAACGCACCAGACCCCCTGTTGACCCTGCGAAGGGCATGGGCTGACGACCTGAGAAATATGGACGATGAGGAATGGCAGGAGGCAATACAGAGTCCAAGGGAAATCGCAGTCTGTTCAAAATTTAGACTAATACAACTTAAGATACTACACCGCACCTACTACCCGCGTACATACTTATATAAATGGGGTAGAGCACCAACGGCGCTGTGTGTCAGGGGTTGTCAGCAGGAAGGAACTTTCTTCCATATTTTGTGGGAGTGTCCCGACATTACCCGGTTCTGGCAGAAAGTCACAGACATTATGGCTGGGATGACATGGGTGGAGGTTCCAATGGATGCTAAATGGCTCCTCCTAATGATTAGAGGCGACTCGGATTGGCCCAGACACGTGGGCATATGGCTAGCCCTCGCGCTGGGATCGCCAAATGGAACATTGCCAGGGGGTGGGGTGCATCGTTGCCACCTTCAGTGGGGGAATGGGAAAAAGATCTTGACTGGTGCCAGCGAGCGGAGGAAACGGTATACAAGAGTAGGGGTTGTGTTAAAAAATGGGAGAAAATATGGGCACCATGGAGGCGATATAGAGTGACATAGGGAGGGGAGTGATAGGTATCAGCCATGCTGGGGTGAAATGGGGCTTGCAATGTATGAACCTGATTAAAGCATATTCTTTGTGGAAATGTTCTGCTATATAAGTATGTATCGGAAACTACCAGTGATATGCAGTCTCTTCCCTCTTTCACATATAATGGTTGTAACACTGAAGCCTCGTCATGTACGAACATAAGTGATTCATGTATGTTATGGTCTTTTAAGGCAAATTTAATAAAAAGAGTTTAAAAAAAAAAAATATGCTTGACATTACTGTGTGCATTGAGCCAAGCAGCCTAGAGTGCGCCAAGGCATTGAGCAAGGGAAACATAATATCTTAGTAAATATGGTACTGTTCTGCTCTCTCTTTTACACAACACAGCTCAGTTTCTTTATGTGCTCTGCTGCATTGTGTGAAAAGTTAGCAAATCCCTCCTTTAGTGTTTAACAGTAACCACAGAGGTCATCCAAAAGGAATATGGCTGTTTACAATGCATGCGATTAGATCTCATGCCATTACAATGCGGTCGTTACAACGACCGCGTTGTTAGTACGCATACCATTATATCGCAAGTCATTACAACGACTTGCTGTAGGGGGCGCGCTGGACTTAGGAATAGTATTATTTACTATTCCTACTCCAGTTTGCGCAACAGCAGGGAAGGTGTTGGATTTTAAATCCAATACCAGTGCGCCCCCTACAGCAAGTCGTTGTAATGACTTGCGATGTAATGGTATGCATACTAACAACACGGTCGTTGTAACGACCGCGTTGTAATGGCATGCGTTGTGGAGACAGCGTTATTTTTGATTTCATACCCCTCATGGATTTGTGCTCTCTCTGTCTAATAAGCCCACTTGCAAGGTGACCAAAAGAAAAGACATTGGCCCCCAACTAGGAGCTACGTAGAATGGAATCCCAGTTTGGTATTTCATTCCACACAATTAAAAGAGGTTCAGTGTTTCTGCACCCGGGTATACTAGGTGCAGGAAAAATGAACCTAGTTTTACCAACAGGAAAATCCAACAGGTAAAATCACTGTGGAAAAAGGCTGCATTGCCAGTCCCCTTCTTAACTCCAGCCCGAACTACTGACAAGGCATGAGGGGAGCATTATATGCTCCCCAGGCCAGCTAACATTCTCCCCTCCTTCTTCACCTGCCACACCCTGTCTCCCACCACACCTTACAAAATCTCCGGCACATTTTACTACCCCCTACCCCCCATTTTACTAGCCTCCTACATCCTTTTACCACCTGCTTAAGGCAGGTGGTAAAAGTGTGTGTTGAATCCCATGGAAAAGTGAATACCGTGCTGCTAATAACTGGTGCAACTTGTAATCTGTGCAACTTTTAATTGGGATCATGATGGGCTACTTAAGGTGCCTCTGGATAGATCAACAGGGAAGAAAGGTCCAATTATCATATCCTACCACATATACAAATACACAGCAGGAGTACTTCACCACACTTTAACTTCAAGAAAAGATTTTCATCAGAATGTAATAGAGAGAGACAGTGATATTTTATTGTGCTGTCATTTGCATGGCTCTTATCTAATCCTTGAGAGGCTCAAAGTGCAGATATGGGAGAAACGTTGGTTTGCTTTATTTTCTTAATTCTCTTAACCCATTCATTACATGAGGTTTTATTTAAACAGAAACTGAGCGCAAAAGTATATATTCTGTCATCAGGTTTTAGCAATGATTATAAATAATACCCCAGCCTTCCAAAGCGAGTCCTGATCTAATGTAATTGTTACCTTATGCAAAGTGTATTGTAGGCCCTGTTGTATTGTGAAGTTCATATGACTTTTTCATCCACAGAGGCTGTTTTGGTGTTTATTGGATGCACTCTCGGGCCTGGTAACTGGAAGAGTGCCTAAGTTTGCACTTTCCAAGGGTAGCTCCCTTCATCTCTGTGCTGTTTCTTAGCCTGTATTCAATGTTGTTTTAACTGTATATTCAGTAGCGGCCCGTGGTGGGAGTGCTGCCGGGCGGTGACTTGGTGCAGGGGAGGGGCAGGGTGGGGGGTAGTAAAGTACGGAATACTGCCGAATAGAGGTAAGTAAACATATAAATAAATAAAACGAATTTCGTTGCGCACGCTGCATCGCCAAATGCGATGCAGCGGGCGCAACAAAATTTGTTTTATTTATTTATATGTTTACTTACCTCTATTCGGCCGTATTCCGTACTTTACTACCCCCCACCATGCCCCTCCCCCGCCCCACATCACCGCCCGGCAGCACTCCCACCACGGGCCGCTACTGTGTATATTCACTGACCACACCATAGGTGGCATGTATTGGCTTGTCTGTCCTCATGCATCTCTCCTACACCCAAGAGTATGCTCAGCTACACACTTGTTTATGACACAGTTTTTATAGTTTCCGCCATATCCACACACAAACAGACGTAGGCCAGACTGCACTCACACATTTCCGTTCATCATTTAGAATTGAATGCTTATGTAACCTATCTCTCGCTAATGTTCTCTTCAAATTCAGGAAGAGGTATAGCAACAAAAAATATTTGACAGCATAACTTTGATGCTGGCAGATGACATCAATAAACTCCCCATATAGGGCACACTGCAAACATGAACTGTTCCAAATATGACGCTCCACGAAGGAGCATGAAGGGCTCAGCAAATGACCTTTGGCACCTTGATAGGGGTATAAAACACTGCATAAAAACATCTACAATACAATAAAACATACTCAAACCATACAGCATCACAAGGCCATAATAATGGCAATACAGAGCTATCCAAATATCTATTGATATAACCTATCCCTCCCTTCTATAAACGTAGAGACTTTACTAAAACCCTGATTCAAAGTTGTGTTTTAAATTGTAATCCGTGCACAAATGGAGCTATGCATCAATTACCACACTCAATTTTCTCTTCACAGATTTCACCGGAAAAACTGTGAAGAAAACTATCAGGATAAAATCCTAAAACGTAAATGCAAGACATGCAGTGATTGGGGTGGAAAAGACTGAGTCTATATGTTAGGCTTCATTCTGAGGTGGGAACTTGGAAAAGTTAATTGTTTGACCCAATAAATACCACACATCAGGGCAGTGGTAAATACCATGTGCACTATTCAATTCAAAACTTTATTCGGCAGCATTGTAGCAGCCATAAAAGTTATTCACAGAAAATTATAAAAACATGTTGCATCAAAACAATTTGAATTAAACTTTAACCAATACCTAAAATGCTTCAGCTAAAAGGATAAAATATCTCATACAGTATCAAATTGCAACAGCATATCTCATCAGTGCATCGAAGTTCATGCCTGCGTGGCAGCCTTTAAAAATGTGCCCTAATTAAGTAGCACTTCATCATTATGTAAAAGTAATAAGAATCTAAGAGCAAGTCTGCATTGATTTAGGCCACAACAGTACTCCTTTAAAATAGGGTTTAAAAACAACTTGGAATATTGCGACTAAAATTTGCAGAAAAAGATAAAATGAAGCATGGTTTGTTTAGAAACATCGTCACATGGGCAAGATATGGAATCAAGATACTGTGTATAGCCCAGGGGAAAGCATAACAGGTACTTAACAGTGCCTGATCTAAAAGGAAAGAAAACTGAACATTCCCATCAGCTGCGAGCAGTCCATAGATAATTAGTGACGCTATCAGTATCGTATAAGTCCAAATATCTTATGCCAGTAGGACATGTTGGGAGACTCCTGAGCCGCTGGGACTCCTCGGGCTGGAAAAAAGCCTCCATCACGCTCCTTTTACTTAATGAAACACAGGTCGAGGGATCCCGGAAAAAAGATTCCATCCCTATACGACTATAAATGGTGTTAACATAACCAATCAAGGGGATTTGCAACCCTTTATCCAGGTAGAGGCAGTCCAGTATTATCTCTCTTGTTAAGGCTGACTCAGGGTTTTTCCATATTGATAATCAGAGCAGGGCCGGCCGGACACGGATCAAGTCTTTCAGGTATCGCAGCCCCAGTTCCTTATGATTAATGTAATTGGCAGCAGAGATAGGAAGTGCCAGCAGTCTCCTTCGACATCTATTTTCTTCTTGCTGGATTACCTTACAGTTGGAAATACCCCATAACTCTGCACCATACATAGCAATTGGATAGCACTGGGATTTATACATTTTTAACAATTTGTCTAGAAATTCACCACCTAGGGGTTGGGAAAGAGAGCATATGTATGTATCCAGTATTTGTAAAGTGCGAACTAATCACCCCCAGGGGTTTCAAGGTGCTGGGGGCCGTCGGGGAGATTAAGTGAGCTATTGCCCAGAGTCACAGGGTGCTGAGCTGAGCTGCTGCCAGTGCCGGGGATCCAACTATGAGCCCCGTGCCCCAGAGTCAGCCGCCTTGGCCGCTGCAACACACCTTTCCCGCATATGGACCCGTTGGCCAAAGAATATTTTGTTGTACCTTGTGCACTAATCAGCACCTGAATTCTACATAACTTAGAGCCGTGGTCTTGGTCTCCAAATCTGTCTTTGTGCTTCTGTCTTGATGATATCCATACAGGTACTTAGCTTACAATATGTTAGTCTAAGTTTGGAGTCACCAAGTCCACCTTGTTTGCCTGTTTTCTACCTTCTGTAACCTGACAGCTTCTAATAAATCCCCATCTTTGTCTTTGCCTTGACAATACAATTATATATTATAAATAGAGGTGTGGTGGAGGATTGTGTGTGTGTGTTTGTGTGTGCGCATGTGTGTGTTTGTGTGCATGTGCAATTTGTAATTGTATTTATATAGCGCTTACTACCCATGATGAGGTTGCATTATAAACAGAGGCGTGGTGGAGGTTAGTGTGTGTGTGCGTGTGTGTAGAATGAGGGTACACATCTGCTCTGTCCATTTTCCTGCAGTCATCAGCTCTGTCTTTGCTCTTGCACATTGAAAACATCATAGATGATAGCAAAAAAGATGATCAAGATTTTGCATAGAGACTGATGATACACAAAGACATCCAGACTCAACTGATATATTAAATGCCCTGCCAATTATAACCTTGTAGACCATGCTTAGGAGGGCCATTTAGAGCCTGGTGAATAGTCAGCAGATCTGCTAGTGGGGATAAGCCCATGCTCACCTACCTGGCCAGGATTTCTGTTCTGTGAGAGCAGCCGCAGCAGCAACACTGCCTTCAGACACAGCAAACTTGTTGAGTGGGCACTATTTTTAAAGCGTCCAAACAGCAAGCTTCTTTGTATTTAGGAAAAATACTCTCAAAGTGGGAGTTGGCTTTCTCAATACAGAACACAAGTAGCCTGATGTGCAGGGAACTTTCTTCCTGCATGTAGGTGTCATTCTATATTTTCCATGCCTCTGGCTGGGAAAATTAGTGATGGTATCCACATCCTCAATAGATTAAGATGACCATCATTGTGACTTGGCATCCTTTTGGCAGATGGGCTACCAATAAATCCCGAAGGAGGGAGTGATGGAGGTTCTACCTCAAGTATGTCCTCCAAAGGGATGCAACACAAAAAATATATACTTGAGGGAATTGTATAGTCATCTCTATCCTATCTGGTATACTGACTACTTCTAGATGTGGGTCATCAAAAGATTTTTGAAAAGTCGTCTCACCCTCAACTTATCGAGGAATGCTTCATCATTTGACGACCTCTCACACCAGGGCAGGAACAATGCCGTCCTGGCGGACTCGACCAGGGGAAGCTAATCTATCCCTGGAAGTTCTTATAAATCTCAAATCAGGACAGTACACTGGGTCCTGTTTTTTTGGGGGGACAAAGGTGAATATAAAATATACCTAGAGGTATACTCAAACTATTATTTATTTAAAGAGTACCTCGGGTAATTGTTTAAAAACCTTAAAAAGAAACAGTCATTAGGTGAAATACAATGGATCACCTGACCTAGTGTTTACAATTAACCAACATGTTTCGACCGCTGTATGAGCCAAGAATGTCTAGAGTGTTCTTCAGGGTAGAACAACTATAAGGCAATGGTGTACATTCAAATCATGCAAGAAGGTGAAAGAATTGCACCCTACCGGTCCCTCGAACGGTTCAGAGAATACCCCAGTCATATTTAACTGCGGGCTCCATAGCTAGGTGTGGGAGGCACCTTCTCCATAGTCACACATTTGTTAGGAGAACAGCGCTGCATAATCACCTATCCTTACCCCCGGTCCACTGCTGTAATGTTTGGGCTACCAAGTCAATGGTTTACACCAGAAAAGCCAGCAGAGACTCCATCAGTGTAAACATGGCTTTTCCTTTAAGTAGGTAAGGGGTGACAGTAAGTTTGGTGGGACAGAGACACCACAGAGTTACGATGGTGCTCCTGCTCCAACAAATTCTAAATGGGACACTTAGTTTCAACTCTGGCTTTGCTCCTGGTGTCTTGAACTTGCCAGTATGAAGAATATAGTGCTAAAGAAAACACAAAGAATAGTCTGATAAACGCATTGCATCATTGTTTAGAGAAAAGAACAGGGTGTAGGCAGTTAAGGCATGTCAGGCTGAGGCCAGGAGAAGAGAAACAGGGCTGCAACCTCTCCACCTTTGTATGTAAATAGCCATTTTCCATTTCGCAAAACACAAACTTGTATGTACACACACACATACATCAGATTTTGAAAGCACCACATAAATGTCAACATCTCAGGCATTATAAATTGTTTCTTGCTGCTTTTAAGATCTCTTTTATTTCAAATTCTATTTTTCAGTCCTCCAAATCCTCAAGGGCTCTATTCCAGGCAGTCTGCAATTTGACCATTCTTCCATGTGTAAAAATTACTATTCCATCTCCCATGTTGTTTGTGACAATTTGGACTCTTTTTCCTCTGATGTGATCAAGAGATCAAAGCCATTCATGATTTTATTGTCCAGCATCTGGTTCCATCCTATCCAATGCAGCATAATCACAAGCTGAAGAAGAAAAGGTTTACTCCATGTTTACCTCTCTAAAGTCGGGCTCCCCGGATGATGTATGTCCAGTCAAGATCATAAACTTCTTAAACATGCTTTCACCTTCATCCTGAACAGCCTGTCACTGTTGCTCGTGGATAGAATAAAGGGGTCGTCAAACGTCTTTTAAAGAGGTCAACTTTGAGCCCCAGGATAGAAGCTATTTATAGGCTCCTCTTTCTTTTTCTAGCAGTCCCTAAAATTTATGAAAAGTTCTGGCTCACCAGCTTTTTAAGCATCTCGAATAGCAGCAGATAACAGATGGTAGCCATATGAGTTTATAACTTAGTTTATGCACTGAGACTGCCCATGTGTCTAAATTGAATGACGTCAGACAAGATTACAATGATGACAGTTCCACCAGCCTCATCCTGCTGTTGCAGTTTTCGGCCTGTTAGCTCCAAATGAGAATCTCAAATAACAACTTTTTTATTCTTTGCCACATGAAAGCTTGCGTTGGTAATGCAACCATCATTTCTAGATGGAACTAATTCAATGCGTGATACATTGGCTTTCCTGTGTCGGCTATTTACACGCTTCTAGGTATTCAGAATATGAGAGCATGACTTGTCAGGAAGTTCCTTCTCTTTTGTTGCCTCCACTATTTGAAATGGACTCCGTTTTGGCCTGTGCAAAATTGAGTCCCATTCTATGTTTAGGAAAGATCGTATAATTCATCTATTTTATTGATTATCTTTGCATCTTTTCTGATGGTGTTAGTCTGTTCAATGCCAAGATGCCTGACAGCAATCATTGCACTTTTTAAGTAACAACTTAATAAATATCTTGCATATATAGGTTTGCTCTAGATTTAGTGGGTGCCCACAGGCACTTAACAGAGGTATGGTGGAAATTTAGAAGATGTCAAGGAGAAATGATGGATTGCCGGTCTCTCCTTTGGTGATGGAACGTTGTCACATGATGGATGGCTCAGGTGTCTGGCGCATCACCTATGGGTAGACTAAGAGATAGCTTAGCTACATGAAGCCTGAACATATAATTTATGTGTTGAGAAATGGGTTCTGCCCATTTAGTATGCCTGGATTTTACACTTTTTGATCACCCGGTTTGGGATTTTTTAATGTGCGTGAGTCTCAGTGTATGTGTCTCACCGACGGTAATCACATGTCATATGGACTGCACATGTTTTCCCATCAGTACCCGCCTTTTACCATAAGGCCTCTGCAATGCAGCTAGGGTAAAGGGCCCTTGGCTGGTTGCACATGAACACGTGCGCACAAGCGAATGCACACATGTACGGGCTGAGCGTTTCTGAGACCACTGTTGTGTGCAGCCCTGTAACTGTGCACAGGTAGACTGGTGCAGAGGGAGCCCTGCAGTGTTAGATATTGACCTGAGGTAGGCCTTAAAATATTTGTATGCACTCACAGGTAAAGTCAGTATGATTTACTGTTTTGTCTGTAGTGACACTTTATTATACACATAGCGAGACATTTGCCTTAGAGTGCGGTTTTGCTTCACTTAGGCCTACAAAGTCCCGTAAGGTATGAAATTGAGGCAGAAAGTGTGTGCCCAGTTCACATTCGCAGGTCTCAAGACCATACATGTACACTTTATGGGTCGTTCCGACACACCAAGGGTAGGCGACAAGCCAATCCCAGCACTATTGTATGCAGACGATGCGGTCCTGATAGCCAGGACCTCAGTGGGCCTTCTGCGTCTACTGGATGCCTTCATTGGTTTCATGGACTCTTTGGACCTCTCGACCAACTTCTCAAGCCCTCATACAATGGTTATTGGGCAAAAAAAGATGGGCAGGAAAAAATCTATGGAAATGGGGCTGAGCTAACTAGAGTCCCTACCTTTCCATACTTGGGTGTACCCTTTGATGAGCGGGGATACTGGCTCCCACAGACGACTTTGAAAAAGAATACCCTACTGAGAGCAGTGGCAGCGACCACACACTTCGCAAGGAGATTGGGAGCAAACCCAGTGCAAGCCCTGGTTAAGGTTTACCAAGAAAAATGCATCCCCATGGAAAGTTACGGGAGTGATGTGTGGGGTTACAAAGAGGGAAGAGAGCTCCAGATAATAGAAAATAAGTTTCTGAGTAGTCTATTTGCGTTCCCCACAAGTACGCCTTCCTTTGTGGTCGATGAAGAAATGGGTATATGGTATCTTTCAGATTTGATAGTGCTAGCTCATGTAACGCAATGGCGTAGAACATGGATGAATCCGGCGTTGGAGCTAAACCAGTTAGTGTTAAATGATTGCAGGACGCTCTAGGGCGCGCTGTGTATTACCTGGCTCAGCTATGTTAAAAAAATGATGGATAAAGTGGGCCGTAGAGCTATTTATTAATCCCAATGTAATTAGGAAAAGGCACCTACTGGAGGTAAAGAGCCTGTTGCTTTCATTTTTGGCAGTAGAAAAGGAGGGGAGGGAGCTTATGAAACCCACAGTGAGATTGTATATCCTGTTGCAGACAGATCCACCAATAGAGCCCTACCTGGTGGTAGTTAACAATTTGCATCATCGTTTCTTACTGATGAGGTTCAGGCTTAACCAAATACACTGGCTCCGAGCAGTTCCTAAAGCTTTTCATAAAATTGAGGAGCTGAACCCTTGCCCATGTGATACCTTCTCAATATACAGGATATTATGTAATTTTTTTATTCGTTTGCGATTTTTATCACTCACTGAGGTCCCGCTATATCGTTACCCTGCTAAACAATAAGACATTTTTGCAAGCAAAACCAGCTCTGATATACCTGCAAATGCTATCTTCCCCTTTGGAATGTTATGATGTTGCAAGCTTTTTGGCAGGCGCAATTAGAGCCAGGAAAAAGATTTCCACTCACTAGGGTGAGAAGGAAAGAAGGATACTTTGGCATAGCTGAAGAATCCCTCTTATGTGTAACTATGGCCTATTTTAAACCCTTAGAGATTTTTAAAGGGGGTAAGATGGTGTAGTGTTTTAAATATATTGAGCAAAGAGCACATGATAATGAGTTTTTTTTAGCGTAGACATAGGGCTTTTAGGAATTTATAGGACCCACTGGCACTTTAATACACAAGCACTTTAATGAACCTAGCACATTAAGTATGTATTTTTCACTAGTTTTATGTAGGAGTGAATGAACCCTCCCTGACCTTGTTTTTAACTTAGGCTGTTACTAACCGGTCACTAAATTGTATAAATAAGTTTGCTAATGGATGACATTTTGACCAATATCGAATATTAAGGACGGTCACTGATTGTAAATTTGATTTCAACTCTAAGTGCCTGTGTGGATATGTTTACTCACTGTTTTTAAATGTCTTTTTTGCATGCTTTTATGTTTTAGCTGTAAAACAAATAAAGAATATTTGGGCAGGGTCGTCCAGAATTCCTGTATTTCTCTGGCTCAGTACAGGATCAGAGCCCAGGCTTTTTGACATCCTGCTGGGCCAAATTAATTACATTTCTCCCCAGCAGAGGGAACAAAGGTGTCTCACACAAAATGAGTAATTAACAGTGAATCCCTAAGCTCCTGAGATGGAAGGGGTGGGGAAGAAAATCTGCATCCGTTAAGTCCCCGTCACACTGTACCAGGGCTGGGGGACAACCCAGGCCCAATGAACAAAAGAGGAAGCCCAAACAACTGGAGCCCAAACAGGAGGTGACTTCTCTTTGAAGTTTTGCTGGGAAAGACCCTGGCAGTGATGTGAGAGAGGGGCGGAGCTGCGGCCCCAAGCGTAGATGTGACCAGTGACTCCTGGATGACGCCATCTTGAACTGTACCAACATGCTGCACAGGAGTGTTGGGACAGGGGTGGAGATGTGATGTGGCACCCTAGGATTGGCCAGAGGTGCCTGGCTTCCGGAATCTTCTGCCCCCTTTTAAAAACGTTTGCACAAGGGAGCGAGAGGGATTTATGTGCTTTTTGCTGCTGGAACCTGGGACAGCCATGGACAACTGAAAGGACAAACCTCTAGATGCTCAAAAGAACAAAGGACTCTGCCTAAGATGACCCCAGGACTGGTGGGTCTCTCCAAGGGCCAGTGAGGCTGACCCACTTACACCCCCTGAAGAGCAGTTTGAGGAAAGATCTGGACTTCTGCACCCAGAGACAAAGACCAGGAGAAAAGCTGGCAGAGGGAGCCAATGGAACCAGCTTCCTGCAACTCACTCCTCCTTGGAGTCGTCCCAAAGAGGCATGTGTTATGGCTTTTTTTTACATCAGTGACCTTTGACCTTTACCAAGGGATGGAGCTCCCCTGCATTACCAGGAATTACCCCAGGGTGGGCTAGGGCCTTGGGGTCAGCACAAGGAGTATATTTTTTCAATGCTACCCCTGGAGGGGGCATGCGTGGGGCCCCATCCCCAGGCTCATTCCATCCCCAGGGGACATCCATCTCCCTAGTGACCGACCAAAGACGAAGGGGGAGCATCATTGCACCCCTCCAATGAACAAGAAAGGGGCCTGAGACCCCATCTCCGGGCCACCAATGCAACCGGCACCTCCGGGCCCCGACGTGCCAAGGAAACAGGGGTAGCCCCACTGCGCTTCCCCAGCTGTGGTGGGCCTGACTTCTATTCCCCATGCCTGTGTCTGGGGGAGTGGGCGGCACCACTAAGGAAAACTCCCTGTCTACAGGAGTTGGCAGAGGAGAAGAGTGGCCTATAGACATTTTCAAATCCACTAAAATGTGTTTTCTAATCAAATCGAGATATTTGAAGTGCACTATTTATCGCTATTTTTTTGTATTGTGTCTAAGGATAGCTCTGCCCCATTGTTTGAAATGTAAGCCCAACCTCCATTGGTTGAGCTTTTAGGCTCCTCTCCCACGAAGTTCGGGTCTAGCTCTGTCCCTGCCGTATGTGCTTCTTGCAACCAAGTGAATGACCTCCAAAACTCTGACATAGTTACTTTTGTCCTGCCAAAACCCTGGGCACGAAGGCCAGATCGAATAGCAAAGGTCAACAAAGCAGTTATGCAAGTAAAAGGGCTTTACCATAATCAAACCTTAAACTGAATGAGATAACATGTTGGCTCGTATTTGGGTGGATGTTGATGAATGGAGATGGAAGGCAGAACTGAGAGTTTGAAAAAGGAAAACCACTCCCTTAGACTGCTGACATTTTTTGGGAATTAAAAACATATGCTCTAAACAAAGAATTGGGTGATCGCAAACTTTTTGTGCTAAAGAGTCAGTGACAAGGTGGTGAGGACCAAGTAGCATGTCCTCCGGTTTGTTGGTGTTAGCCTTCAAGAGGCTGTTACTTACCAAATCTAACTTCTTCAACAGGCTCTGGGACATTTCGAAAAGTTTTCCAGCAGCTGCTGAAACCAATAAAATGGCTTTATTTCTTCACAGAAAGAGCAGTGCCAAAGGCACTGTGCTTTAGAAAGGTGCAAGAAGGACTTCAGGTACATGTCCGGTATATGTCTAAAAGATAGAGAGCAGAGGGGAGTCTTTAGAATACTGCATGGGACAGTCATGATGATAAATTTGAGACCCAACCTCACATATTATACATATTATACCTCATTCTTTAGAAATCTCCCTACACCCCCCTCCATTGCAGCATCAGAAACGTTTGCATTTCTTGACCCCACTTTATGGACCTCTCTACCTTTGAAACTGCGTATGTATACTTACTTTAGAGAGTTTCGTAAGCTGCTAAAAACATGGCTATTCTAAATGTGATTGTCTTCCATCATGCAGTTATGTAGTACAGGAAAACCCCGCTGGGGTAGCCACTCGCTTTGCAAATTTATAGATAGATATTGATAGATTAGCACCCACCACAAAGTGTTACTACAGGAAAGTATGATCCACAGAGTTAAATTGTGCAAAAAAATAACCAGCATAATGTAGAGTGAAAACTCTTTCTTGTGTTCCTGGGCCATTGTGACATATTGGCCAGTCCCTCCTTTCTATGATAACAGCATGTGACAAAGTGGCCCTTGTTCTTCGGTCCAGGCTGAGTAGTTCATTCACTTTCTGGACTGACTGACTGCGCGCGTGAAAGAGGGAAGCAGGAAGCAAGAAGAGGAGCGAGAGAGAGCAGCGGGTGCAGAAGGTGCTGTGAGCGCAGATGGGAAACCCGTAGCCTCCACCCTCCTCCTACCGGCCGCCTCAGGGGTGCTGGGGCATCCTGTCATCCCCGCATCATCCCCACATCTCCCCTGCTCCAGCTCTGGAAGTCAGCGAGACAGCGAGTGAGGGCGGGCAGGCAAAGAGCATAGTGCCAATATCGGCAACACTCACCAGCCCTCCCGCAGCAACATACATGTCACATAAAATAAGCAGACAAGACAACTTTTGGTGGGAAAAATTGCTGCAGGTTTATTAGCATACCAAATATGCCAACATGGTGGGTTATCTTACAGGCGATCCAAAGGCAAGCCGCCCCTCGCGGCCTACCACCTGATGGGCCAACTTGCATCGTGGCCTTAGCCAATCGGTGCCTAGCGGTTGTGGTGAGGGGATAGCCCCTCCCACTTCCGGTGAACCATCGGTCCACCCTATTACTCACGCCCCCCCCCCTACGAGGGGCGGAGCGTTCAAGCGACCCCCGGTTGTACAGGTTTCCAACCTCCCGTAGGACAGATGGGGCGCCGTCGCACTCCAGGGTCCACCGCACAGACTTCCTGGGGATATTAGGCCTCAGCACCCTTTGTGCTCCTGAAGAGTGTACCCCTGAGTACCTTTCCGCCTCCGGATCGCCCTGTAACTCCGCCTGCAACACAAATAAAGAGGATTAGAAGAACCTTCCCCCCCCCACCCTGAATACGCCGGGTAAGCGGTAGGGAGGGAAACGGCGTCAGGGTGAGGGACAAAGAGGCCGCCAGGTGGGCGGGGGAGGCATATATACCCCTTCCCTTCCCCCACCTCGGCCGGAAGTGACGCACGGGACCCCAAAGGGGTCACCGGACACTAGGCTGTCCAGTGTGCCATCCTGTGGCACTAAAGGGGCCGCCCTCTTATGAGGGTCCCCTGCGGGGACGTGTCGGTCAGCCCGCATAGTGCCAATATCGGCAACACTCACCAGCCCTCCCGCAGCAACATACATGTCACATAAAATAAGCAGACAAGACAACTTTTGGTGGGAAAAATTGCTGCAGGTTTATTAGCATACCAAATATGCCAACATGGTGGGTTATCTTACAGGCGATCCAAAGGCAAGCCGCCCCTCGCGGCCTCCACCTGATGGGCCAACTTGCATCGTGGCCTTAGCCAATCGGTGCCTAGCGGTTGTGGTGAGGGGATAGCCCCTCCCACTTCCGGTGAACCATCGGTCCACCCTATTACTCACGCCACCCCCCTACGAGGGGCGGAGCGTTCAAGCGACCCCCGGTTGTACAGGTTTCCAACCGCCCGTAGGACAGACGGGGCGCCGTCGCACCCCAGGGTCCACCGCACAGACTTCCTGGGGATATTAGGCCTCAGCACCCTTTGTGCTCCTGATGAGGGTACCCCTGAGTACCTTTCCGCCTCCGGATCGCCCTGTAACTCCGCCACAGCCCTGGGTGTGGCGACCGGGGCAGCCAGGGCCCCCCACCAAGGCCGGCATTCCTACTTACATCCTGCTATTTTCTAGGGCCTCTCCCCTATCCAGCAAGAACAGGTCCATGCTTATACTGGACAGATGTACCCCATCGTCCTCAAAACACCCTGTGAATTCGGCGTGTAGCACCCATGTCTAATGAAGCCAAATCCCCTCTGTTAAGTGAATTTACGCATAGCGCAGATGAACCTCTTGCGCGCAGGCTCCATCGCCTCAGTCACCTGTCCCCAACAGGTTGCTAATTTGCACCATGTGGTCTTCTTCTAAGGTGCATTACTTCGCCACATTGACCAGACAATTTCATAGTTCTTTTCGATTTATCCCTGGTGAACATAGTAATGGTGTCACAACAGGTTTGAGGGAATAAGTGTATGGTGACCATTATTAGACACTGCACCCTTTCGTGAAGTGACAACTTACGCAGCCTACCCTGCTTGCTGAACCTTCAACCGGTCACAGATGCCCGGTCACTGCTATCCCTTGCGACCCTTGATACTTACAGTGTCGGACTACATGATTCTGTGTCACATGTTTCGCTGTAGTCCCTTTGGTGGATCCACTGGGACCCTTCTGAATCCCTGCAAATGCTGTGTCACTCACTACAACCCTTTAATGCCCTTGCCCATCCCTCAAAGACACCTGACAGCCTGATGCCCCCGCAGCTTTGGTGAGGGGTTCTGGGCCCAGCACACCCCAGTCTGTTTTCCAACATTTATCCTCCCTGGAGGCTCCAGTTAGTGTGAGCGGCTATCCCTGTCCTGGCAAGGCATGTCAATGGCCATTCCCCCCCTTGGTGACTATCCTGCCATGGGATATGTGACCGTAAGCACGGGTGTCCTTGTGTACCTGATGTGTACGAGGGGAACAACATGAACAAATACTTGCCCCTTCTTGAGCAGTGGGAACGCCAAAACAATCATTCTTCAATCATTGTAGCCAAATTATGCTCTGACCCCATGTTCCCCTCGGCTTATTGCACCGCAACCCACAAATTAGCTGGCAGTTTCCGCAAATGCCTGGCTATAGGGCGGGTGTTTATGTCTGTCCTGGATGGTCTCGAGGATCCATCTCTTGGTGCATGCTTGCAACCCTTAACATTTTCACATTAGTTGGACAAGACCACTGCCTGGCCGCAAGCTTAGCTAAGCCCCTGCGGAAATCGCCTGCCTGTGCGAGCAGACTAAGATTCATCGCTCCCCACTCCATCACCGTCTTTCTTGCTTCCCCACGTTGGCGTTATGCCGTCTATGGTGTGTAGCCTCCCTTTGCTCCAGGGGAGAGCAGCCCTGTCTGGCGGTGTGTGTACTGAAGGAGATGTGTCCTGGAAGTACCATTGATATGAGTTCAAGTGTCACTAGTCGCCGTACTTGGTGTGTTTAATAAAATTAATAACAGGTCCAACCAATCACTCGGGCATTCATCGCTTTCTTTAGACATGTTGGATTTGAGGGGATTCCGTGAAATATGTAAGCTATCTCCCTTGGCATGCCATCCCTTTAACACAGGTTTTTCTTCTTTAGGCATGTCCCTAAATGTCTCCATCATGCTTTTAAGGCCAGTTTGAGTTTTGCTTAGGAAACATCCCTTCGAACACACCGTGTTGAGTAACTACTCATGTTTACCTCTTGTACAAGTCGTCCCCGTTTGCCTGGCACTCGTTGGACCCAATGAAGCTTTTAACAAGCACCCTATACAAATGTATATACATGTTGCGCAACTTGGGGCACTATTACTTCCTCACTACGTACTTCCAGGCATGTCAATACTGCCAAAGGTATCCCCACCTTAGTACCTGAATAACCACTAAATAAATACTGTCTAAGGTAAAAAGATTACCAGTGCACCTCGCCAAGGGCCCTCCACTGCGTGTGAACCCCTGTTGTTGAGTTTCCGACTGTTGATTTTGCCTGCCCACATCCGGACCCTTCAAGTAAAACCAGCCAAACCAATCGCAGGCCTTCCTGCCAGGACACAACCTACATGGCCATTAACGTGCCAACATGTGTCCGATGAGACTAAACAAGTTAGAGACTTTATTGTATCAGCCAGACCCGGAGTGGAGCCAGAGCTGAATGGTCTTAGTGTGGGTCAGACTGGAGGAGGTATGTGTGGCTAACGCAGGCCCAAAATTTGTGCAAATTGATAATGCATTACCATAGTGCCAATGGGCCAGAGTATAAGAAAATGGTGATGCTGTGATACAACTTATGTAAATGTGTGCAGTATTAAAAACCGACAGTTCATTTTCAAGTACATGTTACTTTTTTATGTACCCAGCGACACCTCCTGTGTAGCTGTAGACATTGATATCTCATGTGTAACTGCACACCGCTTTACCCCCTGTGTAACTGCACAAAGCTAAACCTCCTGTGTAACTGAACACAGCGTCACCTCATGTGTAACTGCACACGGCGTCACCTCATGTGTAACTGCACACAGCGTCACCTCATGCGTAAATGCGCACCGCGTCGCCTCATGCGCAAATGCACACTGCGTCACCTCATGCGTAATTGCACCCACGTCACCTCATGCGTACCCACGTCACCTCATGCGTACCCGAGGGAGCATTCATTTAATACATAGGGAGATAGAGGCAGGTGCACTCTTGTCACCGCCATAGAGCACATTCTAACCTAGTAAAACGGGTAGCTGTTTCTCCCTCATGGAAGCTCTTCTCAGTTTGAGCAGAGCATAATTACTTCAAGTATGTAGGTTGCTGTCTGAAATGCCTGAAATAATCTCGGACACCGGAGGTCCGACCCCAGACCGTCCTCGTTTGCGGCCCGAGTCACCTCGTGTGTGCTTGGACTCTGTTTAGACATGTGTACTCGCAACAGGGTCCCCTCCTGTGCACTTGCGAACCGTCACACCTCGTGTATACTTGCCCCAGTGATGTCTCCAATGTGAATGCCCCTGGTGTCCCTCCAGTGATTACGGCCATGCCTTGGAGGCGCAGGGGAAAGAGGGAACTGCGCCCAAGTTACCCTGCCTAGAGCACCTTCACATTCTATATATGGGAAAACGTGCAGCCTACACGCTCGTGTATCTTGACATATCTGGGGACCAGTGACTCAGATCTCGGCACCTGAGCCCACAACTCTGATGGCCAAAATGCACCAGCAAATAGAAAAGCCCAATTCCGGTGGCAAGATTGAGCTCACGCGCTGCTGCCGGCAAGCCAAAATAATGCAATTTGCGCCGCGCCAAATGCCTCCAACACTTCCAATATTTGAGCGCGATTCAACTCATGGCGGTGTTAAATGAACGCGTCACAATGGATGCAAGTTCAATACTCTGGTGGAAACATGGGACCCTCTTAAAACTTTCAACTACCACCTCCCCCTTTATCATGAGTGAAAGTAGTTGTGTGACAGGAAACATCCGGAGTAGCTGCAAGCATCCATCTCCTTAGTTCACCTCAGGCATCATAATATTGCGTTGGTGGAGCAAGAGCAATGGACGGCAGAAGCAATGAATGGCAATGGCCTCTTCTGCTCATCTGTGGCCTACCGTTAGTCAACCAGCGGACCACCCGACACAGGACATTGGTTCCCTAACATGCCCTAACATGTCCCCCTATTTCCGAATCTTTTGTGCCTCGAAGTGGTAAAACATAGCTGCTGAGCCACCCGATGGCCTACCGTTTGCGTCATGGCCAAGCCTATGACCGCTGACTATAATGTACTAGAGGCAACACCCTTTAAAGTTTTAACATTTGGTCAGCAAGGCAACTTTAATTGCCATCACGAACTCCCCCCTACTGGAGTACTGCCTCAAGCTGCAGATGTAGCTAACACAGGACTGTTGGCGCTCATGATCGGGCAAAGTTGCAATAATTATATATACAGTCATAAGCGCCGGTGTCCGACACCGCCGGCTCAAATTACGCGTGCGAACCCGCGACGAGGGCAGGGAGACAGAGCACATGCAACGTGGTTGCACCATGCCAGACGCCGTGCCGCACCCGCAGTGCTCCGACTAACGACCCTGGTATGCCTGCCCGGATAGCATCGCCGAGCGCCGCTAATACGAAAACCCCACAATACACATATAACTCGTCTTCTTATAATGAAAGAATGAGCTAATGACTGAATAATATTTGTTTTGCCGTTGTATGGCAAGCAGGAGAGGGCATGCCCAAATATCTTAGACCCAACAGCGGCCCGCCGTGCCCAAAGACCTCACAGATAACCCATGAGCATGCTTAATTTGCACAAAGAAAATATCTGGCCTGCTTGCGAAGGGCGGCCACTTCAGATAGCACCACCCAATGCTCCTGCGGTGCTGCCAATCATGTAATATCGCACTACTGACCCTGACACAATGAGTAACTATATGCCAGAGCACCTGTCAGGTGGCCAAATCAGTTTGCAGCACCCCTAGCCCCAGCTGAGCTGCCAAACCTGGTAACAACACCGCTACTAACCCTGTCACAAGCGTGGCAATACAGGCTATTCCCGGCCCCCAAAGCTAAAGAATGGCTTGGGCCACAGGCATGGAAAATACATTATAAACACCCAGCAAGTCACCCTTAGGCTATCGAGCAAATAGCGCTTGGAACTGCTAAGGCCTACCCCTGGGCCGTGCCTGCCTCCCACCTCTGCAGCCTGCTCTCACCTCAGAGCCCCCACACAGGTTCGTCGACTACACTGCAGTACCGGGCCACGATCCACCAGGTACCGTGTAATCCCGTCATCTACCGCACTGGAGCTAACCACACCAAGCCGTGACTGTAGCAAGTAATCAAGATACCAAGTGATCTGCTCGAGCCGTGAACCACAAGGCAGCGTCCGCTACATTCCTCAGCATTGTGTTCTTTTAATCGGGTGCCTGATCAGAAAGACACGCGCAGCAGCTTTCCTCTGCTGCGTGATGATGTAGAGTGCTAAATTATTAGTGTGCCTTCAACTCCAGGTCGCGCGCACAAAACACCTGCATAATGTAACGCAGTTCAATATTTAGTAGGCTATGTGAAGCCGAAAGAGACTTTCTGGCATACTTGTTTTCTTCTTACGGCAAATTCCTCCACGCAATAAACCAAGCGGACCGCAAAACATCTGGGAGGTGTGAGTGAGGCAGACTGCATTCAAACCGATCTAGACACCTGTTAGCCGTGCAGTGTGCAATCCTTCTGCAAGGATGTCAGTGGTCCTTTAATCGAAACCAACTCCAAGTACCCTTCTCCCGGTACTAATAACAAACATAGCAAGGGGCCAGCTCTTAGCGCCTCACCCTTATCGGCCGACAGCCTCACAGAGACGATCGAAACAGAAGCAGTCCCAGGTCGAACAGTACAACCCTGCCCCTATTCACCGGTGAATTCGCGCAATGTACTGCATTGATTCACAAAACCGTGTCTTGATGACCCCTTCAGTTCCCGGAGCCAACCATGGCGAGGTGACCCGCACCCGCCTGCCGTCCCCCGAGGAGCTCCTGCGTGGGCTGCAACCGCCACAATGCGCCGTACTGCTAGGTCCTTGCCTGGCACCAGCCTCTCCATACTGCATGCTTGCATGAGTTGCCGCCATGCGCCGCGGTCGTTTCCCCATAAATGCACGTGGATAGGAGCGGAACGGGGAAGGGGCGACGCAGCCCTCCCGGCCCCCCCAACCCACAACATCAGGCCTCCGCGGCCCGAGCACCAGCACCGCCGTGCTTTATCGCAGCGTTACTTGAAACAAACCACGAAGCTATATACATTTTCTTGAGTTGCCGCCAAGCGCCGTGGTCGGTTCCCCATCAATGCACATCATGTGTGAGCGGCCGCCCTTACTGCGAACGAGCACATTACGTTGATTTTTGCACGCAAATGGGAAAAAAATTAACATGTATGTCATCTCGATACTGGTTCAGCAACTTTAACCACCGCACTTATAGGACCATAAGATAAACCCTTGCAATAATAATCTGCCCCCAAGCCATAATAACCATTTGCTTGCGTTCAACATTACCACCAATCGCTACAAACGCGACCCCGTTTTCCCCCCGCACACTTGCGGGCTCAACACATTTCTATGTCCTCTGGCTCCGAGAGCCGGTCAGCGCCCGGACTATACCTGAGGAAAAGAGCAGCGGAGGGGAAGCGGAAAACCCTGCATCAGTGGGGTGCAGCTTGAGTATGTGTGGCACACTGAGCTACGCAACCCATGTTTTTGTATACCAAAAAGCGTTGATTGGTATGAAGCAGACTATCTCCCATAATGCATTAGATGGATAAATCAACGCTCAGGACTAGAGTAACAGATTGTTGGTAAAACGGAACAAATGCTACATATTGACTATTTAGGGGGAGTAAGCGCTATATGAATACAATTACAATACAATTAACAATTACAATATCTGCTGTTTCCTGTCTGCACGCTGTCCCTGTTTGTTACAGAACTCTCATCTGGGCTACAGTAGAGTATTGTTTACTTTCCTCTCGGTCCTTGAAAGCTTCTGAGTCGAGGCCCTGTACCGTTACACGAACAACAATGAACCAGCCATTGACGTTTTCCAAGACCCGGCAGTGTTCTACTCACTGCTAATATGAGTGAATGCCCAATTCAAAGGCTCGGACTAGCTTATGCAGAGTCACCATGGTGACGGGGCACGATTGCTCGATGCAAAAGATACTTCTGTGCAACCCACTGTCCTCCCCCACCACTCATCTCCCGGCCCACCCGGGCCGAGGCCCTTGTCACTCACTCGGGATATGACCATGGAGAGAGGGCCCTGCGACGCTCACCGCCCCCTCCCCCCATGCAGCAATAAGACCCTGAGCCGACCCGGGAGTCCGGGTTGAGCTTGCCTCGAAGCAAGGTGGAAGAGCACTGCACCCTCCACCGGGCTACTTAACATCTGCTGGCAGAGAGGTAGGACCCGCCCCCCCAAAGCGGACACTCGGCAGCCGAGATACTGACTGCCTTTGCACCCTTTTGGTGTGATCAAAGTGAGGTCAGCAACACATCCGCGCTCTGCACCGAGACGGTGGCGCGTGACCTCCCGTGGCAGGCATTTTATCAATACCCATGGACGCACGCGTAAACTGTCGCCTAAAGCGCCCGAAGCCCCCGTGGGCGTCCTCATAACCCCTAAACCCTCGGGCACCTTAGTACGGCCAACCCCGCATGCCTCCTGCCGCGGAGGCATAGCCAACTCTACCCGGGTCCGGAGGAGGCCACCCCCCCTGTACGGAAAACCACCAGGGTTGCGACCAGCTCCGTGACCAGGCTGTGGTCGATCGGAGGGGAGGTTATCAAGTCCCGCACAGGGTTAACGGGGGGACTGGCGCCAAACTCACCGCCAATTGCTGCAGCGGCTCCGGACCCGCCACGACACACATGCCAAATGGCGTCAGGGTGAGGGACAAAGAGGCTGCCAGGTGGGCGGGGGAGGCATATATACCCCTCCCCTTCCCCCACCTCGGCCGGAAGTGACACACGGGACCCCAAAGGGGTCACCGGACACTAGGCTGTCCAGTGTGCCATCCTGTGGCACTAAAGGGGCCGCCCTCTTATGAGGGTCCCCTGCGGGGACGTGTCGGTCAGCCCGCATTGAACTGTAGCACCGGAGACAAGAGCAGCGGCGCCGCCCGACCTGGCTGAGGCGGCGGCATTAGGGCGGTGCGGCTTGCGAGTCCGTGCGTCTGCCACCTGCCTGCCCCCGCCTTGCTCTGCCAGCTCTGCCTTTAGCTCTTGGCCCTTAGCTTTGCCTCGTCCTACCTCTGGTAGTATTCCCCTAGGGCCATCGCTCATCGGCCTGGCCCCACCGTGACCTCATGGTGCAGACGAGGGGTGGGCTGTGGCGGGTGAGAGGCGAGCCTGGACGGGCCTGGACGGTGGGGCCTCCTCCTGGTGGCAAGGATTGTTGGAGGCTTGGAGGCCTGGAGCTTTGGAGCTGCCACTTGCTCTGATTCCTCCCAGCTGCCTTCCCTCAGCCCAGACTGGATTCTTAGCCAGCCAGTCAGCCGATTAGGAAAACACAGAAGGTCCACAGAGGTGCACTGAAAGCTATCAGGCCATCAGGTAGGCTCAACCCTGCTCAATCCTGCTCTAAAGCAATATAAGTAAAAGAGCAACACACAAAGACAGGGCAGCTGGGCACACACCGTAACCACAGCGTGCAAGCTGTAAAACCGGCTAGGTGTGTTGCATTGCGCTGGTGCACTGTGGTCCCGCCTATTCAGGGGGGCTCCTTCCTTTTCGCTGCATGGCGATCTCCCTGTGCTGAACACAGGGTTTTTTGCCTTCACCGCTCTGAGGTCAAGGCAAAAAACCCTGCGGACACAAGCCAGGATATCCAGGATCTTAAAAAAACTGGCACAGTTGCCGTATCAAACGCAAAAGGGCATAGCCCACATACTGCGATTTGGCACAGGTAGTGATTCTGAGACAGGTACAGCCTTCACATCTACGGGAACCGAATCACCTCACCCAGCTATTACACATATAGCACCCAGTCGCTCCAAGGAAGCAAGTCTCTTTCAGGAAAAGAAATGGTCCCACTCCTGCCATAATCTGGGGCTTTGTCGAGACATAATAACTGAATGCCCCACAACGCATGAAATAAAGCAGCAATGAAGCTCCCCTACAGCCATTGCCCAAGTGATATTAGATGCCACCACTAGCCCACTCAACACCCAAAACCTATCTCTGACACCTCGTGTACACAAAGCAAAGCCACAAGGGGAGACCCTCTTCAGGACTTAAACACGCACAAGTACAATGAGGGTTCATGTATCATCTTAGACTCCCTCTCCGTGCCAGAGCTTAGCTACTCCCTGCACAGACCACCTTTGTTATTACCGTTTGAACTTTCATGCACGCAAGACAATCTACTAAGGTCAGTTAACACTTCCCTGTCTGCAGCCATAAATGCTTTAACGTGGCATTCGGAGAAACCTAAAATACAAATAGAAACTCTCCAATTAATGTTCCTCACAATGGCTGACATGGCCAAGAAAGTAGACAGGATTGCCGCAGCTAGCAGCAGCACGATCCCTTCATCGGAATGCCGGTGCCCAGAAATAGTGGACAAATTGGCATCGCTTCCCAGGGTACTTACCTTGCTGGTGGAGGAGCTAAAACTCAAAATTAGATCCTGCTCTGGTCTTCAGATCTTGGCGAATAGCATAAACGAACTTAAAGAAGCCAGTAGGGACCTAGATCCCTCACCTAGCCAACTCCCCCAGCAGACACTAGCTAAAGCAACTCGGACACCACACTTTGAGCCAATGGCAGGTTACAGCAACCAAACAGCGTACCTTGAGCCTAATAATCGAGGGGCCATAGGTCCGCAAGATGAGCCTCAAACAGCACCGCCAATAACATGGAGAGAGAAGAAACGTCTTAAAAAACAACAAAAGCACTCAAAGTGACTAACAATAAAAACTCAATGCTTCAAACCAAGTAACATGACAGGTAAAAAAGACCCATCAAAGCGGACCTCCAATGCAGCACATAGCCCACCTCTTTTTCCCATATTTTTTAAGAATGCATACCCCCTGGCTGCCCCAGAATCGGGCGCCCCAGCCGCAAAAACTACCACCGTACGTACATATGCGCAGGCCACCACGGAGACCTTCCGTGAGCAGACAGAGACTATCATGCAAGGGGATACAATATTACAGGCCAGATGGCCAGTAGTCAATATTCACATTCAAATTCATGGGACAAAAATGATAATCAACTATGCACACTGGTCAGTGACTTAGGCACAGATACTTCAAGCCAGCACTCCGTGGGACTCCTGCCCATGTCCACCCAACTCTACCCCGGCTCCCACATAGGCCTACCAACAACAAAAGCCAGGGAAACCTTTGTGGCGGAAGAGGACACACGGGGAGCGCCCATGAACTGGAAAAGTTCCACAAACTAGGAATCAGCACAAACACCCAACGGGACATGTAATGCTCATGGGCTGGAAAGAAACCAACAAAGATGCCCTAACAACAAAAGAAGCTTAACAGAACAGCCTCATCGGCTTGACATAGTCTCCAGGGAAAAAGAACTTATAAGTCCTGTACAAGGGACAGAACCTAGCACTTCAGGGAACTCACAAGACCTACGTTGCACTTGCAAATATGCCCCCACGATTCTACCAACACAAAGGGGCCCCCACAGTGACTCCAGCCTCTGGCCAAACATCTCAGCCCTAGGGGGCGGCCAATCGTCAAAGACGAGCATGACCCCGCTGTATATATCGAAAGGCAATATAGATGTTCTCAACAGAGCAAACATTCTCAAACTCATACAACATATTCAGCCGCTGTCTCATATCACCATTAGGGACATTGTCAGGGTGCAGTTTGTCACTCTAACCGAGCAGCCCAGGAAGGAAGGAACCATTATGACTTGGTGCGTTACCAGCATATCAGCAAGTGTGCTTAAAGAAAAGAACAATTTGCAGAATGGGGGATCGACATCAGGAGGATTGAAAAGGAAAAGTATCCATTCATTTTACATGCACCATCCAACAATATCCCCACTGCCTGTGTCCTGAAAGGGACCGGGCGCGGGGAAAACCCTTCAGAACATTTAAATATGAACATCAGGTGTAGGGCGGATGGCCAGAATGGGGGCAGAGAAGTCATTACCACCAACAAAGACTGTCCACCTCTCTGATAGAGTCAGCTCCAGTTGCTTTTATTCCCTCCCATCAATATGATTTTAAAGACTGACTTAATAGCTTTTTATTTTTAATTGATCAACATCCTGTGCTAAATGTTTTAATTTGTACATTGTAATGGTTTTAAGTAATCACGCAATAAACTAAACTTCAAACTTCCATTGTGATGGTATAGTATGGGGGAATTCACATCCTCGGACCTGCCCATCCACAACCCCGTTGAATACTTGTTCTCCAACACCTCAGTCACATGTTAACTTGACTCAAGAAATAACTGAAGCCAGAGGCAAGAACGATGAAAAATAAACGATGGATGTAAACTATGCTGCTGATGGAGCAAGGTTTCATAAATGAAACTTGCTTGTACGCAATCCTCCTCATAGTATTAATTTATTAAATATTGTATTGTTAATACTAACCTTTGCATACACTACACAAAGGGGAAGGATGCTTGCCTATGTGTTTTACTAATGAATAACACTTGTCTGTAATCCAAAATGGCCGCTATGCGCGGGAAAGCTCAATGCGCATGTCGCAACCATATCACATGGTGTGACGTCTTTCTTTGCTTGGTGGGAAACTTCTTCTTCTGCGCAGTGTGCATTAAAATGGCTGCTTGATGTTTTCACATGCTTCTGCTTGCTCTCATGTCATTATTAAATTGTCGTTTCCTAATGCTACTAACGCGGGATAGTATATATAATTAAATAGGAATAGAATAGAAATAGTGGGTATACAGTGAAACATTTTATTTGTGATTTTAATATTTTCTTTTTGCACTTTTATTAGTTCGTAAACTTAGGCCTGGGTTGGTGACCTGAAACTCGAGAGGCAAATGGTTCTGCGCATGTGTCTTGTGTGCCTGCCAAATGAAGTCAACCTGGACGTCGTCCAAGGCCGTAACCTGATGGCCGAAGATGTTGTACTATTTGCTTTCCTGTCACACATTGATACAATGTCTATGAAAATTGGTTTACATTTGTCATGAGACTGGTGGGAAATAAAGCGAATGTATTAATTTGAAGGGGTGGGAACGTAAAGACAATAGGCTTTACAAGTTAGGCCAAATCAATATGGTGCGAGAATCCACCTCCTGTCCCTGTCCAATCAGAAGTAGTGGCCCCATATTTTAGCAACATTAAGGGGAGGTACATGGGCGTAGAAGGGTATAATAGAATATAGCATTAGTTAATTAGTCAGAGCATGCGTTCACGAAGAACAGGCGTCCATGCTGCCAGAGCGCTCTTAGCTCCAGATTGGCAAGCTGACCGATTGCAGACCGAGTCCCTGTCCAGAAGAGGTCCTGAGGAGGGGGCGCCGGAGTCCATTAGAAGGAAGGCACGGGAGAATCGAAGAGAAGTCGAGTATCAGAGAGGGGAACGACGCAGGCGTCGTTGTAGAGAGGTCATCGGTCCTGTCCTGATCCTGGAGGAAGTCTTTGCTCTTCATCCTTCCTGGGTCCTATTCTTTCAACTCCTTGGCTAAGGGGTTTGGTTCTCGCACTTAGGTAATTATAATGCAACCTTTAGTTGCGCTGCTATCTCTATCCTCTCCTCTTCTTTAAACACCGTCATTGATTAGCAATAATCATTTCTATGCTTAATCTTGGGTATTGCGATTAAGTACCATGTGGCTTTGTATTTTACTCTGCTAAAACTTTAGATAAACATTTTAAAACTTCTTGACTCAGTGGTTATTTCAGGATTATGTACTATAATGAATGTCACTCATTTTAAATTTCCCAATTAGCAAAGGATTCATTGGTAAGTCATTACTCTTCAATCAGAAGGTAATTGGTAGCAGGGATTTGATAGAGAGTAACAACTGATAAAACCCAGCGTAAGTATTAGCGTAGTATGAATGTATGGGCCAAAGTGAGTATCTGGTGTATGAATGTTGTTTGCTGATATCGCGCTGGATCAGTTTTCTGGTTATCAGAGGATGGTTACTCTTTGTTAATTGGGTAATGAGAATTTTTATTTGTATTTTTATGAACTAACATCCGCTTAAATTTTGAGTTTTGTTTTATGTTGTCCAGAATACCCCGGGGTAAAAAGAATAGCGGGTGGCAAGTGGAAGCCATACTGCAGTGAGGTTATCTGTCAGGCAGAAATAGTACTGAAAAGTTAAGCAGGACTTTCAGTACTCGTTAGGGACTCTATGCGTGTGAGTAATAGCAAAAGAGTACGCTGGTAAAAATTTGATGTTATATCATCTAGAAAGGGTAACATTGGAGAAGTAACAGGTACTTCTGGAGCTTGTGTGAAGAGTAGACGGAAATGTTTTACTCGTAGTGTATGTTAGTAAACGGAAAGGTCTTACTAAGTATGGGAGGAAACTATCTTTTCTAGTTTAGAGAAACTGGCACGATAGCGAATGTTTTATGTTGTTACTGAAATTTAATTAAGATTTATAGAGAAAATAAGTTTGCGTAAATTTTTGTAAAGGGAGGGTCAGTTGCCGGAGAGGGAGCTGACGTCACAAAACGCCGCGCTGGGATTGGTTGAAACAGCGGGTGTGGAGAGACTCTTGTAAAGGAGGGGTCAGTAGTCAGGAGTAATACTGACGTCACAGGTGCCGCGCTGGGATTGGTTAAACCCGCGTGGACAGAAAAGAGCAGATCGTAAAGGAGGGATTGACAGAGAAACGTCACCAAAAGGCCGCGCAAGGATTGGCTCGGAAATAAAAGATAGCAGACATTTTATTGGTCAAAATTATAGAAGCGAAATTCTTAGTGGATAAGGATTGCATGTTAAAACGCGATCCGACTTTAACAGGAATTCGTCTGGATAGGAGATATTTAGGCTTTGCAGAATATAATTTTATACATCGGTACTTACCCAAGATGTATGGAGAAAGGAGAAAAATGTCATTTTTACAAAAGATCAAGAATTATTTTAAAAAGGACAAACCAATCAAAACTAGAGAAGGGATTATTATTCCACCAGCTAAAACGCCCGCTTCATTCATGATGATGGAGAGAGGTTATCATACTTGTTTATGGATGGAGAATTGGATAGAATATACCAAAAATGATCGAGTATTATCATTTCCCGAAAATGGTACCTTCAATGGAAGAATTCTTCAAAACTTGAGATTGAGGATGAATGACCTAGAACCCAGACCTAGATTAACTCAGTATGAAGCTCTAGAGGAATGGGAAACCGAGGCATTTGAGCGTGATCGATCTCTGAGTAATTGGAGTTATCCAGGATTTTTTCCCAGATATCTACGTGAGTCTAGGGATGGTCAGATGAAACAATGGAGAAGGGCAATGATTACAGAAGGATTATATCCATTGTTCTCAGCAGAGGAGAAATTAGGAAGTAAGTGCACAGAAAAGACAAAACATTTAATGAGAAGTGAGGAGTCTGAAGACGAATTTATGGAGGAAATGTTAAGAAACCCCCCACCATATCAGGAAGGGACAAGTGGATGCACCCCAAGTGCACCACCAAAAACTCCATTAGTGCCACAGGTAATGCATGAATTCACCACAAGTAGAATACTTCATGACAAAGAAAAAGAAGCCCTAGAAAAGACCAGAGCAGAATTAATACAGAAAATAACCCAGATAAAAGTACATCCTGATTCATTGACCATACCAGTAACAATTGGTCCAGTAGTTCCATTATATGGTACTCAGGGAAGCTGTCCTCCACCGATACTTACACCTACTCCTGTGAATAATCCCAAACCTGAAGCTCCAGTTATAATTGAGGATCAATTTAGTGACTGTGAATCCACAATATCACTCATGGACTTGCCTATTCGAGGTTCTGTAAATAGCACTCCCAGAAAAGATGTACCTGGATGTTCAAAAGATGTAAGTTTAATAACTTCATCGGGAGCAAAAAGTGCCACCATAGTAACACCTGAAGATCTAGAAAAATGGGTGCAACGGTCAGTTAAGCAGTGCACACCTCCGAAAATAATGGACATTCATAAATTGAAAGTCGAATTAGAAGAAATAATAGCAGGAAATGTAGGACTGGAACGCTTAAATACCTATGATGAAGAAGAATTATTGTTCCTGTGCAGGAGTATCACAAGAAATGTAAGGATATTCCATGAAAAATTATCCAATTTAGCACTACAGATGGGAATAGAAATAGGGAGATCAAAAGTACTACAGAAACCCTATAGAGCAGAATTTTCAGACAAAGATTTAGAAAATATGAATGCCTCTGGAAGAAGATTACAAATAAGAGAATTAATGTTAGTTTTGCAAAAATGGGGAGACCTAGATAAATGGAAAACTAGGTGGGCCAAGAAAAAGGAAGAAGCACGAACAAGTAGAACAACATCAGAATATGTGATGAAGGAAACAGGGAAAGCAGATCAAATGTATCCCATGCGAGAAGTTGCGGGAGGAGGATATGTACATGTCCCATGGAGCAGACAGGATATTTTGTCATTTACGAATGATTTTCCCAAATTAAGAGAAAAACCAAATGAATGGTACAAGCAGGTTGACCGGTTTGTGAAGGTGTCAAAGGTATTGTTAAAAGACTTAGATGGTTTGTTTGATTTAGTGGTACCTGCCGAATTATGGACAGATTGTAAAATTACAGTTGATTGGCCTAGTGATGAATATCCTAGAGATCCGAAAACAGGTGCCCCGTCAAATGACGTGATGAAAAAGTATCAGCAGGTGATAACTTACCTGAAAGGGAAAATACCACCGAAAGAAACAGATTGGGTAAAAATAGATCGAAATACCCAAGAAGCTAATGAATCAGTGCATTCCTATTATGAGCGTCTATTGCAGGTATTTAAACAGTATAGTGAATTTGAGGACATTGGAGACAAAAACATGAGTCAGTTTGTGTATCGATTTGTTTATGGTTTAAAGCCAGAAATTTGTCAGATGATTAAACAGCATATGCTGTGTTGGCAGGGAAAGCCCATAGATGAGATTCTGAAGTATGCAAAATATTGTGGAGACGATATTGAGGATAGACACAAGAAATTGCAAGAAAAAGTGATGTGGGCTCAGGTGAAAATGGCAGAAAAGCAGGGAATTAATTTGGAAAATCCAAGTGAAAATCCAGGAAAAGATTCTGGAACGAATGGTGATACTGGGAATGGTGGAAAATTTAGAGGACGAATGAGTAGAGAAGAAGCCAAAAGAAATTTCCTTGTCATGGATGCGGAAAATTGGGGCATTGGAAGGATGAATGTAAAAGATTCGGAATAATAATGGGCCAAATCTAAATTTAAATCCACAGACGCAGAATGACTCACAGCAGGGTGCAAATCCTCAGAGTCAGTTGCCACCTGCACCTATTCAGGGTAATGTAAGCAGAGCAAAGCATGGTACAGACATCGGATATCAAGGAGGAAGTGGTAAGAATGATTATATGACATCACAATTTCTTTTGCAGGACGATTTCTGTCAATACAGTCCATGACGGTGCCTAGGAGAGGGGAAGAAGGAGTGCATACTTGGCGCATCCTTACAGGTAGATCAGTCAGGTCCATATGTTGAAGGGAATGTGAAAGGTAATAATATTACTTTCCTTTTGGACACTGGTGCTACCCAGTCTACTGTGAGAACAGCAGACATTCCAGACCTTCCTCTCTCTGGTGAAAATATCCAAGTAGTGGGGGTAGCTAATCAGCGGATTAGAACACCTCTTACCAAACCAATGGAAGTTAAAATCGGAAATTTCAGAGAAATGCATCAATTTGTAGTATGTGATTCCAGTCCAGTAAACTTATTAGGTAGGGATTTATTGTGCAAAATGAATTGTACCATTTTCTGCACACCGGATGGTGTGGCAGTTCAGACACCAGATGAAGACCATGTATATAAAATTATGATTGCAAAACAAGGAACAGAAGTGGATGAAATGTTTTCGTTAATATTAAAAGATGAGTTGCCAGAAGAATTAAAAGGTACAGTAAACCCCATAGTATGGGATTTCACCGGAAAAGAAGTAGGACTTATGGCTAAAATAGATCCAGTTAAAATTACTGTAAAGGAAGGTGCAATTTTCTCAAATACCAGACAGTACAAAATGAGTGCAGAAGTAAAAGCAGGAGTCATTGAAGAAATAAATCGAATGGTAGAACAAAATATCCTAAAAGAAGTAATGAGTAGCCCATGTAATTCACCTATAATGGGGTTAAAGAAACCTAGTGGAAAATATAGGATTGTTCAGGACCTGAGAAAAATAAATAAGATTGTGGAACCATGTTGTCCCATAGTGCCAAATCCTGCAGTAATTTTATACCAGATCCCTTGGAGTGCAGGATGGTTCACAGTAATTGATTTGTGTCAAGCGTTCTTTTCAATACCATTACATCCAGACAGCCAGTATCTTTTCTCATTTAAATTTGAGAACAAGGTCTATGTGTGGAATCATGTTCCTCAGGGGTACACCGAAAGTCCTTCTATTTTCAACCAGAAACTGAAAAAGTGCCTGGAAAAACTAGTAATGCCAGGAAGCTCAGTCTTAGTCCAATATATCGACGACTTATTGGTGGCATCGAACACCAGAGAGGACTGTGTTGTTGATTCCATAGCATTGTTAAATCTATTGGCAGAAGAAGGACATAAAGTCTCACCTGAAAAATTGCAATTCTGTACAACAGCTGTTAAGTATCTGGGACACCAAATTGAGAGAGGAAAAAGAAGAGTAACAGCTGAAAGAGTAGCTTTAATAAAGAAAATGCAAATGCCTGTAACACAAAGACAAGTGAGAATGTTCCTAGGAATAGTAGGTTATTGTCGACAATGGATACCAGGATTTTCCATGTTAGCTAAGCCCTTAATTAACATGACAAAAAAGAAAGCAATGGACCCTGTGGAGTGGGAGGATGAAAGTGTAGAAGCTTTTGTAAAATTGAGAAATGCCCTATGTTCAGCACCTGCCTTAGGCATGCCTGATTATAAAAGAGAATTTGCATTGTTCTGTCATGAGAGAGAAAATTGTGCACTTTCTGTCTTAATGCAGAGACATGGATTGGAAAGACGTCCTATAGCATATTTCTCTGCTACATTGGACCCAGTAGCAGCCGCGTTGCCAGGATGCCTAAAAGCAGTGGCAGCTACTTGTTTGAGCATTGAACAAAGTGAGTCAATTGTGATGGGACACCCTGTAAAAGTGTATGTTCCACATGCAGTTGTCATTCTGTTGACAAGACCCCGAACTCAGCATCTTACTCCTAGTCGGCTGACTAAATATGAAAGAATAATAATGGGTGCTGAAAATGTGAACATGGTAAGGTGTACTATAATAAATCCAGCAACCTTACTACCAGACCCACGTCATGAGAGAATTAAAGATGATGAAGACGATGAACATGATTGTATACAAATTACAGAATTATGCACAAAACCACGCCCAGATATAGAGGAACAGCCTCTTAAAAAGCCAGACAGGGAGCTATTTGTTGATGGTTCATGTCAAAGACATGAAGACGGTAAACTAACTGCTGCCTATGCGGTATGTGAATTAACTGGAATAGTTGAAGCATCCTATTTACCAGGAGTCAAATCTGCACAAGTAGCTGAATTGATTGCGTTGATAAAGGCATGCAAAATTGGGAGGAATCAGAGAGTAACCATATTTACAGATAGCCAATATGGTTACGGGGTTGTGCACGATTTTGGCCAACTATGGATGCAGAGGGATTTCATGACTTCTTCAGGATCCCCCATTAAAAATGGACAATTTGTAAGGGAATTGCTAGAAGCAATACAATCACCAAAAGAATTGGCTGTGGTGAAATGTGCTGCACACCAGTCAGGAGGTAACTGGGTGGTAGTCGGCAACAGATATGCAGATCTGGTGGCTCAACATTGTGCCAAAACCAGAATGTCAGTCAATAAGAGGGTGGAAAGAATGGGAATCAGCTGCCAACTTATGCTGTATATGCCACCTGAAACATGGAATGAGGTGAAGAAATTGCAAGATGAGGTTGATGAAAATGAGAAGAATTTGTGGATCAAAGTGGGTTGTTCCCAAAGAGGAGATGATGAAGTGTGGATCAGTGCTGATGGCAGACCAGTCATGCCAGACTGTTTACTCTCACAAATGGCTAGAATGCATCATGGAGACACACACATAGGGAGAGATGCAATGATTAGGCTGTTCAGACAAAATTGGTACAATCCCAAATTCAGGGCTGTTGCAAAGAGTCTTTGTCAGAGATGTCTAACTTGCCAGATGCATAATCCGGGGAGGAAGACAGTAATTGGATTTGGGAAAATTGGAAAGGCAGAGGGTCCATTTATGAGACTTCAGTTTGATTTCATACAGTTACCACCATGTAGAGGGCTGAAATGTGTACTAGTCATTGTGTGTCTGTTTTCAAAGTGGGTGGAGGCTTACCCTATTATGAGAAATGACAGCATTACAGTGGCAAAATTGTTGCTACGAGAGCTCATACCTAGGTTTGGTTTCCCAGTAACTTTGGAATCAGATAGAGGAAAACATTTTAACAGTGAAGTGATCCAAATAATCTGTGAAGCATTTCAAATCAAACAGAAACTGCACTGTGCATATCGTCCAGAAGCTTCTGGAGTGGTTGAACAATTGAATGGCACTATAAAGTCAAGACTGGGAAAAATGTGGGCATAAACATCATTAGAGTGGCCAGATGCATTGCCACTTGTTCTAATGGGACTCAGAAGTATACCTGACAGAAACACAGGATTGAGCCCCCACAAAATAATGATGGGAAGAGCAATGAGACAAACACATGTTCCCACAAACAAACTGGTGAATATATCTGATGATATGGTTCTGGACTATTGCAAAGGATTGGCTGACCTAGTGCGTTCTGTTTCTCATCAGGTTGGAGAAGACGCAGTTTCCAGGCAGCCCGAGCAAGAACATGTTCTGAATCCTGGTGACTGGGTGGTAGTGAAGAATCACACCAGAGAAACGTGTCTATCACCTAGATGGGGCAGACCGTGTCAAGTCATACTGACAACGAATACAGCAGTGAAGTGTGCTGGATTTCCTAATTGGATTCATGTAAGTCACACCAAGAGAGTACCAGATCCCGAGGAAGAGAATCCTCAGACAACCCCAATCACTGAAGAAGCTGAAGGTTGCCCAGCTGAAGGATCTCAGGTTCGAGATTCCGGAGAAGCTGAAGAAGAACAACCGAGCACAAGTCAGGATTGGATACCCGTGGTAGTATGTTCCTGAAGTATACCAAAGAACAAGAAGTCAAGCGAAATTGGAAGAAATTGAAGAAGATCAGATAGGTGAGGAAGAAGCAGTTCAGGAACAAGAAGAAAAGACACTAAGAAATCCTGAACAAGGTCAGATAGGGAAAGGAAACTGGACACAAAACAGTGAAGACCTAATAGACTTTGAACAGGGACAGACAGGTCTAGAAGAATCCGGTCAGGCTGCAGAAGTTCACAGTGCAATAAGCCCTGATCAGAACAAGTTAGATCAAGAAGAGTGCACAAAAGAAGAAAACCTTGAAAAACATGAACTTGAAGAAATAAATAAAGAACAAGGTCAGTTATTGGAAACTCACAGCGGAGCAGTTACAGAGAAACCAATCAGACCTGAAAAGGAGCAAACAAGAAACACAGAAATTGCAGAACACGAAACAGTACTAAGCAGTGAAATTAACGAGATCTCTGAAGACGAAAATAAAGAAACAGTGCCAACAAAGAAAACAAGAAAAGGAGATCATTGGCCGAGTGTCATTAAAAGAGTAAAGTACCACATAACAACCAGAAGTGAAGATCCAGATCAAGTGAATGAAGTGACAAGTCAAACTGAACAAGAACATAAAACTGCGAAAAGAAGAAGTAAAAGACTGAAACTTGTGAATAACAAATTCAAGGGTCCTGAATGGACTTATATCATCCTTGAAGATTTTGAAAGCTCAGAATCAAGTGACAGTGGTGGCGAAGGAACAAGTGCACAATTGACATACGAAGAAGAAACAAGACCACCCTGACTAAGCAAAAGAATAAGCTAAAGAAAAGAAGAAAAGATAAGAAGAGCCACCTTCCTTGTCGAAAAATGCCTGATGATAGAGTTGCTAGGAGACCAAAACAGAAATGTTGTAGAAGATGCTGTGCAATATGCATATGTAGTCTAGTGATGGTGCTTATAATATGGTTAGTCCTGATTGTAGCAATTCCTTACCTTATGATAATAGATAAAAAGATTAATAATGAAACTAAGGAGAGGACAGCAAACGTGAAGGGCAATAGAGTAGAACTAATGGCAGAAAGTGAACCAGAAATTCATCATGAAGTAGCTGACAACGACACTAGTTTAAATGTTTTCACAAAGTTATTGTTTCAATATGTAGACACCATGGAAGTTAGTAATTGTTATGTCTGTATGAAGTTACCTGAATCAGTAGCAGAAGGATTAACATATCACCATTTACCACTGACATATGGCATATCATGTAGTGTTTTGTCTAGTTTATTTTATAGAACAGGGAGACTTCAATATTATTATTCAAACTTAGATGTGATATTTTCTGAGGTTCTGATTCGCAAGAGTATGAACCCAGTGCTTAGTCAAGACGCACAGTTTATGGGAGAATTTTTCTTAACCATGAAATCAATAGACATAACACATGCACATAGACACAATCTAACATGTTCTTTACTTGAAGAAGAAAAGATATTTTTGAATTTAGTAGAAGATAGAAGACACGATTTCCAAAAGAAAGCTTCTGAGCATAAGGCTCATTTACCACCTTGGGCTGAGAAAGAAGGGAGTTACACACCTGGCAAGGCTCAAGCTGCTATGGCTCTGGATTTCGTAAAGACAGGGAAAATTTGTCTTCATAGGTTAAAGACTGATTATAACAATGTTTTCATAGGTACCAGTGAATGTGAACACCATTTTTTAATTCTTGGAGGTTGGGGACTCAAAGGAGGAACAGATTCAGTTTTTCCTGGAATCTATTATGTGTGTGGGAATAAGGCTTACTTTAGGCTTCCTGCACGGTGCTATGGAAGTTGTTATTTTGGAATAGTATTTCCAAAGATATACCACGTAAAAAGAAACACTGAGAGCAATGAAAACAATAACGAATTAATACGTAGTAAAAGAGCTAGTTTTTCAGAAATTGTAGGTGATATATTTGGTGCATTGATACCTTCAGTGGGAATAATTCTGAACTCAAGGAAAATATGTAAATTGTCTACAGTAGTTGATCGTTTATCAACGGATACTGCTGGAGGGTTTCTAATGATTAATGCAGAAATGGTTGCGATTAGATCTATGGTGATGCAAAATCGACTTGCTCTTGATATTATATTGGCAAAAGAGGACGGAGTCTGTAAATTATTGAAGACGAAACATTGTTGCACTTATATTCCTGATAAGAGTGCAGAAATTGGAACGTATATACAGAATATAACTAAACTTGAGAAAGAACTTAAACCACTGGAAGTTGATAGTGTATGGGAAAGATTGACAAATAGTATCTCGTCAATTGGAACCTGGTTTGCTAATATAGGGAAAGGACTTATAGGTCAAATATTAGTACCCTTAGCAGGGATAGCAATAATAATCTTGGCAATAACAGTATGGTGCAAATGCTGTAAAAAGAATGGAACGTATAAGTTGACAGAAAGAGGAAAGAAACGAAAGCTAGATGAAATCGAACTTGAAGAATGGAGAAGTGAATTATACAAAAAGTTGAAAGGGGATGTGAAAAACAGAAAATGTAAAAATGAGAATGAAACAAATTGCTAGAAGTTGGCATCTGATTGAGGATAGTGTTTTTGATGGCTCAGAAACGCCATCAGAGCGGGCATTGATGGAGCAAGGTTTCATAAATGAAACTTGCTTGTACGCAATCCTACTCATAGTATTAATTTATTAAATATTGTATTGTTAATACTAACCTTTGCATACACTACACAAAGGGGAAGGATGCTTTCCTATGTGTTTTCCTAATGAATAACGCTTGTCTGTAATCCAAAATGGCCGCTATGCGCGGGAAAGCTCAATGCGCATGTCGCAACCATATCACATGGTGTGACGTCTTTCTTTGCTTGGTGGGAAACTTCTGCTTCTGCGCAGTGTGCATTAAAATGGCTGCTTGATGTTTTCACATGCTTCTGCTTGCTCTCATGTCATTATTAAATTGTCGTTTCCTAACACTACTAACGCGGGATAGTATATATAATTAAATGGGAAAAGAATAGAAATAGTGAGTATACAGTGAAACATTTTATTTGTGATTTTAATATTTTCTTTTTGCACTTTTATTAGTTCGTAAACTTGGGCCTGGGTTGGTGACCTGAAACTCGAGAGGCAAATGGTTCTGCGCATGTGTCTTGTGTGCCTGCCAAATGAAGTCAACCTGGACGTCGTCCAAGGCCGTAACCTGATGGCCGAAGATGTTGTACTATTTGCATTCCTGTCACACATTGATACAATGTCTATGAAAATTGGTTTACATTTGTCATGAGACGGGTGGGAAATAAAGCGAATGTATTAATTTGAAGGGGTGGGAACGTAAAGACAATAGGCTTTACAAGTTAGGCCAAATCAATATGGTGCGAGAATCCACCTCCTGTCCCTGTCCAATCAGAAGTAGTGGCCCCATATTTTAGCAACATTAAGGGGAGGTACATGGGCGTAGAAGGGTATAATAGAATTTAGCATTAGTTAATTAGTCAGAGCATGCGTTCACGAAGAACAGGCGTCCATGCTGCCAGAGCGCTCTTAGCTCCAGATTGCCAAGCTGACAGATTGCAGACCGAGTCCCTGTCCAGAAGAGGTCCTGAGGAGGGGGCGGCGGAGTCCATTAGAAGGAAGGCACGGGAGAATCGAAGAGAAGTCGAGTATCAGAGAGGGGAACGACGCAGGCGTCGTTGTAGAGAGGTCATCGGTCCTGTCCTGATCCTGGAGGAAGTCTTTGCTCTTCATCCTTCCTGGGTCCTATTCTTTCAACTCCTTGGCTAAGGGGTTTGGTTCTCGCACTTAGGTAATTATAATGCAACCTTTAGTTGCGCTGCTATCTCTAGCCTCTCCTCTTCTTTAAACACCGTCATTGATTAGCAATAATCATTTCTATGCTTAATCTTGGGTATTGCGATTAAGTACCATGTGGCTTTGTATTTTACTCTGCTAAAACTTTAGATAAATATTTTTAAAACTTCCTGACTCAGTGGTTATTTCAGGATTATGTACTATAATGAATGTCACTCATTTTAAATTTCCCAATTAGCAAAGGATTCATTGGTAAGTCATTACTCTTCAATCAGAAGGTAATTGGTAGCAGGGATTTGATAGAGAGTAACAACTGATAAAACCCAGCGTAAGTATTAGCGTAGTATGAATGTATGGGCCCAAAGTGAGTATCTGGTGTATGAATGTTGTTTGCTGATATCGCGCTGGATCACTGCTTTCTACCTTTCCTAACGATTAATATGGAGAACTTTCATAAAGAGGAAGAGCTTCTACGTGGAAAGCACTGAGACGTGCATTTAAAGTATTAAATTGAATTTAATTATTATTTATTTTCTCTGCCAATCTCTTCTCAGTTCACCCGGAGCATTGGTGTCCTGTCGTTAATGAGGGGCATACCTTTGCTCAGATTCATTGGATACAACATGGTTGCTTGACATCAGTATGTCGAGTCATAGTGATAAGAATATCAACAGAGATTTTTAAAGCCACTTATTACAAAATATGGTATTTTAACAGTTAAACCCGCAATGGAGATGATAAATTGCCCAGTTAATAAATTCACGTGTTGTAAAATTTTCAATTTGTTTTGTTCTTTTTTAGAGTGTTATTAATTGATGTAATTCTGTATATTGTAGATCTCATCAGTATATTGTAAGATCCAAATCTCCAATAAAACCTTGGGTACCTTAGTTAAGAATATCTCACACCCATCCACTCATGCCAGTGGCTTGATGCTTTGCGCCTCTGCAGGAGTGTCGTGTGAAGCACAATGTCACTCCAGAACGTCAGCAGTGCAGTTGCTGCGCAATGCTTGGAGCAGAAATCGGAATGGTCCATGTTGATTTCAATAAACTACAGTTAGTTTGTGCATTTACTAATTTTCCTTAGTTTGCTCTGTACTTTTAGAAATGTAAACTTTAATTTCACCTCATTGAGATTATGAGGACTCCATTTAAGATAGTAAGGTAGCTCCTTTGGCCGACCACATGACCACAGAAGGAGGTCTAAATTTAGACAGGTCATATTCAGCCTTTCTGTCTTATAAAATTGTAAAATAGATAATTATGGGAATAATTGTGTCTGTTTTCAAGTAGATTGCAAAATTAAATTTGGGGAGAGGTTGTTCTGTACGCAGTCATCAAATTGGTTTGTTTCGATTAAAAACAAAACTAAAACACAACAACTCATAAAATATAAACAGTCCATAATAAGCATCAGCAAGACATAACTATTTAGTCATTAAAATAAAAAATGCATGCATCAAATCGGGATAAGACAAATCTAAAATAGTTTAACTGCAAGATACTTATAGATTCATAGATCTATCTTCAGCCAATATTAGCTTAATGGCCATCAATAAGAAGCGACCAATGGCATAAAAAGTCAAAGTGGAGAACAACATTTGCAAATGCAACAGGCATTGGCAAAGCCAATAGGTCAGCCTTTCAAATCTATTGGATTTGTCAGTGCTTGCTACATTTAATGGGCATTTTTGCCTTGTGAGGCATACATTGATCCCCACTTCTTGCCCATGTGTTACTGATACAGCGCTTGGCCAATCCTCTTACCATTATTATCCGGTGGACCTTTTTTGTAGACTGAGAGCTAAAGGGAGTTATCACTTCATTAATCAATGTAATTAACAGTGCAACCCATTTAGCTACACAATAAGGACCAGAAATCGGTCACTATAGTTAAAAAGGTTTATTACAAGTTAGTAGTCAGGTTAAAAATTATACATCTCAATACCGTGCTGTAAAGATGCATAATAACAACTGGGTAACCCAACCTCCTAACGAAGTTCAGGCATACCAGAATAAGGCAGACAAGAAGTTCAGTCACAGCAATATAAAAGATCAATAACAGAATTTGATGCTCGGAGAAAAGTTTCTGGTTCTCTCTTCTATACATGGGTGAAATCTAAAATCATCTAGATTAAGTACAAACTAAACAGGATGGTTTAAAACCCTAAAAAGATATAAAAATCAGGGAAATGCAGAAAATAAAATGTGCAAAAGTGCGGGAAGGTGTCAGCATTTCAGAAGCTCCGTCAAGAGTCTTCTTGGGACAGGGAAATGAGCGTTAGCCTAAGCCACGCTCAGCAAGAGTACAAGGGGCTAAGCATAGAGGTCTAAACTTCTCAAAGTCCAAAGGAAAGCGTTGTAACCTCAGACAGTGTGAACATCAGTTATTACCATGAAAATCTCCAAAGCAACACCACTTTGTTCCCATCATCAGGGGCTCCATTGTCCTTTCCATTCTCACGTTGTGAACTGAAACATTAATGATTTCTCCCAGGTCAGACATGAGAACGGTATTGTCCTTGGTCACCTATGACTCTTTGAAACAGTGCTGAATGGAAACCTTCAGTTAATGCTCTGGCTGTCCATATTCCTTGTCAAGGTCATTTTTGCAGGCTCTCTCTATTGCTAGTGCAGTGTTACATCTATTCTCAATTTAACAAACCATGTGAATGTACCTGCAAGAAAAAGACACAGAAGCAGAAAATGGAAAACAGCATTTCATGCAGAAAAAAATACAGGCCTAGTTATGACAAGTGAACGTATTAAATCAATGGTGACAATTTAATATACGTGTGCACATTCAACCACAAATGAATGAAAACTTTTAGTACATTAATTTCAGGTTAAGGTTTTATAAAGGTAAATTAACTTTGAGTATACATCTCTAAATGTGACTAAGAACTACATTTAAATGCAAATATGAAACATTAGTGCACACTTTACATAAGACATTTGTTTCTAAAGTAAATAGATTTTAATAGTGTAAGGGTGGTTTTATTCCATCACCTAAACAATAAATGTTGTTTAATATTAAGACACACAGTGTATATATGAGTCTCTATTTCTACAGTGAATGCACTTCAATAGTGATGTCAAGCGCAACACTTTACATTAATAATGTTAGGGTACACAAGTATATAGTGCTAATTGCACGTATATAGTGTGTATTTGTGAAGTGTAAAGATAGAGCCACAATTACACTGCTCTAATCACCCTCTGATGGTGAATCAAGCCATCACATTAAGATAAGCATCTCTTATCAGATGGACAAATCACAGTGTAGTTGTTTTCATCTGCTTCTGGATTCCTCCAAAAACTTCGTCATCATTGTATTTACCCTTTCTCTTTTCTAATGTTATGTCTGCTCTCTTTCTCTTCAATCCCCTTTTCACTTGTGCACATTTGTAAACTTTATAAATCACAAACATAGCTAATCCACAATGAGCAATTATCACTAAGGGTCTCAAAATGCTTCCCACAATTCCACTTCCATAGGTTTCCAAACCATCTGCCTACAGCAGAAAATCCATTCCCTATTGCTTCCCAATAGAAGCGCGTGTGGTGATTGGGGACTGCTACTACCAGCAGGCAAAGGGCCTCAGGAGGCAGCCCTTGTAGATTCTCTGCACCTGGCAGCGTCACGGCGCAACAAAGTGCATCTCCAAGTCCTGCAGCGCGGGTGTCACAGAGCCCATGTGGTGATTGGGGACTACTACTACCATCAGGCAAAGGGCCCCAGGAGGTGGCCGTGGTTGATCCTCTACACTTGGCAACCTCACGGTGCTATAAAGCACATCGCCTACTCCCGCAGCATGCAATGTGTGCGGACCGTGCCTGAGCGAAGCACGGGCCTGCCCTTGACCACGCCCGAAGGAGCCTTGAGGAGGCTAGGCCACCTCTCTTTTGCTTGCAGGTTCGTAGTTCCGGGCTCTGAAACCTATTGTCCCAAAAGTTGTTTGACCTAGCATTGTTCTGTGCTAAGCATAGATATCATGGTGAAGAGAAAACATGGAGCATGCTGTTCTACTTCGCCTCCACCCACCAAAGTCACCTCAATAGACAGGATGATCCAGCGAGTGGTGAGTGTCAAAAGTAATGAAATTGACCTCACAGAACGCAGACTCTCTCTTGATCCTTCATCTGGGATGTGCCCTGTAAATATCCCTCAGACCCACTCTTCCTCTTCTCCATATGCTGCCCCCCCAATTATACCAGGTTGCTCATCAATGCTTTTAGCTGCACGAGACTTAGGCTCTTCTGTATCTTCTTTACCATCTGTAAAGCCTGGTCCATATGATAGTTCAATCGCAGCGGCTAAGCACGCAAAGCGAGCTACTAAGCAATGGTCTACGGAAGCAGCAGTTAACCCCCAGTCATTGGTCTACTTGTTTGTGAATTTTTGAGGATGAAGAGCATGCTTGAGGGTTGCATGGATAAAATAACGGGCCCTATGCAGGTAGAATTATCCCATATATTTCTTCAGCTGGACGCTATCGAGCAATCAGTGACAAACTTGAAATGCATGTGGGAATCACCTTCTCAGGGCCCTGGAATAACCCTCGATGCAAGGCTAAGCGAGATGAAGAAACCTGAAACATACTAAAGCAAGAGTCTGAGGCCTCAACCCAGCCTTAGACCCTTGTCTGACTTGCCAGGGCCGAATCCCAATAGCTTGAACTCAAAGGAAAATAGAGTCCGTTGCAGCCCTAAGCTTAAAAACAATGGGGCACATCACGATGCCGGTTGCACCGCCACCAATAGGCCACTGGTGGCAGTCCCACCAACCGACAGCCCTTCGGGCTGACCGCCGCATTAGGATGCGGGCGGTTGGACCCTTGTCTGTTGGTGGACAAACCGCCACCTCCGCCAGGATCTACTAATCCCGACAGGGCGGAGGTCAGAATTGTGATCCTAAACGGAGGCGGTGCCTGTTCAAGCACCGCTGTCAGGATCACAATGTTCATTTCCTACAGCCTTTTCATGGCAGTTCCACCAGACAGTAGAGGTGCATTCTTGTGCCTACTTTATTCTTGTTTTTCATAAATGATCTGGTAGCATATGTGGATCATGATGAGTCCGACGCACCCCGTCTGGCAAACCTCAGGGCTCCTGCCCTGATGTTTGTCGATGACAAGCTACTCCTATCTAAGTTTCCCATCGGATTGCAAAAATTCTTAGACAGGTTTGACACTTTTTGTAAGGCGAGCGGTTTAGATATCAACCTGGCAAAAACAAAGTATATGGTGTTTAACCCTTGCCATTCCATTAGATCTAATCTTATGTTGAGAGGGACCCCCTCGGAGCAAGTCCGCACTTTTAATACCTGGGTATTGTTTTGAACGAGCACTTCCTTTGGCAGACCCATATTGCAAGGTCAAACTTAGATTAGAGTAAACCACTGGGGGATTGCTGAATGCTGTCCCATTTCACCAGTATTGCAGGTCTATAACCATCAGGCACATGGGTCTGCATTGCATGGTCGTCCATCTCACTATTCAACTCCTGATCTACCAAAAAATAATCAATACGAGAGTGATGGCCATATTTTTTGCTATAAAAAGTGAAGCCCCTTCCTACCCCGGCCCTCCTGCGCCAGACATCTACCAGATTGAATTCCGTCATCAAATTTTTTAAACAGGCGAGTGATTTTGGGGAGCTGACATATTTTGCTTTAGAGGTTCTATCTAGCTCCTTGCTTAGAACTATATTAAAATCCCCACCGAGTATGATCGGCGCCGTGGTTTCCACTAAACACGCTTCTAAATTTATTAGTGCATCTGGAGAATCACAGTTTGGACCATAATATGTGGCACACACTAGCGGCTTTCCCTATATCCCCATACTGCCTACTAACCATCTACCAGATGTGCCAGATTTGTACTTTATTAGCCTTGCCCCGGCGTTGTTTCTAATGATTAGGGCCACTCCCCAAGTGGATCCTCTCTGATCAGAGCTTACTATGTCCTGGACTCATCGTAATTTGTTAAAGGAAATCTCACACTCCTTACGTTCTAGATGAGTTTTCTGGAGCATTATAATGTGTGCCCCGCTATTCTTAAGATATTCTGCAACCATTGCTAATTTCCTCCTAGATCTTAATCCATTAACATTCCAGGATAAAAACTGGATTTCATTCATGTTATTCATGTTTGTCTCTCCATGCCCAACCCCTATTACACCTTCCCTGCAGTAACTTCTGCTTGACTAGCGCGTGCTGACAGAGCCTGTGTCAGTGTTGTTGATGTACTGGACATACTCACATGATGTCATTTAGTGCAGCAGTACACAAGTGAGTCAAATGCACACTGGTGCTTACTTTGAGTTTGCTGTTTGAGTCAGAAATGTTATTCTGTATGGCATGGTATGGGCTGTCATTATGTGGTATGGTCTGCCATTGTATGTGATGAGCCTACCAATGTTTGCTTGGGGTGTGTGCTGATATGGGATTATGTGGCAGTGGTGTCTCAAATCACATGTCATCTACCTTGGCTCACTGACTCATCCAACACCTTGTTGGACTACTGTGAAATACACATATACACCCTTGTTGCTCTGCCCTCCTCTGTTCCTCATTGTATATGGACTGACCCTTATTTGGATGCAATGATTACTATTGTCATTTTGAAGGGACTCTTGCCTCATCCCTCACTCATGTTGCTATACAATTGCTGATGATCCTAATGGGATGTCGCTATAAACAGTGTCCATGCACATAACTTCTTTCTGCAGATATGTTGGGCAGAGTGGTGCCTCTTTTATGAAAAATGTGGTGTGGAGATTGTAATGATGATCTTGCTTGCCTGGGACAATGTGCTGGACTCTTACAACATTGTGGGCAAGTTTATCCGCTGCTTCACCGCTGCAGTGAAGTGACCGGGCTAGATGCAATCATTTCTATGGAAATGGGTGCCCCCGATGCTGAGGTGACAATTTACCTATGTGCAAGACATGTGTACTTAGACTATGGTATATGATCCTGTCTCCACCAGGGTGTCTGATGTAGACAGAACATGTATTTTAGCGCGACAGTGGTGTGTTGTTGTTGTACAGGGGTTGTACAGGGGATGTGTTATTGACTTACCGGCGGTGATGACCGCGACGGCGTCTTATCTGCTGGTAGTGAATCAGGTACAGCAGTGGAAGGGCTTGTAGAGCAGGATCCATGATGGCCAGGAACGTGTGGAGGTGTCTCGGACTCGAGTTTCCATCTCCGCAGTTGTGCTTCCGCCATCTCCGATGAGCTGGTTTCTCTGCTGCGTTCTGATGGGCTGTTTTACGCATCGTGATCTGTCCGGCGGTCGGAACGTCATTCCGCACTGCAGGCTTTCTCTATTGGCTCCCTGCGCCACCGTTGCTGAACGAAAAATCTGGCGGTTCCGGAAACACCGCGACGGACAGAAAAAGGCCTATCTTTGCCCATTGTAACATGGCGGTCGCGATAACCGCCGCAGGAGTGCATAAATGGACGTTTTCCGCCACCGCCAGTACCGCGGAGGTGCCTACGACCGCCATCGTAATCAGCCCCTAAGTTTGTCTTAATTTTGTTGGTAGAAAGGGCTTTCTATTAGTAAGTTTTAGTGGTTGGCTACTGCTGTGACAGGGATGTAGGCTAGTGCTATCATTGTTTTTTTATTTCAAAGGCGAATTGGCTGTTAGTAGATTAGTCTACACATAAGGCCTTATTATGAGTTTGGTGCCCAAACACCATGTCCGTGATGGCTAGAAGACCACAGCGCTGGAGGTCTTCAGACCGCTGTATTATGAGTTTACCACGGGGTCCACGGTGTGGGGGAGGAGATTTTGCAGTGGTGGTGATTAGTTTTCCACACGTATCAATACCTGTGTGCACATTTCAACTGCATATGTGTTGAATGCACCCATATGCATGATACATGTGGAAAAATACCACCTACCCATTGTCGGAGTCTGGCCCATATGTGGGCAGTCCAGGCAATTGGTATATGGTGCAAAAAGGACTCACCTGTATATCACCGCAAACAGGGTCGTAATCCTTGGGGTGAAGATACTGCTGTGAAGGGGGGACCTGAAGAAAGGGATCCACGTTGAACTCCGATAGAAAGAACAGGAAAGGGGTGAATACGCACCCCAAATCCTTAGTTTCTGCCGATTTGAAGCTGGCAGTCCCACCGCTGTGGTCGGCTTGCGGGAAAGCCAACTCGTAATAAGGATGGCGGTGAAACTCCTCTGTACCGCCCTATGGCAGCAGATTTTCCCAGACCGCAACCCCAGCGTTCTGCGGCTTGCTGGCGCTGTAGGCCGTTCCGCCGCGGTCTTTGCATTTGCAATTCACCCATCTCGTAATAGGGCAGTCAGACCACTGAGCTCTCTGGGGTCAGGCTGCGACCGCAGGTACGGCGGTTTATGGACCTCCAAACTCAGACTAAGGCCCATAGTGTCGATCTTTGGAGGTATCGCCATATACTTTCATTAATGTGCTAGTAACAGTTTTGTATGGCTGTGTGGGGCTATAGTTTTAGAATTGTTTGAATCCTGGCTTGTTCAAAATCTGTGATTATGTTTTTGGGGTAGTAGTTATTTGTTTGTTGTTTTATATAGTTTAGGAGTTCAAAGTAGGTGCTGCTTTGTTTGGTAGTGAAGCATATATGAAAGGGATATTGGTGTGTTTATATGCACCATTTATGGTGCATATCTGAGTGATGGTTTTGGACAAATTTTGAAGGTTCCATCCATCATCCAGGTTTGACATTGGGTAAGTTTCATTAAGTTGTTTGCTGTAAAGCATATTAGGATTTGTTTTTAATTATTTAAATTGTCATGTAAACGGGAGGGTTCCTCATTATGTGTAATTGTTAAATGGGCAGGAATGTGTATCTTGGCATCTTCTAGGGGCAGGTGGCGTATCATCAGAGGCTTTTTGAGTGCATGCAATTAAATGTTTTAAAGTGGGGATAGGTGGTAGCTGACCTGTTACGTGTTGGGGACTTTGGGTAGTATATCTTTAAGGATTTTGCTTGTGGGTTCCTGTGAGCTAGTGCTTGCCTCTCTTATATCTTCTAAGATTTATCTAACTTCTTTTTCTGTTACATTTGGAGGGGTGGTTGTGCTTGTTTACATTAAATACAACATTATCATTTATAGTTGCCCTTATATAGCATGCATTAGAATAATATTTAGTACATTTCCAATTTATCCAGTTTATAGTTTCTGGTGATGCGCTTTCTTGGCTGTAGGTGTAGTCCATGCAATTTAATATATGCTTTCCTTTCTGTGAAGTGATATATTTGGTGGCTTCTGTCATTGCATTTGTAAGTAGTTTAATAGTATAAATATATATTATATTTTAACTTTTGCATGTTTCTTATTAATATGTTAACAAATTCACAAATTCAGTTACTGGTAATTTGTTTACTTACTTGTATGTTTTGTTGAGATGTTTTGCATGGGTTTGCAACTTTCCTTTGATCTCGTTTTAACGTAGAGCAGGTGCTTACTTTACTGTTGAAAAAATAAAATGTGATTAATTAAAAATGCAATTTTTTTGCTATCTTGTCGAGGTTTAGGGAGTTAGGTTTATTTTTGATCGCTGTTTGGGTGAGTTTATAATTTATTATTTATGTATATTTACTGAGGGCCTGATTACCAGTTTGGCGATCCGACCGCCATACCGCCATAGCGGTGGTCCAAAGAAGACCACCGTGGCAGCAGTCTCCTGCCTGCCATATAATGATGTCTCCAATGGGCCGACGGCGGCCTTTCTGACAGCAGTGAATGTTTTTTCATATTTGTCGATGCATGTGTGTATATTATGACTGCACAAGTGTTGCATGTACACATATGCATGACACATGTGAAAAAATACCTACTACACATTGCTGGAGTCTGGACCATGTGTGCCCAGTACAGTCAATGGGTAAATAGTACAAAACGGACTTACCTGGATTTCGGCGCCAAAAGGGTTGTTTTCTCTGGGGTCGAGATGCTGCTGTGTGAAGGGGGGGCCTGAAGGAAGGGATCCATATCGGAGACTGAAAGGAAGAAAAGGAAATGGGTGATTATGCGCCCCAAAACCTTTGTCTACGACGACTTGGAGGAGATAGTTCCACTGCCACGGTCGGTTCACCGAAAAACCAACTCATAATTCGGACGGCGGAGTAACTTCTCTGTATTGCACTATGACAGATGCTTTCCCCCACTGACGCCCCGGAGGTCGTCAAATGGCTGACGGTGTTGGCGGTGCCCATGCGGTCTTTCATTCTGAAATCTGACAACATCGTAATACGGCAGGCAGACCTCTTAGTTAGCTGTTGTGAATATGACGCCGATGCAACAGCAGCAGTCAGACCGCCAAATTTGTAATCAGGCCCTTTATTATATGTTCTTGGTGTTTTGTTATAGTTGATATTTTCTGGCAGTTTGTTGGTTTGGACGTTGACTTTTTTTCTTCTAGGTAGTCTATGTAAAAATAAAAAAGTTGCGCAGTGTGTTACTATTTATTTGTTAATTTATCATTTTAAGTTTAATAACAGTTGCTTTTTAGTTTAAATATAAGTATTACTTACTTGATTATGTAGTTGTTGAGATGTATTATTTTTATTTTAAGCATTTGTTGTGAGAATACGGCAGAGTCTCCTCCTCTTGCAGCATTTGTCGTTTTTGGAGTAATTAGTTGTTTTAATTAGCGTGCCTTTTATATTGTTGGTTTAATTGTTTGTTTGATTTTATTGGTTAAAGTTATTTTTAGTGTTATTTTATTGGTTGGTTTAATATAGTTTACATTTTTTTTACCACTTGAGTCTTTGTTTTCTAAATGCGAACTTATGTTTTCTTTTGTAGTATAATATATAGTTTGTTTTATTTACATATGAATTTATTTGTTTATATATTGATTTATATTTATGTTTGTGTTTAAATGTTTATAATCAACATTAATGCTTTTGGTGTTTTTATTGTATGTATTTTAGGTGTACGATTCTTTTGGGGTGAATGTTTAATTTTTGGTTGATGTAATATATTTTTATTTAATTATATATATTTATTACAAGTTTTGGATTCATTTGAAGTAAGTGTTTTATGTTAAAAATGTTTTTGGGTGTATTTTTTAAGCATTTATTAGTTAAGTTGGCAATAATATTGTAGTCGATATTGTGGAACTTTATATTTTTGACATGTTATATGTTTATTTATAGGTGACAATATTTGTGTTTCCGATAATTTTGTTATTGATATATGTAAAAATCTGTGTTTTTGACAACGATATTTGTGTGCTCGATATTTGTGATTTTAATAGTTAGGTATACAGAGTCGCTACTTTTGCTCTTGATATTTAATTTCCAATATTTGTGTATTTTGATATTTGTTGGTTCAATATTATATCAGTGATCCAATGAAAACAGAGGGGCAGTACAAGGTGTTAGCTACATCTGGCTGTGACAGGATAGGCTTCTTTGAAGATAATTAAGGGGCTCATTACAATGGCGGGACGATCGCCACCGCCGGGCTGGCGGTGGCAATCGTTCCGCCATCAAATTGAGAATTACCCACCGCCATATTAGGATGGTGGTGGGTATCACGGCGGAAGCAAAGTCCGTCCGCCGCTTTTCCGCCGGTGGCAATCACCAGGCGGGCGGAGCAGGGCCACTAATATGGTGGCGGTGGCTAGCAGGCACCGTCCGCCATATTAGGATGTGGGTTTTAGGAGGCCTTTCCATGGCGGCGATGCCGCCATGGAAAGGCTGGCGGGGATTGGGTTTGGGGGCCCGTTGCGGGCCCCCTATGTGTAGGGGGTGTCGCAGCACTGTGGGGTACCCATGGTACCCCCTGCATTTCTATGCACCAACTGGCAGGCACCGTGTGGTGCCTGCCACGTGGTGCAGGGAAATGCGGTGGAAGCACCTTTCACATTGTGGACGGTGCTGCAGCCAGCAGCACCGCCTGCAATGTTAAAGGCCCAGGATGCGCTGCCAGTATGGCGGTCGCATCCTAATTGCAGTGGTGGGACGGCCGCATGTCTGGCGGGTGGTCCCAATAACCGCTACGGTGGCGGGCGGACAAAGTCCGCCCGCCATCGTAATCAGCCCCCAAGTTCCTGGGCACTGCCGAGATGGTCATTCTGATAGAAAAACAGAACACCTCCTCAAACCCAAAGGTTTTTGTCTCAGCTCTGGGAGCAAGTTCGCACCTCATCAAGGAGGTATTTAGCTCCTGGGTGACAGACGGAAGCTAGTGCAAAGGGGCTTCCAGAGGCTTTATGCAGGCAAATATTTGGTACAAATCCAGCTGTATCAATGAATTGGATTTGTAATAAATAGTTTTAAAAGTCCAAGAATGAACTTTTTAGCTGATTTCCAGGTAGAGTTAGCCTCATTTAATTTAAAGATTGACTCCCAATGCTTTCCTAAGGAACAGCTATTGTGCTACAATGAAAATAGCTTTTGAGGCCTTGCCACTTTTAGGATGTTTTACATTAAACATTTACATGTCATACTTTTAAATGCCATGCACACCACCTTATTGGGCCTTAAGGCCTACATATGGGTGACATATTAACATTCCAAGCAGGGTTTAGGCCTATCAAAAAGGGTTTCTTTTGACAGGTCGAATTTGCAGTTTAAAGCTGCACAGCCATGTTACTAGTGGCAGGCCTGCAGTTATATTGTGCACGGTCTCTATAGTGGTGATACAATGTGTGCTGCAGTCCACCAGTGACATTTAACTTACAGGCCCTGGGTACACTTTGTACCGTATACTAGGAGCCTACAGGTAAGCTAAATATGCCAATTAGGAGTATAGCCATTTTTGACATGTATTAGGGGTCAGAGGGAGCACGTGCACTGGGGCCTGGCTGTTAGAGTCCCAGTGCACAAAGTCAAAAGAGACATTAGCATCAGTCTGAAAAAATGTGTGTGATTATGCAAAAAGAGGCATTTTCCTACAGTGCAAATCACTGAATATCTTCAGATCATAAAAATAATCACATTACTCTGATTTTCACTTCCTCATCCCACAACACACTAGTCTGTGAGGCGAACCCACCTCCGGAAACAGGTACTTCCTTTCCCTAAACAAAAAAGACTATAGAAAGATCCTCCATTCCCAAAATATCTCTCACATTATCACACCACTCACAGAAAGGCACAGACAGTGCAATGCTCTGCACTGTGGGATGATGGGAAGTTGTTTGGGAAGCAGGGACAGAGGAATGAAGAGAATGAGAGGCATAAGGATTGTGATGAGAAAGAAGTTATCAAAGTAACCAGATTAATAGTAAAATACTGACGTTACCTCCTCCTAAACTGATCAGCCAAACAATACCTTGAACTAAAGAGCAGAAAAACAAAGAACTTCAAACCTATGAGGCTTAGCAAGGAACAGGGTAATTGAAAGCATGACTGAGCGCAACACACAAACTCAGGATTAGGTGTTCTAAAATAATCTCTCTCACAGCTCTCTACTTGGGCAGAAAGCAATCCAAGGAATATGGCTCTATCTACCATAGCTCTCAAAACCTTCCTTTTGGGCCAATTATGAAAAAGGAATGAATGAGAGACTATCCACATTGAAACAAGAGGTGGCACATGCCTGAAACGTTGAAATCAAAACAAAATACTTGCACACTTGTGCTATTGACGAGCACTGCACCATCACTTCCATATTTATTTTTATTGTAGCCCCATTGCTGGTTGCAATTTACATGCTAGAGCCTATCAACTGATCATTGTTTTTTTTATTCCTATATAAACTTCATTATATTCACATTTGTTGTTGGCTGGTGTCATTTTTTTTCTCTCCTTATACTAGATATTTATTACTTAGTGGAAATGTTTTATTGCCCGTAAAAACTATTTGAAATATTACCAAGTGAATTCCCAAAGGAGCCACTGTTAGCTATGGTGGTGCAGAGACAGAATATCGAGTACAAAATATCGAGTTGCATAAATATCGAGTCATTAATACCGTGGGTCAGAAATATCGACAGCAAGAATATCGTGGGCAAGAATATTGACTTAAGGTAAGTAATAACGATTTTAAAAATATCAAAGTGTTTAATATCATTTGCAGAAATATAGTTGTTAAAAATATCGTTTTTTATTATTGTTATGTATTTTAGTATATATTTTATATGTATGTGATGTATTTTTTTGTATAAGAATTGTTTGTATTTTTAATATATGTGTTAAATTTTTAGTAGTTATTAAATTTTTTTTTATTGAATTTTGCTCTTTTAGTTCCGTAGTGGGTTCTGGGTTTATAGGGGAATAGGGTGGGAAGTAATTTAATTATATTAAATTAATTAATTTTTTTTATTTGCATTTTGCGTTTTTAGTTCCGTAGCGGGTTGTGGGTTTATAGGGAAATCGGGTAGGAAGTAATTTAATTATATTACATTTATTGATTAATTTTTATTTATTCATATTTGTTGAATTGAGATGCTATAGTGTTAAATGTGTAAAGTGATTTATTATTAATTAATTAATAATTGGTTGTTAAATAATTTTAATTAATTAATTGATCATTAATTATGGTAATTGTGTAATTAATTTTAGGTGTGTGTTGTGGTGTTTATAGGAATAAAGGGTGGGAAGTAATTTGTGTTTAATTAATTCATATATAGTTGTTAATTAATGTTAATTATTTGATATTTATTTTGGGTATATGTTTATTTTTTGTGTGTTGTTTTTACTTTTAAAGGGGTAAAGGGTGGGTATTAAATAAATTTCAATTATTTAATTATTAGTTGTTAATAGTAATAGGTTTTAATTTTAAAATAAGTTTTAATTGTGTTTTATTATTTTACAGTTTGATTTAGGTGTGTGTTGTGGATATTATAGTGTTAAAGTGTGTGTAATCAATTAATGTTTATTCGTTTTTTTTATTAATAATATTTTTTTAATTTATTAATAATTATGTTAATTACGTAAATAAATTTACTTAAAAATGTTGAAGTGTTTTGTTATTGGTGTGGTGTTATAGGGTAGGAAATAAAATAAATACATTTATGTTTTAATTATTTTTTTTGTTTGTAAATATTTTCTAGTTTAAAAGAATTCTTTTTTTGTATATTTATTTAATATTTTAGTTTATATAATATTTGTAGGTTTTTGTTATATGTAATCAATATTATAATATGTGTTCTTTTTATATGTTTAATTTTAAAAAAATGGTTTATTAATTTTTATTATTATTTTAAATTTTTAATATATTTTATTTTTTCTAAGTGTTTGAGTGTGTTGCATTCACTGTAGTGGGAATAGTAATTTTTACCCCTCCGCTATCCAGCACTTTCCCTACTGTTGCACTCACTGGAGTTGGAATAGTAATTTTTGCCCCTCCCCTATCCAGCACTTTCCTTACTGTTGCACTCACCGGAGTGGGAATAGTAGTTGTTATCTCTCCGCTATCCTGCACTTCCCCTACTGTTGCACTCACTAGAGTTGGAATAGTAATTTTTACCTCTCCGCTATCCAACACTTTCTCTACTGTTGCACTCTCTGGAGTGGGAATAGTAATTTGTACCCCTCCGCTATCCAACATTTTCCCTACTGTTGCACTCACTGGAGTGGGAATACATGTTTTTACCCCTCTGCTATCCAACACTTATCCTACTGTTGCACTCACTGGAGTGGGAATAGTAAATTTTACCCCTCCTCTATCCAACACTTTCCCTACTGTTGCACTCACTGGAGTTGGAATAGTAATTTTTACCCCTCCGCTAGCCAGCACTTTCCCTACTGTTGCACTCACTGGAGTGGGAATGGTAATTTTTACCTCTCCGCTATCCAACACTTATCCTACTGTTGCACTCAGTGGTGTAGGATAGTAATTTTTACCCCTCCGCTATCCAACACTTTCCCTTCTGTTGCACTCACTGGAGTGCGAATAGTAATTTTTTCCACTTCGCTATCCAACACTTTTCCTACTGTTGCTCTCACTGGAGTGGGAATAGTAATTTTTTACCCTCCGCTATCCAAGACTTTCCCTACTGTTGCTCTCACTGGAGTGGGAATAGTAATTTTTTCCCCTCCCCTATCCAACACTTTCCCTACTGTTGCACTCCCTGGAGTTGGAATAGTACATTTAATTATTTTGCTATCCAACACTTTACCTACTGTTGCACTGATTGTATTGGGCAATTTAAGTTTAATTTTTTTTTATAGTTTAATGTTTTAATTTATTCTAGAATGTTTTTTTATATTTTAAATTATTTATATATATATTTTATTTTATATAATTCTAAAGGTTTAAAATATATTAAAGATAGTTTATTAATTATTTTAAAGTAAATATTTATATATATGTATAAATTATTATGTTTGTGGTTTTATTTTTTTAATTAAGTTTATTTGTAATATTTTGTAAATATGTATATTAAATTTAATTTATTTTGTTAAAATTAATATTAATCTTTAATATATTTAATATATTATATTTTTTTATATATATTTAAATCGATATTTTTTACGTCTATATTTTTACATCGATATTTTTGATTCAATTTTTTTGTACTTACCTGTGTAGGTATGGGAGTCGATATTTTTGTAGTCTATATTTTTTTTCGATATTTTGAACATCGATATTTTATCAGTGAACCAGCTATGGTAACTGCAAAATGAAATCTTGCAGCCTTCAAGCTTATTACTGTTTCTGAATAGAGCTCTCTGTAAAGAAAATCATTTGTATAATCATAAGAAGATAAACACAAGTTTGCATGATTTAGAGACACAATTGTGAAGTCTGTTTAATGTTTGAACGGTTTTAGCTGGGCACCATGTATAGGCTTTAATGCAAGTTTTGTTAGATTGGGGAAGGAAATGTTGACAACTGAAGTCATGTGGTATACCAGACATCATGTTACATTGACTGCAATTCTGAAGGCGTGTGTCATGAGCTAGCTCATTTACCTGTGTATTCTTTGGATGAATCAACAATATCTGATGGAGACTGACTCACTCACTCTTGATGTGTGCACTGTTCAGTGTGACACTTTGATGATCTCATTGTTTACTGAAAGGTGAAGGAGATCTTGAAAACTTTTGAAAATGCAAGAGCAAACTTCGGGTCTTATTTAGAGTTGGGAGGGATACTCTGTGAAAACATGATGGCATCCCATCTGCCATATTATAAATGCCATAGGCTATAGAACGCCATGTTTGCAATGGAGTATACCATACGTCATACTCTAAATAAGGCCCTATACATTTTTATAATATGCGCAAGTAATTTAAGCAGGACAAGGCAACTTGATAACCGTTTTAGAAGTAAACAGCTCTGCCTCCCTCTTTAATGTGTGCAAAGCTCTCCTCAGTAAGGGCTGTGAAGCAGCCTCTGGATCCTTTATCTCCCTTTGGCCACCATTACCTGTTAACCAGGGGCCATAATATGCATAGTGCCCCAGGGGTATATCATGCATGTGTACCTGCTTTGTGCACTCTTTCTGGCACTATGGTTTTACAGAAGAAACCACAGACGTCTTAGTGGTCCCTTCTGTAATACTGATAGTGCTGGCACGCATGCCATGACAACGCTATCATGAGAGGGCATTCCCTCATTTGCATGGGGGCTTTCCCACGCAAATAAAGTTATCACTTTGCCACGGTGTGTGCACCCTAGAATGGACATCAATCAATCAATTAGTCGATTTGTATAGTGCGACTAATCACACAAGAGGGTATCCAGGCGCTTGAGGGTCGTGAGAGTTTGATGACTCAGTTGAACAGCCAGGTCTTGAGTGTCTTCCGGAACTCTAGAAGAGAGTTGGAGGTTCGTAACTGCAGGGGGGTCGGTCCAAGGTTTTGCTGTGAGGTAGAAGAAAGAGCGTACTCCGCTGTTGCTTTGGTGGATACAGGGGGGGGGTGAGCGAGTGAGCAGGACATGGAGCGTAGTTGTCTGGTATGTTGGGGAAGTTCAGGCAGTAGTTTGTGTAGGCTGGTCCTTGGTTGTGCAGTGCTTTGTAGGCGTGGATCATCAGTTTGAATTGGCACCTCTTTTGCATGGGGAGCCAGTGGAGTTTCCTGAGGTGAGGGGTGATGTCGGTCCATCTGGGGAGGTCAAGCATGAGTCTGGCAGCAGAGTTCTTTTTGGTCTGGAGTCTCTGCAGGTATGTGGTGGTCCCCTAGAGTGCATTGCCATAGTCTCGTCGACTGATGACTAGGGCCTGAGTGATGGTACATCTTGTGTTCAGGGGGAGCCATTTAAAGATTTTTCATAACATGGGAAGTGTGAGAAAGCAGACGGAGGAAACTTTGTTGATGTGAGACTTCATGGTCAATTTGCTGTCCAGGATTATGCTGAGGTTTCTGGCGTGGTCGGTTGGCTTGGGTGATGGTCCTAGTTCTGAGAGCCACCAGGAGTCGTTCCAAGGGGTGGTATTGTTGCTGAAGATCAGCACTTCCGTTTTGTCCGTATTGAGCTTCAGGCAGTTGTCCTTCATCCAGTTGGCCACTCTCGTCATGCACCTGTGGAAATTGGTTCCTGTGGTGGTGGGGTCTTCTGAGAGTGAGAGGATGAGCTGGGTGGGATCCACGTAGGATATGATGTTTAATTTGTGGGATCCGACGATGTTGGCCAAGGGGGTCATGTAGGTGTTGAAGAGGGTGGGGCTGAGGGAAGAGCTTTGAGGAACACCGCAGATGATGTCCTTGGGTTCAGAGGTGAACGGTGGTAGGGGGACCTTCTGTGTTCTTCCGATGAGGAAGGAGGCGATCCACTTGAGAGCATCTCCTTGGATACCAATGTGATGCATCCTTTTGATTAGTGTTTGGTGTGATACTGTGTCGAAGGCTGCAGAGAGGCTGAGGCAGATCAGAGTCGTCGTTTCTTCCTGGTTGAGGAGGGCTCTGGTGTCAACAGTGGCTGAAATCAGGGTGGTCTTGGTGCTGTGGTTGGTGAGAAATCCAGATTGGGAGGTGTCTAGGAGAAGGTTCTGCTCCAGATATTTCGTGAGTTGTGGGTTGATGGCTTTTTCCAGGACTTTGGCAGCAAAAGGGTGTAAGGAGATAAGGTGGTAGTTTTTGAGTTCACCCGGGTTGGCAGATGGTTTCTTGAGTAGTGATTTGACTTCTGCATGTCTCCAGTCTTTGAGAAAGGTGAATCTGGTTAATGAGGAGTTGAAGAGGGTGGTGAGCTCACTGCTGATCCCAGGGCTTCCGAGGTTAAAATGTGGTGCTGACAGGGGTCTGGGGGGACTGCTGATTGGACGGAGTTCAGGATAGTGGTGGTGTCATGGGGGTAATGTGGTCCCACATGGTAAGTCGATGGTCGGTGGTTGGTATTGGTTTCAGTGAATGAGTGACGGTGGAGGATGTCTGAAGGCTTGGGCTGGGGTTCGAAGTTCTTGTAGATAGTGGTGTTCTTGTGGAAATAGTTGGCGTGTCTGTCACATACTTCTCGAGAGGGGGTGATGCTGTTTTCTGTGGCTGTGGGGTTGGAGAACTCTCTGATGTTGTTGAAAAGCTTTTTGCTGTGGTCGGAGCTGGGCTTGATGCGGTTGGCTATGGAATTCCTCTTTGTCTCTCTCGGTAGTCGGTGATAGTGGTTGAGGGAGGTCTTGAAGGTGGTCCTGTTTGAGGTGTGTTATACTGTGTCTTGAGTCTTATTCCTTAGTCTGTCTTCTTTCCTTTCCTTTTGTGTCTTGTTTACAGTAGAATGTGGGTACTATGACATTCTGTGGTGGAATGCTCTGATGTGGTCAGTTGATGCAGCTGGTCGGTTGATGCTGTGCTCTTGCATGGGGTTCCTGTATTGAATTAAACTTGGACTTGGAAAGTACCTACAGTGTTCTTCATCTTTGGATGGATGTCTTACTACAATTTGGCGACAGGATGGGATGCGCCTTTCATTTCTGACACCATCCAATTTACTGCTGCCTGCACAAGCTGCCTACTAACGGAACCCTGTGCCCTGCCTACGTGATTTATGGTGCGGTAGGATCATTTTTTTTCTTGACCCCCTTTCTTGTGCTGCTCTGCTCATACGTTTTTTTTTTTGGGCCTCCGCTGTATTTATCGCTATTTTTATGACTATTTGAATGTTCCACGAGCGCTGCCTCGCGCTGTCAACTCTGCGTGACAACCATTCAACAGTGCTGCCTCGCTCTCCTTACCTACGTGTCAAGCTGCTCACGAGCGCCAACTCGCTCTCATTGCCTCACGCTCCAGGCACTTCTTACTTCTACGTCATCCTTTGTCTCCGCGATTCTAGTCTCCATGATCGTCTTGCCTGAATGACATATGCTGTTTTAATCCAGCCAAGTCACTCTTAAGCGCTTCTTGCTTGCGCCAACGTTACCCACTGCTGTGCCCACCAGCGCGCCTGCTTCATTAGCCTCCTCCTTCTTCACGTCTTCACGCCAGTCTCTCCAATCATAGAGATCCACGTGTGAATTTGCATAACCATAGAAACTTACGTATAAGCTTGTTTGTCTTTTGCAGCGCTGCCACCTTCTGGCCGTTCTTAATATTGTAACAGTTTATACAAGCAGCAAGAAGCAATTTTACACAAGCTAGTCAGAGCTTTTGTTTGAATTGTTTTTTGGGTTTTTTTTCATTATGAGCATCAACCAGGCTGTTGTCCCGCCCCCATCTTTTCTGATGCTACAGGGGGATCCTCCCATTGAATGTGAAGACTGGATAGAAACCTTTGAAAACTACGTTGTGGCCCTAGGGGGGTCAAGTTTTTCTCCCATCAGAAAGAAAGCATTGTTAATTGGATACCTTGGCACTGAGGAGCAACATGTGTTCAAATACTTACCACAAATTTACGAAGATAATGGTGATGTTAAGGAAGATGTCTACAAAGAGGCTAAATTGCGCATTCACACAAACGCTTTGCTAAAACTTTGAATATTGTCATGCAGCGCCACAAATTTTACATCCAGCCTCAAAAACCCAGCGAATCCATAGATGAATTTGGGGCAAGACTAAGAGAGCTGGCTATCGAATGCAAATTTGGTCCCATGACGGAGGAACTCATACGTGACCAATTAATCGTTCAGTGCTGCAATAAAAAAATTCAAGAACACTTGTGGGCAGCTGCAGAGCCAACTCTAAAAGAAGCCATCAAAATTGCTAAAGTTGTGGAGGAGTCACAAAAGTGCATGAAGGAAATGCAAAAAATGAGCTCTAGGGAGCACTTTGAGGTTGCTGAAATTGACAGTGACTCAGACTCTATCAATTTTGTAAAAAAGAAAACTGTCATGTCTTCTTTCACCCGCAATCCTATGCCAAGATCCACAATTCCTTCTCAATTTAGAGCTAACACACGTTTTTGTTTTCGGTGTGGTAGCAACTTTCACATTGCGGACTCTAAATCTTGTTTTGCGCTTGGCAAAGATTGTCGTTTGTGTGGAAGGAAAGGACATTTCGCCCGCATGTGTAAGGCCAACAAATCAAAAGTTGCTGTCGTTGAGGAATATGAGGATCCTTTGGAACATAAGATTATGATGGTTAACTCTGACGTATCAACTCTACTGGAACAGGAACAGTCGGATGATTTTAAGAGACGATCTCGTCCTAAAGCAGATTTTTTGATTGATGGCAATGTTGTAACTCTAATGGTGGACTCGGGGTCCTTATATACCATAATTTCTAGAGACTTGTTTGATACTGTGTGGCCACACAAATTATTGAATAACACAAATGTGATACTTAAAGGTTATCAAGGTGCCAACATAGGCGTTATAGGATATTTTGAGACTGACATCCTCTTTCATGAACGTCACACAAAAGGGAAGATTTATGTCGCTACTGAGGGTCCACAAATTTTGGGGTGGTTTCATCAGTATGATCTGCATATAGTTGTCAATCCCACAGCTACAGCTACAGAGCAGGTAATGGTAGTTTGTGAAGAGGATGTCAACCAAGTGTTGGACCAATTTGTTTCCATTTTTGATGGCAAATTGGCTGTGGCTAAAGACTATACCCATAAAATTATCTTAAAGAAGGATGCTATTCCGGTAAGGCATAGTTCTAGGAAAGTTCCCATTGCTATGTGAGATGAAGTTAAGAAAATTATCGATCAAATGGTTTTGGATGGGGTTATCGAACCAGTTGAAGCAACCCAGTGGTTATCTCCAGTGATAATTACTAAGAAGGCTGACGGCTCTTTAAGGCTCTGTGTCGATCTCCGCAGTCTCAATCAGAATGTAGTTATGGACCGTTTTCCACTCCCCAATATTACGGAACTGGTTTTTCTGTTGGTGGGTGGAAAACTTTTTTCAAAAGTGCGTACCATTAGGTCATGCTACACCCTGACTCTAAGCATCTCACTGCCTTTGTTACAGCAGAATGTGTCTTTCAGTTCAACAGATTGCCCTTCGGACTGTCATCTGCAGCGAGCGTATTTCAAAGACTCATTTCCAAGGTTCTAGTTGGTGTCAGAAACGTCATCTTCTTTCAAGATGACATTTTGATTTTTGGTGATATTATCGAGTCCCACAATGACACACTGCGCACAGTTCTTCGCAAGTTGTTGGAAGCTGGCCTGACATTGCGCAGAGAGAAGTGCAAATTTTTAGTCACTGAGGTGGAATACCTGGGATATCACATTTCCAGTGAAGGTGTAAGGCCCAAACTTAATCTTGTAAGTGCCATTGTTAATGCTCAAACACCCATGGATAAGGACATGTTATGTTCTTTCATGGGTATGGTTGAATATTATTCTAAATTTGTAAAAGACTTTGGTACCAAATCAGAACCTTTGCGAATTTTACTCAGGAAAGGGCAAAGGTTTGAGTGGGGTGCTTCTCAAGAGAATGCATATCTGGCCATTAACCCCTTCGGTGCACATGACGAGCTGGACTCGTCATGGCACACAGTGCTCGTGTGCTCATGACGAGTCCAGCTCGTCATGACTCCCTGCACAGGAAATCCCTCTGGTGCGGGCACCAGAGGGATTCCCTTTTATTCCCAAAAGCCTCGGGAGCTGGGGAAGAGCTTCCCCAGCTCCCGAGGCCCCCCCCTGGTTTCCCTGAAATGACGATCGGCGCGCACGTCACGCTGATGTCATTTCAGTGAAACTGAAACTGAAAAGAGCCAAGAGGCTCATTTCAGTTTCAGTTTCTTCGTGCTCAGGGGGCTATCTCAGCCCCCTGAGCACGTAGAAACTCAGGAGAGGTATCATTGGAAAGGGGAGAATCTCCCCTTTCCAATGGTACCCTCTCTAGAGGATCCCTGCTTGGGGATCGCCCCAGGAGGGCGATCCCCAAGCAGGATCCACCCACTAGGCACCAGGGAGGGGAGCGGCCCCTTGGGCAAGGGCCTTTGCTCCCCCATAAAATGATTGGCATAATTAGTCTTTCTGCCCCCCGGGGGTAGATGGGGGCAGTAGCCCCCAATCTGCCCCCGGGGGTAGAAAGCCCACTAGACACCAGGGATTTTTATAGGATATTTATTAGGGGTGGGGGCTGCCCAAAACAGGCATGCCGATGCCCCCACCCCCAGATGGGGCAGTAGCCCCCAATCTGCCCCCCCGGGGGGGCAGAAAGCCCACTAGATACCAGGGATTTTTTTTAAAATTATAGTTAGGGGTGGGGGCTGTCCAATATGGGCATGCCAATGCCCCCACCCCCCGCCACAAAGGTACAGTCTTTCTGCCTCTCCTGGGAGGCAGATGGGGGCAGTAGCCCCCAATCTGCCCCCCGGGGGGGTAGAAAGCCCACTAGACACCAGGGATTTTTTTATAGGATATTTATTAGGGGTGGGGGCTCCCCAAAACGGTCATGCCGATGCCCCCACCCCCCGGCCACAAAATTAGTCTTTCTGCCTCCCCTGGGGGCAGATGGGGAAAGTAGCCCCCAATCTGCCCCCCGGGGGGGCAGAAAGCCCACTAGATACCAGGGATTTTTTTAAAAATTATAGTTAGGGGTGGGGGCTGCCCAATATGGGCATGCCAATGCCCCCCCCGCCGCAAAGGTACAGTCTTTCTGCCCCTCCTGGGGGGCAGATGGGGGCAGTAGCCCCCAATCTGCCCCCCCGGGGGGGCAGAAAGCCCACTAGATACCAGGGATTTCTTTTTTATTATAATTCGGGGTAGGGGCTGCCCAATATGGGCATGCCAATGCCCCCACCCCCCGACGCAAAGGTACAGTCTTTCTGCCCCTCCTGGGGGGCAGATGGGGCAGCAGCCCCCAATCTGCCCCCCCGGGTGGCAGAAAGCCCACTAGACACCAGGGTTTTTTTTCCCCTCGATACAGTTAAGGGTGGGGGTTGCCCAAGATGGGAATGCCAATGCCCCCACCCCTCCCCCCATGAAATTCCAGTCTTTCTGCCCCCCCGGGGGGGCAGATGGTGTCAGTGGCCACCAATCTGCCCCCCGGGGGTTCAGAAACACCCTAGATGCCAGGGATTATTTTTTTATAGGCCCGGGGTAGGGGCTGCCCAGAATGGGCATGCAAATGCCCCCACCCTACCCCCAAAGAAAAAAAATACTTTCTGCCCCCCAGGAGGCAGATGGGGGCAATAGCCCTGATCTTCCCCTCCCCGGGAGGGGCAGAAAGCCCACTAAGCGCCAGGGATTTTTTTTATATAGGTAGGGGTGGGGGCTGCCCAGAATGGGCATGTCAATGCCCCCACCCCAAAAAAATGCTACAGTCTTTCTGCCCCCCCCCTGGGAGGCAGATGGGGCAATAGCACCTTATCTGCCCCCCCCGGGGGGGCAGAAAGCCCACTAGCCACCAGGGATTTTTTTTTTACAAAGTTCGGGGTGGGGGCTGCCAAGAATGGACATGCCAATACCCCACCCAACCCAAAAAAGATGTCACTGTCTTTCTGCCCCTCCCAGGAGGCAGATGAGGGCAGTAGCCCCTGATCTGCCCCCCGGGGGGGCAGAAATCCCACTATGTGCCAGCGATTATGCTGGCTTTTTTATACGCAGGGGTGGGGGCTGACCAGAAAAGGCATCCCAATGCCCCCGACCCCCCAAAAGAATAGCCACAGTCTCTCTGCCCCCCTCGGGGGCATATCGGGGCAATAGCCCCTGATTTCCCCCCTCCCCAGGGTGGCAGAAAGCCCACTAGGCACTGACTTTTTTTCGGAATGTGCCTACCTGTTGAATTTGGTTCCTAGCTCTGCCGACACCTAGGGAAACCTAGCAAACCTATACATTTTTGAAAACTAGACACCCAGGGAATCCAGGATGGGGTGACTTGACTGGTTCTCACCAGGATCTGTTACCCAGAATCCCTTGCAAACCTAAAAATATGTCCAAAAAACACATTTTCCTCACATTTCTGTGGTGGAAAGTTCTGGAATCTGCGTGGATGTACAAAATTCCATCCACCCCGCGTCCCCAAAGTCTTCCGTGAAAAATGGTACCTCACTTGTGTGGATGGGTCAAGTACCCGCGACAGGCAAGGGCCCAAAACATATTGAGGCGACATCAAATTTACCTATCACAAACCAACCTGGTTTTGCAAGGGGGGGTCCCATGAGTTTTTGGCCCCGGGCTCGACGGCCATCTAGGGAAACCAACCCAACCCACACATTTCTGAAAAAAAGATTAGAATTCCAGGGAGGTATGGCTTGCGTGGATCCCCCAATGTTTTCTTACCCAGAATCCCCTGCAAACCTGATATTTTGCTGAAAGATCACTTTTTTCGCACATTTTTGTGTGGTAAAGTTGTGGAATCATGGGGCTGACACAAATTTCCTACCACCCAGCGTTCCCCCAGGTCTCCTGATAAAAATGGGGCCTCACTCGGGTGGGAGGCTCAAGTACCCGCGACAGGCAAGGGCCCACAACGTATTGAGGCGACCTCAAAATGGCCTATCACAAAACGACCTGGTTTTGCAAGGGGGTCCCATGACGTTTTGGCCCGGGGCTCGGCGGCCACCTAGGAAACCTACCAAACCCACACATTTCTGAAAAGTAGACCCCCGGGGATTGCAGGGAGGTATGGCTTGCGTGGATCCCCCAACGTTTTCTTACCCAGAATCCCCTGCAAACCTGATATTTTGCTGAAAAAAATCACTCTTTTCGCACATTTGTGTGTGGTAAAGTTGTGGAATCATGGGGCTGACACAAATTTCCTACCACCCAGCGTTCCCCCAGGTCTCCCTATAAAAATGGTGCCTCACTCAGGTGGGAGGCTCAAGTACCCGCGACAGGCAAGGGCCCACAACGTATTGAGGCGACCTCAAAATGGCCTATCACAAAACGACCTGGTTTTGCAAGGGGGGTCCCATGACGTTTTGGCCCGGGGCTCGACGGCCACCTAGGGAAACCTACCAAACCCACACATTTCTGAAAAGTAGACACCCGGGAGATTCCAGGGAGGTATGGCTTGCGTGAATTCCCCAACGTTTTCTTACCCAGAATCCCCTGCAAACCTGATATTTTGCTGAAAAAATCACTTTTTTCGCATATTTTTGTGTGGTAAAGTTGTGGAATCACGGGGCTGACACAAATTTCCTACCACCCAGCGTTCCCCAAAGGTCTCCTGATAAAAATGGTGCCTCACTTGGGTGGGAGGCCCAAGTACCCGCGACAGGCAAGGGCCCACAACGTATTGAGGCGACCTCAAAATGGCCTATCACAAAACGACCTGGTTTTGCAAGGGGGGGTCCCATGACGTTTTGGCCCGGGGCTTGACCGCCACCTAGGGAAACCTACCAAACTCACACATTTCTGAAAAGTAGACACCCGGAGGATTCCAGGGAGGTATGGCTTGCGTGGATCCCCCAACGTTTTCATACCCAGAATCCGCTGCAAACCTGAAATTTGGCTGAAAAAATCACTTTTTTCACACATTTTTGTGTGGTAAAGTTGTGGCATCACGGGGCTGACACAAATTCCCTACCATCCAGCGTTCCCCCAGGTTTCCCGATACAAATGGTGCCTCACTCGGGTGGGAGGCCCAAGTACCCGCGACAGGCAAGGGCCCACAACGTATTGAGGCAACCTCAAAATGGCCTATCACAAAACGACCTGGTTTGGCAAGGGGGTCCCATGATGTTTTGGCTCGGGGCTCGGCGGCCACCTAGGAAACCTACCAAACCCACACATTTCTGAAAAGTAGACACCCGGGGATTCCAGGGAGGTATGGCTTGCGTGGATCCCCCAACGTTTTCTTACCCAGAATCCCCTGCAAACCTGATATTTTGCTGAAAAAATCACTTTTTCCACACATTTTTGTGTGGTAAAGTTGTGGCATCACGGGGCTACCACAAATTTCCTACCACCCAGCGTTCCCCCAGGTCTCCCGATAAAAATGGTGCCTCACTCGGGTGGGAGGCCCAAGTACCCTCGACAGGCAAGGGCCCAAAACATTTTGTGATAGGCAATTTTGATGTCGCCTCAATACGTTGTGGTCCCTTGCCTGTCGCGGGTACTTGAGCCTCCCACCCGAGTGAGGCACCATTTTTATCGGGAGACCTGGGGGAACGCTGGGTGGTAGGAAATTTGTGTGAGGCCAGTGATGCCACACTTTCCCACACAAAAATGTGTGAAAAAGTGATTTTTTCAGCTAAAATTGAGGTTTGCAGGGGATTCTGGGTAAGGAAACGTTGGGGGATCCACGCAAGCCATACCTCCCTGGAAGCCCCTGGTGTCTACTTTTCAGAAATGTGTGGGTTTGGTAGGTTTCCCTAGATGGCCGCCGAGCACGGGGCCAAAAGCCCAGGTGACCCCCTTGCAAAACCAGGTCGTTTTGTGAAAGGCCATTTTGAGGTCGCCTCACTACGTTGTGGGCCCTTGCCTGTCGCGGGTACTTGGGCCTCCCACACAAGTGAGGCACCATTTTTATCGGGAGACCTGGGGGAACGCTGGGTGGTAGGAAATTTGTGTGAGGCCAGTGATGCCACACTTTCCCACACAAAAATGTGTGAAAAAAGTGATTTTTTCAGCTAAAATTGAGGTTTGCAGGGGATTCTGGGTAAGGAAACGTTGGGGGATCCACGCAAGCCATACCTCCCTGGAAGCCCCCGGGTGTATATTTTTCAGAAATGTGTGGGTTTGGTAGGTTTCCCTAGATGGCCACCGAGCACGGGGCCAAAAACCCAGGTGACCCCCCTTGCAAAACCAGGTCCTTTTGTGAAAGGCCATTTTGAGGTCGCCTCACTACGTTGTGGGCCCTTGCCTGTCGCGGGTACTTGGGCCTCCCACACAAGTGAGGCACCATTTTTATCGGGAGACCTGGGGGAACACTGGGTGGTAGGAAATTTGTGTGAGGCCAGTGATGCCACACTTTCCCACACAAAAATGTGTGCAAAAAGTGTTTTTTTCAGCTAAAATTGAGGTTTGCAGGGGATTCTGGGTAAGGAAACGTTGGGGGATCCACGCAAGCCATACCTCCCTGGAAGCCCCGGGTGTCTACTTTTCAGAAATGTGTGGGTTTGGTAGGTTTCCCTAGATGGCCACCGAGCACGGGGCCAAAAACCCAGGTGACCCCCTTGCAAAACCAGGTGGTTTTGTGAAAGGCCATTTTGAGGTCGCCTCAATACGTTGTGGGCCCTTGCCTGTCGCGGGTACTTGGGCCTCCCACACAAGTGAGGCACCATTTTTATCGGGAGACCTGGGGGAACGCTGGGTGGTAGGAAATTTGTGTGAGGCCAGTGATGCCACACTTTCCCACACAAAAATGTGTGAAAAAAGTGATTTTTTTCAGCTAAAATTGAGGTTTGCAGGGGATTCTGGGTAAGGAAACGTTGGGGGATCCACGCAAGCCATACCTCCCTGGAAGCCCCCGGGTGTCTACTTTTCAGAAATGTGTGGGTTTGGTAGGTTTCCCTAGATGGCCACCGAGCACGGGGCTAAAAACCCAGGTGACCCCTCTTGCAAAACCAGGTCGTTTTGAGAAAGGCCATTTTGAGGTCGCCTCACTACGTTGTGGGCCCTTGCCTGTCGCGGGTACTTGGGCCTCCCACACAAGTGAGGCACCATTTTTATCGGGAGACCTGGGGGAACGCTGGGTGGTAGGAAATTTGTGTGAGGCCAGTGATGCCACACTTTCCCACACAAAAATGTGTGAAAAAAGTGATTTTTTCAGCTAAAATTGAGGTTTGCAGGGGATTCTGGGTAAGGAAACGTTGGGGGATCCACGCAAGCCATACCTCCCTGGAAGCCCCCGGGTGTCTACTTTTCAGAAATGTGTGGGTTTGGTAGGTTTCCCTAGGTGCCGGCAGAGCTAGGGTTCACAAACTACAGCTAGGCACTTTGCCAAAAAGGGTCATTTTTCACTGCGAAATTGAGGTGTGACCACGTTGCGTTTTGCGCCGTTTCCTGTCGCAGGCACTAGGCCGACCCACACAAGTGAGGTACCATTTTTCTCGTAAGACTTTGGGGAACGCGGGGTGGGTGGAAATTTGTGGATCCACGCAGATTCCAGAACTTTCCACCACAGAAATGTGGGGAAAATGTGTTTTTTTACAATTTTTTATGTTTGCAAGGGATTCTGGGTAACAGAACCTGGTGGGAGGCAGTCAAGTCACCCCATCCTGGGTTCCCCTGGGTGTCTAGTTTTCAAAAATGTATAGGTTTGCTAGGTTTCCCTCGGTGCCGGCAGAGGTAGGGTTAAAAACTACAGCTAGGCACTTTGCAAAAAAGGGTCATTTTTCACTGCGTAATTGAGGTGTGACCACGTTGCGTTTTGCGCCGTTTCCTGTCGCAGGCACTAGGCCGACCCACACAAGTGAGGTACCATTTTTCTCGTAAGACTTTGGGGAACGCGGGTGGGTGGAAATTTGTGGATCCACGCAGGTTCCAGAACTTTCCACCACAGAAATGTGGGGAAAAGTTGTTTTTTTTACAATATTTTATGTTTGCAAGGGATTCTGGGTAACAGAACCTGGTGGGAGGCAGTCCAGTCACCCCATCCTGGATTCCCCTGGGTGTCTAGTTTTCAAAAATGTATAGGTTTGCTAGGTTTCCCTAGGTGCCGGCAGAGCTAGGGTTCAAAAACTACAGCTAGGCACTTTGCCAAAAAGGGTCATTTTTCACTGCGAAATTGAGGTGTGACCACGTTGCGTTTTGCGCCGTTTACTGTCGCAGGCACTAGGCCGACCCACACAAGTGAGGTACCATTTTTCTCGTACGACTTTGGGGAACGCGGGGTGGGGGAAATTTGTGGATCCACGCAGATTCCAGAACTTTCCACCACAGAAATGTGGGGAAAATGTGGTTTTTTGACAATTTTTTATGTTTGCAAGGGATTCTGGGTAACAGAACCTGGTGGGAGGCAGTTCAGTCACCCCATCCTGGATTCCCCTGGGTGTCTAGTTTTCAAAAATGTATAGGTTTGCTAGGTTTCCCTAGGTGCCGGCAGAGGTAGGGTTCAAAAACTACAGCTAGGCACTTTGCAAAAAAGGGTCATTTTTCACTGCGAAATTGAGGTGTGACCACGTTGCGTTTTGCGCCGTTTCCTGTCGCAGGCACTAGGCCGACCCATACAAGTGAGGTACCATTTTTCTCGTAAGACTTTGGGGAACGCGGGGTGGGTGGAAATTTGTGGATCCACGCAGATTCCAGAACTTTCCACCACAGAAATGTGGGGAAAATGTGGTTTTTTGACAATTTTTTATGTTTGCAAGGGATTCTGGGTAACAGAACCTGGTGGGAGGCAGTCAAGTCACCCCATCCTGGATTCCCCTGGGTGTCTAGTTTTCAAAAATGTATAGGTTTGCTAGGTTTCCCTAGGTGCCGGCAGAGCTAGGGTTCAAAAACTACAGCTAGGCACTTTGCAAAAAAGGGTAATTTTTCATTGTGAAAATGTGGTACGTCCACGTTGCATTTTGAGCCATTTCCTGTTGTGGGCACAAGGGCTACCCACACAAGTGAGGTACCATTTTTATCGGGAGACTTAGGGTAACACATAATTGTAGAGCAACTGTTATTACCTATTGACTTTCGATGCATTTCTGCCTTCCAAATGAAAGACAATGTGTAAAAAATAAGTCATTTTGAAAAATGACCTATAATTCTCATGCTAGTATGGGTACTCCCAATTTCGGAAATGTGCAAATATCTACTGTTTCTAAAATCTACATTTTGTTCCCATTTCAGAAATACATAGGTGTCTTTCATAACAATTTTTCCATGTATACATTTTCCCAAAATAATTGCTATATACCCGGTACATAATAAAAAACCATTGCAAGATGCTGCTCAATTATTGGCTCTGGGTTCGTCGGGTTCTTGGTGAACCTACAAGTCCTATATATCCCCACAACCAGAATGGTCCAGCGGATATAACGGTATATTGCCTTCAAATAGCTGTCATAATTAGAAGAAGTTACAGGTGAAAACGTTGACACAAATGGCTGTTTTTTTCAACTAATTTTCAATTTTTCCTTTATTTAACTGTTAGTTTCTATAAGGAAAACTTTAAGGATCTACACAAATGACCCCTTGCTGAATTCAGAATTTTGTCTACTTTTCAGAAATGTATGGCTTTCCAGGATCCATTATTGGTTTCATACCCATTTCTACCATTAACTGGAAGGAGGTTGAAAGCACAAAAATAGCAAAAATAGGCTATGTCCCAGAAAAATGCCAAAACTGTGTAAAAAGTTGGTTTTCTGACAAAAGTCTGCTTGTCCCTGAAAGCTGGGAAGATGGTGATTTCAGCACCACAACCCCTTTTGATGCCATTTGCAGGGAAAAATAAAGACGCTTTCATCTGTAGCCCTTTTTCGCATTTTTCCCAAAAAAAACAAAACTTAGCTGTATTTTGACTAATTTCTGGGCCCCCTCCAGGGGAATCCACAAACCCTGGGTACCTTTACAATCCCCATGATGTTAGAAAAAAAGGACGCAAATTTGGCATGGATACCTTATGTGGTCAAAAAGTTACAGGGGCCTAAGCGCGCACTATCCCAAATAGCCAAAAAAAGGCTTAGCACAGGAGGGGAAAAGGCCTAGCAGCGAAGGGGTTAAGAATGAAATTTCTAATGCGAAAATTTTAGCACCATTTCAATGTAATTTAAAGACTATACTTACTGTGGATGCCAGTGCTGTTGGAGTGGGTGCTGTCCTGTCTCAAATGCATGCTGGTATTGAGAAGACGGTGGCCTTTGCGTCCCGCTCTCTCTCGGATACCGAAAGAAAATACTCTGTTATCGAGCGGGAGGCTTTGGCAGCAGTCTGGGCTACTTCTCATTTTTGCACATTCATTTGGAGATCTAGAGTTATCTTGAGAACAGATCATAGCCCTTGTTGAAGATTCTTGCACCTAATGGCTTCAAAAATTGTTCAGCCCGTCTAGCTAGACTGGCTGTCAAGCTACAGGATTGTGATTTCTCCATTGAGTACTTGCCTGGTTGGAAAAATAAGGTAGCTGACTGCCTTTCTAGGTTACCTGATAAAATGTGTGAGGGTGGTGAAGTGTTTGCTGAGGAGGTGGTGGCGAGCATTGATGAAGTTTTTACTGGTGTACACGGTGCCATCTCCAAACGTGAGTGGTTGGATGCTTCTGACAAGGATCCTGAACTAATAGCACTTCACAAAATGATTCTTCAAGGTGCAAAAATAGAGAGCGTGTAACCTGATGATATCAGACCTTATGCTAAAATTGTTGAAGAGTTGTCTGTGAACCCTGATCGTATCACTGTCAGGGGTGAACGTTTCATTCCTCCTGTCACTTTGAGATCGAAAATTATTGCCTTGGCGCTTGAGGGCCACATGGGACAAACTGTTACCCTTAAAAGAATCAAGGAAAATGTTTGGTGGCCCAAAATGGATGTTGACATCAAAGGATGGGTTGAGAACTGTATTGCTTGTAAAAATTCTGAAAAAAGGTTGAAATTGGGGGCTCTACTAAGGATACATTGTCTCACATGGATGAGACTGATTCAGTTTGGGAGAAGGTCAGTCTCGATTTTATTGGTCCGTTCACGTTTCTAGCTGAACATGAACGATTTGCTGCTGTCTTGGTGAATGCCAAGTCACGATGGTTTGAGGTTGTTTTTGTAAAGATCATTAGCTCTAAGACCACCATCGCCTTGTTTGAAGACATTTTCACAAGAGAAGGTGTCCCTCTTAAACTTGTCTCAGACAATGGCACACAGCTTACCGCTTCTGAAATGGAGTCCTTTTTTACTCATGTGGGGGTGAAACATGTCTGCACGTCCTTGTACAACCCTCAGAGTAACGGTCAAGTTGAAAGAATAAATAGATTAGTGAAAGGCACAATGGAATTAGCCAACAGGGCAGGACAAAACGTACAAAGTGCTGTTAAGGACATGTTGTGGGCATATCGCACCACACCCAATGCGGCCACTGGCAAGACACCCTTTGAAATGATGAGAGGTAGGAAACCCTCTTCCAAATTGTGCCCTACTTGGATGTGGAAAAGTGGGGGTCTTGTTGCTTCTAAGAATACTGTTTCACCTCCCAATGTTGTTTCACCTCCCAAAGTTATGTTCTTCAAAGTAGGTGATTTAGTTCAAGTTAAGCCAGGAGGTATCAAAGCTGGTCTTTCAAAGTTTCGTGGTCCTTTCAAAGTTTTTCAGGTGGGTCACAATTGGGTAAAGTTGGACAACATGCAAGTTTGGAACATGAGAAGGGTTGCCCTCTTTCAAAGGAGTGGTGGTTCACCAGGAAATATAATTTCTAAATTGCCATTGGTGGACATGAAATGCAATGACTCTGTAGCGATTGATAAATGTACTCAGAAATCTATTGTCTTGCCTTATGCAAGTTCTGAAAGAAGCAGGAGGACCACTGAGTCTCCAAAGTGGTTAAATGATTTTGTCACTCGTTGATCTTATCTGTTTTCTGTTGTTTTGTGGGGAGTGGGTGGTGTCCTGTCTGGAGTTCCTTGTGTGTTTGTTGATACTTGTGTGTGTCTTTGTTTGTCCTTTGTTTGTCTTCCAAAGAAGGGGGATGTGTTATACTGTGTCTTGAGTCTTATTCCTTAGTCTGTCTTCTTTCCTTTCCTTTTGTGTCTTGTTTACAGTAGAATGTGGCTACTATGACATTCTGTGGTGGAATGCTCTGATGTGGTCAGTTGATGCGGCTGGTCGGTTGATGCTGTGCTCTGGCATGGGGTTCCTGTATTGAATTAAACTTGGACTTGGAAAGTACCTACAGTGTTCTTCGTCTTTGGATGGATGTCTTACTACAAGGTGTCCTTGCTTGTGCTGGGACAACATGGACATGGGAGCCTCCTGACGCCACACAGAGGGAAAAGAGTGTCACATCACATTGCAGGTGAGTACAGTCACTCACTGCACCCACCTGCAGGGGGATCTCTGTCTCCTCTTTAATGTTCAGGCAGCTTCAGCATGCACTGTAAAACATGGTGCATCTTATAAAAAAGCTGCTTCGTCTTACACTTAATGGATTACCTCTAGGACAGGTGTGAGTTTGCAGCTGCCCTGGTGGTAGCGCATTCATGATAATAGGGTGCACTATCCTGTTCTGCACCAGGCACACCTTTTGAAAGATGTGTAGTAATGCAAATATAGCACAGTGCACCTTATGTATAATACGAGCCCATGAGCCTTTCCTGCAGCTGCCACCTGGCCACTGTCGTCATCAAGCATGTCTGGTGGCTTCCTTACTGCTGCTGCTTAGCTGCTCCTAACTAGGCCTGGCCAAAATTTCCATTACACTTGCATAATCTTGCATAATTTCGGTAATTTTTCATTACACTTGTTATGCAAAATTCCAGAAATTACAATATTACGCCATGTTGCGTAGTTATGCGCCATTCGTGGCAAACCTATATCGCGAGTCCAAGAGGACAACATGAATGACCAGAGAATGTGAGCAATTGATGTTTACGACGTTTGATTTTTTGTACCATTTTTTAGCGTGTATTGCGTCCTCGCATCCAAAATTAATGCAACCATGAATTTCATTCTAAAATATGACCCCAAGTGCCAATTTTGCAATTTGTGTCATTGCGAATAATTTCAGGTCATTTTTCGAAATTTCACGTAATTACGCAAAAGCCGCTAATATGTTGTTACTTACTGGTAGATAACAATAAGCTGTTCCCTTTGGTATTCATAACACTATCCTTATTCATACACACTCATTCATTCAAGTGTAGCCCAATATATAAACAATAAAAAATAATAAATAAATTACCTTGCCAGTAATATAAAAATATCTCCTTTTTTATTGAAAGATGTTCTTACAAAATTATTGTTCTATTCTGCACAATGTTAAAAACACAATACAATTTAATTAAAAAACATGTTATTTCATGAACGAGAGAGACACAATTCGATCTCATGTACCTTTGTATATCTGCAATTTCAGGTGACAAATGGTACATCACATTTCTTTATGTACCTAATCATTCAAAATCATCCAAATATAATTCATACGCATGTATAATGCCAGTTATTATACGAATCCAGAAAATAAAACACAATATAAAAACAATACTCAAAACAAAAAGATGTCGACGCGGCGTTTCGGTGGGATAGTGCTGGTTTACACCACCTTCTTCAGGACAGATTAAAAACAGTATTGTAGAATCTAAAATAGAGGTTCATGTACAGTCATATTAAATCTTCACCTTGATATGATGAAAGAATATTTCTCGATGCCTTGATTACACCTGCAATTATCTTTTAGATACAAGATATATATTTTCATAGAGATTTATCAATTTCTCTATACCGAGGTTCAGGTTCAATTATTTACTTCTTTTTACGTCCCAAGAGTTTATCTATCCTTTCCAGTTTTTAATCCTCAATCAATTATATTCAGGCGTGATCATATAATTAAGGTTTTCACCAGGAATATGGATATTTTTCTATCTCCAACATTCTCCTTTCAAGTGCCTCTAAAATCGTCGTAATGATGGAAATATCGCGTCTGAACCGGTCGGGACATATTTCAACAGCCGGTAACCTTCATTAACCCGATTATGGTCCTCCTCATCCCAGTCCTTACATTAGTGAGGCGATCCCGCCTCCCACATGCCATCTAGAATGCTAGTCTTTTTTTTATTTTAACTATATAAACCCCTCCCACCCACTGCCATGCCTGTTAGTAACAAGACCAGGCACAACCATGGAGGGAGGTAGGGAGGGAGGGAATGGGACTGGGACGAGGAGGACCTTAATTGGGGTAATGAAGATTACCGGTAAGTAACAACACAGCCCCTCATATGTCCTCCTCATCCCAGTACTTACATTAGTGGGGATCTCACAAGCCAAAACACCAAGAAAAAGCATGACACCAATGATCCATGCGGTATACAAAGTTTAATCAAAAACAAAGATTAAGACAAAGCAGCGTTCAGAACGCCAAGAGCAAAATTGTCCACAGAGGCATGTAAGACATTGAGGCGATAATGTCTAATAAAAGTATGATGCGACTGCCAAGTAGCCACCCTACAAATCTCTGGGATAGAAACACCAGCCGCCTCAGCCCAGGAAGCGGACACAGTCCGAGTGGAACGCCCCTGGGCATGATTCAGAGGATCCAGACCCACCGACTTAAAGGACTGGTAAACTGCCAAGCTCACTCACCGACTGATGGTGGATGTAGACACCTCCTTACCCCTAGCCGCTCCACCACAGGACACAAACAGAGCAGGGGAAAGATGAACACCCTCAGTACTCTAGAAGTAAATCTGAAGGGCCCTCTTAACATCCAGTACAGAAGGAACCAGAGCACCCTCCTTCCCCGGAAAATCAGGTAGAACACCCTCCTGCTGCAAATGGAATTTGGATGAGACTTTAGGGAGAAAGGCCAGGTCCAAAAGCAACGTACTGCGCATTCCGACAGCCCGTCAGTTGGACAGGAAAAAAACAGGCATGGCGGTGGGTGGGAGAGGTTTATATAGTTAAAATTATAAAAAGGCTAGCATTCTAGATGGCCTGTCGAGAAGCGGAATCAGTGGCAGCTCCTCCACTAAGGTGGAGGAGCGTCGCCCCACTGCCAAAAAGCAGCAAAAGAAAGGAAAAAAATTAAATGATAATAACTGAATGTTATTATCATTTTATTTTGTCCTTCTACTGCGGCAGTGCATGAGGGGGCGGGCGGAGCTGCAGGGCAGAACTGGTAGAACAGTCCTGTGTGCAATGACTGTTTGGTCGGCCCTCTCAGGCTGCCCAAAACAGTCATGCGCACTTTCCCCCTTCTCCATGCAGGCTGCATTACAGCCTGCATGGAGAACATGCCCACCCCTACAGCCCCTGGCTGAGCGCGTATCACGGCGCTCAGACCAATCTGCGTTGTGATTGGCTTAGGGGTGGAAGCCTGGCTGACTGCTTCCTGTTCTGACCTGGAGTCGGACACAGGCGAGCAGTAGAGAAGACGCAGGACCCGGCGGCGGCAAGGTAAGTGTTTTTTATTTACTTCAATTCAGCCCATGCCACCCCCACCCGCGAGCCGAGCCGGCCACCCCTGGGCGGAATCGCCTCACTAATGTAAGGACTGGAACAAGGAGAACATATGAGGGGGTAATGACATTTATTGCTCCTAGCAGTTTTGAAGAAACCAATAGATCTGCTTTCTTTAATGAAAATGCAAGCCAGACGTATTCTACTCGCATCCAAAATGAATGCAAACATGAATTCTATGCTAAAACATGACACCAAATGTCAGTTTTGCTTTTTGTGTCACTACGAATAAGTTCAGGTAATTTTACGAACTTTCACGTAATTACGCAAAAGCAAATTGTGCAAATTTTGCACACCATACTCTTAGCATCCAGCCTATGAGGTAGACAGCTGCTGCAGCCAGGCCGCTAATGCTTCCACATAGGTCTCCTCTTTCTCAAATGATTGCTGTTTATTGCTATTACTTATTGTAACAGTTAGCGCACCAGCTTTCCTCGCTGGTGCACGTTCATTGATCCCCGCCCCTGCGCTCACGCCGGCCGGCGTGAGCGCGTGGATAAATAAAGTGGGCGGAGCTGTGCCGGCAGTCCGCGAGTAATCCACACTGCCTGTCCGTGTCTTCCTGCAGCGCGTTGCGAGGCCCGCTAGCGGGCAGCACACAGTGGGAGGGAGGCCCCCCTACTACAGAACACTGGTGATGAGGACGGAAAGAACACACCTGCTTCTACCCTGTGGAGTGTGTGAAACCAGCAGCCTCACCCCTCTATAGCCACGAGGCCCCTCCTGAGTACAGCAGGCCCACCACACGTGCTCCCTGATTTGGCCTCACGCCCGGAAGAAGCTATCTCCTGGAGGCACCTACGTCCCCACAGCATCTGCCCAGTGGGCCACCGATGCCACATTAAAAGGGGTGAATCGTGCATGCCCCAAGGAGTGCCACGAGGACACCCTGGTGACCCATACCAGCCCGGTGAGTGCCATGCGCCTGAGCACACGTGGGCCCACACGACGCCCAGTGCTGCTGCACCATCTCCCGTGCCCGTAGGCCGTCCACAAGCAACAACCATTCTCGCCAGGCCGCACATCGGCGCCCACGTCCAGCACCATGGGGGATCAAGATGATGCCTCCCAGGCCCATGGGCCAGCGACCCCACATCACCCCCCCTCAGGCGTCCTGCCTCCCTTCAATGAGTCAGCGGACCCCTCCACAGCCGCACCACGATGGCAAACATGGCTTGGCCGCCTAGAGAACTACTTCATCGCCACGCGGGAAAAGGATGGGGCAGTAAAACGCTCGCTTTTACTCCATTATGCGGGGGAAGAGATCTACCTTTTGTTCAAGCATCTACCGAACACAGGCCCCCCCGATGATTATGCTGCAGCAGTCACAGCCCTCAATGCCCATTTCTATCCCCAAATGAACCCAGACTTCGAACATTTCAAGCTAAGGCAAGTCAAGCAAAGAGAAGGCGAGTCAGTATATGCTTTTCACGCACGGCTCAGGGAATTAGCCGCCACTCACCTTGTGGGCGACCGGGCCGCAGAAGAAATCAGAGCCCAGCTGATCCTTGGGATATGCAGCAAGACCCTACGTGGCCTCATACTTAGGCAGCCGAACATACTGATGAATGATATCCTGGTACTAGCACGGTCTCACGACCTGTCAGCGGCGCGTGCAGAAGAAATGGACATAGCATTGATGCGGGGGCGGAGAAGAGCGTCACGGTCAAATCGGAAAGAACTGATGCAGTCAGGACAAGAGACAAGACCCACAGACTGCGGGATCGCCAGCCGCAGGCCCCAAGAAATCGCTGTGGATACTGTGGGTATGAGGAGCATCCCTCACAGTCGTGCCCGGCACAAGGGAAGACCTGCACCAACTGTGGAATCGCGAACCACTTCGCATCTGTGTGCAGGAGAAAGACACAGAGCAAGGAAGCAAACCGGTCCAAACCAATGAGAAGGATGGTCCGCCAGCTATCGCAAGTCTCGCTGACGTCACAACCTGGGAGCAAGAAAAGGGAACAGACAGCCTACCAAGGGGACGAGTCCACAAAAGAAGACGAAGGGGAGACATATCTAGTCTCATTCACCCAAGCCCTGAAGAGTAGGAGGCGGTCCCAACCTCGCTGCACAATCCAGATTGCAGGGTCTGACGTCTATGCGGTGATTGACACTGGCGCATCAGTGACTGTAATGGGAATCCAGCAGTACAACAAGCTGAAACCCAAGCCGGAACTCAGACCGTCGAAGGCCCAGATATTCTCATATGGCAGCGACTCGCAACTGCCGCTCAAAGGAAAGATGACTGTGCCTGTACGGTCAGGAGGCGTCGAAATCACCATCGACATCCACGTAATTAACCAGGAGGCGGACACGCTGCTCAGCAGCCACGCGGCCAAGAACTTGGGCCTGGTGATGTTTGCCAGGAGAGTACAGATGGACCAGACGGAAGAGTTGCTGAGCCAATTCAAAGACTTGTTTAAGGGGCTAGGCAAAATAAGGGGAGCCCCCATTAAACTACACATAGACCCGACTGTCCCACCAACAGCCCTAAGACACCGGAGGATCCCCTTTCACCTCCGACCGCTGGTAGAAGAAGAATTACAGAAGCTCGAAGACCAAGTGGTCATTGAGAAAGTGTCAGGGCCCACGCCGTGGGTGTCACCCATGGTAATCGCGGAAAAGCCCCGTCAACCAGGGAAGATCAGGCTTTGCATAGACATGCATCTCCCAAACAAGGCCATTCGGCGCGAACGTCACATAACGCCGACCATGGATAACATTGTGGCCGATCTAAACGGCTCCTGGTGGTTCTCGAAACTGGACCTGAACGCCGGCTATCACCAACTAACACTTGCCAAGGACAACCGGTACATTACCACGTTCAGCACTCACCTAGGACTCCGGAGGTACAAGAGGTTGAACTTCGGCATATCGTCCGCCGCAGAAATATTCCAAAACGCTGTCAAGGAAATCCTGGTCGGACTCCCCGGGGTCTTAAACGTGAGTGATGATATCCTCATCCACTCGAAGACAGTGGAAGAACATTACCAGCACGTAAGGGCTACGCTGAAACGACTGTTAGAACACGGAGTTACCTTACACAAGGAGAAGTGCCTGTTGTTCCAACAAACCATTGAGTTCTTCTGATACACGTTCACTCAAGAAGGCATACAGTTCGACCCACGGAAGTCCCAAGCTATCAAGACCGCAGCTGCACCGCCCACCGTAGCGGAGGTCCACAGCTTCCTGGGAATGGCCACGTACTGTGGCCGGTTCATTCCAGACCTAGCCACACTTGCGGAACCCCTCCGAAACCTCACCCGGGCAGACGCCATGTGGCAATGGGTCCAGCCGAAGAGACGGCGTTCCAGACCATCAAGAAAGCCCTCCTCGACCACACCACGCTGGTGTACTTTGACCCCGCAAAGAAAACCGAAATACTTGTAGACGCCAGCCCCGTGGGTCTAGGAGCCGTCCTTACACAAGAGCAAGAACCCGGGAGATGGGCTGCCTTAGCGTATGCCAGCAAAGCGATGTCGCCAACGGAAAAACGATACTCGCAAATCGAAAGAGAAGCCCTAGCGATCCGCTGGGGCTGCAGTCATTTTCACCTGTACATATGCGGACACCCATTCACCGTTGTCTCGGATCACCAACCCCTGGTACCACTATTCAGGGGATCAGCGCCCCATCCCCCACCACGCATTGAGAGGTGGGCCATTGGGCTCCAACACTATGAAATGGACGTGATCTACCGGCCCGGTGCCAAGAACCCAGCCGATTTCCTGTCAAGGCACCCAGACACAACCGGGGAAGGGAGAGAGGAGCGGAACTGTGAGGACACGGAAGCCCATCTGGACATGATAGCGGCACTAACGTGCCCCCGAGCACTGACGCTTGAAGAGGTAGCCACCGCAGCCGGAGAAGACCCTGTCATGATCAACGTTCGGGACACTATCCAAGAAGGGCTATGGCGTCAGTTCCTGCAGTCAGCGAACACATGGTCAAGCCCAGAGAAAGAAAGCCTGATGCACATGTGGAGGGTAAGGAACGAACTGAGCCTCACCCAAGGTGGCATTCTCCTGAGGATGCCCCGCATCGTCGTTCCGGCATCCCTACAGCTGCGAGCAACACAACTTGCCCACGGAGGGCACCAAGGGATGGAAAAGATGAAGGCCAGCATGAGAGAAAAGGTCTGGTTCCCAGGGATGGATGCCCGGATAGAAGAAATAGTTTGAAAGTGCCCGTCATGCCAAATAACGAGCGGGCCTGAGAGACCAGCGCCCATCCACACAGAAGAACACGGTCAGAGCCCATGGGAGAAAGTGAGCGCAGACTTTGGGAGTTTCCCCGATGGGCGAGTCACACTAGTTCTCATTGACAGCTACTCCAAATACCCGATGGTAGAAGTTGTGAACTCAACAGCTTTCCTACATGTTGGCCCAGCCCTGGAGAAAATATTTGGCATGTTCGGATGTCCGAAAGAGCTTCGCAGTGACAATGGACCCCTGTTCCAAGGACATGAGTTCCGCGAATTCATGCACCACCACGGCATCCGGCACCGGCGCATCACCCCACAATGGCCCCAAGCCAATGGGGAGATCGAACGTTTCATGAGGACAATAAATAAGACCCTTCGTATTGCCGTGGCGGAGCATAATGACCCCGAGCAAGAGCTCCAGAGATTTCTACGAGAGTATCGGAGCACGCCACATTGTTCAACGCGCCAAACACCCTGGGCGCTAATGTTCAACGGCACCCGCCGAGATGGTATCCCCACTGCCCCAGGCTCGTCACCCCCTCCAATCGATGAAGAGGGGGCACTCAGGAGGAGAAAGAAGCGTAATAACAATGCCAGCCAGACTCGGAGAGCGGCAGTCCACCCGCTCCAGCAAGGAGACATCGTCATCCTGAGAGACCGAAGGCCCGGGGGGAAGTTCCGAACTCGGTACAAACAAGGTCACTGGACAGTGGTCGGCAGACAAGGGACCATGGTGACAGTCGAGAAAGCAGGAGAAACAGTGACCCGCAACATCTCGTGGTTCAAACAAGTAGATAAGCCTGTCTCTCCTGCTACCATCGAGGACCAGACTGAGGAGGCTGAGAGCAGCCAGGGTGAGCCCCAGAGAGCCGATGACCAACATCCAGGGGTGCTCCCCTTGCCGGGGGGTCCAGGAGTCGCCGGGACCACACCAGATCTGCCTCCTGTCCCTAGCACCCCGGTCCCCGCACCCACAACCAGCCGAGGGACCGCCAGGTATGCTCTGAGGGAGAACCCTCCGCCAAGCACCCGCCTTAGAGACTTTGCCTGCCAAGTAAGTGAACTATGAGACTTTCCGTAATCCAGTCAAGGACTGAGTTAAGATGGGATGTAACAGTTAGCGCACCAGCTTTCCTCGCTGGCACGCGTTCATTGATCCCCGCCCCTGCGCTCACGCCGGCCGGCGTGAGCGCGTGGATAAATAAAGTGGGCGGAGCTGTGCCGGCAGTCCACGAGTAATCCACACTGCGTGTCCGTGTCTTCCTGCAGCATGTTGCGAGGCCCGCTAGCGCGCAGTACACAGCGGGAGGGAGGCCCCCCCCGCTACACAACACTTATCTGGTCTGATACGCAATACATAACTCACGTGCATGGCTTACCTGTTAAAATACGTCTTGCATTATTGCATATCCCATGTGGATCCATTTTAACCTAGTTCAGTACTGCTCTTTGGATACAGTTCTTTGTAAAGTAAAAGGTATGCACCATAGAATGAAGAACGTCCACGTGATTTCTTCACGAACAGTTGTGAAGCTTGTTTAATTCTTGACGTTTCGTTTTTTTGTTAACTTTAGATTGGTACAAGAGATGTTATCATCTTTAATTGGTGCAGTTCGAGGGGAGGCGGCAATGAATTAGCCACGGCCTTATATGTGTGTGCTCAGTGGCGGTCAGCCTTAACTGATTGGGAGCAGAGCCAATGCTGACTCACTCACCCCCCCTGATGCACACACTGTGCGTGGTGAAGCCTCAGTGGTGACTCATTGTCTGCTGATAGGTGAATGGAGCCCTGAAGGCATATAAAAATACAAGAACAGACATAACATAAAAGGGCATAAAAGAGTATCAAAAGAACCACAGCTCTCAAATTTTGAGAATTCTAAGGAGTGAAAACTAATAAACATATTTCATAACTTCACAGGAGCATAGGAAGCGGCGTCACCCTCACGTTTACATCAGTGACAACACCAAAAATTACTTCGATGAAAGGACAATTTAATTAAAATAAATATCAAATGAGAAAAATTACACCACAACCTCATTAAAGTGGACTACTGGCTTGTAGAAATAGTGGAGCAGATCTGTGATGTGTCCAAAGCGGTCGTACTATGAAGCGCTCTATAGGCGAGCTCCCATGAGCGGTTTCGCCCGAAGCACAGGTGTGAAAAACCCCCAGGTGGTGGATTTAACCAAATTCTACATATATGAGTCTCTCAGGGAAAGTACGTTTTTTAGTTGTTGCTTGCGGTTCTTCTTACCTCGCCTCAGGCTTCTGTAATGCTGCACGGGCTGCTTTGGATGCGCATATATTCAAACTACTGTGACGACCTTAGCATTAGAAACAAATCGTTGGCAGTTGAGCACAGCATTGTAGAACAGAAGGCACGCTTAGCGCTTAAACAAGATAACAGGAACACGCTGTTACTGTGGACAGGGGCTTGAATCAATCAATCACCGAACAACGCGCAGTCTTTTTGCTTTTCCGCCTCCTCTAGTTAAGAAATGCACAATTTGGCACGAGGCGCTCGATGTACTAAGGTTCTTTCAGGAGTGTATTGTGCGCGCGCTCTGCCGCTCTCCGCCCACAGCCTCTCTGCTGCCCTGGGTCGGTAGTTACAGCTGATTGAATTGTTTTGGAAGCGCGGCGGCGCTTCTCTAAGGAGGGGAGTGTTTGGAAGCCTCCAGCCGTGCACATACTGTACTTTGGAGCCGATGCCATACAAAACAAATAGCTCAGTGGCGACGGCTTTGTGTCTCCTCCTATCTTGGTCCTCGCGCTTGTTATTTATTTATTGCTTATGCAGTTAACGCCTCAGTTAGTTTGTCAAACGAACGTTTTTGTTCCATGAAAATTAATTTGGTCCTGACAGCATAAGAACAGTTAAGAGGTGGCAGTATTTCTTTTTTTTTTTTTTAGTGGATGATATTTTTTGGGGGGGTTGGGGGTTGTGGAAGAGGCGTGGAACGTATGAGGCGAACAATGAAATATATACTTTAGATGCATAGTAATTTCTTTGCCCCTTTGCAACTAGCACAGGGTTTTCCCACATCATAACACCTGCAAATGAGATATGTGACCCTTGTTCCCATGCACACTTTCCTTATTATATTTTGTGTGCAATACCAAGGTATGGAAGAGCACCTTCACGAATACGAAAGCAAACATCGGCAGAGCCAGTGGCTTTAATCTTCCAAAGCAAGTGATCACATGCATTAACAATTTTCATGCATGCATTCAGGGCTTTAAGTGGGATGAAAAAACTGAGGGTTTGTCTCTCAAAGGGGCGTGGCCTATGTAATTTAGGGCACGGCTTAAAAACACCTAAGCTAAAAACCTGTACTTAGCAGTGTGCTGCCCGACTGGTATTTTGCTGTTTCTGTTATTGCATCCAGATATATAATATAGCAAGTAACATTATACATACAACAAGCCAGTACTATTGGCTTTGCCAATGGTTATTTGTTGCATAAGCTAAATAAACAACAACTGTGGCTTCGTTGTATATAATACTGAAAATGCTTCAGTTCTGAAATGATGAGACTATGAAAGTACTAAAACCTGTCTCTTCGAAGTTACATCAAAGGCAATGAAGGGTGGTACTGCTGCAGAGTTAAGATTTTTTTTTCGCACTGAGGGCAAAAATGGAGAGCCCTATAGGGACCCGTCTCAGTACCTGCTTTTTAAAACTACTGGTGCTGAGCACCGGCAGGACCCGGCCCACATAAAGCCCTGCATGCATTCCAACAGGAGCCTGAAAGGAGGAATGCTATACCAAATAGTCAACAGCATGAGGAGAGAGAGTAATTCTCCTTTGGGTGGGGCCAAAAACCCACTCTAGGTATATTTTAAAGGATTGTTAACAACGTATCTTTCGAATGGATGCGAGGTCAAGACAGACTTCAAATGAAGCCACCTCCACTGAGGCACAAGTGAGTTCACTGTCTAAGGCTGTCCAATTGGTAGGATGTATTTTGCCCTTGGTACTGAAATGAAGCACAAAGAAGCCTCCAGAACTTTAAAAAGGATTGGCATAGCCAATAGGTCTCGCCTTTGGGACCTTATAAGTGTTTAGCCATGCAACAGTTGATGTTGTTGCACCAAGGATATTGTGCTGGATAACTAAACACTTATAAGGTCCCAAAGGCGAGACCTATTGGCTATGCCAATGCTTGTTATCTTAAACCTTTTTGCACGTTTTATAGCAGCCTGTACTGTAGCTTGTAATTTTAGCAGAGCAGATTTGACATCATGCAACAGTGAAGGCCGCTGAATAGACGTAAAGGCCCATGGTGAAATAAGCTTTGACAAATACGCTGTAGTCGAAACTGTAGTTTAGTAGCTGGATAATTTACCTAATTTCATCGTAAAAGTGTTAAATTTCTTGCACATCTTTAAAGGCCTGTCCTCAACTACCCAGCGTTGAAACTCTGTCTGCGCCGCTCACAACTATTTGTTTTAAAGCGGGAGAAGTGAGAAAAACATGGGCGAGTCACAAACACCCACTTCGTTGGCGCTCACTGTACCAACTGCCATAAACAAGCATTTTCGGAAATTATGTACAATATTCCATTTGTGGAGTGCTGCAGTCGGGGCCGGAGCTGAATTTTAATCAGGGGGACTGCAGTGATGGACTGCAGTGTGTCTGCTGTTATACCGACGGCATAAATCACGGCGAGCCCGACTCTGCGCCCGCAGGCACCGGCTCCCAACTGTCAGGGCGGTCGGGAGGCAGCGGGAAAGGTCGGAGGTGCCAGGGAGAGGGGGCTGGATACGGAAAGGAACCGAGGAACCGAGGAAGCAAGGAAGAGAGGGGAAGACGAGGGAAGAAAGGAGAGGAGGAAGAAAATAAGATGAGAAGAAAGGAGGAGGGGCGACGAGAGAAGAGAGGGATAAAAGGAAGAAGGGGTTTAAAGGGAGAACAGAAAAGAAGTGACAGAATAAAGACTGAGGAAATAAAGCGTGAAAGCGAGCGAAAACGAAGGAAGCAGTAGAGGCAAGCATGCAGGGTGGAAGGAATAGAGGGGAAAGATCGACAGGGAAGAAAGAAGAGAATGGAAGAAATAAAGACGGGAAGCTGCACATGGAGGAAATAAGAAATAACGAGCAGAAGGAGAAAGGCAGAAGCACAGCGAGAAAACGACTGAAGATGATGGGGCAATGTTGCAAAGAACGAGGAATGAGGTAAGACAGAGAAAACAGGAGCGAGAATGAGGAAGGTGGAATAAAGAAGAGGAAATCAAATAAGGAAGGCAGTAATAAAGAAGAAGACAAAGAATACAGGCGATAAAGTGGTAGAAAATATGGAGGAAGGGGAAAAAGGAAAGGAGAAAGTACACAAAAGCATGTAAGAAAATAAAAGATGCATCGAAGATGAATGAAGAATGGGAGACAGGATAATTGACAAAGAGGAATAAACGAAGGAGGAGGAATGTGGTGAGAGCAGTAGCAATAAAGGAAAACGAGGGGAAGAGAAAGGGCAGGGCGAGGACAAAGAGTTCAAAGATGAAAACACAAATAGAGAGAGGGAGGAGCGGAGGCTGCAAGCACAGAAGGAACACAAAGTAGAGATGAAAGGAAAACAATGAGAGCACAAACCAAGAAAGAAGTAGAGCGAGAAGTAAATAAGTATACCTAGAACGATCTATAGAAAAAGTGAAAACAAAAACAATAAAAGCAACTGACTGACGAAGGAGATAGAAATGGAAGGAATGAAACAAGCCCGCGAGCGGTGTGCGCGCAAGAGCGTTCACCATGGCCTATTGCTTGCGGTTACCCGCACGGCCGCCGGGCACGATAATTGAAAACACATGGCGGTTGTGCGGGTAACTGCACGGAAAAGGCCATTGTGCACGAGCGTGTGGTCAGCTTTTGGAAGCCCCAGTAAATAAGTATACCTAGAACGATCTATAGAAAAAGTGAAAACAAAAACAATAAAAGCAACTGACTGACGAAGGAGATAGAAATGGAAGGAAAGTGAAAGAAGCCCGTGAGCGGTGTGCGCGCGAGAGCGTGCACCATGGCCTATTGCTTGTGGTTACCCGCACGGCCGCCGGGCGCGATAATTGAAAACACATGGCGGCCGTGCGGGTAACCGCACGGAAAAGGCCATTGTGCACGAGCGTGTGGTCAGCTTTTGGAAGCCCCTTACATAAAGTCTCGCAGAGCAACGCATGCGCGCTACTCTAGGCTCGACCTAAAAAGGACTTTAATGTAACACCAAGCCTGCCACTGTCCAAGCAGCCGAAGACGCACTGCAGAACACCAACAGGGGTGAACCACGACTGCTCTTGATGCTTACCTGTATACATTATTGTAACAAACAAAAAGACTTGGAACTGATATTTGCTTCAAAAACACAAATATGCTTTAAATGCAATATAAAGATGTGGGGTGTCAGCGGAATATTGAATGATAACCACTGGTCTTTCTGTAAGGAACAGCTGTGACGGTGTAGCTTGAGAGTGTTTAGAGACATTTGTATGTGCTCTAGCTGGGCCCTTGCAAAACCTTTGTGGAGAAGGCCTCACAGGGTATCCTTGGCTCAACCTTCAGTAGCATGTGTCAAGACCAAGGCTTACTCATAGGGAGGTGCTGGAGGGTAAAAGGAGCAACAATTCACAATCATTACAGATTAAAGAACAAACAATGGGAGTTCCAAACCTAATTGGTAAAAAGTGCAAATATTTTAAGAAAATACCACAGAGAAACAGAATAATGAAAACTGGTATACATTAGATTGAACTGTTTTCTTTAAAAGTCAGAGTCGCCAACAGTTATTGTTTAAGTCTGCAGAGAGCAATGTTGTTTCAGCGAAAAAATGGGGGAAATGTCAGATAAATATCCTACTGAATCCATTTGAAATACTAGACTGACTGGCAATTGCATGAGGCCAGATATACGATGGGAGTTTTCTTTAAAAGAAAAATGACCTTTACATGGATGTCTGTTCTCTCATTGGTGGTCATCTTAAGATGGCATCTGCTGAAGTCTGCAAAAAGTAAAGTAGACTAACTCAGAAGTCAAAATGAAAAGCCATCAAGAACTATAAATATATCTGTGCTGCAAGAAGGGCAAAGTTGCTCAATTTTGTGTTGTATCCTGTATGTCTTTTCAGAGGACTGTTATGTTCCATATAGGTACCCCAATATAGGCTCAGGGAGTCACCTAACCTTTCACCTATATTCTCCGTACCATTACACTACATAACGGTTCTTCGTACAGACCTTTTACCTAGTTACGGTAATGTCCAGAGATGACATGGGGTTTTCTCCGAAAAGCTTAAGCCTCATTCATTATGCATGAGGATTCTTGGAATCACAGCAGGACAGCAGGCCTACCATCTCCTGCATATTAACTATGTACAAGGGTCATTCCTTCCGTCATCCTAGCCCGACATGACACAGCAAGGTATATCCCCAGGGGGTACCACTTTGGGTATATATATATATCATCTCTTGCTGAGATAGTCAGAGGAGAAAAGGACTTCCATGCCGACACACTGACGCGAGACGCTGAGCCTCCTGCACGCAGACACTCCAGCTCGCAGTGGTCTGACATCCATTGCGGGGTGTCCATCTCAAGACCAAGACGGGGTCCCACAGTCTCTCACTTCAGGTAATGGGGTTGACTTTATCCTAGAGGGATTCTTGGCTTTACACCCACCTACATGCTAGTTACACTTAGGTACATCTAGTTAGGGTCGCATCGTAGGAGTACGCATTTATTACTGTCATGTATTTTATATACTTGCCTGTATTCATTGTTTTAGCACGATGGTAGAAATCTACCATCCTTTTACTCTGTTAGTGCTTATGATCATTTATATCTGTTACTGTCTAATGGTTGTTTCAGCACACCTATTTTACATTAGAATTACGCTGGTTCAATAAATGCTTATTGAAAAACGTCCCCACTGTTTATTCTGTGTATCTCTCTGAGACAAAGTGAGCATGAGTGACTGAGCGAAAAGTAGTACACTGTTTCCACGATTCTGAGGGATCAGGGTTGTCATGTTCGATAGGTGCCAAGGACTATTCTCTCCTTGGTAAGAGGAGTTTTTAGTGGCACTGTGAGCTAGCTGGTACACAGGCTAACATATTCGGTAGGGGTGTCTAGAATCAGTCTGACTCCAATCCTACAGTATATGTTGTCTAAACGTGCAGATCCTATATAAGGTTTATAGGAACTACACGACATGGCGCCGCCAACATTGGTTTGGCACTTATTGAACAGTCAAATCTGAGTAGTTCAGTCGTGCTTTTCTCAGAGACCCCTACTCACATTTCCCCAGAGACGTCTGGAGTGGGAAGGGAATTATCCGCCACAGCTGAGTAGGCAAAATTCCTATTTATTGGCTGTAGGTTTATCAAGCTTAAAGGACAAACAGTTCCTATTGTGCATAAAACCTTATCTCAATTTCCTTGACACTCTTCCTTGAAACGTTTGTCAAACAAATGGCTGACGAAAACGCCGCGGAGCAAGCACAGACTGCTGCTGTCAGGGAAGAAGAAATAGAAGGGGAAATAAACATTTCAGAAAACGTTAGGTATGCCCTTACTCAAAAGCTAACAGACTACGGAGTCACAGCTAGGGGTGAAACAGCCACCTTTGTGATTGAGGCTCACAAGTCATATAGAACAGAGGTATTCTACTCATGGGTTAAATTTACACAAGCAGATGCACAATCAAATACATTTCATTCTTACACTGAAGATGAAACACCAAATGAATACTGTCTGTATGAGGACATTGAAATTCCGCTCACCTACCAGGAGCACATAAACTTGTTTAAAGGTGCCCTCCCCCATACAAAAGACAAAGCAAGACTAGGTCCACTCGGAAGAGATGGAGCTACTTGGCCAGTCCTTGCAGCTTACACACCGCATCCAGAGATTGAAAAATGCCAGTAGCAGACCTACGTCTACTTCATAAAGAAATAATAAAACTTTACAGAAACCTGACACAGTTCGTGATGAGAACCCTCACACTTCAGCCAAGAGCTACACAAGCAGTACAAATTCAGTGTTCTACAACTAAAATTACACCACAAACGCTATACACAGTTGTGGGTAGAATGCCCACTAAACGTGAGCAAATGCCATTCTGGATAGCTAAAAAAATAACACAGTTAGAGGCAGTATTTCCACACACAAGCCCTCAAGGAAAACACGGAATGCTAACAATCTGCTTGCCAATGGGGATAGCTACCCAGATAGAGGATTGTACCACTTGGGGTACAGTCTTCGCTGCCATCTATACCAGAACTCATGGTATCCCTTCATTAGCAGTAATACCAGATGTATTAAGACAAATACAAAATCTCAGTATGGAGCAGAACCTGCTCTGAACTTAGGGATGAAATTATTAGATAATTTTGCCCAGGTATCAGCTATAATATTAGCAAATATAAAAGGAGAAGCAGCAGCAGTGGCAATACGCCAACGCCTGAGGGATTTCACTTCTTTACAACAGGAACTTGAATTACCTAAAATTATCACAGACACCTATGCCGAATTAGGTAGAGATAGTTTGGGAGCTAGAGCAATAAAACCTCAACTCATGGGTGGTCCTGAAAAGGATAACACCAAGCAAGCACCTGATTCTTCCAAGAAGAAATGGGATAATAACAATAAAAAACAAAAGAATAGATCTCAATCCAGGAGTGGGTCTCCTCAACAGGAGCCCTCCGAAAGGAAATACAACAACCTTAGGAATAGGGATAACATTAAAAAACCTGACAGGTATCAGGATACTGATACACGTTCCTCTCGTTCCTTTCAGGGTTCACCGGGACACTCAGAGAGAGAAGGACGGTCAGAACACAGACAAGAAGAGCGTACGAAGTCCAGAGACACGCAACGCGCTTCAAGCTACACTTCTAAAAAAGAAGACAAGCCATAATCTAAACCTCAATTTAAAAGAAGAAAGTAACAGGTCTCAAAATTAGACATGTCCAGAATTCTGAGGACTCAACTTCTGAACGGGGAATGGGCTTTGATGATGCTAGACAGCGCAGCAGAAGTAACAATAGCTCGCCAGAACCTGATGGAATTTCTGGTGACAGCGGAGTTGAATGAGCATATCACAGTGGAGACACCTGATACAAGGGTAAGTGTCCCACATAGGTTACATGAGATAACACTCCAAATTGATGGGGACAAATCCAGAAAAATTAAAGGTCTCTTTTGGGAGAACCTAACTTACAGCTATGACATCCTTTTAGCTTAAAAACATTGGCTGCCTGAAATTGTTATGGATTGCCCAAAGGGAGAAACGGTTATTTTACCTGCTTTCTCCAACCTCGTTCCAATATACTTAAAACACACATACGCGCAGGAGTGGGCGGTAGCCCTTGCTCCAGCACTATATCGCAACCATGGGGATCATTACGATGGCGGGCGGATCGCCCCCGCCAGGCCGGCGGTGGTCACCGCCGGCCCGGCGGGGGCAATCCGCCCGCCATCCACACAGCAAAGACCCCCTGCCATATTATGATGCCTGGGGGTCCACGGCGGACGGAAAGACCGTCTGCCGCTTTCCCGCCGGTCGACGAGTCAACCGGCGGAAAACAAGGTTAATATGGTGGCGGTGTCTGCAAGACACCACCATCCATATTACAATGCCTGCAGAGATCAGCCTTTCCATGGCGTTGCCGCCATGAAAAGGCATACAGTCTTTGCTGTTGGGGACCCGTAGCGGGCCCCCAGGATGTTGGGGAGGTGGGGGGTGTACATGGGGGTACCTGTGGTACCCCCCTGCATTTGTATGCACAAGGTGGCAGGCACCGCGCGGTGTCTGTCACGTTGTGCATGCAAATGCACGACGTGCATTCACAGCATTGTTGCTGGCGGTGCGGTGAGCACCGCCCGCCACAATGCTGGGAATAGTGTGTCCCACCACCACGGTGGCAGTGGCATCCTAATGTCAGGTGCGGGACCGCCGCACCCCTTGCGGACGGTCCCGCATTCCGTTACGGTGGCGGGCGGACTTTGTCCACCCGTCATCGTAATGACCTCCCATGTTGGGTGGGATGCTGAGTCACCACACCATGTAATCCCAGTAAAATCTCCTCCAACTCCACAGAGACAGTACCCAATAAAACAGGAAGCGAAAAAACAGGTCAGGGAGATCTTAGATCAACTTGAATACCAGGGTGTAATAGAAACTTGCACCTCCCCAATGAATAATCCTTTGTTTCCTGTAATGAAACGCGACAATTCATATTGTCTAGTTTTAGACTATAGACATCTGAACACATGCACTAAAACATTTGCAGTACAGAATGCACACAGTGCCACATTGATGGATAACATTGTGCGGAAAAAATACAAAACAACACTAGATATCTCAAATGGATTTTTCTGCCAAAATATAGTGCCTGAAAGCAGGTATTTAACCGCATTTTCCGCGTTAGGTTCCCAGCGTCAATTTTGTAAACTCCCCCAAGGGTATAAGAATAGCCCTGGGTTGTTTTCCACTAGGGTAACAGAATTACTTTAGAATTTGGATGAAGAGGCATTGTCCTATGTAGATGATATTTATCTGACAGATGATGATTTACAGGATCACTTGACCAGGGTGAGCACCATAATTTTGGGGTTTGCCTCTGAGGGCTACAAATTCAACTTTAAAAAATCTAAAATAGCCCACCTCAATGTCCTATTTTTGGGATACGAGCTATCAAGTGAAGGGAAAAGCCTGGCAGCTAACTTTTTAGAAAAGTGTGCGCTGCTCCAACCTCCTAAATCTATAAAGAACTTACAATCCATATTGGGATTTTTAAACTTTGGCAGAGCATACATTTTGGATTACGCAGAAAGAGTAAAACCTTTCTACGACTTAATCAGACCTGATTTTTCAGTTAGGCATTGGACACAGGAACACAGAGATATCCTTTGTTCCCTACAAGCTGACATGATAGCTACAAAACACCTACAGACACGCGTAACCGTACGCAATCTGGTGATCCGTGTTATAGCGGGTCAATCTGGGTAAACTTACCTAACCTTCAATGAAGGAGAAACAGTACCCATAGCATACAAATCACATTTGTACACAAACGCTGAAATGTGCTTTGCTTCTACAGAAAAAATACTGACAGCAGTACAGACCGCTGTAGTAAGAGAAAGTGCCCTGGCTCAGGGGAAACGAATAATTGTCGTAACTCCGGTACCAGCCTTAGAGGCTGCTACAAAGGCAAGTGTTCCAAATGCTAAAGCCTTACATCCAAGATGGATACAATGGGCTAATTCTCTCACTGCAACTGATGTAGAATACAGATATGATCCTAGTCTAAAAACACAAGCATTTCTGCAATATGAACAAGAATATCCTCTACCAAATGAAATAATGCCTCTAGATCAGTATGAATATATCATTTACACTGATGGATCTGCTCAGCCGACCATAGGGAGTAAACAAAAATACAGCGCCGCTTGTGCGATTGTAAAAGGTCGTATGCAGGATGGCAAGTTCCATCCAAGCAGTACGAAGACACAGTCTCTAGGAGACTGCACGGCTCAGTTGGCAGAACTAAAAGTGTTATTACTGGCACTAATAAATACGGATCGAGAATTCCCCACACTGATTTTGTGTGATTCTTTTTATTGTGTCCAGTCATACAACGAATATCTACACTACTGGGGTCAAAATGGGTTTAAGGACTCAAAAGGTGGCACAATTAAGCACAAAATGCTTTGGGAACAGGTAGCTGAGTTGAAAAACGAACTACCAAGAGCTCACGTGATACACACGCTGAGTCATCAGCGTGATGGCGTTCACGTTGAATGGAATTCATTGGCTGATGAAGCTGCGAAGGGGGCAGTATGCACTGCTGCCGTAGCTGCAATCACTCGTTCAAAAACGAGAATAGATGGACAGATAATGGTAGCTGTCATTGCTTCATGCAAAAACAGCACAGCCTTACCGAAAGGTTTTCCACTCAAATACTCCTACAAGTTAGATGCAAATAATATTCCATATGCTCAGATTCCAGGAGTGGGGGATAGAGTAATCCCAAACATGGATCGCAGATTAGGTTTAATACTAGCTGCACACGAGGGTCTAGGTTCTGCACATGCAGGGATTACCGCAACTGTTTCATTATTGAAGCAACGATATTGGTGGCCGGGACTCACTAAACAGACGAAGAATTTTGTCTTAAAGTGCGACATCTGCCAGCAGATGAAAGGTTCCCCCGTAGCACATCCAGCGCAGACACCATTACTAATATCAGACAGACCACTCGCGTGTGTCTATTTGGATCACTGTGGCCCCCTACACTCAGATGGGGCTTACAAGTATATCTTGGTGGCAGTGGATTTATGCTCCAGATTCCTATGGGTATGGCCTCAGTGCTTGGCTGACGCTCGAACTGTTATAAAAGATTTGCGAGTCTTTATATGGACATACGCAGTTGGCACATCACATTCTGACCGTTGCGCCGCGTTTAGCTCTAGGGCTTACAAGGAAGCCATGGAAGGCTTGGGTGTAGCATTGCAGTACTCCTCTCAGTGCCATCCCGAGGGAAATTCGGACCTGGAGAGGAAAAACCGGGACTTAAAGCAATCTTTAACAGCAAGAGTATTAGGTTCGGGTGGTAGTTGGGTCAATCATCTATATGGGGTACAGCGAGCCCTCAATTACATGCCAAGAAGTTCTCTAGGGGGGTCACTCCTTATGAGGTCCTATTTGGGACGAGAATGTGGGTACCTGATCTCGATTGTGAAGGCACAGTGGCGGATGGGAAAACATTTGACAGCAATAAACGTTTGGCTGTTTTACAAGATCTGAACGAATCCAGAGCACTACTAAGCAACGTGCAAGTAAAACGCACCGCCACTGGGGAAGTCAAATCAGTCACGGCAAGACCCAAAAGTCGTGGATCTGGTCAGAGAAAAGATCGAGGACAAAAAATAATTCGGGCCATCATACAAAAAGCCTGTACCTGTCCTGGCTGTCGAAGGAAGAAGAACGGTACTTCTTCCGCCTCTTGCCGACATTGATTTGATCAAACCACACTATGTGGCCGATACTGAATAGTAGGCCTCGTGGGCTCCTGGGTAGCCGATGCTCTCCTCTAGCAACCATACAGGAAGTTCAGATAGAAAAACTCATAACATTCAAAGAGTCACCAATTCGAAGTGATGGAATTTCCAACAATGAAATGGAACTTGTTCCTCTGGAAACAGAACTTCAAAACACTAATGAAAGACAAATTTCGATTCGGCCTAACACCGAAGTCTACATCAATATGCCTCAACAAGAGACACCTGCCAGTTCAACAAAACCTGCTGAGCTACCCAAAATAGATCGAACTGCATCTGGCTACTTCATCGATTTTGATACCTTCTCTCTTGATCCCAGCGAACCTGAGACAACGCCAGCTCCAGTTTCCTGTAAGCAACAGATTCATGACTTCTACACTTTTCTGAAAAAGACTTACTTAGTATCACCTTGGCTCCAGCTCTGGATCATAACTGGAATATTGTTTTTTCTGTTCTGGATTGGCCTAGTGACTGTCTTTTGCTTACTCATCAATGGAAAATATCTCCCAGAATGCTCTGTAGTATCCAATGTGAAATAGGTCTTGAAACCTCATACATAATCTCATTGTGAACAAAGAGACTTGATTTCCGTGAACATTACACCTGTTCCAATTCCTGATGGTATTGTTTGGGACAAGGTTGATTATGATGTATTTGGCCCTACTGAACTTTTGAAGATTCCACATTTATTTAAAATTTCTCTAAATGATAACATTACCTCCAGTACATTTTCTGATGAGTGGGATTTTGAAATTGTAAATAATTTGCTGTCTGATTTGAAAAAATCCACTGCATTTTCCAACAATGAAATGTTAGAGAACACATCTGACTTTGATAGCATGTACTGTTACCAACATTATGGTCATCACTTTTACACAAATCCAGCTTCCCAAGAAATGTTTTCACATACCACCAATAGGAACATTGCCCAACACCACCGAAAGTTAGTTCAAAAACTTTTGCACAGAAAATTTCATCTTTTTCAGGGTTTAACACTTCTGACCCGACCTCATATTAGTATAAGGTTGCACCTACACCTGTGCAGAAAAATATGCTGACTAACACCAAACAGATTTATTCTGCATCTTTTTTTGACCAACTGTTTGAACAGTGTTTTGACTTATGGAAGGACACAATAGACACAAAATCTGTCTGGGGTTCAAAGGAATGGCAAGTTCAGGGAACAGAAGCACTATTTAGAGCGTGCCTCATTCCACAACAAATAATATTTCTGAATGAAACTGTGCAACAGACTTCCTGGCTTGGACTAGCCAAGAACAAGGATTTGAACACCCCATAGATTCCCACACCTTCATACATCAATTTTACATCACATGGAGGGGATACAATAGATGACATCATACAGTACAATACTTCAGACCCCTATTGGAAGGGATGGTTAGTTTGGCCCTCAGACACAAACAAATGTCAATCAAGAATCAAGGGTACAACCGAAGGGTTTAGTATCCATAGGCCAGACCCACGATATGTACAAAGAGAACATCCGGGGGTAGTGACATCCTACAGTGTTGGGAAGTTATGCCTTGATTGGCTAAAAACCTCGACACTGTCCCATGTGATGCAGCACTTATCCTTACTCTCAAACGAGGTGGACTTAAGGGATTTTTTACTAGGTCCCAGAAAGCCACGTCAGAAACGTTTCTATTATGCTGTCTATAATGAAATCTGGAAAATCTCTCAACAAGAAGCTGCGGAGAGACTTCGTGAAATAGATAAAATTAACCTAGAAAAGGCGTTAGCTGTAGTTGACAATGGTATGACTACATTAACATCCAGGATTTATTCAATGGGCAACATTGTATCTTCTGCTATTGATATACTAGAATAGGACTTGTTCATACTACAACACGGGCAATCTCAACTACGTTCTATTATGTTATTGAGCTGGATGCTGCAATCATTGCGCGCTGGTTATGTGCCTTGGCGATTTGTCAACAGTACGTCTCTACAGGACAGGACATCCTTCATATAGTACATGGTCTCTATGCACATTACATGTAAGCTCAAATACACCACACATTACATCCATGCAAGGCGAAGGGAAGGGCCCCAGTTATGGGGGGACTAAACAGATTTCATAAGGAAAGGGTCAGTACACTCCTCTCCAGTGGTACTGGCACAGCCAGCTCTAGGGCGGTGCAACCGGTGCAGCAGCACTTGGTGCTGACCCCGGGGGGAGACCTGTTTAGAAATAACAGGGATTTAAAAAGCACCCGATGCAGAGTTCCTTGAGTGTCCAGAAGTTTTCAGGCAACAGTAAAAATGTCAAGATAACTCTGGTGATTAATGTTACTGCTGGAGAGAGATCAGAGTTTTATCTAGTGGCAGTTTCCACTCATGCTAAAGTAGCTCAGAGGGTTAAGATGCCTGCTGCAAAGAACATGTACCGCACAAATCACAGAACTGTATTTTATGTGGATCGCTCAGTAGTTTACAGCTTTTGTCACAGATCATTTTGTTACTTGCAGTTCATAATTTACAACCATAATATAGCAAAGTGACCTATGAACTGTCATCAAAGGGTTGCAGCACTGCATGGTATAGGTTAGAACTTTGGGGCATATTAGCAAGGGCTTTATCGCCGCTTTAGCGGCACTTTTTGCCGCTAAAGCAGCGATTTTTTTATCGCCCTATCAGCAAGCTGTCGCTAACAGGTGTTAGCGACAGCTTTCTGGCGATAGCGGCCGGTTTCCCTATCGCCTTGCATGCCAGCGATAATTATCGCTAATGACATGCAAGGTAGGCGTTCCCAACTAAAAGCGACTCGAAACAGTCGCTAACACAACTTCCCCCTATTAGCAACGCAGGCGAAGTGATAAAAAAACTCGCGCTAAGCGCGATTATCGCTAGAATTTAACACCTGCTAAAAACATGACTTACCTGTTTCTTCAATGGGAGGTGGATTGTCAGGCTAAGTCCACCATGGCGTTAATGCGTGAATATCGCTGGATTTCCAGCGATATTCACGTATTTCGCCGCTATCGCTGGATATTTTATCGCATTGGTGATAGCGAGTTATCTCCGCGATAAAATCCAGCGATAGGCGGCGATAAAAAAACGCGCTAAGCGCGGTTTGCGATAATTATCGCAAGTTGTTGCTAATATGCCCCTTTGTTTTTTCACCAGCCTTTCTTTATCCTAATTGAGCTAAAAAGGATTCATTTGAGTATAAATACATTCTTATTAGCAAAGCGAATTACTGCAGTACTTTTTTTAATTCTGAGTTTGTGCTTCTCCAGACCAAACACTCTTAAAATATACTGCCTAACAGATCCGTGACATGTGACTCCTACACCTGGAAATCCTCATTATGTTATGTAACATTTCCTATAGACTGGTTTACATATGTATGGATCATTGGCTCTGTATGTGTGATGTAAAGTGCCATGATGCCCCACACTGGTATGAGTAGAGCTATAAAACAAATGAAATGCTTGTGAGAGAGGGCCTATGGAAAGATGAGGGGCACTGGTGGAGTGTGGTAGTGAGGGAATTCATGGAGAAGGAGTTTTTTTTTTGGGGGGGTGGCATCAAGCATTGTAGCACTGGGTGCCACCAGCGCTAAAGCCCTCCCTGGGTACAAGTAAAAGTCCTGTGCCTCTCACAAAAATAAAAGCTACCAAGAACCATCAATCTCTCAAAAGCGTGGGTTGAGGGGTCAGTAGTCAGTTCAGTTCAGTTTCTTTATTCGGAAGGTTTACCCTTCCATAAAAGTACATGCATATGGAACAATCAATATTACATCTATTTATGGACATAAGTACATTATCAAATTATTATAACTCAGATAAAAGCATATCTATACATAACACTATATATTAAAAACGAGAATTAAAAAGAAAAAAATAGCAGCAGATTGTTATAATAATAAAGTGCCACGTGCCCTCACAGCATGTCTTAAAAATGAGCCTACATGTAAACATGTTTCACTGTCAGACAGTTGGAAAATTGATGAAAACATTGCTCCACTCTGTCTAATATCGCAATATCTCCTTTTAAAGAGTGGGATCAAAAATAGCCTTTTATACAATTCATAAAATTTACAAAACAGTAAAAAATGTATCATGGTTTGGCCTGACTTATTATTGCACGGGCAGGGAATAGCAGCAAGATTCCGTTGGTACCCAGAAGGAAAACACAGTAAATATTTAACCGTATCAGCACAAAACCTAAATAGCAGGGAACGCTCCCATCTCCCACAAGGTTGCTCTAAATAGACGGGTGGTAGCAGGGAGATACTCTGGGACAAATATGCGGTTAACAGTGGTTTTCCTACTACACTTCTAAGACGACTTTCACGTGCTAGATTATAAAAAGCTAAGGCTACTTCCTTTTTATTAAAAGTAGGGCATAAATCTCTCTTTGTAAAAGCTCCCTCCATACCAATTTTCTCAAATTCCAATGTAATATATGCCAACCACGGAATTCGGAGGCCATTATCAAAGGAGATGCAGTCAATTATTATATCTCTTGTAGGTAATGCCTGCTCATTACTCCAAATAGATAACCAAAGTAATAATGGTCTCACTCTGATAAAGTCAGAAATATATAACAAGTTTAACTCACTGATCCACCCTGTCTAGGGGTATTGGCCCATGACTTCATGTGATTGCCACGATCTACTCACCTGTCTCTCCTTTTGCTATTGAATACTGCACATTATGCTGTTGGCAATCACTTTTCTTTCTTTCCTTCTTGCTGCATGAGCACTGCTCTGACTGTATGTTTTAAAAAATGTGCAAAAATGTTAAATAAAAAGATTTAAACAAAAAATATATAACAAATTTAACTATTTATGGCAGATGATATGGGGGAAGAAAATGGTACGCCCAGCAAACGCCTGCAGAACCTATTTTCCTCTGATTGTATGGTTACGCAATTTGCACCCCCCAGATGGCAGAACCATAGGTGGCAATTGGGATGCATTGGGATTTATAGATTTGTAGCATGGCTTTCATCTGCCCCCCGCCACGAGGTTGAGGAAGGGACAGCAATGATCCAATTGTCTTTGAGAATAACATTCTACAATGTGCGATATTAGGTGACCAGGCTCCAGAGGCCGAAAACATAACTAAATATGGGAAGCTCTTGACACTTGTTATGGAGTTATTTCCTACTTGCATAGAAGACAGTTGAATGCAATGTGGCCCACATGCCATAATATGAGATTTCGTGAAATTTGTTCGGAGATCTAGATTAAACATAAAATCGATGAATGCTGACACTAAAAGGCGCAGTGCCTTGCGGGTCCGAGCCATTAGAACTGCGTCATCAGCATATAAAAGTGTAGGTAGGGATTTCCCTTTGACAGATGGAACATCACTAGTTATGGGAGCTAAAGATGGGTGGGGGTCATTAATGTATAGCCTGATTCTAGGACTGGAGCACTATCCATGACCTGATACACGCCCTTATATTATACTCTACCCCCTTGGATACAAGAAATACTAAGACCCATGCTGAATGGGATTATCTGCAGACTTGCCTGGATATTGGTGGACCTGTTCTCAAGTTACCATTTGCCCTGAGGAAGTCAATGGGCGATAAACCCAACACGAAACACGTGTTGGCTACATCGATTACATCTATGTGATGATACGAACCATCTGTGAAATATCTGTGGCTTCTGAATGTGATGACAACTTGAAAATAAAGAAGAACACTGAAACACTGATTTAGGATTAATACTCCTTTATGGACTTATCTTTTGATTAAATGAATTCACCTTTTGCTCAGGAGCGGGATTTATTTTTGTAACTTGCTTTCTGTGAACCCTGTCCACGGAAAACACTTGGAAACGTGGGTGGCCGTTTCCCTCTTGTTCCCTTGAGCAGCTATTGCACATTACTGATGTTTTTGCTATAGTAATGGTATTGCGCGAATTCCAACCCAGCCACATTTCGAAGTTGTATCATTAATGTATAGTATGAACGGGAGCGGGGCTAGCACACACCCCTGTCGGACTCCCCTGCCAATCTCAATACCCTTAGATACTTACCCGTTATCATTTATTCTAACTCTGGCTCTCATGACCCTGTGGAGAAATGCGAGAAAATGAACAAGGGGGGCTTCCAGGCCTTTAAGTAACAACATGTGCCATAGTTTCGATTGATTCACACAGTCAAAAGCGGTGCTTAGATCCATAAATGCCATGTATAAAGGCACACGCTTAGCGACTGTGTACTTACCTATTATTAGGTTCAGATTGGCACATTGCTCAATTGTCCTGACCTTACTTGTAAATCCCTACTGGAGGGGATATAAGATCGACTTTATTTGGGCCCACTCCTGAATCCTATTACAAATAACACACCCCAGGACTTTTACAGTTGTATCGATTAACGATATTGGTCTGTAACAACTGGGGTCTTCTCGATTACCTTTCTTAAATATAGGGACGATGCCAGGAGTCCGGTATATCTGTATGGGGCAGCTTAATAAACACATTCGTTAAAATAGGAGCCCACAGTTTGGTATTAAGTTTGAGTAAATCAATTGGTACTCCGTCGGGCCCCGGCACTTTACCGCCCATACTTTGGGATAGGGCCTCTTCTACCTCCTCCACCGTTATTCTAACATCTATTAGCTTTCTATTATCTATAGTGAAACTATCTATGTTGGAGGGGGGGTCATAAACCTTGCTGAAGTGATCTTCCCATGATTCACTAGTGATATGGCAAGAGATCGGGGAGACTGTCAGATTTTTACATCTCATACTAGAAACAGTGGCCCAGAAGTGCTTGCTGTCCTTCATATTAGCTGCTTGTGCTAGTGTCTCCCATTGATCTGTGAGAAAGTGCTGCCAGCGCTTAGCTGTAATAGCCTTATAGTGTTTCCTCAGGGCAGTGATTAGTTCCTTGTTTCTGGGCTTTTTCCCTAGTGCTATCCTTAGTTCTTGGTTAGCTGCTGTACAGTCAAGATCAAACCAACCATGTAGCTTATTGGGTGGGGATATTGGTCTGAGAGGGGTATTTTTTTTATTTCTAAACAAAGTTCATTAAAGGCACCCACTATATTGATAGCACTATCCTTTTCCTATTTTCTTTCACAATTTTCTCCAAAGTTCGGGCTGGGTCGCGCATTCCCCATACCAGTTTTAAGTTATCCATTGTGGGTTGAAGATCGCAGGCCCCTATCTGCCGCTCATATATTTTTCTTAGGGCCATTAAAAAGACAGCCTCTAGTGGTACTATTGTACTATTGTATCACAGCAGTCTAAAAGCTTGTATGTGTGATTTCAGCTTGGCACATTCCCACTGAAATCTATCACAAGCCGGTGGCATAATGACCAGGCCGATACCCGGTGCCCTGCAGGTGGCCAGGTTGATGAAACTATTGAACATGTGCTGTTTGTTTACAAAGTGTATATGGGATCATGCAGCAAATGGATTCGGCCACTATGTCTATATATGGGGATCACTTGACATGTGATTGCCCTAAGGATCTTAAGAAGTTATACTTCCACGTCTGTGGTATTTGCTGTGAGCCACAACCTGACTAACATATGGCACAAGCGGGCCAAGTTTGTACTTCAGACTACCACCTCTTAATGTACTGATTTATACTTACGTGTTTCATGCTTGGATAATAGGTAGGCTAGTCCATTATATTGTCCCAGTGAAGCAATAGGTATTACTTATTAGTAGTTCACTAATCCATGTTTTTAGTCTTTTTCATATAAAGCTGTAGTTTTATGTATTGCACTTGATGGGTCCACTGTTCATTGCTGTATTTGCACATAATTCCAGAGATTGCTGGCTTAAAACAGGGATTATTTAACCACCCTGTGCAATTTATGAAGGAAGTGCTGTTCTCTAAAAATTGTACTTCTCTGGTATTGTTTTTATGCTATTTTATTTATATTTGCTGAATAAGTTTTATGATGAACTTTGTTGGTTAGTAACTGAATAAAGTACTTTTGATTTGAGGGTACGGTTGAGCCTTTCAGTCAACCCATTGGTTTGGGGGTGGTAAGGAGTGGTGAACTTATAGGTCACACCACATTCCTTCCACATAGCCTTCATGTAGTTGGACCTGAAGTTGGTACCCCAGTCAGATACCACCTCCGTGGGGAAACCCACATGGTTAAAGATCCCCATCAGTGCCCTGGCCACGACGTGTGCCCTCACTGTACTCAGAGAGATAGCTTCCGGGTACCGGGTGGCATGGTCCACCAAGACCAGAATGAATCTGTTGCCCATGGCTGTCTTGGGATCCGGAGGCCCCACAATGCCAATGCCAACTAGCTCAAAAGAGGTGCTAATGACAGGGAAAGATTGTAGGGGAGGTTTGCACTCCCTCCCTCCTTGCCACTCACCTGGCAGGTAGGACAGGACCTGCAGAACGCATCTGAGGCCTTCCTCATTTGAGGCCAATAAAAGTGGGTGACAAGCCTGTCAAAGGTCTTGTCTTGTCCCAAATGACCTACCAGTGGGACATCATTAGTCAGGCCCAATAGGAAGGTCCTAAAGCACTAGGGTATCACCAACAAATGTGGTGCACAAGGCTAAGGAACCTTAGGCTCACTGTACTGGAGATCATTCTCCCAGTAGATCAGGTGCTGCCCATAGGCGTCACCAGCTGCCTGGGCCTCAGCCTGCCGCTGAAGACCCACCACAGTAGGACATTCCTTCTGCTCCTTGCAGAACTGTTCCCTGGAGGGACCACATTCCTGCTGCCAGTTGATCAGCTCAGGCAGGTTCCCCAGTTCAGCCACATCTTCCCCTGTAGGTACCTGGGTGGCGCCCTCAGGTTCCGCCTCCTCCCGGACCGTGGGAATTTCGGGAGCGGGTTTCCCGTGCCCCTTGCCATTCCTCTTTTTGGCAGGTACCTGGGTCATTCTTCCAAGCTCCAGGTCCTTCTGACCACCTTCACAAGCTGTCATGGACTGTGTGGTCAGGCGCACACACTCAGTCAACCCCATCATCTCCAAGTGTGACCTGGGCTCCACCTCCTTCCAGATGGTGTGTACCAGGTCCTTGCCAAGCAGACAATCCAAAGGCATGGACAGACTCACAGCTACCTTCAGCAGACCTGAGAACTCTCCCCACTCAAAGTGAACCAGAGCCACAGGATAGTGGCTCTCACAGATGTCAGCAGCAACAACTTGGTGGAACGTGTTAGTGACTACCTGCTCTGAAGACACCAGATGACACCTGATGGTTGTCATACTGTCTCCTGTGTCTCTCAGAGCATCCACCCACTGCCCATTGATGGACACCCACTGACTTTACTTCTTAGTATTGTCAAGCATGTGGGTTCTCTGCATCATCTCTCCATCACCCAGGAACACTATAGTGAATTCTACACTCCCCCCAAAGCTATCTGGGGCAATCTCCTCCCCAAGCGCTACACTAGCCAACCCCAGTGACTGCCGACTGGCGAGAGGCTGTGCCTGCTTGGGACACTTGGCATCCCCTTTGTAGTGCCCTTCCTACTGGCACTCATAGCACTTCACTGGAGCCTTCCATGCAGACTTATTCTCAGGGAACCATTTCTTCTTTTTATCAACAGGGGGAAGGGAACCCTGACCCACAGAGCTAGTTTGGGGCCCTTTAGAGAACTCCTTTCTCTTTTTGCCCCCCCTTCTTCTGGTGAGGACCCTGTCCACCCTTGTGGTGACCCCCCCCCCAGACACCTTCCTGTGGACCCTGGTGCTGACCCAGCAGTCCACATCCTTAGCAAGCTCTCTGGGGTCAGTGGGCTTACTATTAACAAGTTGTTGGTGCAGATCTGGAAAGCAAAGACTGAACATATGTTCTGTTGCAAAAAGATTATACAGCAACTGATAATCTTTTACCTCACTGCCCTTCACCGGACCATTCAGTGCCTTGCAGAAAGACTCCACACAATCCACCCAGATCTGTTGGGAAATCTTCTATCCCTGAATTTTTGTCTATATTTTTCTGGGGTCAGACCAAACTTCCTGATTAGGGCCTCCTTCATGGAAGGGATACCTCATTCTTTCACTCCCTTCTTGGGCCAGTACACTGTCCCTCCCCTCACTAGGGCTACGTCTCCAAAGACTAGCCCCCCAATCTGCCTCAGGGACCTTGTGCATTTTAAGTGCAATTTCATAGGCCTCAAGCCATCTGTCTATGTTGTCTCACACCACAAAATCAGACACCAGACCATTGGTTATGTGGACTCTCTTATCAGAGGGCATGGAAGAAATGCTGCCACCATCACTGCTGGACTCCACATGCCTGGCTTTGATGTCTAGCTCTCTCAGGCTCAACTCCTGAGCCAACATCATTTTTTTCTCCTCAATATCCAATCTCTTTTGGCTCTCTTCCATCTCCAATGCTAGCTTTTTCTCCTCTAATACTGTTTCCTTCTCCAATTTGAGCTTAGCCAGCTCTAATTTGAACTTTCTCTCCTCCCTCCTGTCCTCCATCTCTTCTGAGACAAGCCTTTAGATGACACACTGCTCTGGAAGGAACCCCCATCCTTGGAAGTAAGTTGCCCTCCTCCTCCACAGACAGCAGCCCAAGGCCTCCTCTTAGACCCTGGTCCAATCCTCCTCCTCATCCAGCTATTCCCCAACCTCACAGTTCTCTGGGGTTCCACCTAATACAACATGGGCTTCTGACCAGGCTCTCAGTGCCTTTTGCAGCTTCACCTTCCTGGTAGTGCTCTTTACAGGAAGCCAAAAATCCTTGCAGAAATCATTGAGCTGGGCCAGAGTAACCCTCAATTTTGGCCAGCTCAAACTCAATTATTGCAGATGCAGAACCACCAATTAGAGACATGACTTTAGGAAAAAGCAAAAATGCGAATCAGGGAGAATTGAAAAATTAAAAATGCCAATTGAAGAGAAAAGGAAAAATCCCAATGGGGATCATAGACAATTGATTTGAAATGGTCTAGATGTGGGTAGCAGTGTACATCAAGTTACTGTTAGGTACAGAACAAAGACAAGCCCTATCCCACCGCTGCCACCAATGTTTGAAATTGAGGTTTCTGGTTGGCGGAGTATACGCCCTGTTCAAGCAGGAGTCACAATCGTAGTCAGGGTAAGTCAGATACACACCATAAATTAACCTGTGCTCACCCTCTGGTAGCTTGCCACAGAGCAGTCAGGCTTAACTTAAGAGGCAATGTGTAAAGTATTTGTGAACACTTTAATTACAGTAACAGTAACAATACAACAAAAAGACTCCATACCACCTTAGAAAAATAGAGATTATTTACCTCTGTAAAACAAGACCAAAACAACAAAAATCCAATAAGTAGAATTCGAGATAAGAATTTTCAAAGATTAAATCCAAAAACAGTGCTTAGAAGCGAATAGCGCTAAAAGGTTACTTGAGGTCACGCTAGACCAGGGTAAATTCAAAGTTCAGGCTGACCGTGAAAGAAGGCAGGCCGGCTACAGGACCCACGCAGTGCCCGCTGAAAAAATACCTTGTACGGAGCAAGTGTCGGTGTCGAGGACTCCCTGCATCAGTTCCAAATCACGCAGTATGGTCGATGCGTCAGAGTCGAGCCTCGCAGTTGGTGTTGAAGGATCAGTGCTGCGCTGAAGTTGAGCCTTGTAGTCAGTGTTGAAGGATCGGTGCTGCTTCAATGTTAAACCTTACAGTCAGGCCCCACGTTGCTGTCAAATTGGCACTGCGTCGGCATCAGAGGGCACTGCATTGGTTCCGATTGGCACAAAGGGATCACTGCATCAGTTTTTGCAGAAAACAGCTGCAGAACCTACTTCTGAGGCCCAGGACTGAAGTGGGAACCTCAGGCAAGGGTCAAACTCACAGAGGACAGAGTCCAGCAGCACCAACAGAGTTGCAAGAAGTCGTTTGTGACCTGGAGACTTCCGAGAACAGGAGACAAGCCTACAAACCCTTGGAGAAACTTGGGTTCAAGGATGAAGAGAGCAGGTCCAGTACCTCTCATTCCCAGGCAAGAAGCAGCAGGCAGAAGACCAACACAGCAGAACAGGTAGCAAAGTAGCAGTCCCACCTACAGCACAGCAGCTCTTCTTCCAGGCAGAATGTCCTTGCTTCCATCAAAGTTCTGATTTGGTGGCATCAGTGGTCCAGTACTTATACACAAATGTGCCCTTGAAGTGGGGGGAAACATCAAAGAGGCCTTTGAAGATCACATGGTCCCTGCCTTTCCTGCCCTGGCTCCAAACTCACCACAGGGGGGTATGCAGCTCTTTGTCTGGGGACGGGTACAGCTTTATTCAGGTGCAAGTGCCAGATCCTCCCTCCCAGTCTACCTCAGGAAGGCCCATCAGCCTGATGATGGTGTGAGAAAGTGCCCTCTTTCTGCATGGTATGCCCCCACTTTTTGCTAATTTGCTGATGTTCTTTGACTGAGTGTGCCCTGGGCTCCTGCTAATCAGGTGCCCAGGGCCTATGTTCCTTCCCTAAAACTGCATTGAAGCCTAAACCCAATTGGCATCTCTGGCCACATGTCAGCCCCTGGTAAATGGTACCCAGGGCACTGTGACCAGAGAAGGCCTCTAAGGGCTGCAGCACTTATTGTGCCACCCTTAGAGGCCCTGTACCCTGACACTCACACACTGCCTTTGCAGGCTGCGTGTCTTGGTCCAGAACAAAGTGAAGAGTCGACATGGCACACATCCCTGTGTGCCATGCCCACAAACCACTGCCCTGGCATACATCAGTCACCCCTCTAGCTGGGTGCCCTATGCCAGTGGTGAGGGTACAGGTGCATGAGCCCTGAACCCCTACAGTGCCCAAGTCCATTCCTGGGCACTGTAAGTGCAGTGCTGCCATTAAGAGTATATGGTGCTGGGAGTTTGTCATTACGAACTCCACAGCACCATGATGGCTACACTGAAGACTGGGAAGTTTGGTATCAAACTTCTCAGCACATTAAACCCACACTGATGCCAGTGTGGGATTTAATGTAAAATGCACCACAGAGGGCATCTTAGAGATGCCCCCTGAAACTCGACCAACTTCTAGTGACCTGACTGAGTGGCTGCTTAGGCTGCCACCACCAGACATGTTTCTGGACCCCTGGGTCGAGAGCCTGCTGCTCTCGGGGGCCTGAAACAATGCACATCCTGGGATGAGGTGCCAAGCCTCCTCCCCCAGGATGGGCAGGGTTCACAAGGGAGAAGCTTCAAAGGCATGCTGCCTTTGTGAGCCTCTCCAGACCATTTGCTGCTTTCAGCAACTGGTCCCCACTGGTTCAACCCCCCACTTTGGGTGGGAGAACCGGCGGGAAAAACAAGTGAGGAAAGGAGGTGTGCCCACCTCTGCCAACTTCACCCCTCAGGTGGGGGAGGCGAGGTGCAGCACAACCTCGAGACCCCGCCATCTTGAGGATGGGGGACCCAGCCAACCAGGGACAGGCTCCTGCCCCCCTCCCACTGGAGAGTGGCAGAATAGGGGGTGTACCCACCCCAGGGAAGGGACCCATTGGTCCCTGCCCTTTACCTACCTGTAACGCCTCTTAATCTAGTATTTAGGGGGCATCCTGAACCTTACTTCCTCAGATCCAGCAACAACAAGAAAAGAAGATAAGGAGAAGGACCGAATAGCCGTGCAGAGCTAACAAGAGGACGACGCCCACTGACTTGGCCCCAGCCCTACAGGCCTGTCTCCCCTCGAACCTGCTCCTGCAAAATCCTGGTGTGTCCTGCAGCCAGCAACCTCAAAAACCCCGGAGGACCTGCCTGCCTTCACTTCAAAGACTGAATCTCCCGTGAACACCGGACTTGTTCAAACTGCAGCTTCTGGCTCCGGCCGGACACCGCGAATCCAGCCCACTCTGCACCCGCCGAACCCGGCCCGAGCTCGAGTGGAAAAACACCACGAGGAGGTCACCCCGGTGATCCTGACCCGAGATCCGGCGACTCCTGACCTGCCTCAAGCCTCCACGACGCCTGCAGCCTCAATCCAGAGGATCCCCTCTACCGCGACCAGAGCGGGTAAGACTTTCCGACGTCCCAAGGCACCCCTGCACCCGACGCCCCACGGCCTTGTGTGCCCAAACCAATGGTGCCTAACCAACCCAAGACATCCCAACTTACCCCTCGAAGTGGTGGTCGCACCCAGAAGATCCTCGTTCCCGAGCCTGCAGTGTTTCTTCTAACCGCAGGCGCTCCATTGAAAACAACAGGGCACCAGACCTCAAAACAGCACCCTGCACCCGGCCGCCCTAGTGCCGCTAAGGGTGCACCTTTGGTGCTAATTTGGTTCCCAATTTGCCCTGACCTAAACCCTAGGAGCTTTGCTCCCACAACCCAGTGGCCTGCTTGCCAGCAGCCACCAACCGGAGACCCCCTATCCTCCATAGGATAACATTGGGCCTCAACACTCTGCACCCGGCCGCCCTAGTGCCGCTGACGGTGAAACAAAAGTGCATCACTGACCCTGGGGGACCCCTGAGTCTAACCCCAGAACCTTAACTCCTACAGTCGTTTACTTACCTGCAAACCGATAATCTGTTTTTCCTCCATAGGATAACATTGACAATTTTTCTTCCCAAAAACGAATGTGTGGAGTTTTGAAAACTAAAGATATTCTTTAAAAATCGTACAAATAACCAAAACGTGTTTTCTCACCTGTTTGCAGGAAATGTCCCAGTGCTGAATCCAGGCATCCAGCACTGAGTTAGAAAAAGTTACGTAAAAGTAACTTACCTGCAATTTACTGAAAAAGCCTATTCATTCCAATGTACTGTATTTGCTAAGTGTTGCATACTACTGCTCCCCTGTAAATCAAACAAAGTACAATTTCCATCGCATTTTCAAACTGTTTGGCATTCAGTAACTTATTACTACAAAGTATTTTATGCTTACCTGTGCCAGGCTTGCTTGTTTCTAAAATAAAACAACAATATATTTTTATACAAATACAATTGGCCTAGAGTTCTGTGCTTGAGTGTGTGAATTCATTTGCTGACTGAGTGTGTACAACAAATGCTTAACACTGTCCTCTGATACTGCCTTACTGCTCGACCAAGCTACCACTATTAGAGAGTAAGGTTCTATCTAACTTTAACCTCTGCCTACCTCTGGAGTCACCTGGACCCTATACACACTATACCTCATTTTGGTGTAGTATATATAGAGCCAGTTTCTTACATTGGTGGATCAGCGGTGGGATATACAACTTGTATTTGTTGGACTACTTGGTTACCACCCGATCACACGACAGAACTCTTAAATTGCCTTTAGAATTCTGATTTTTTCAAATTGGCATTTTTACCAAACTACTAAAAGTCTTGTTAGGGCCTTGCTTAAGTCCCTTTAGAATTTTAGAAAATAAAAAGTCACTGTAGTCAAGGGTAGAGGGGTTAGAACTTTTTGTTAGAATGTCTCAAAAACAGAACCCAGCTACTAGTGAAGATAGTAATGACATACAGGACATGGTTGAGGAGCTTGACCTCACCCCTTACCTTCACTTGTCTTTCAAGGAAGTAAGGTTCTTATGTAAACTTAAAAACATAGCAATGGGCCCACATCCAACCAAACAAAAGCTCCAGGAGCTGTTGGCTGAGTATGCAAAGGCCCACCCTTCTTAACATGGTGATGACCAGTCAGAGGAAGAAGGAGGTGAGGAGGATGGAGATAGGTACCCACCTCCACCACTTTCTAGGGAAGAAAGGGACCCTGTACCCTTAATTCCAAGAGTTAACCTCTGGGGACCTAGAGGCCACACAGGTGGCTCAGGTTCTGGTGGGGACATTGAGTAAAGCCTCAATGAGGAGGACAGCCTTTTAGCAAGGCTGACCAAAAGACTGGATCTGGAGACCAGACTCCTGGCTCTAGAGAGAGAGAGAAAGGAGATGGGTTTAGCACCCATCAATGGAGGCAGCAATCTTAATAAGGATAAAGAGCAATCTTATGATCCTAAAATCCCCAAAGGGATTGTCCCTAAATTTGAGAAGGGTGATGACATCACTAAATGGTTCACAGCCTTTGAGAGGGCTTGTGACATGAGAAAGGTGAAGAAACCTCTCTGGGGGCACTCCTGTGGGAACTGTTCTCTGGTAACTGCAGAGACAGGCTCCTGACCCTTTCTGGGCCAGATGCTGGGTCCTATGACCTCATGAAGAGAACTCTGATTGAGGGATTTGGACTCACCACTGAGGAATACAGAATTAGATTCAGGGGGGCTCACAAAACCCAAAACCAGTCCTGGATTGATTTTGTAGACTACTCAGTAAAGACACTAGATGGTTGGTTAACTGGACACAATGTGCATGACTTTACTGGACTTTACAATTTGTTTACGAAGGAACATATTTTAAGTAATTGCACGAATGAAAAGTTACATCAGCATTTGGTAGACCTAGGTCTAATTTCTCCCCAAGAATTGGGAAAGAAGGCAGACCACTGGGTCAAGACTAGGGTGACTAAGACAACCACTGGGGGTGACCAAAAGAAAGGGGTTACAAAATCTCCTCAGGGGAAAGGTGGTGAGTATCCCCAAGATAAAAAGTCTGAGTCTTCTAAAGGGCCCCAAAAACCTGCACAGGGGGGTGTGTCCCAAAATACTCCCTATACTCCACAGCCCTATAGGGGGAAGAACTTTGATCCTGCAAAGTCCTGGTGTAACAACTGTAAGAAGTTGGGACACTTAACTGGAGACAAGGCTTGCCCTAGCAAGAAGGCCCCTAGTACTACAGCTACAGCTACTCCTGGTGTCGTCAGTCTCCAGATGGGATCAGCAGTGTGCCCAGAGCAAATCAGGTTGCACACTGAAGCAGTTCTAGTTTCAGAGGGGGAAGTTGAGTTTGCCACTGTAGCTGTATGGCCACCCAACTTAAAGAAATACTTACAATACCCTTGGGTTAATGGAACTAGGATAGAGGCTCTGAGTGATACAGGTGCCAGTGTCACTATGATGAGAGACACACTGGTTTCCCCTGAGCAATATTTGATTGGGCGTACATACCCAGTCACCAACGCTGACAGTGTTACCACTAACCATGCAATGGCTATGGTGACATTAGACTGGGGGGGGGGTTACTGGTCTGAAACAGTTAGTGGTCTCTCCAAAGCTACCAGCTGCATGTCTGCTTGGCAATGACCTGGAAACCTCAGCCTGGGCTGAGGTTGAACTAAAAACCCATGCAGCAATGCTGGATATCCCTGAATTGGTGTGTGTAAAAACAAGAGCACAGAGCAAAAGGCAGGGTGAAAAAGTGTTGGAGCCTGAAAGTATGGCCCAACCTACCAAGAGAAAAGGCAAGAAGACTGGGGAACCAGCTTCTGTTCAGCAAAAGGATCAGGACCCCTCTCCTCAGGGAGAGGACTTGGACACCCCAGAGGGAACTGAGCCTATGGAGCTTGACCCTTACCAGGTTGAACTCTTGGGCCCAGGGGGACCCTCTAGGGAAGAGTTGTGCCAGGGGCAGCAATCAATCAATCAATCAATAATATCATTTGTAAAGCGCACTACTCACCCGTGAGGGTCTCAAGGCGCTGGGGTGGGGAATGCTGCTACTGCTCGAAAAGCCAGGTCTTGAGGAGTTTTCTGAAGGTCAGCAGGTCTTGGGTCTGCCGTAGGTGGATGGGGAGGGTGTTCCAGGTCTTGGCGGCAAGGTGGGAGAACGATCTGCCACCGGAGGTCGCTCTTCGGAAGCGGGGGACAGTGGCGAGGGCGAGGTCGGCGGAGCGGAGCTGGCGGGTGGGGATGTAGAAGCTGAGTCATCTGTTGTGGTACGTTGGTCCGGTGTTGTGGAGTGCCTTGTGTGCGTGGGTGAGGAGTTTGAAGGTTATCCTCTTGTTGACCGGGAGCCAGTGCAGGTCTCTCAGGTGGGGTGTGATGTGGCTGCGGCGAGGGATGTCGAGGATCAGGCGTGCAGAGGCGTTCTGGATGCGTTGGAGCCGTCTCAGGAGTTTGGCCGAGGCTCCTGCGTAGAGGGCGTTTTCCGTAGTCCAACCTGCTGCTGACGAGGGCCTAGGTGACCGTTCTTCTCGTTTCAGTGGGGATCCACTTGTAGATCCTGCGGAGCATGCAGAGGGTGTTGAAGCAGGCGGAGGAGACAGCGTTGACCTGTTTAGTCATGGAGAGGGTGGAGTCGAGGATGACCCCTAGGTTGCGTGCCCGGTCGGTGGGTGTTGGGGCGGTTCCCAGTGCGGTCGGCCACCAGGAGTCGTCCCAGGCCGAAGGGGTGGATCCGAGGATGAGGACCTCCGTCTTGTCCGAGTTCAGCTTCAGTCGGCTGTTCCTCATCCATTCAGCGACGGCCTTCATTCCTTCGTGAAGGTTGGTTTTGGCGGTGTGGGGGTCCCTGGTGAGGGAGAGGATCAGCTGGGTGTCATCGGCGTAGGAGATGATGTTGAGGTCGTGCCGACGGGCGACGTGGGCGAGCGGTGCCATGTAGATGTTAAACAGAGTTGGGCTGAGGGAAGAGCCCTGGGGTACGCCGCAGATGATCTCGGTGGCTTCGGAGCGGAAGGGGGGAAGGCGGACGCTCTGTGTTCTGCCGGAGAGGAAGGAGGTGGTCCAGTCCAGGGCCTTCTCTTGGATCCCGGCGTTGTGGAGGCGTGTTCGTAGTGTGTGGTGGCAGACCGTGTCGAAGGCGGCTGACAGGTCCAGGAGGATGAGGGCCACCGTTTCTCCGTTGTCCAGCAGGGACTTGATGTCATCGGTGGCGGCAATGAGGGCAGTCTCGGTGATGTGGTTGCTGCGGAACCCGGACTGGGAAGGGTCCAGGATGTTGTTCTCCTCGAGGTAGCGGGTCAGTTGTTTGTTGACGGTCTTCTCGATGACCTTTGCCGGGAACGGGAGCAGGGAGATGGGCCGGAAGTTCTTGAGGTCCTTGGGGTCCGCCTTGGGTTTCTTGAGTAAGGCGTTGATCTCGGCGTGCTTCCAGCTCTCCGGGAAGGTTGCTGTCTCGAAGGAGGTGTTGATGACTTTCCGGAGATGGGGTGCGATGGCTGTGCTGGCTTTGTTGAAGATGTGGTGTGGGCATGGGTCTGACGGCGATCCGGAGTGGATGGTGTTCATGATCTTGATGGTGTCGTCGTCGTTGATGTTGGTCCAGGAGAGCAGGCGGTTGGTGCGGATGGTGGTCGTGGGGCGGAGGTCTCAGTGGTTGTCGGGGCGGGCGTGGCGTTGAAGCTGTCATGGATGTCTGCGATCTTGCGGTGGAAGAAGGTGGCCAGCGAGTCGCACAGGTCTTGCGAGGGTGGGACGTCGTTGGTGTTGGAGCTGGGGTTGGAGAGTTCCTTCACGATGTTGAAGAGCTCTTTGCTGTTGTGCGCGTTGTTGTCTAGGCGGTCTTTGAAGGAGGCCCTTTTGGCGGATCTGATGAGGTGATGGTGTCTGCGGGTGGCGTTCTTGTGGGCTGCGTGGCTGTCCGGTGTTCGTTCACGGAGCCAGATCTTCTCCAGCTTTCGGCAGGTTTGCTTGGAGGCCCGGAGGTCTTCAGTGAACCAGCTGGCTTTCTTGTTGGTGTGACTGTTGGAGTGTTTCTTGATCGGGGCGAGGGTGTTGGTACAGTTGTTGATCCACTGTCTGAGGTTGCGGGCGGCGATGTCGGGGTCGGTGGGGTCGGCGGGTGGGCTCTGGGCGAGGGTGGTGGTTAGCTGGTCTTCGGTGACTTGGCTCCAGCAGCGGCGGGGCATCTGTTGGGTGCGGTGGTGCGTGGTGGGTTTCTTGAAGGTGAAGTGGATGCAGCGATGGTCGGTCCAGTGGAGTTCGGTGGTGTGGTTGAAGGAGACGTGGGGGCTTGCGGAGAAGATGGGGTCAAGCGTGTGACCGGCGGAGTGGGTGGGTGTTGTGACGAGTTGTCTGAGTCCGAGGTTGGCTAGTTTGTCGATCAGGGTGGTGGAGTTGGTGTCGTTGTTGTTCTCGAGGTGGAAGTTCAGGTCCCCGAGGAGGATGTAGTCCGTGGAGGCGAGGGCGTGTGTGCTGACGAAGTCGGCGATGGAGTCGCTGAACTGTGGTCGGGGTCCGGGGGGTCTGTAGATGAGGGTTCCTCTGAGGGTGGTGTTGGGATCGGTGTGGATCTGGAAGTGCAGGTGTTCGGCGGTGCTGAGGGTGTCGTCGGTGTTGGTCGAGACTCTGAGAGTGTTCCTGTGGACGATGGTGATTCCTCCTCCTGCTCCGTTGATGCGGTCCCTGCGGGTGATCTTGTAGCCTTCCGGGACGGCTATGGCTATGTCAGGTGCCGAGGCGGGGTTCAGCCAGGTCTCCGTCAGGAAGGTGACGTCTGGGGAGGTTGAGTCGAGTAGGTCCCAGAGTTCAACAGCGTGTTTGCGGGCGGAGCGGGTGTTGAGAAGGATGCATCTGAGGTGGTTGGGTTCTTTCCTGGTCGGCGGCATGGTGGGGCGGATGCTTGTGAAGCTGCAGTTCCGGCAGGTGAAAGCTCCGTGGGTGCGCTTCGGGGCGGCCAGGAAGCAGGTGTGTGATCGTCCGGTGTTGAGTGCGTGGAGGGATCTGGCATCGTAGCGGTGTCGGGCGTTGTGGAAGTCCAGGGGTCCTGGCGCGAACGGGCGCAGGCGGGCTTGCCTTAGGCGCGCCAGCGGCGTGCCCACTGAGCGCGGCCTCCATATGAGGGGATGTGGGAGGGAGGAGCAGCTGGGAGGCGGGAGCGGGGCGGCGAATGGGATTGCAGGGGGGCAGGGCCGCAGGGATGCAGCGGCGGGAAAAACGGGCGGGGGCCACGGGAGAACTGGGCACAGGAAGGAAAAACAAGTTTAGGCAAGAAAACAAGTACAGGCACAGAGGAATAAAAACAAGTCTGGGCAAGAAAGCAAGTTAGGCACAGGGGGATAAAAACAAGTCTGGGCAAGAAAGCAAGTTAGGCACAGGGGGATAAAAACAAGTCTGGGCAAGAAAGCAAGTTAGGCAAAGGGGGATAAAAACAAGTCTGGGCAAGAAAGCAAGTTATGCACAGGGGGATAAAAACAAGTCTGGGCAAGAAAGCAAGTTAGGCACAGGGGAATAAAAACAAGTCTGGGCAAGAAAGCAAGTTAGGCACAGGGGAATAAAAACAAGTCTGGGCAAGAAAGCAAGTTAGGCACAGGGGGAAAAAACAAGTCTGGGCAAGAAAGCAAGTTAGGCACAGGGGAAAAGTACAGGATTAGGCAAAAACAATGCAGGCAGAGCCGTGCAGCAGCGTGGGGAGCGACCTGCCTGCGAGCAGGGTCAGAGGTGTCCCACTCTTGAAAGCCTGAGGCAGCAAGCTGTGTCAGAAGCAAAGGGAGTTGTCAGTGGTACCCACAGAGTTTATTGGGAAGAGGGATTACTGTACACTGAGGCAAGAGACCCCAATCCTGGAACCCCCAGGAGAGTGGTAGTGCCACAGAGGTACAGGGAGTTCCTCCTAACTTTAGCTCATGACATTCCCCTAGCTGGGCATCTGGGCCAAACCAAGACTTGGGAAAGGCTAGTTAGCCACTTTTACTGGCCCCAGATGCACCAAAAGGTGAAGGAGTTTGTCAGCTCCTGTGTTACCTGTCAGGCCAGTGGCAAGACAGGTTGCCACCCAAAGGCCCCCCTGATACCACTGCCTGTGGTGGGGGTTCCCTTTGAGAGGGTAGGTGTGGACATAGTGGGTCCACTTGAACCTCCCACAGCTTCAGGGAACAAATTCATACTAGTGGTAGTGGATCATGCCACTAGGTACCCTGAAGCAATTCCACTTAGGACTACTACAGCTCCTGCAGTAGCCAAGGCCCTCATTGGTGTCTTCACCAGGGTAGGGTTTCCTAAGGAGGTGGTCTGAGACAGAGGTTCTAACTTTATGTCTGCTTACCTGAAACACATGTGGAAAGAGTGTGGAGTGCAGTACAAGTTTACTACACCCTATCACCCACAAACCAATGGCCTTGTTGAGAGATTTAACAAGACATTGAAAGGCATGATTATGGGGCTCCCTGAGAAACTCAAAAGGAGATGGGATGTCCTCTTACCATGTCTGCTTTTCGCTTACAGAGAAGTGCCACAGAAGGGAGTAGGGTTTCCCCCTTTGAACTTCTGTTTGGCCATCCTGTGAGGGGACCACTCTGTCTTGTAAAAGAGGGTTGGGAGAAGCCTCTCCAAGAACCCAAACAAGACATTGTGGACTATGTGCTTGGCCTAAGGTCCAGAATGGCTGAGTACATGGAGAAGGCATCCAAGAATCTTGAGGCCAGCCAGGAGCTTCAGAAGCACTGGTATGACCAAAAAGCTGCACTGGTTGAATTTCAACCTGGGCAACAGGTATGGGTTTTGGAGCCAGTGGCACCAAGGGCACTCCAGGACAGATGGAGTGGCCCTTACCCTATCCTGGAGAAGAAGAGTGAGGTCACCTACTTAGTTGACCTGGGCACAAGCAGGACACCCAAAAGGGTTATCCATGTGAACCGCCTAAAGCTCTACAATGACAGGGCTGACATCACCATGCTGATGGTGACTGATGAGGAGCAAGAAGCAGAGAGTGAACCTCTCCCTGACCTCCTCTCATACAGCCCAAAAGATGGGTCAGTAGATGGAGTTGTCTTTTCAGACACCCTCTCTGCCCAACAGCAGACTGACTGCAAGCAAGTCTTGCAACAGTATGCTAAGCTCTTTTCCTTGTCCCCTGGTCTGACAAACTGGTGTACCCATGATATGGACACTGGTGACAGTGCACCTGTCAAAAACAAGATCTATCGACAGTCAGACCAAGTCAAGGAAAGCATCAGAGCTGAAGTCAGCAAGATGCTGGAGTTAGGGGTTATTAAACCCTCTGAGAGCCCCTGGACTAGCCCAGTGGTTCTGGTCCCCAAACCTCACCCACAGGATGGAAAGAGAGAAATGAGGTTTTGTGTGGATTACAGAGGGCTCAACTCTGTCACCAGGACAGATGCTCACCCTATCCCAAGAGCAGATGAGTTGATAGATAAGTTGGGTGCAGCCAAATTCTTAAGTACCTTTGACTTAACTGCAGGGTACTGGCAGATTGGCATGGCACCAGGAGCAAAAGAGAAAACAGCATTCTCCACACCTGATGGGCACTATCAGTTCACTGTTATGCCCTTTGGTTTAAAGAATGCCCCTGCCACCTTCCAGAGGTTGGTGAATCAAGTCCTTGCTGGGTTGGAGTCCTTTAGTGCAGCTTATCTTGATGATATTGCTGTATTTAGTTCCACCTGGCAGGATCACCTGATCCACCTTGGGAAGGTTTTAAAAGCCCTGAAAACTGCAGGCCTAACTATCAAGGCATCCAAATGCCAGATAGGGCAGGGCACTGTGGTGTACTTGGGCCACCTTGTTGGTGGAGGCCAGGTACAGCCCTTACAGCCCAAGATCCAGGCCATCCTGGACTGGGCAGCTCCAACAACCCAGACTCAAGTCAGGGCATTCCTTGGCTTGACTGGGTACTACAGGAGGTTTGTGAAGGGATATGGGTCCATTGTGACTCCCCTCACAGAACTCACCTCCAAGAAAATGCCCAAAAAGGTTAACTGGACAGTTAGTTGCCAAAAGGCTTTTGACACCCTGAAAGAAGCAATGTGCTCAGCACCAATTCTGAAGGTTCCAGATTATGCCAAGCGGTTCATAGTGCAGACTGATGCCTCTGAGCTAGGGATATTAGCGGTCCTGTCCCAGACCAATGATGAAGGCCAAGACCAACCTGTTGCTTTTATAAGAAGAAGGCTTCTCCCCAGGGAGCAGCGTTGGAGTGCCATTGAGAGGGAGGCCTTTGCTGTGGTTTGGTCCCTGAAGAAGTTGAGACCATACTTGTTTGGTTCTCACTTCCTAGTTCAAACTGATAACAGACCTCTCAGATGGCTAATGCAAATGAAAGGGGAAAATCCTAAACTGTTGAGGTGGTCCATCTCCCTACAGGGAATGGACTTTGAAGTGGAACACAGACCTGGGACTGCCCATGCCAATGCAGATGGACTTTCCAGGTTCTTCCACTTAGACAATGAAGACTCTCTAGGGAAAGGTTAGTGTCATCATCTTTCGTTTGGGGGGGGTTGTGTGAGAAAGTGCCCTCTTTCTGCATGGTATGCCCCCACTTTTTGCTGAATTGCTGATGTTCTTTGACTGAGTGTGCCCTGGGCTCTTGCTAATCAGGTGCCCAGGGCCTATGTTCCTTCCCTAAAACTGCATTGAAGCCTAAACCCAATTGGCATCTCTGGCCACATGTCAGCCCCTGGTAAATGGTACCACAGGTACCAGGGCACTGTGACCAGAGAAGGCCTCTAAGGGCTGCAGCACTTATTGTGCCACCCTTAAAGGCCCTGTACCCTGACACTCACACACTGCCTTTGCAGGCTGCGTGTCTTGGTGCAGAACAAAGTGAAGAGTCGACATGGCACACAACCCTGTGTGCCATGCCCACAAACCACTGCCCTGGCATACATCAGTCACCCCTCTAGCTGGGTGCCCTATGCCAGTGGTGAGGGTACAGGTGCATGAGCCCTGTACCCCTACAGTGCCCAAGTCCAATCCTGGGCACTGTAAGTGCAGTGCTGCCATTAAGAGTATATGGTGCTGGGAGTTTGTCATTACGAACTCCACAGCACCATGATGGCTACACTGAAGACTGGGAAGTTTGGTATCAAACTTCTCAGCACATTAAACCCACACTGATGCCAGTGTGGGATTTAATGTAAATGCACCACAGAGGGCATCTTAGAGATGCCCCCTGAAACTCGACCAACTTCTAGTGACCTGACTGAGTGGCTGCTTAGGCTGCCACCACCAGACATGTTTCTGGACCCCTGGGTCGAGAGCCTGCTGCTCTCGGGGGCCTGAAACAATGCACATCCTGGGATGAGGTGCCAAGCCTCCTCCCCCAGGATGGGCAGGGCTCACGAGGGAGAAGCTTCAAAGGCATGCCGCCTTTGTGAGCCTCTCCAGACCATTTGCTGCTTTCAGCAACTGGTCCCCACTGGTTCTACCCCCCACTTTGGGAGGGAGAACCGGCGGGAAAAACAAGTGAGGAAGGGAGGTGTGCCCACCTCTGCCAACTCCACCCCTCAGGTGGGGGAGGCGAGGTGAAGCACAACCTCGAGTCCCCACCATCTTGAGGATGGGGGGACCCAGCCAACCAGGGACAGGCTCCTGCCCCCCTCCCACTGGAGAGTGGCAGAATAGGGGTGTACCCACCCCAGGGAAGGACCCATTGGTCGCTGCCCTTTACCTACCTGTAACGCCCCTAAATCTAGTATTTAGGGGGCACCCTGAACCTTACTTCCTCAGATCCAGCAACAACAAGAAAAGAAGATAAGAAGAAGGACCGAAGAGCCGTGCAGAGCTAACAAGAGGACGACGCCCACTGACTTGGCCCCAGCCCTACAGGCCTGTCTCTCCTCGAACCTGCTCCTGTGAAATCCCGGTGTGTCCTGCAGCCAGCAACCTCAAAAACCCCGGAGGACCTGCCTGCCTTCACTTCAAAGACTGAATCTCCCGTGAACACCAGACTTGTTCAAACTGCAGCTTCTGGCTCCGGCCGGACACCGCGAATCCAGCCCACTCTGCACCCGCCGAACCCGGCCCGAACTCGGGTGGAAAAACACCACAAGGAGGTCACCCTGGCGATCCTTACCCGAGATCCGGCGACTCCTGACCTGCCTCAAGCCTCCAATCGACGCCTGCAGCCTCAATCCAGAGGATCCCCTCTACCGCGACCAGAGTGGGTAAGACTTTCCGACATCCCAAGGCACCCCTGCACCCGACGCCCCACGGCCTTATGTGCCCAAACCAACGGTGCCTAACCAACCCAAGACATCCCAACTTACCCCTCGAAGTGGTGGTCGCACCCAGAAGATCCTCGTCCCCGAGCCTTCAGTGTTTCTTCTAACCGGAGGCGCTCCATTGAAAACAACAGGGCACCCGACCTCAAAACAGCACCCTGCATCCGGCCGCCCTAGTGCCGCTAAGGGTGCACCTTTGGTGCTAATTTGGTTCCCAATTTGCCCTGACCTAAACCCTAGGAGCTTTGCTTCCACAACCCAGTGGCCTGCTTGCCAGTAGCCACCAACCGGAGACCCCCTATTCTCCATAGGATAACATTGGGCCTCAACACTCTGCACCCGGCCGTCCTAGTGCCGCTGACGGTGAAACAAAAGTGCATCACTGACCCTGGGGGACCCCTGAGTCTAACCCCAGAACCTTAACTTCCACAGTCGTTTACTTACCTGCAAACCGATAACCTGTTTTTCCTCCATAGGATAACATTGACAATTTTTCTTCCAGAAAACTAATGTGTGGAGTATTGAAAACTAAAGATATTCTTTAAAAATCGTACAAATAACCAACACGTGTTTTCTCACCTGTTTGCAGGAAATGTCCCAGTGCTGAATCCAGGCATCCAGCACTGAGTTAGAAAAAGTAACGCAAAAGTAACTTACCTGCAATTTACTGAAAAAGCCTATTCATTCCAATGTACTGTATTTGCTAAGTGTTGCATACTACTGCTCCCCTGTAAATCAAACAAAGTACAATTTCCATCGCATTTTCAAACTGCTCGACATTCAGTAACTTATTACTACAAAGTATTTTATGCTTACCTGTGCCAGGTTTGCTTGGTTCTAAAATAAAACAACAATATATTTTTATACAAAAACAATTGGCCTAGAGTTCAGTTCTTGAGTGTGTTGATTCATTTGCTGACTGAGTGTGTACATCAAATGCTTAACACTGTCCTCTGATACTGCCTTACTGCTCGACCAAGCTACCACTATTAGAGAGTAAGGTTCTATCTAACTTTAACCTCTGCCTACCTCTGGAGTCACCTGGACCCTATACACACTATACCTCATTTTGGTGTAATATATATAGAGCCAGTTTCTTACAGATGGGCCATCAGGATGCAAATGTCACATCCCTTCTCCCTTTGTGTGACTGTCTAAAGGGAATGCGCAAAGACCAGCTGTCATCCAACTCAGACGTGTATTTAGAGACAGTCAGAGGCACAGAATGGTTAAAGTAAAAAAATGCCAACTTTCAAATCATGGCATTTTCAGACTTACAATTTAAAATCCAACTTCACCATAAGTTGGGATTTTAAATTGTGAGTCCAGAGACACCAAACTCCAAATCTCTATCTTTTCCCAATTGGAAATGACATTTAAAAGATTTTTAAGGGAATACCAATTTTAACCTATGTGAGAGATAGACCTTGCAGTAGTGAAAAATGTATTTTACAGTTTTTTCACTACCAGGACATGTAAAAGTCAAAAGTACATGTCCTACCATTTAAATGCACTGCACCCTGCCCATAGGGCTACCTAGGGCCTACCTTAGGTGTGACTTATGTGTAATAAAAGGGCAGGTTTGGGCCTGGTAAGTAGGTGAACTTTCCAGGTCAAAATAGCAGTTTAAAACTGCATACACAGGTTTTGCAATGGCAGACCTGAGCCATGTTTAAAGGGCTACTGAAGTGGGTGGCACAATCAGTGCTGCAGGCCCACTAGTGTTAATATCAATGGGGTAACCCAGTCATGTGCAGAACCTGGGGATAGATACGTTAAACGAGCATTAGTTCTGCCACAGAATGAAATTAAACTATCTCTTATTTTTTCCTCACAGATGGTAAGACTCCAATTAATGGTAAGGTAAGTCACAACACTGTTTTTTTTCAAAACAAAACAAACCACTTACACCAAATGAAATGTGGTTAAAGTTTATATAAAAAAATCATATACTTTCAAGAATTGGTGACAAGAAATATACACAAAAACACGACTATCGAACTTAGTTTTTTCACAATGGTGAAACACAGTGGAGGTGAAAACAATAGGTATTTTACACATATATCACAATACAGTTGAAACATAACCAATGATACATATATAACATAGTTGGTTTTAGCACAGCGTGATATCAACAATGAAAAACCGTAAACAAGACCTAGAGTCAATCCTTTTAGCTACAATGGTCTGGTTGGGCGGCAACTCTTGTTTATATATACGAAGGCGTTTCGACCCCTATAGAATGTGTGAGTATGAAAAAGCATCACCATGGGGTCTTCATCAGGACTATGAACAATATTTGTGTATCGCCTTCTAAGATTGTCTCAGTGAAATGCCCAATTGGTTGACCTCGCCGTCAGTACAAGGCTACCTGTATCTCCAGTTACAGGTAATGTTCCTTGCTAGGCAGCCCAATAGTGGCCGACCTGCTGAACTTAAATAAGACTCAACAATTCTTATATTGATAGAGACTGGTGAACTTATGTCTCATCCAGTCCTCAGAGTTAGATTCTCCTGGTTTGTCTATTCCAAAATCAGGGGCACAGCGTGCTCCATAAAGCTCTCCGGCGTCATGCACTCAGGGCGAATAGGTAATTCGAAAATTCGCAATCACCGTTTGCTCAGGATTCAATAAGTAAATCGGGGCCCGCAGCCTCCGTAATTATGTTTCTTCAAGTGCCCAGGAGCAAGCTTGCTACCTTGAAACCTCCGGCGTCAAGCGCTCGGAGTTAACTGAAGAAGCGTCCCCACTAGTAGCATTTAATTTACAGGCCCTGGTGAAATATAGTAGACTTTACTGTGGACTTCTAAGTAAATTAAATAGGCCAATTGTGGATAAGCCAATGTTTAGAGTACAAAGCATATGCATTTTAGCACAGGTTAGCAGTGGTAAAGTACCCAGAATCCCAAAGCCAGCACAAATGAAGTAAGCAAAACAGGAGGTCAGAAGGCAAAAAGTCTGGGGAAACCACTCCAAGGATACCAGGTCTAACAGTAACCTTTGTTCAGATCAAGGCGGGAGAAAATTTAGGTGCTTTCAGCTGTGTGATCATGTCCACAATATGTGGACCTGGATGTCTTTCTCTTTTGTTTTGATTGCTTTGCTGGCCTGTCGCATATTAACACAAATGCAAACTGAACCTACACTGTCCTTTTTTGGTGCCACCACAATGGGTGAAACCCATGATGTCGACCAGTAGAGCGCTCGACAATGTCATGCTTCAACAGTGTTTCTAGTTCTTTCTCAACTGCTTCATGTAAGTGAAAAGCAGTTCGGCGGTATCGCAAATGGCAAATATCTTCATTAATGTGAATTTGTATCTTCGTTGTCTTAAGTTTCCCAAGTCCATGAAACAATGTCGGGAATTGACTCACAACTTCCGAATGAGCATTCAAGTTGTAGTTAACAGAGATCAGTCCCATGTCAAAAGCAGTATCAAAACTTAATAAGCCTGCACTCGACAAAGTACCTGGGAGGACATAAATTGGCACCTACACTGTCGTTTTCTTATGCCGCATGGTCACCATAAAGGATTCTCTGCTCTGCAAGGGTTTAGAAGCTGCCCAGGTGTACACTTTTTTACTCGATCTTGTGAGACGTGGCATCAGGGACAGTTCTTTGTACTTTTCTGCCGGCATGATGTTTATCGACGCACCACTGTCTATAATGAAAGTTGTAGTGCAACCATTCACCTCAAGCATGATTTTGGGACAATGTCCAAATGAACTTTGTTGCTTCATGTGGCGATTCTTTTCAGAACTGTGTTTCTCCTCGCAAGAGGCCAATCCTTCTTGCACACGTCGGTCTGTGACTGACATTACCATCGCACTTCCATTCTCCTCATTGTCACTCAATGATGATATTACTGAACCATTGGAAGATGAATTTGATAGTGATCAACTTCGTTTCATTTCCACTTGCCTTATTCAATGTTGCTGTTTGGCCTTGTGGGAGAGGCTAGAGTGCTTCTGAAATTTCTAGTATCCGTCTTCTCGTCTCTTCGTGACACATTTAGTTTCTCTTTCGCTTTGCAAACCGTTATGAAATGATTTTTTTTCCTGCAGCCTTTGCATATTTATCCATCGGCAGGACATGTACCTTCATGTAGAAAGGAGAATCCACAACAGAAACACAATTTCTTTTTCTTCAGAGACATCACTTGGTGGGCCTCTGACTTGTGTTTCGGGTCACTCTTCATGCTCAACGCTGATTCATTTTGGGTTGTTTCAGCTTCCATATCAGCAGCTTGTCGATCGGTACATTCCTCCTCTCTTGCAGCCATGAGTACTTTCTCCAAGCTAAGAGTTTCTCTCAGCATGCGTCGTCGAAATGAATCGGAAAGGCAACCATTAATAACTCTAAGAATCATGGCACCTTCATCATTGAATTAATTGAACTTGCAGTGCTTTATGATCGTATCAAGTCTCTCAACAAACTCATTCATCATCTCACCAGGTTGCTGTCTTGGTTGGTTGAAAATGCACCTTTCATAGTCGACATTCGGAATTGGATTGAACTTGTCCTCTAACATCTTCTTGATTTGACGGTATGATACTTCATCAGCTTGTGATATCTTTTTTTATTACTTCTTTCACTCTGTCACCTGCAAGGTTCTGTAAGTATTTGATGATCTTTTTGTCATCTCCTTTTTCTATAGCATCTATGAAGTCATCAAAGGTTTCGATCCAGGCAATCCATCTGGTCCCTATATCCTGCTTTTTGGTGGCATCAAAAGGAGGGGGTGGTTTCAGAAACACAGTGGCATCGTATTTTGTGCTGTTTCCTTCTAACATCAAGAGTATATGATGTTCAGACAGCCTTTGATCCTCAGGGTCTCTTGGCCCAGTGGCACCTCTGTAAGCATCAGCCTCCTCACTGGTGCACGGGTCGTCGTGCCCGAGCTGAGGTCGGTGGGTGCCATCTTCCTCCTTCAGAGGTGAGTAATAATTTCGCTTCCTGCATGTGCTCCTCACTGCTCTCGACTTTATGCATTATATCTGGTTGTCGCCACCTTTAGCGTTTCTTTGCACCTGGTCGTCTCTGCCTCTAGAGCTTTCTTGTACCTGGCTGTTACTGCGTTTAACGCTTCTTCGTACCTGGTTGTCACTGTCTTTAGCGTTTCTGCTTTGTATCGGCGCTGGCTCTGTGTTATGCTGTGGCGCAGTATCTCATTAAAGATAATGGGGTAACCCAGTGACCCTCAGAACCTGAGTAAGTGTGCTAAAGAAAAACAATGGTTCTGTCGGGGAATGTGGCGCAGTATGTCTGCTTGCGGCCTTACCAGTAGATTTTTGGCAGACTTACTGACTGTGCTCCTCAGTGGCGTAGTAAGTGGGGGGCGGGGGGTCAGCCCCGGGCGGCATGAGTTTTGGGGGGGTGGCCTCCCCCTGCTCTTACCTGCGGCTGTGCGGGATGGCCGTCACAGGAATTGCCAGCACCCCTCCCGCTCTCACATGCGGGCGCCGGGCAGCAAACTCAGGGACCGACACGGGCGGCAGAATGGCTAGCTATGCCACTGGTGCTCCTCTGTAGGGCCTTCACCTTCTTCGAGAGCCTCTCAATAGCTGGAGTTGCGCTTTGACTCCACATATGCCAACTGTATCTCGCTTCTTGAGGCACATGTGGCACGCACAAGCAGTTTGCTAGACCACAGCAAACTCTCAGGGAGAATAGTCTTATATCTTTTGGGGCACGTATCCCCTATCTCCTCACCAGTTGTAGGGTCCTCCCCAGCCCGGGAGCATGTAACAGATCACGCCACACATGGAGATCTGGTTTGCATGTCTTTATTCTTCAGCATGCAATCGTTAACTGAACACACTGTGCCACAAACTTTTTTAACCACACCCAGTCACACCCACCAGATTACGTAATACTTGTGAGTCTGCCAAGGACCACTAGAGGCCTCATCCATATAAACACAGAACACAACACACATGTTGTTGTATGTGGCTTTCTAGGCTACATTCTGTCAGAAATGTAGAGCTGTTTCACAGGAGGCTCTACCTAACGTGCCAGACTGAGCATTTGATTTTTGGTAGATTCTTGGATTTCGGATGCTCCTGTTATCCTGGTCCTGCTACTCTTCATGAATGCAGTAATTTGTTGGTAACTGGTTGCAGACCTGGAGGACTACTTAGAATGTTGCATCTTCTTGTTGTATCACCATGAGTTGTGTAGTGGGTGATCGTGGCCTACTACTTTGCGAAAAGGACCCAAAGGCTACACTCTGAAAACTCCTGCTCCAATTAGGGTGTGTTATTGTTCTTGGCCATCTGCGAGAGATTCAGAGCTGGGGCAATGCTGGAAATGTGTGAGTTCCTACAAGTTGTGCTGTAAAGTAGTCCCTGACACTGGTTCATTTGGAATCGTTGGTGAGATTGTCTCAGCCATTGTTGGACCTTTGTTAGGGGGGGAGGAGGTGGCAAGTTTTCTATATGAGGTTGTGATGGTGGAACTACATGATGTACTGGGTGTGAATGGCTGGTGCAAAATAGAGGGATTTCAGTTTTCCATGGGTGAGTGTAGCTCACCTGGCTAGTTGGCATTTTCCGTATCGAAGTTGCTTATAAAGCGAAATCTTATATTGTTTGATGTAGTGTACCACTGCACGCATTGCATTGCATGGGGGTCAGATGTGTTTCTTATAGGGATTGGGGTCAGGTATACTCACTTTAAGTTTGGCAAGTAATGAATCCTCCCTGGCATGAGCAAACTCTTGCCTCCTCCATCGGGGTGGAGAGGTTTGCAGCTTGGCCAGTGTGGTGTCACCTGGGATGTTGTTGGGCAAGTTCCTTCGTCAGTTGTATATGCCCACTATTCTCACTGTTGTAGCTCATTTGCAGTATAAAGGGTCTGTTGTATAGATGGGTGTCACCTAGTAGGTCTATGGGTATTGTGGGTGTGGGCAAGTATGTGGCTATGGCTATCTCTGTATAATTTGGGTGACTCCACAAGTAGTTGTAGAGGTTTTGGCAAGATATCCACTTGGCTGTTGGGTCCATAGTGTCCCGTTTTCAAGTGTGCTGATCGTCTTTTCTGTGTACATTGTTGTGTTTTATGAATGACAAGTGGGTAATATTCTCTGTGCCACGTATGCCTTCAAAGTTCATCTGAATAACTTTGCCAGCATTTCCCCATGATTCTTTTGATGTCTTTCAACTTTTTGGGTACCACAATGTGTGCTGTGTTCAGTGTTATCATGACTTTTAGGGCCTCATTTATGAAATGTGACGCATCGCTGCGTGAAAACAGCGATGCGTCACTTTTCATTGAGCCCTCCTTGCGACATGATGGATGCGTCATATTTACTGTATAACGCATCATTTCACAAGGAATGACAGATACGTCAATTTTACTGACGTACCTGTCGGCGCAAAGCTGGAGTTGTGTCGGAAGCGTGACGCAACTCCAGCAATGCAGGGGGGAGGGCTATGGATATAGCACTGCGTCACCCTTATGCCTGCCATGAGGCAGGCATAAGGTTTTGACGCATTTGCGTCCTAGAAGTGCCACTGTGAAATCTCATAGATTTCACTGCGTCACTTCTATGAGGCTTACTTGCATGGGAACGCCACCCTGCATACATTATACCTGACGCAGGTATAATGTAGCGCAGGGGTTTTCAAAGTGACGCATCTGCTTAGATGCGTCACTTTCTAAATAGGGCGCAACAGGGGGCATGTTTTATGCCGCGATGCGTCTACAAAAAGTGACGCAATGGAAGCTCAAAACTGTCGCAAGGTCTCATAAATAAGGCCCTTAATGCTTAGCCGTATTTGATCTTCAACTCCAAGTTTCCTGAAATTTGGTTTGATTGTCGAAACGCAGCCATGCCTGCATGAAGATCCAAGTATGTGTGAGTTTGTGCACTTATGTGTGTGAATATTTGTGTGCGAAGGGCCATCATTTGATAGCTGCTTTAGAAGGGCACTCTTTTCTTGGGTTAATGCATGCACATTGAATTTTATGTTTCAACCTTGATATCCATTGCAGTCTTGTTTATAGTGAAATGGTCATGACTGTACGCTCATGCCGATATATCGTAGAAGTGTGCTGCGGGGGATGTTATTTGCACTGTGCAGATCGTTGTTGCAAACTCAAGTATAACCTGCACTTGAGTGGCTGGACCTTTTGTCCTGGGCTGTGGCTTAACATCAACAAACCAACAATGCATCAATAACAGTGAATCACATTAGGCCCTTCAAGGTGACAGAGAGTAGTAGATTTGCAAACCATGAAGGTTTATTTGCAGATTAGCAAAGTTACAAACTCAAATCATTAAAGGTTATCAAAGATAAATGGTCATTACATAAATGTCTTCAAATCAATTAAAAATCAGCAAATACAAACAAAATACTAAGTTATCATAGAGCAAAATTGAGCAAATTCAGTTTCCCTAAAAGAAAGTTTCCCTAATATACTAAGCTAAAGGAAATCGGGAAATTTTTTGAGAGAGGAGTCAAGCAGAAGTAAGCAAGTAAAGTCTGTAAAAGGCAGTATCCAATGAAGATTCAGTCAGGTAAGAGAGAACAGATTTGCTCAGGAGTCAAATTGATTGAGCAGGAGCATAGAGATATCACCAGGTCTGAGAGACTGGAAAGGTGTGTCTGCATCTAACTACCTCAGCAATGCAAAATTAAAACACACAATTCTCTGCAAGATGCAACTCTCCCCATGATTATCATGGCGAGGAGGCCAATCAGGATCGAGCATCCACAGAAAAGAGGCTTCACACTTCTTCCTAGCCATCGCCCAATTGAAGCTTTCTGCTGCACGACCATTAAAAGAAATCTCGTAGCAGGACAGTACATCACAGTTGGCTGGCTCTCAGCACAGATGTATGTTACACAAAGCATGAAATAGTAATAACGTGTCCCATGATGTGTTGGTGTGCTGCTTGGCAAAGTATTCTGAGAAATGTATATATTAGCAAGATGTAAGGACATCATCATGATTTTATTTGGATTTTTTCGTTCAAGTGCTTGCTTGATTCACAGTCTGCGTTTGTCTTTAGATGGATATTTGGCAGAGTTCATCTTTCTGATTAGGTTGGCTGTGACAGTTTTAACTGCCCACAGACTTTTTATCAACTTCGATCCTAAGCATTCCGAAGGTGTTTTGGCTACATTTGGCTGTACAATTCTTCTCACTCATTCACTCACACTATCGAATGGATGCAGTTTATTAAAGCAGGAAGGGGCATATTATCAAGAACGGCGTAAAAATTATCGCCGGTTTAGCGGCAGAAAACTGCCGCTAAAGCGGCCATAATGGGCTTGATAATATGCCCTGGAGAATTCCAATAGAAGCCCATGTTCGCACCAGAACATGGACTTCTATTGGAATTCTCAAGGGCATATTATCAAGCCCATTATCGCCGCTTTAGCGGCAGTTTTCTGCCGCTAAACCGGCGATAATTATTAACGTCGTTCTTGATAATATGCCCCGAAGTTCTTTGTCAATTGTCTTTCATTTTGTATCTCCCCATCGCTGCTTTTACATCTTGATTACTCTTTCTATCTTTACGACTTAGCAATATTCAAGAGTGCTGATCATTGATGGCGTTGCAGGACAGAGCGTAAACAAGCATTGGAAGAGCCAATAGTTCTGGCCTTGGCGGCTAGCCTTTCTCAATGCTTGATTTACCATGGTGTTCGTAAAACCTTGATTTGGGGAGCAGCCGGGTACTCACCAATATAAAAACTTGGCTAAAAGCAAAAATATATTTGTGGTTTCAAAAAGCACACATTGTCACAGTAGTCCCTGACACTGAAGGGAATTACTTGGTGTGTGCGTGTGCTCTTTGTGGGGCTGAATAGGCTGACCCACTGGCCCATGTTGTATGCTGCAGTGAGAGGAAGAACAAACACTGGGAAAGCCATTCGATCGCACCTTTGAGGCCAATGGTTTTTACCCATGCTGCATTGCATTCCATGCTGCATTGTATCACTGATGCAATGTAGCATGACTAAAGCATGGAGTCACGGGAGATGATGATGCTTGTACATCACACTTTGGTCCTAATGCCCTGGGGGAGCGATACAACGAGCTTATTTTTACTCACGATTTCGGTTTTGTTAATGAGTTATGCCCGCTCCCGGTTTCCTTGATTCGTACTTTTAGTGGGAGGGGATTTAGCTCTGTAATTGATTATTGTTGTATAGTGCATTCCTCCATGTACATTGTTTTATTACCTTTGTTGTACGTGGCAGAGCGAGGCATGGAATGCTCATGTGGTTCCTTCAGGGATTCCATTCCAGGGCATCAGTTGGTTACCGGTGTCCTGGAGTGGAAGCCGTGCTGCCTGGCTCTCGCCTGTTTCCTCTACTCAAATTTGGATTAAAGAGTTGGAAGATAACCTGTCTCTGGCTTCATTACAATTATGTTCTCATATCAAGCACCCACGCTGATAGTATTCTTTCTTTTTATGTTTCGGATAATCCACTGAGCGATCATTTTCCTCTCTGCCTGACCACTTTATTACCTTTAAGTAAAACAACAAGCCCCGAAAATATTAACGATCTGTTGCTAGTAAATCTAGCATTAGGTAGAATTAATGGCTATTCTATTCGTTGGGCTTTGGTAGACCAGGCAAAATTGGTAAGTACTGTGGTAAAGCGATGTAAACTCGACATAGACTCTTGTTTGAGTGAAGTAGCCACCCCCGAACAGATTCTAGCCTCGTTTTCAGCTATATCTATGGTAATAAGTAATTTACTTATTAGGCATAAAAAGAATAGTGGAGTGCAACGGGGGTGTTTCGATGCCAATTGCACTCGAGCACTCTCCCAACTAAAGAAGGAGCTCCAGAAGACCCCTAGAATTGTGATTGACATTAGGACGGCTAGAGGTGTGTACAAACGAGCAGTAAGGGACAGAAAGAGTATATTGAAGAAGGCAGCGTGGGACGCCCTTTATTTGGCCTCAATTACAAAAGATAGTGCAGCATTTTGGAAGGCTATTAGGGCCCCTTTTTTGGTTAGTGCGGGTGGCCCGTCTGTAGAGATAGTGATTCCAGAGGAACAATGGATAAACCATTTTTCTCAGGTTTACAAAGGCAGCGGGAATCCCCTCGCGACGGATAAGTGTGTTTGCGGGTCCCGGGTGGAAAACCGCTCCATGCAGCATAGGGAACTTAGGTTTTCCATTGAGGAGGTGGAGCGGGCACTCCATGCAAGTAAAGGTGGTAAGGCCCCTGGCCCAGACGGGGTCCCGATAGACATATTTAAATCGAATGTTCTTTTGTGGGGCCCCCTTTTGGCCCAGGTGTTTAACGCCAGCTGTTGCACTAATTTTTTATCTACTTGGGTAGTCTCCATTATTGTGCCAATTTTTAAAAAGGGGGATAGGCATGATCCAGGGTGCTATCGTCCAATTTCTTTGTTGGACGCTATAACAAAAGTGGCAGGCAGGATTTTACTTGAGCGCCTCCAGGTCTGGGCCGAGGAGAATTCTATTCTTTCTGACTTACAATATGGTTTCCGGCCCGGCCTGGGGACCACAGAGCAGGGGTTGAATCTTTTACTTCTGGTAGAGAAATATACTAGAGCTAGGAAGGGGAACTTGTTTTTAGCTTTCGTGGACCTCACAGCCGCTTTTGACTGTGTGGTCCACGTTAAATTGTGGTCAGTTTTAGAAAAAATGAGTGTAGAACCAAACATTATACATTTTCTTAAACGTTTTTATTGTGATGCCAAGGCCACGGTGCGATATGGTATGAAGGGCGAGCGCTCAGAAGCCTTCCCGATTAGGGAGCGGAGTCAGACAGGGGTGTGTTCTGGCTCCGTTCCTTTTTAATCTGTATATAAATGGGTTAGGGGAGGCTCTTCTAAAGGATAATCAGGATTTCCCTACAGTAGCCGGTCGCCCAATTCCAGCACTGTTATACGCGGACGACGCGGTCCTGATGTCCCAGTACTCAAGTTGGCCTTCAGCGTGTGCTGAATAGCTTTTTCATTTTATGAATAATCTAGGCTTAAGAGTCAATATTTCGAAGACGTTTATAATGTATTGTGGCAAGGGTATCGTGAAACGAAAGGACATGTTTTTAGAGGGTCAGAAAATCAGGGTTACAACTAAATTTCCATACCTAGGTATTCTTTTCGCCAATAATGACACGTGGTCACATGCAGTTTCTGCTAGAAAATTGGCATTTGTACGTTACAACTTCTGCACTAACTGCCTTTGCAAGGAAACTAGGCAAAAGACCACCTGTTGAGCTTTTAAAAATCTATAAAGCCAAGTGTGTGTCTGTGGCAACTTATGGGAGTGGAGTTTGGGGCTTTGCTGAATTAGCACCTATTCAAAGGGTGGAAAATTCATTTTTAAAATACATTTTATCAGTACCAGCCGGTTCCTCTACGTATGTTTGTCATGCCGAATTGGGTCTGTCATATATTTCTGACTCAATTAAGCTTGAACCTGTATTGTTGTGGCATAGACTGTGGCTTAAAGATGAAGCCAAATTGAACCGTGAATTCTTATTACATATTGTGAAATTGAAAGGAGCATTGAGGATACCGTGGCTTAAATATGTTTTTAACTTTTTTAATGATCTTGGCCACCCAGAATATTTTATTAACCCCAGCTCCCTTAGTACTATATCAAGGAAGGAACTAAGACACAAGGGTTTGTCCTTGTTAGATTCTGTGAGATTGTCCACAGAGATACTGAAACCTACAGTCTTGCATAACCAGATGGTTTTAAGTTCTCTTAATAATCAACCGTATTTAATCATTGTATCTAGTGCTTATGAAAGGTTTTTATTGACACGCTTTAGGATGGGAACCTTTCATCGCCTTGTGACTTTTCCCACGACGCATGATTGGTCTCAATGTCTCTTGCCTTGTCCTTGTGATAATGTTTCACTACAGACTACTATTCATGTTGTTCTTTTCTGTAAATATTATTCTGCACTACGGACTCTGTTTTTAAAACCAATTCTTAAACAATATGGTTTACGTCAATGTCGACCTGCCTTCTTAGCTCTACAGTATTTAGATAATGTATATACTATTTTTAGTGTTTCTAACTATCTGAAAAAAGTCCTTTTTGTCAGAAATCAATTGTCCACAATTTGATTAACTTTCATTGAAAGCTTTCCTAGTTTAATATTTCACGGAATTTTTTTATTGTATAACTGTAATGTTTCTTTGTGCTTTTATGACTGTTTTGTTCAAACAATCGAATAAAGCTTTCTGATCTGATCTGACTAAAGAATGGAAGAAAAAAGCTTTTGACGCAACTATTTTTTCTTTTTAGTTACCAATCTGAGTTGGATCTGTAACTAAAAAGAAAAACTCTAAAGTGCTTTTTTATAAGTGGGTGGAGGGGAAGTCACACAGTGCACGGAAGCAATGGGAGGGCAGAAGCAATACAGGGGGCCCAGGTGGGGCAAAAGCAACACAGAGGATGCAGCGGAAGCAAAACAGGGGCACGGGTGGGGAGTGAAAGCAAAACAGGAGATGTGGTTGGGAGAATCAGTGAAGAGGGTGCAGGTGGGGGAAGCAAACAACAGTGAGACAGCAAAGTTGTGTCCTGGGGGACTAACTTGTAAAAGAAAGCAACATGGAGCTGGAGAAGAGATGTGCACAGGTGAGAAAGCAATGTGGGGTGGTGAGGGAGAAGCACACTGGCAAGAGAGTGGAACACGGAGCACAGACAGGAGAGAGAAGTTCATGAAAAGTCAACTGGGAAAAATTCACTTTTTTCAAGTGCTTAAACAAAAAGAAAAAAAAATTCTTGAAAAGCAAACAGTGGAAGGACAGGAGTAATGCATCCATGCTCCAGGAGAGGGACAAACACAAGAATAGGAAGAAAAGTCCACACAAGTGAACGAATAAGAGGCAAGCAAATAACAGTGATAATAAAGCCAACAAATGGTAAGCAATGGGCAGGGTGTAAACCCACTGTAAGCTAACAATACATCTTGCTCCAGCACATGCAATGTCTGGTAGGCGAGACCTACAAATGTGAATGACCCAACCACAGACCAATGGATGAAGAGGGCTGGATGAAAGCCCCTATTAGTCTAATATATATATATATATATATATATATATATATATATACATATATATATATATATATATATATATATATATATATATATATATATATATATATTCACTGAAAAAACCAGAGGTTTTAGGGACAGTTATAGTTAGTTGGACATTGCACTCGTACAAAACCCGTGAAATTCCCCCGTTATAGTTAGTTCAGCTAACTATAACTCGCGCCCCACAATGCACTGCTGATGACGTCACATATTACATCACTCATGACATGGTCAGTGACATCACTGATGACATCACTGATGACATCTCAAATGACATCACTGATGACATCATCCAGTGACTGTGTGTTTCTGTAAAGTTTAAATATGTTTAATATATATAGGGAAAGGCGTATTGAAGAATGAGTGGGTGTATAAGTGTCTGAATGGATGATTTAGTACGTGCGTGACTGACTCTACAAGTGAGTGATTAAACGTATCTTACTGAATGCATGGGTTAGTGACTAAACTGTGTGAATGTCTGTATCCGTCTGTTGGTGTGTAAGTGGATGCATGGATTTGCGAATAGCTACATGAGTGTCTATATGGGTTATTTATTGGTTCTATGAGTATCTGTATGGGTGCCTGAGTGTTTGTGTGGATGGGGTGTGTGCGACTGTGCATAGATGTGTGAGTGGGTGATTCACTGGGTGGATGGTTTCAAGAGTGCATCTGTGATAGACTGTATGGGTGGGTAAGTGTGTGTAAGAGTGTGTTAGTGAGTGAATGTATGTCCCAGTGGTACATGTGTGAGTAACTAAATATGTGAAAGGCAGTATATATGTGTATTGGAGTATATAAATAGCTATAAGCGAGAGTGAGTGATTGTGATAGTGGCTGTATGGATGAGTGTGTGCTTGTATCAGTGATTGTATAAGAGCGTAACAATGTGCTAGTATTTGTATGATTAAGTGAGCTGGTGTGTGTATAACTGTATAGGTGAGTAAATGGCAGTGTGTTTAATTATTTGCATGACTGACTAGGTGTGTGAGTACCTCTATGGATGAGTGGCGGTGTTTGAGTGTCTATATAGGAGTAAGAGTGCATATGATAGTCCTGTACTGAGTGACCATAAGTATGAGTGACTGTACGGGTGAGTGAGTGGATGTGTGTGTGTAGACCTAAGAATCAGTGAGTGGGTATGTAGTTATTGGTGTTGGAGTGTCTATGGTTTTGCGAATGGCACTCTGTAATTTAGATTGGGTGTATCAAAGGTTATATTAGGGTGTGAGGAGCTGCATCAGATTATCACGTGGATGATGTCATCAGTGATGTCATTTGAGATGTCATCAGTGATGTCATCAGTGATGTCACTGACCATGTCATGAGTGATGTAATATGTGACGTCATCAGCAGTGCATTGCGGGGCGCGAGTTATAGTTAGCTGAACTAACTATAACGGGGGAATTTCACGGGTTTTGTACGAGTGCAATGTCCAACTAACTATAACTGTCCCTAAAACCTCTGGTTTTTTCAGTGAATTTCAAAGGTTTTTTAAATGCTAATTTCTAACTATAACGTGTCTGAAACCTATGGTTTTTTCAGTGAATTTCAAAGGTTTTTAAAATGCTAATTTGTAACTATAACGTGCCTGAAACCTACGGTTTTTTCAGTGAATTTCAAAGGTTTTTTAAATGACAATTTTAAAATGTATTAATTTTTATATTAATTTTTTTCATACTGATTTACTACATTTTTAGAAACAATTTCTTTTACATATTTTATTTTTTAAATTACATTGTAATTACATTATACATTACATTACAAAAAATACTTTCTCAGAATGAATTACTTTAGTTTAAATACTTTGCACATAGGCAATAGACTTTTAAGTACAGTAGTTACAGTTGTTGCAATGGGCAACACATTTTCAAACACAATGCAACATTCAGCTCAATGTGAATTTCTAGTTAAATGCAATTAGTTACTTTATGGATTACTTTTCTAACCACAGGACTGGATCCTAGATTCAGTCCTGGTACATCTCCTGTAAACAGTTGAGTAAAAGCGTTTTGGTTACAGTCGTGATTTTTAAGGAATATTATTGTATTTTAAAAGTTGACACTTAGAAACTTTTTCTCATAGAATCACCAATGTTATCCTATGGAAGGAAATTCACTTAGCAGGTAAAAACTGTTATCGTTACTTTTTCTTACTCAGTGTTGGATCCTGGATCCAGCACTGGTGCATCTCCTGTAAACAGTTGAAAGAATGCGTTTAAGTCATACAGGCGATTTTTAAGGAATATTTGTAGTTTGTGAAAATCGACACTTTGAAACTTTTCTGCTGAAAACCAGACAATGGATTCCTATGGAAGAAAATATAAGTTACTGGTAAGTACGGTTAAAATTACTTTTCAGGACCAGTACTGGGCTGAAAGATACAACACTGAGGTCTCTCCTTATAACAGGTGAGTAAATCGGAATTCGTATTTCGGCTGATTTTAGAGGAATATTTGTATGTTTCAAAAATCAACACTTAGAAACTTTTTCAGCAAAAAGCAGGCAATGATATCCTATGGAAGGAAATTCAAGTTACTGGTAAGTACGGTTAAAATTACTTTTGAGGATCAGTACTGGGCTGAAAGATGCAGCACTGAGGTCTCTCCTGATAACAGGTGAGTAAATCGGAATTCGTATTTCGGCTGATTTTAGAGGAATATTTTAAAGTTCCAAAACTCCACACTTAGAAGAATTTCCAAGTGAAACCAGTCAATGTTAGCCTATGAAGGAAATTCAAGTTACCGGTAAGTACGGTTAAAATTACTTTTCAGGACCAGTACTGGGCTGAAAGATGCAGCACTGAGGTCTCTCCTGATAGCAGGTGAGTAAATCGGAATTCGTATTTCGGCTGATTTTAGAGGAATATTTTAAAGTTCCAAAACTCCACACTTAGAAGAATTTCCAAGTGAAACCAGTCAATGTTAGCCTATGAAGGAAATTCAAGTTACCGGTAAGTACGGTTAAAATTACTTTTGAGGATCAGTACTGGGCTGAAAGATGCAGCACTGAGGTCTCTCCTGATAACAGGTGAGTAAATCGGAATTCGTATTTCGGCTGATTTTAGAGGAATATTTTAAAGTTCCAAAACTCCACACTTAGAAGAATTTCCAAGTGAAACCAGTCAATGTTAGCCTATGTAAGGAAATTCAAGTTACTGGTAAGTACGGTTAAAATTACTTTTCAGGACCAGTACTGGGCTGAAAGATGCAGCACTGAGGTCTCTCCTGATAACAGGTGAGTAAATCTGAATTCGGATTTCGGCTGATTTTAGAGGAATATTTGTATGTTTCAAAAATCAACACTTAGAAACTTTTTCAGCAAAAAGCAGTCAATGATATGCTATGGAAGGAAATTCAAGTTACTGGTAAGTACGGTTAAAATTACTTTTGAGGATCAGTACTGGGCTGAAAGATGCAGCACTGAGGTCTCTCCTGATAACAGGTGAGTAAATCGGAATTCGTATTTCGGCTGATTTTAGAGGAATATTTTAAAGTTCCAAAACTCCACACTTAGAAGAATTTCCAAGTGAAACCAGTCAATGTTAGCCTATGAAGGAAATTCAAGTTACCGGTAAGTACGGTTAAAATTACTTTTCAGGACCAGTACTGGGCTGAAAGATGCAGCACTGAGGTCTCTCCTGATAGCAGGTGAGTAAATCGGAATTCGTATTTCGGCTGATTTTAGAGGAATATTTTAAAGTTCCAAAACTCCACACTTAGAAGAATTTCCAAGTGAAACCAGTCAATGTTAGCCTATGTAAGGAAATTCAAGTTACTGGTAAGTACGGTTAAAATTACTTTTCAGGACCAGTACTGGGCTGAAAGATGCAGCACTGAGGTCTCTCCTGATAACAGGTGAGTAAATCGGAATTCGTATTTCGGCTGATTTTAGAGGAATATTTTAAAGTTCCAAAACTCCACACTTAGAAGAATTTCCAAGTGAAACCAGTCAATGTTAGCCTATGAAGGAAATTCAAGTTACCGGTAAGTACGGTTAAAATTACTTTTGAGGATCAGTACTGGGCTGAAAGATGCAGCACTGAGGTCTCTCCTGATAACAGGTGAGTAAATCGGAATTCGTATTTCGGCTGATTTTAGAGGAATATTTTAAAGTTCCAAAACTCCACACTTAGAAGAATTTCCAAGTGAAACCAGTCAATGTTAGCCTATGTAAGGAAATTCAAGTTACTGGTAAGTACGGTTAAAATTACTTTTCAGGACCAGTACTGGGCTGAAAGATGCAGCACTGAGGTCTCTCCTGATAACAGGTGAGTAAATCTGAATTCGGATTTCGGCTGATTTTAGAGGAATATTTGTATGTTTCAAAAATCAACACTTAGAAACTTTTTCAGCAAAAAGCAGTCAATGATATGCTATGGAAGGAAATTCAAGTTACTGGTAAGTACGGTTAAAATTACTTTTGAGGATCAGTACTGGGCTGAAAGATGCAGCACTGAGGTCTCTCCTGATAACAGGTGAGTAAATCGGAATTCGTATTTCGGCTGATTTTAGAGGAATATTTTAAAGTTCCAAAACTCCACACTTAGAAGAATTTCCAAGTGAAACCAGTCAATGTTAGCCTATGTAAGGAAATTCAAGTTACTGGTAAGTACGGTTAAAATTACTTTTCAGGACCAGTACTGGGCTGAAAGATGCAGCACTGAGGTCTCTCCTGATAACAGGTGAGTAAATCTGAATTCGGATTTCGGCTGATTTTAGAGGAATATTTGTATGTTTCAAAAATCAACACTTAGAAACTTTTCAGCAAAAAGCAGTCAATGATATGCTATGGAAGGAAATTCAAGTTACTGGTAAGTACGGTTAAAATTACTTTTGAGGATCAGTACTGGGCTGAAAGATGCAGCACTGAGGTCTCTCCTGATAACAGGTGAGTAAATCGGAATTCGTATTTCGGCTGATTTTAGAGGAATATTTTAAAGTTCCAAAACTCCACACTTAGAAGAATTTCCAAGTGAAACCAGTCAATGTTAGCCTACACCTCTCTGCAACGCAGCTCTGTGGCGCTTTCTGGACGTACCTGTTGGGCTAGTTGGCCCCCAGGAACCCTCAGGATTGAAGAGGATTTAATTCCCCATCTTAAAACGCGCCACGGGGCCTGTTTGCACACATGTCACCTGAAGCCCCGCCCCCTCCCTTCACCACTGTGCAAACGCGCCCCGTGGCGCGTTTTAAGTCGGGGGATTAACTCCCCTTGAATCCTGAGGGTCCCTGGGGTGCAACTAGCCCACCATATACCTCCAAAAGCGCCATAGAGCTGCGTTGCAGAGAGGTGTAAAAGGGGCGTGGCCTCTGTACACCTCTCTGCAAGGCAGCCCCCTGGCGCATACTGGAGGTTCCTGGTGGGCTAGTTGGCCCCAGGGACCCCAGTATTCTAGGGGAATTCGTTCCCCTCTGCAAACGCGCCAGGGGCGCGTTTGCAGAGTGGTGAAGGAAGGGGCGGGGCCTGCGGGCCCGATCGTTTTTTTTTTTTTTTTGGGAGGGGGCCGCGTGGCCCCCTCCCGAGCCACTACTTGCCCCGGGGACCCCATCCCCCGGGGCTGGCCCTCTCGTTGGGGACTGTGGGGGTCCCCAATCCCCCACAGTCCCGCCGGCTCCGTGTCCTACGGGAGCCGGCAGTGCTTACACATGGGAGCAGCTAACATGCTGCTCCCCATGTGGAAAGCAATGGGCTTTGGATATTGGAAGAGAGAGCAGGTTTCCTGCTCTCTCTTCCAATATCCAAAGCAGTTTGCAATGACAGGACGGGAGCCGCGAGGCTCCCGTCCTGTCATTGCAAACAGCAGTGTCCCGGGGGTAGGCACCCCGGGACACTGCAGGAGCCGGCCCTGGGGGTGGTGGTCCCCAGGGCCATCAAGGGCTCCAGGAGGGGGCCGCGCGGCCCCCTCCCATTCAGTGCACAGCCCCGGGAGGTGGTGGTCCCCGGGGCTCTGGGGTCCAAAACGGACCCCCATTGTAATTTTCTTAGTGCCCCGGGAGGTGGTGGTCCCCGGGGCGTGTGGGGGCTGGAGCCCCCCACACAGGTTTTTAATTAAAAAAAGAAGCCCCGGGGAGGTGGTGGTCCCCGGGGCTGCGGGAGGGCTCAGAGCCCTCCCGCACCATTCTACATAAAGCCCCGGGGGTGGTGGTCCCCGGGGCTTGGGGGCCCTAGAGGCCCTCCACACATAAAATTAACCCCCCCAGCATGCCCTCGGGACTTGGCCCACCCGGGGGCCAATTAACATCGAAGCGCGGGAGACCGCGCTCGATTTTTTTTTCGGCAGGGTTCGCGCTCCCTGAGCGCATCCTGCCGATTTTTAAAAAAAAAAAATTTTTTTTTTGCCCAGGGGGTCCTTGTGGGACCCCTGAGCAGACCTAGGGGTCAGGGTGTTTCTACCCTGCTCCCTTTGTGCGCTTTGCGCACTTGTTTCTGTCCCTCGGTTCTACCGAGGACAAAATGGCTGCCAACACTTCCTGATTTGGAGTGTTGACAGCCAATTAACATAAAGCTCGTGCTCAGGAGGATCCGCGGCCCTAGATATATCTATCTTTTTTACTTTTCATTTTCTCAGCAACTACTGAACGGATTTACACCATTTAACAAAAAGGGTTCTTTCTGAACCAAGAACTACCTCTTTGCCAAATTTGGTGTAATTCCGTTCAGCAGTTCAGGCTGTAGCCGTGTCTAAAGTTTCCTATGGAAAATTGCATGGGGAAAACGCGTTTTGGGACCCCCTTTTTCTCGGCCCCCGCTTAACGAATCCCCCGAGACTTTCAGGGTAGGAGCGGACCGGAGCGCCCCACAAAGTTTGAAAATTTTGCGAAGATACGTCAACCGGCAAGAGAGTTATTTCAAATAGAATGTCGCGGATTTCCTATGGATAATAGGTTGTAACTATAACTATCTACTGGCGACCGCCAGTAGATAATATATATATATATATATGTGTGTAAGCACTGAGTTCACTGCCGCCGCACCACTCGTCCCGGGTACCGTCCTCGCGGTGGTGAGCCGCTATCAATTCCTCCACAATAGCACAATTCAGGCTACAAACAAACGCACTCACGGATGGATTCTATTTAGTCACTTTATTGTGCGGACCCCCCCGCACCGACAGACGCGTTTCGGCGTAACAGCCTTTTTCGATGTCGGTGTTTTCAAACCACTTTCTTGTTGATATACAAGCCCATTTGATGTCACGTGATTAAATTAAAAATAGAAAACGGTATAATGGCCTTAATTCATGGCGGCCATCTTGTGACGTGCAGTAAATACAAAATAATTGCGAACAATTGTGCACAAACAATAGTATAACCAAAAGTAAGTATTTACAATTCGGGAAATATATGTATCTTATCGTATATTCATGCATGCTGACATCATACATCATTCGATGAGATTTCAAAAATTTACGAGCTTTTAAGTATGCAGATTCCCCTTTTCCCATAATTGTGCCCTGAATGGGCTTGTTTATCCATGTTATCGTTTCACTACGTTAAAAGCGATTACCCCAGTTCGCTCTTTGTCCTTTTCCCTATGATTTCTAAACATCTACTCTATCATGTAAGGCTACTTCCTGATTAATGTTGTTTGCACGTATTGCTAATATCCTATCCGAGTAGCTTCATGATATTTCCTAGTTGGCTATGGCTAATGCCTGATATCTAGCGTTTTTGAATTGTTGTACTTCGAACAAAGAGTAGAGGTAGGGGCAGCTAGTGTGAAATTATGTATGATGCGGATGTGAGGTGTTTAATGAAGACCTTATAGTGCATATGTAGGAAACCCCAAGTTGTTTTATCATTAATACAGGTGAACCCACATTTCTTCGTCACCATTCAGACCCTGGGGGACCATTGTTTGAAGTTTGATGATGTATCTCGATTTCAAGATGCAATTTTTTTTAATTCTGTCCCCACCTCTTTCATTCTTGCGTACTTGGTCGAGACAAAAGAAGCTCAATAAGTCCCTGTTACTGTGGTGGACCTCTTCGAAATGACGGGCAATCGGATAGTTGTTATCCTTATTACTGATTGCCCGCATATGTTCCAAGATACGCTTCTTAGCAGGAAGGATCGTGCTGCCAATGTACCGCTTATTGCAAGGACATACTAGGCAATAAACGGTATATTCTGAATTACAATTAAGCAGCATATTGATCTTCCAAGTTTTTTTAGGGTCTTTTTCATTAATCCTGTAGTTGGTGACCTTTTTGCTGTATTTGCAGGCTTTGCACCTCATGCAGGGATAGAAACCAGTAATCAAATCTTTCCTCGGGGGTGCAGACTGAAAGTGGCTGTGCACTAAATGATCACCTAGGGATTTTTCTCTCCTATAGGAGATCAAGAGTCTAGGCAGAAGTTCTCTGCGCAGGACCTGGTCCGTTTGCAGAATCTTCCAATTCCTCTTAAAGATTTGCATAATCTGGGCCGATTGGTTGTTAAATTGTGTTATCATCCTTACCGGCTCTTTCTCCCCTTGTTGGTATGTGCTCTTTCTGTTTTTAGTCACTAGTAATTGTGCCCTTGGCACTTTATTAGCTTTTGCCTCTGCAGCGCGGAGGATACTATCAGAATAAACTCTCGCTTTGAAGCGTTCAAAAGCCCCCGTTTTAGCTTGTTGGTACTCAGTATCTTTTGTGCAAATGCGTCTCATACGCAACAGTTCCCCGTATGGGATGTTAGAAATCAAACTCTTAGGATGGTGACTCCCTGCATAAAGAACAGAGTTTCCTGAGGTTGGTTTTCTATACAATCTGGTAAGGAGTCTGGTCTTCTCTGCATACACCTCTAGGTCCAGATAGCATACTGCCTCACTACTTATGGTGGCTGTGAAAAATAAATTCAGCTCGTTGTCATTTAGCAATTTGACATACTCCTCAGCCGAGGAGTGGTCGCCTCGCCAGATGACAAACAAGTCGTCAATATATCTCGCCCAAAGGGCAATGCTATCGACCCATTTTTCGTTCCTTCCTACCCAGGCCACGTGCTTCTACCACCAGCCAACGAAGAGATTCGCATAGCTGGGGGCGAAGCACATGCCCATCGCAGTCCCCCGTTGTTGTTTATACAATTGCCCAGAGAAGATGAAAATATTATTCTCTAGGAAAAACTTTGTCATGTCGTGGAGCATTTGATTATGTTGCTGGAATTTCAGTGGTCTTTTCTCTAAGAACCACTTGATTACATATAGACCCTGGGTGTGGTGAATGCAGGTATAAAGACTAGTGATGTCTACTCTTTGTTCGAAGTACAACAATTCAAAAATGCTAGATATCAGGCATTAGCCATAGCCAACTAGGAAATATCATGAAGCTACTCGGATAGGATATTAGCAATACGTGCAAATAACATTAATCAGGAAGTAGCCTTAAATGATAGAGTAGATGTTTAGAATACATAGGGAAAAGGACAAAGAGCGAACTGGGGTAATCGCTTTTAACGTAGTGAAATGATAACATGGATAAACAAGCCCATTCAGGGCACAATTATGGGAAAAGGGGAATCTGCATACTTAAAAGCTCGTAAATTTTTGAAATCTCATCGAATGATGTATGATGTCTCAGCATGCATGAATATACGATAAGATACATATATTTCCCCGAATTGTAAATACTTATTTTTGGTTATACTATTGTTTGTGCACAATTGTTCGCAATTATTTTGTATTTACTGCACGTCACGAGATGGCCGCCATGAATTAAGGCCATTATACCGTTTTCTATTTTTAATTTAATCACGTGACATCAAATGGGCTTGTATATCAACAAGAAAGTGGTTTGAAAACACTGACATCGAAAAAGGCTGCTACGCCGAAACGTGTCTGTCGGTGCGGGGGGGTCCGCACAATAAAGTGACTAAAAAGAATCCATCCGTGAGTGCGTCCGTTTGTAGCCTGAATTGTGCTATTGTGGAGGAGAAAATATATATATATGGTCCAGTAGAAGGCTGGGAGCCGAAACGCGTAGACCGTCCTCTACCGTTCATGTTTGCACTTTGGTTTAAATAAAGCAACACTGAAACTATTTGCCGGTTGTGGTGCAGTGATCCTTCGTTGAAAAACCCTGAAAACTGTCGGGAGGGAACCTTGGAGGAATCGTATTCATATATATATATATATATATATTCACTGAAAAGACCACAAGTTTCAGGGGCATTATAGTTAGTTGGACATTCCACTCATACAAAACCAGGGAAATTCGGCCGTTATAGTTAGTTGAGCTAACTATAACTCGTGCCCCTGCAATGCACTGCTGATGATGTCACATATTACATCACTCATGACATGGTCAGTGACATCACTGATAACATCACTGATGACATCTCAAATGACATCACTGATGACATCACTGATGACATCATCCAGAGACTGGGAGATTTTTGAAAGTTTAAGAATGTTAATTATAGATACGCAAAGGTGTATTGAAGAATGAGTAGGTGTATGAGTGTCTGAATGGATGATTTAGTGGGTGCGTGACTGACTGTTTAAGTGAGAGATTAAACATGTCTTAGTGAATGCATGGGTGACTGACTAATCTGTGTGAATGTCTGTATCAGTATGTCAGTTGGTGTGTAAGTGGCTGCATGGGTTGGTGAGTAGCTATATAAGTGCCTATATGGGTTAATGATTGTTTGGATGAGTACCTGTATGGGTGCCTGAGTGTCTGTGTGGGTGGGAGGGGGGTTGTGTGACTCCCTCCATGGATGTGTGAGTGGGTGATTCAGTGGGTGTATGCGTTCATGAGTGCATCTGCAAGGGGCTGTATGGTTGAGTGAGTGTGCATATGGCTGTGTTGGTGAGTGAATGGATGTCTCAGTGGTATATGTGTGAGTAACTACATATGTGAAAGGCAGTATATGAGAATTTTGGAGTATATAAGTGAATATATGTGAGAATGAGTGATTGTGAGAGTGGCTGTATGGATGAGTGTGTGCTTGTGTCAGTGATTGTATAAGAGAGTAAGTATGTGTTAGTATCTGTATGAATAAGTGAGGTGGTGTGTGTATAACTGTATTGGTGAGTAAATGGCAGTGTGATTGAGTCTTTGGGTGACTGACTAGGTGTGTGAGTATCTCTGTGGATGAGTGGCAGTATGTGAGTGCCTGTATGGGTGCATATATCAAAGGGTGTATTGATGAGTGACTGCGTGTATGTGTGATTGTATCGGTGAGTGAGTGGATGTGTGTAGACCTATGAATCAGTGAGTGGGTATGTACTAACTGGTATTGGTGTGTCTATGGTTTCGAGAATGGTAGTCTGTATTTTAGAGTGGGTGTATGAAAGGTTATATTAGGGTGTGAGTAGGTGCGTCAGATATTAAGTGGATGATGTCATCAGTGATGTCATTTGAGATGCCATCAGTGATGTCTTGAGTGATGTCACTGACCATGTCTTGAGTGATGTAATATGTGACATCATCAGCAGTGCATTGCGGGGGCGCGAGTTATAGTTAGCTCAACTAACTATAACGGCCGAATTTCTCTGGTTTTGTACGAGTGAAATGTCCAACTAACTATAACGTCCCTGAAACCTGTGATTTTTTCAGTGAATTTCTAAGGTTTTTTGAATGCTAATTTCAAACTATAACGTCCCTGAAACCTATGGTTTTTTCAGTGAATTTCAAAGGTTTTTTAAATGCTAATTCCTAACTATATCGTCCATGAAACCTCTGGTTTTTTCAGTGAATTTCTAAGGTTTTTTAAATACTAATTTATAACTATGCCTACATAGGTAGGACATGTGCAGGAAGATGAAGAAAGGCGCAGAAAGAAGCAAGAGAAGTGCAGAAAGAGGCAACAGAAGTCCAGAAAGAGGAAGAAAGGTGCAGAAAGAAGCAAGAGAAGTGCAGAAAGAACCAACAGAGGTGCAGAAAGAGGCCTACTTTGACTATACCTTACAAAAGACTCATACAAAGTAGCCTAATCACTACTCCTTCTCCCAAGATGTCTTAAACCACACTTTTTTTTTGAAGGTTCACTATTAATCGACTGCTCAGAATGTTAGGCCTACCTACTAAATATAAAACAGCAATCCTAAGCATATCACTGTTGTAAGTCTGACCAAGTTTGTGAAGGTATGCATGCGTGTCTCTGCTTTTACCGAGTGACATGTTACATAAAAATAAACATAGAAATACTTGAATACCTGAGTTTCTAACAGCATACTCTGTACATAATATATGAACAAAAAGGTGTATGCATACTCTGTACATAATATGTGTACAAAAAGGTGTATGTATTACTTTCTGCTCATAATACAGGGGCATGAGTATTCAATAGTATATTTGAGGGGCTCCATAACAACTATATACATAAGAGATGTCTGCCTGTGCAACTGAATGACAGAGCAGAACTGAGAACATTTAACCACCTATAGAAGAAGCTACCCACTTTTTAAGCTGCCATCTTCAGATGCATAACACATGTGAGAATAAATGTACAAGTAGACATATACCTCAGTCACAAGAGCACGCAGACCTTTAAACTTGACAGCTTGCACTTCCCATTTGAGTACAGAAAGAGGCGAGAGAAGTACAGAAAGAAGCAAGAGAAGTGCAGAAAGAAACAAAAGAAGTGCAGAAAGAAGGAACATAGGTTCAGAAAGAGGCAAGAGGGGTGCAGAAAGAGGGAAGAGGGGTGCAGAAAGAGGAAAAAGGGGTGCAGAAAGAAGCAAGAGGGGTCCAGAAAGAAACAAAAGAAGTACAGAAAGAAGGAACAGAGGTGCAGAAAGAGGCAAGAGGGGTGCAAAAAGAGGGAAGAGGGGTACAGAAAGAGGCACGAGTGGTGCAGAAAGAAGCAAGAGAGGTGCAGAAAGAAGCAAGCGAAGTACAGAAAGAAGCAACAGAGGTACAGAAAGATGGATGAGGGGTGGAGAAAGAGGCAAGCGAAGTGCAGAAAGAAGCAACAGAGATGAAAAAAGGGGGAATAGGGGTGGAGAAAGAGGAAAGAGGGGTGCAGAAAGAAACAAAAGAAGTGCAGAAAGAAGCAACAGAGGTGCAGAAAGAGGCAAGAGGAGTACAGCAAGAGGGAAGAGGGGTGCAGAAAGAAGCATGAGGGGTTCAAAAAGAAGCAAGAGAGGTGCAGAAAGAAGCAAGTGAAGTGCATAAAGAAGCAACAGAGATGCAGAAAGGGGGAACTGGGGTGGAGAAAGAGGCAAGAGGGATACAGACAGAATCAAGAGAGTTGCAGAAAAAATCAAAATAAGAACAGAGGTGCAGAAAGAGGCAAGAGGGGAGCAGAAAGAAGCAAGAGATATGCAGAAAGAACCAACAGAGGTACAGAAAGAGGCCTACTTTGACTGTACCTTACAACAGACTCATACAAAGTAGCCTAATCACTAATCCTTCTCCCAAGATGTCTTAAACCTCACTTTTCTGTTGAAGGTTCAGTATTAATCGACTGCTCAGAATGTTAGGCCTACCTACTAAATACAAAACAGCAATCCTAAGCATATCACTGTTGTAAGTCTGACCAAGTTTGTGAAGGTATGCATGCGTGTCTCTGCTTTTACCGAGTGACATGTTACATAAAAATAAACATAGAAATACTTGAATACCTGTGTTTCTAACAGCATACTCTGTCCATAATATATGTACAAAAAGGTGTATGTATACTCTGTACATAATATATGTACAAAAAGGTGTATGTATTTCTTTCTGCTCATAATACAGGGGCATGGGTATTCAATAGTATATTTGAGGGGCTCTATAACAACTATATACATAAGAGATGTCTGCCTGTGCAACTGAATGACAGAGCAGAACTGAGAACATTTAACAACCTATAGAAGAAGCTACCCACTTTTTAAGCTACCATCTTCAGATGCATAACACATGTGAGAATACATATACAAGTAGACCTATACCTCAGTCACAAGAGCACGCAGACCTTTAAACTTGACAGCTTGCACTTCCGATTTGAGTACAGAAAGAGGCGAGAGAAGTACAGAAAGAAGCAAGAGATGTGCAGAAAGAAACAAAAGAAGTGCAGAAAGAAGGAACAGAGGTGCAGAAAGAGGCAAGAGGGGTGCAGAAAGAGGGGTGCAGAAAGAGGGAAGAGGGGTGCAGAAAGAGGTAAAAGGGGTGCAGAAAGAAGCAAGAGGGGTCCAAAAGAAACAAAAGAAGTACAGAAAGAAGGAACAGAGGTGCAGAAAGAGGCAAGAGGGTTGCAGAAAGAGGGAAGAGGGGTACAGAAAGAGGCACAAGGGGTGCAGAAAGAAGCAAGAGAGGTGCAGAAATAAGCAAGAGAAGTGCAGAAAGAAGCAAAAGAGGTGCAGAAAGACGGATGAGGGACGGAGAAAGAGGCAAGCGAAGTGCATAAAGAAGCAATAGAGATGAAAAATGGGGAATAGGGGTGGAAAAAGAGGCAAGAGGGGTGCAGAAAGAAACAAAAGAAGTGCAGAAAGAAGCAACAGAGGTGCAGAAAGAGGCAAGAGGGGAGCAGAAAGAGGGAAAAGGGGTGCAGAAAGAAACAAAAGAAGTGCAGAAAGAAGGAACAGAGGTGCAGACAGAGGCAAGAGGGGTGCAGAAAGAGGGAAGAGGGGTGTGAAAGAGGCACAAGGTGTGCAGCAAGAAGCAAGAGAGGTGCAGAAAGAAGCAAGAGAGTTGCAGAAAGAAACAAAAGAAGTGCAGAAAGAAGGAACAGAGATGCAGAAAGAGGCAAGCGAAGTGCAGAAAGAAGCAACAGAGATAAAAAAGGGGGAATAGGGGTGGAGAAAGAGGCAAGAGGGGTGCAGAAAGAAACAAAAGAAGTGCAGAAAGAAGCAACAGAGGTGCAGAAAGAAGCAACAGAGATGCAGAAATGGGGAAGTGGGGTGGAGACAGAGGCATTGGAATACAGAAAGAATCAAGAGAGTTGCAGAAAGAAACAAAAGAAGTGCAGAAAGAAGAAACAGAGGTGCAGAAAGAGGCAAGAGGGGAGCAGAAAGAAGCAAGAGAGTTGCATAAAGAAGCAGGAGAAGTGCATAAAAAAGCAACAGAGATGCAGAAAGCGGGAAGTGGGGTGGAGAAAGGGGCAAGAGGGATACAGAAAGAAACAAGAGCGGTGCAGAAAGAAACAAAAGAAATGCAGAAAGAAGGAACAGAGGTGCAGAAAGAGGCAAGAGGGGTGCAGAAAGAGGGAAGAGTAGTGTGAAAGACGCACGAGGTGTGCAAAAAGAAACAAGAGGGGTGCAGAAAGAAGCAAGAGAGTTGCAGAAAGAAACAAAAGAAGTGCAGAAAGAAGGAACAGAGATGCAGAAAGTGGCAAGAGGGGTGCAGAAAGAGGGAAGAGGGGTGCAGAAAGAGGCACAAGGGTTGCAGAAAGAAGGGACAGAGGTGCAGAAAGAAGCAAGAGTAGTGCAGAAAGAAGCCACAGAGGTGCAGAAAGGTGGATGAGGGGTGGAGAAAGAGGCAAGAGAAGTGCAGAAAGAAGCAACAGAGATGTAAAAATGGGGAACAGGGATGGAGAAAGTGGCAAGAGGGGTGCAGAAAGAAGCAAGAGAGGTGCAGAAAGAAACAATAGAAGAGCTGAAAGAAGGAACAAAGGTGCAGAAAGAGGCAAGAGGGGTGCAGAAAGAGGGATGAGATGGGTGCAGAAAGAAGCACGAGTGGTGCAGAAAGAAGCAACAGGGGTGCAGAAAGAGGCAAGAGGGGTGCAAAACAAGGGAAGATGGGTGCAGAAAGAGGCAAGGGGTGCAGAAAGAAGCAAGAGAGCTGCAGAAAGAAACAAAAGAAGTGCAGAAAGAAGGAACAGTGGTGCAGAAAGAGGCAAGAGGGGTGCGGAAAGAGGCAAAAGGGGTGCAGAAAGAAGCGAGAGGTGAAGAAGAAACAAAAGAAGTGCAGAAAGAAGGAACAGAGGTGCAGAAAGAGGCAAGAGGGGTGCAGAAAGAAACAAAAGAAGTACAGAAAGAAGCAACAGAGGTGGAGAAAGAGGAAAGAGGAGTGCAGAAAGAGGGAAGAGGGGTGCACAGAGAGGCACGAGGGGTACAGAAAGAAACAAGAGAGATGCAGAAAGAAGCAAGTGAAATGCATAAAGAAGCAACAGAGATGCAGAAAGGGGGAAGTGGGGTAAAGAAAGAGGCAAGAGGGATACAGAAAGAAACAAGAGAGGTGCAGAAATAAAGAACAGAGGTACAGAAAGAGGCAAGTGGGGTGCAGAAAGAGGGAAGAGGGGTGTGAAAGAGGCACGAGGGGTACAGAAAGAAGCAAGAGGTGTGCAGAAAGAAGCAAGAGAGTTGCAGAAAGAAACAAAAGAAGTGCAGAAAGAAGGAACAGATGTGCAGAAAGAGGCAAGAGGGGTGCGGGAAGAGGGGTGCAGAAAGAGGCACAAGGGTTGCAGCAAGAAGGGACAGAGGTGCAGAAAGAAGCAATAGAAGTGCAGAAAGAAGCAACAGAGGTGCAGAAAGAGGGATGAGGGGTGGAGAAAGAGGCAAGAGAAGTGCAAAAAGAGGCAACAGAGATGAGAAAAGGGGAAACAGGGGTAGAGAAACTGGCAAGAGGGGTGCAAAAGTGCAGAAAGAAGCAAGAGAGGTGCAGAAAGAAACAAAAGAAGTGCAGAAAGAAGGAACAGAAGTGCCGAAAGAGGCAAGAGGGGTGCAGAAAGAGGGAATAGGGGTGCAAAAAGAAGCACGAGTGGTGCAGAAAAAAGCAAGAGAGGTGTAGAAAGAAGCAAGAGGAGTACAGAAAGAAGCAACAGAGGTGCAGAAAGAGGCAAGAGAGGTGCAAAAAGAGGGAAGAGGGGTGCAGAAAGAGGCACAAGGGTTGCAGAAAGAAGGGACAGAGGTGCAGAAAGAAGCAATATAAGTGATATAAGAAGCAACAGAGGTGCAGAAAGAGGGAAGAGGGGTGGAAAAAGAGGCAAGAGAAGTGCAGAAAGAAGCAACAGAGATGCAAAAAGGGGGAACAGGGGTAGAGAAAGTGGCAAGAGGGGTGCAGAAAGAAGCACGAGAGGTGCAGAGAGAAACAAAAGAAGTGCAGAAAGAAGGAACAGAGGTGCAGAAAGAGGTAAGAGGGGTGCAGAAAGAGGGAAAAGGGGTGCAGAAAGAAGCCCAAGTGGTGCAGAAAGAAGCAAGAGAGGTGTAGAAAGAAGCAAGAGGAATGCAGAAAGAAGCAACAGAGGTGCAGAAAGAGGCAAGAGGGGTGAAAAAAGAGGGAAGAGGGGTGCAGAAAGAGGCACAATGGGTGCAGAAAGAAGCAAGAGACGTGCAGAAAGAAACAAAAGAAGTACAGAAAAAAGGAACAGAGATGCAGAAAGAGGCAAGAGGGTGCAGAAAGAGTGAAGACGGGTGCAGAAAGAGGCAAAAGGGGTGCAGAAAGTAGCGAGAGGTGAAGAAGAAACAAAAGAAGTGCAGAAAGAAGGAACAGAGGTGCAGAAAGAGGAAAGAGGGGTGCAGAAAGAAACAAAAGAAGGACAGAAAAAAGCAACAGAGGTGCAGAAAGAGGCAAGGGGAGTGCAGAAAGAGGGAAGAGGGGTGCAAAAAGAGGCACAAGGGGTTCAGAAAGAAGCAAGAGATGTGCAGAAAGAAGCAAGTGAAGTGCATAAAGAAGGAACAGAGATGCAGAAAGGGGGAAGTGGGGTGGAGAAAGAGGCAAGAGGGATACAGAAAGAATCAAGAGAGTTGCAGAAAGAAACAAAAGAAGTGCAGAAAGAAGGTACAGAGGTGCAGAAAGAGGCACGAGGGGTGCATAAAGAAGCAAGAGAGTTGCAGAAAGAAGCAAGAGATGTACAGAAAGAAGCAAGTGAAGTACATAAAGAAGGAACAGAGATGCAGAAAGCGGGAAGTGGGGTGACGAAAGGGGCAAGAGGGATACAGAAAGAAACAAGAGAGGTGCAGAAAGAAACAAAATAAGTGCAGAAAGAAGGAACAGAGGTGCAGAAAGAGGCAAGAGGGATGCAGAAAGAGGGAAGAGGGGTGCAGAAAGAAGCACGAGTGGTGCAGAAAGAAGCCAGAGAGTGTAGAAAGAAGCAAGAGGAGTGCAGAAAGAAGCAACAGACTTGCAGAAAGACGCAAGAGAGGTGCAAAAAGAGGGAAGAGGGGTGCAGAAAGAGGCACAAGGGGTGCAGGAAGAGGGGTGCAAAAAGAGGCACAAGGGTTGCAGAAAGAAGGGACAGAGGTGCAGAAAGAAGCAATAGAAGTGCAGAAAGAAGCAACAGAGGTGCAGAAAGAGGGATGAGGGGTAGAGAAAGAGGCAAGAGAAGTGCAGAAAGAAGCAACAGAGATGCAAAAAGGGGGAACAGGGGTAGAGAGAGTGGAAAGAGGGGTGCAGAAAGAAGCAAGAGAGGTGCAGAAAGAAACAAAAGAAGTGCAGAAAGAAGGAACAGAGGTACAGAAAGAGGCAAGAGGGGTGCAGAAAGAGGGAAGAAGGTACAGAGAGAAGCACAATGGTTGCAGAAAGAAGCAAGAGAGGTGTAGAAAGAAGCAAAAGGAGTGCAGAAAGAAGCAACAGAGGTGCAGAAAGAGGCAAGAGGGGTGCAAAAAGAGGGAAGAGGGGAGCAGAAAGAGGCAAAGGGTGCAGAAAGAAGCAAGAGACGTGCAGAAAGAAACAAAAGAAGTACAGAAAGAAGAAACAGAGGAGCAGAAAGAGGCAAGAGGGTGCAGAAAGAGGGAAGGCGGGTGCAGAAAGAGGCATGAGGGGTTCAGAAAGAAGCAAGAGAGGTATAGAAATCAGCAAGAGAAGTGCAGAAAGAAGCAACTGAGGTGCAGAAAGACAGATGGGGGTAGAGAAAGAGGCAAGCAAAGTGCAGAAAGAAGCAACAGAGATGAACAAAGAGGGAAGAGGGGTAGAGAAAGAGGCAAGAGGGGTGCAGAAAGAAGCAAGAGGAGTGCAGAAAGAAGCAACAGAGGTGCAGAAAGAGGCAAGAGGGGTATAAAAAGAGGGAAGAGGGGTGCAGAAAGAGGCACGTAGGGTACAGAAAGAAGCAAGAGATGTGCAGAAAGAAACAAAAGAAGAGCAGAAAGAGGCAACAGGGGTGAAGAAAGTGGGTGGATCGGTGGAGAAAGAGGCAAGGGGTGCAGAAAGAAGTGAGGGAGCTGGAGAAAGAAATAGAAGAAGTGCAGAAAGATGGAACAGAGGTGCAGAAGGAGACAAAAGGGGTGCAGAAAAAAGTGAGAGGTGCAGAAAGAAACAGAAGAAGTGCAGAAAGAAGGAACAGAGGTACAGAAAGAGGCAAGAGGGGTGCGGGAAGAGGGGTGTGAAAGAGGCACGAGGGGTGCAGAAAGAAGCAAAAGAGGTGCAGAAAGAAGGAACAGAGGTGCAGAAAGAGGGGGAGAGGGTGGAGAAAGAGACAAGAGAAGTGCAGAAAGAAGCAACAGAGATGCAGAAAGGGAGAAGAGGGGTAGAGAAAGAGGCAAGAGGGGTGCAGAAAGAAGCAAGAGTGGTGCAGAAAGAAACAAAAGAAGTGCATAAAGAAGGAACAGAGTTGCAGAAAGAGGCATGAGGGGTGCAGAAAGAGGGAAGCGGGGTGCAGAAAGAAGCAAGAGGAGAGCAGAAAGAGGGATGAGGGGTGCAGAATGAGGCACGAGGGGTGCAGAAAGAAGCAAGAGAGATGCAGAAAGAAGCAAGAGAAATGCATAAAGAAGCAACAGAGATGCAGAAAGGGAGAAGTGGGGTGAAGAAATAGGCAAGAGCGATACAGAAAGAAGCACAAGAGTTGCAGAAAGAAACAAAAGAAGTGCAGAAAGAAGGAACAAAGGTGCAGAAAGAGGCAAGAGGGGTACATAAAGAGGGAAGAGGGGTGCAGAAAAAAGCACAATTGGTACAGAAAGAAGCAAGAAAGGTGCAGAAAGAAGCAAGAGTAGTACAGAAAGAAGCAACAGAGGTGCAGAAAGAGGCAAGAGGGGTGCATAAAGAGGGAAGAGGGGTGCAGAAAGAGGCACTAGGGGTGCAGAAAAAGCAAGAGATGTACAGCAAGAAACAAAAGAATTGCAGAAAGAAGGAATAGGGGTGAAGGAAGAGGGAAGAGGGTGGAGAAAGAGGGAAGGGGTGCAGAAAGAAGCAAGAGAGCTGCAGAAAGAAACAAAAGAAGTGCAGAAAGAAGAAACAGAGGAGCAGAAAGAGGCAAGAGGGTGCAGAAAGAGGGAAGGCGGGTGCAGAAAGAGGCATGAGGGGTTCAGAAAGAAGTAAGAGAGGTATAGAAATTAGCAAGAGAAGTGCAGAAAGAAGCAACTGAGGTGCAGAAAGACAGATGGGGTGGAGAAAGAGACAAGCAAAGTGCAGAAAGAAGCAACAGAGATGAATAAAGAGGGAAGAGGGGTGCAGAAAGAAGCAAGAGGAGTGCAGAAAGAAGCAACAGAGGTGCAGAAAGAGGCAAGAGGGGTATAAAAAGAGGGAAGAGGGGTGCAGAAAGAGGCATGTAGGGTACAGAAAGAAGCAAGAGATGTGCAGAAAGAAACAAAAGAAGAGCAGAAAGAGGCAACAGGGGTGAAGAAAGAGGGTGGATGGGTGGAGAAAGAGGCAAGGGGGTGCAGAAAGAAGTGAGAGAGCTGGAGAAAAAAATAGAAAAAGTGCAGAAAGATGGAACAGAGGTGCCGAAGGAGGCAAAAGGGGTGCAGAAAAAAGTGAGAGGTGCAGAAAGAAACAGAAGAAGTGCAGAAAGAAGGAACAGAGGTGCAGAAAGAGGCAAGAGGGGTGCCGGAAGAGGGGTGTGAAAGAGGCACGAGGGGTGCAGAAAGAAGCAAGAGAGGTGCAGAAAGAAGGAACAGAGGTGCAGAAAGAGGGGGAGAGGGGTGGAGAAAGAGACAAGAGAAGTGCAGAAAGAAGCAACAGAGATGCAGAAAGGGGGAAGAGGGGTAGAGAAAGAGGCAAGAGGGGTGCAGAAAGAAGCAAGAGTGGTGCAGAAAGAAACAAAAGAAGTGCATAAAGAAGGAACAGAGTTGCAGAAAGAGGCAGGATGGGTGCAGAAAGAGGGAAGCGGGGTGCAGAAAGAGGCAAGAGGAGAGCAGAAAGAGGGATGAGGGATGCAGAATGAGGCACGAGGGGTCCAGAAAGAAGCAAGAGAGATGCAGAAAGAAGCAAGAGAAATGCATAAAGAAGCAACAGAGATGCAGAAAGGGGGAAGTGGGGTGAAGAAATAGGCAAGGGCGATACAGAAAGAAGCACAAGAGTTGCAGAAAGAAACAAAAGAAGTGCAGAAAGAAGGAACAGAGGTACAGAAAGAGGCAAGAGGGGTGCAGAAAGAGGGAAGACAGGTACAGAAAGAAGCCCGAGTGGTGCAGAAAGAAGCAAGAGAGGTGTAGAAAGAAGCAAGAGGAGTGCAGAAAGAAGCAACAGAGGTGCAGAAAGAGGCAAGAGGGGTGCAAAAAGAGGGAAGAGGGGAGCAGAAAGAGGCAAAGGGGTACAGAAAGAAGCAAGAGACGTGCAGAAAGAAACAAAAGAAGTACAGAAAGAAGAAACAGAGGAGCAGAAAGAGGCAAGAGGGTGCAGAAAGAGGGAAGGCGGGTGCAGAAAGAGGCATGAGGGGTTCAGAAAGAAGCAAGAGAGGTATAGAAATCAGCAAGAGAAGTGAAGAAAGAAGCAACTGAGGTGCAGAAAGACAGATGGGGGTAGAGAAAGAGGCAAGCAAAGTGCAGAAAGAAGCAACAGAGATGAATAAAGAGGGAAGAGGGGTAGAGAAAGAGGCAAGAGTGGTGCAGAAAGAAGCAAGAGGAGTGCAGAAAGAAGCAACAGAGGTGCAGAAAGAGGCAAGAGGGGTATAAAAAGAGGGAAGAGGGGTGCAGAAAGAGGCACGTAGGGTACAGAAAGAAGCAAGAGATGTGCAGAAAGAAACAAAAGAAGAGCAGAAAGAGGCAACAGGGGTGAAGAAAGTGGGTGGATCGGTGGAGAAAGAGGCAAGGGGGTGCAGAAAGAAGTGAGGGAGCTGGAGAAAGAAATAGAAGAAGTGCAGAAAGATGGAACAGAGGTGCAGAAGGAGACAAAAGGGGTGCAGAAAAAAGTGAGAGGTGCAGAAAGAAACAGAAGAAGTGCAGAAAGAAGGAACAGAGGTACAGAAAGAGGCAAGAGGGGTGCGGGAAGAGAGGTGTGAAAGAGGCACGAGGGGTGCAGAAAGAAGCAAGAGAGGTGCAGAAAGAAGGAACAGAGGTGCAGAAAGAGGGGGAGAGGGGTGGAGAAAGAGACAAGAGAAGTGCAGAAAGAAGCAACAGAGATGCAGAAAGGGAGAAGAGGGGTAGAGAAAGAGGCAAGAGGGGTGCAGAAAGAAGCAAGAGTGGTGCAGAAAGAAACAAAAGAAGTGCATAAAGAAGGAACAGAGTTGCAGAAAGAGGCATGAGGGGTGCAGAAAGAGGGAAGCGGGGTGCAGAAAGAGGCAAGAGGAGAGCAGAAAGAGGGATGAGGGGTGCAGAATGAGGCACGAGGGGTGCAGAAAGAAGCAAGAGAGATGCAGAAAGAAGCAAGAGAAATGCATAAAGAAGCAACAGAGATGCAGAAAGGGGGAAGTGGGGTGAAGAAATAGGCAAGAGCGATACAGAAAGAAGCACAAGAGTTGCAGAAAGAAACAAACGAAGTGCAGAAAGAAGGAACAAAGGTGCAGAAATAGGCAAGAGGGGTACATAAAGAGGGAAGAGGGGTGCAGAAAAAAGCACAATTGGTACAGAAAGAAGCAAGAAAGGTGCAGAAAGAAGCAAGAGTAGTACAGAAAGAAGCAACAGAGGTGCAGAAAGAGGCAAGAGGGGTGCATAAAGAGGGAAGAGGGGTGCAGAAAGAGGCACTAGGGGTGCAGAAAAAAGCAAGAGATGTACAGCAAGAAACAAAAGAATTGCAGAAAGAAGGAATAGGGGTGAAGGAAGAGGGAAGAGGGGTGGAGAAAGAGGGAAGGGGGTGCAGAAAGAAGCAAGAGAGCTGCAGAAAGAAACAAAAGAAGTGCAGAAAGAAGAAACAGAGGAGCAGAAAGAGGCCAGAGGGTGCAGAAAGAGGGAAGGCGGGTGCAGAAAGAGGCATGAGGGGTTCAGAAAGAAGTAAGAGAGGTATAGAAATTAGCAAGAGAAGTGCAGAAAGAAGCAACTGAGGTGCAGAAAGACAGATGGGGTGGAGAAAGAGACAAGCAAAGTGCAGAAAGAAGCAACAGAGATGAATAAAGAGGGAAGAGGGTGCAGAAAGAAGCAAGAGGAGTGCAGAAAGAAGCAACAGAGGTGCAGAAAGAGGCAAGAGGGGTATAAAAAGAGGGAAGAGGGGTGCAGAAAGAGGGACGTAGGGTACAGAAAGAAGCAAGAGATGTGCAGAAAGAAACAAAAGAAGAGCAGAAAGAGGCAACAGGGGTGAGGAAAGAGGGTGGATGGGTGGAGAAAGAGGCAAGGGGGTGCAGAAAGAAGTGAGAGAGCTGGAGAAAGAAATAGAAAAAGTGCAGAAAGATGGAACAGAGGTGCCGAAGGAGGCAAAAGGGGTGCAGAAAAAAGTGAGAGGTGCAGAAAGAAACAGAAGAAGTGCAGAAAGAAGGAACAGAGGTGCAGAAAGAGGCAAGAGGGGTGCCGGAAGAGGGGTGTGAAAGAGGCACGAGGGGTGCAGAAAGAAGCAAGAGAGGTGAAGAAAGAAGGAACAGAGGTGCAGAAAGAGGGGGAGAGGGGTGGAGAAAGAGACAAGAGAAGTGCAGAAAGAAGCAACAGAGATGCAGAAAGGGGGAAGAGGGGTAGAGAAAGAGGCAAGAGGGGTGCAGAAAGAAGCAAGAGTGGTGCAGAAAGAAACAAAAGAAGTGCATAAAGAAGGAACAGAGTTGCAGAAAGAGGCAGGATGGGTGCAGAAAGAGGGAAGCGGGGTGCAGAAAGAGGCAAGAGGAGAGCAGAAAGAGGGATGAGGGGTGCAGAATGAGGCACGAGGGGTCCAGAAAGAAGCAAGAGAGATGCAGAAAGAAGCAAGAGAAATGCATAAAGAAGCAACAGAGATGCAGAAAGGGGGAAGTGGGGTGAAGAAATAGGCAAGGGCGATACAGAAAGAAGCACGAGAGTTGCAGAAAGAAACAAAAGAAGTGCAGAAAGAAGGAACAGAGGTGCAGAAAGAGGCAAGAGGGGAGTAGAAAGAGGGAAAAGGGGTGCAGAAAGAGGCACAAAAGTTGCAGAAAGAAGGGACAGAGGTGCAGAAAGAAGCAAGAGAAGTGTGGAAAGAAGCAACAGAGGTGCAGAAAGTGGGATGAGGGGTAGAGAAAGAGGCAAGAGAAGTGAAGAAAGAAGCAACAGAGATGCAAAAACGGGGAACAGGGGTGGAGAAAGTGGCAAGAGGGGTGCAGAAAGAAGCAAGAGTGGTGCAGAAAGAAAAAAAAGTAGAGCAGAAAGAAGGAACAGAGGTGCAGAAAGAGGCAAGAGGGGTACAGAAAGAGGGAAGAGGGGTGCAGAAAAAAGCACAATTGGTGCAGAAAGGAAGAGAGGTGCAGAAAGAAGCAAGAGTAGTACAGAAAGAAGCAACAGAGGTGCAGAAAGAGGCAAGAGGAGTGCAAAAAGAGGGAAGAGGGGTGCAGAAAGAGGCACTAGGGGTGCAGAAAAAAGCAAAAGATGTACAGCAAGAAACAAAAGAATTCAGAAAGAAGGAATAGGGGTGAAGGAAGAGGGAAGAGGGTGGAGAAAGAGGCAAGGGGGTGCAGAAAGAAGCAAGAGAGCTGCAGAAAGAAACAAAAGAAGTGCAGAAAGAAGGAGCAGAGGTGCAGAAAGAGGCAAGGGGGTGCAGAAAGAGGCCAAAGGGGTGCAGAAAGAAGCGAGAGGTGCAGAAGAAACAAAAGAAGTGCAGAAAGAAGGAACAGAGGGGCAGAAAGAGGCAAGAGGGGTTCAGAAAGTGGCAAAGGGGTGCAGAAAGAAGCAAGAGGTGCAGAAGGAAAGAAAGAAGTGCACAAAGAAGGAACAGAGGTTGCAGAATAAGGCAAGAGGGGTGCATAACGAGGGAAGAGGTGTGAAAGAGGCACGAGGAGTGCAGAAAGAAGCAAGAGGAGTGCAGAAAGAAGCAACAGAGGTGCAGAAAGAGGGGTGCAGAAAGAGGCAAAAGGGTGCAGAAAGAAGCAAGAGGTGCAGAAGGAAAGAAAAGAAGTGCACAAAGAAGGAACAGAGGTTGCAGAATAAGGCAAGAGGGGTGCATAACGAGGGAAGAGGGGTGTGAAAGAGGCACGAGGAGTACAGAAAGAAGCAAGAGGAGTGCAGAAAGAAGCAACAGAGATTCAGAAAGAGGCAAGAGGGGTGCAAAAAGAGGGAAGACGGGTGTGAAAGAGGCACGTGGGGTACAGAAAGAAGCAAGCGGGGTGCAGAAAGAAGCAAAAGAAGTGCAGAAAGAAGGAACAGAGGTGCAGAAAGAGGCAAGAGTGGTGCGGGAAGAGGGGTGCAGAAAGAGGCACAAGGGTTGCAGAAAGAAGGGACAGAGGTGCAAAAAGAAGCAATAAAAGTGCAGAAAGAAGCAACAGAGGTGCAGACAGAGGGATGAGGGGTGGAGAAAGAGGCAAGAGAAGTGCAGAAAGAAGCAACAGAGATGCAAAAAGGGGGTACAGGGGTAGAGAAAGTGGTAAGAGGGGTGCAGAAAGAGACAAAAGGGGTGCAGAAATAAGCGAGAGGTGCAGAAGAAACAAAAGAAGTGCAGAAAGAAGGAACAGAGGGGCAGAAAGAGGCAAGAGGGGTGCATAAAGAGACAAAAGGGATGCAGAAAGAAGCGAGAGGTGCAGAAGGAAAGAAAAGAAGTACACAAAGCAGGAACAGAGGTGCAGAAAGAGGGAAGAGGGGTGCATAAAGAGGGAAGAGGGGTGTGAAAGAATCACGAGGAGTGCAGAAAGAAGCAAGAGGAGTGCAGAAAGAAGCAACAGAGGTGGAGAAAGAGGCAAGAGGGGTGCAAAAAGAGGGAAGAGGGGTGCAGAAAGAGGCATGTGGGGTGCAGAAAGAAACAAAAGAAGTGCAGAAAGAAGGAACAGAGGTGCAGAAAGAGGCAGGAGGGGTACAGAAAGAGGGAAGAGGGGTGTAGAAAGAGGCAAGAGGAGTGCAGAAAGAGGGATGAGGGGTGCAGAAAGAATCAAGAGAGATGCAGAAAGAAGCAAGAGAAATGCATAAAGAAGCAACAGAGATGCAGAAAGGGGGAAGTGGGGTGAAGAAATAGGCAAGGGCGATACAGAAAGAAGCACGAGAGTTGCAGAAAGAAACAAAAGAAGTGCAGAAAGAAGGAACAGAGGTGCAGAAAGAGGCAAGAGGGGAGTAGAAAGAGGGAAAAGGGGTGCAGAAAGAGGCACAAAAGTTGCAGAAAGAAGGGACAGAGGTGCAGAAAGAAGCAAGAGAAGTGTGGAAAGAAGCAACAGAGGTGCAGAAAGTGGGATGAGGGGTAGAGAAAGAGGCAAGAGAAGTGAAGAAAGAAGCAACAGAGATGCAAAACGGGGAACAGGGTGGAGAAAGTGGCAAGAGGGGTGCAGAAAGAAGCAAGAGTGGTGCAGAAAGAAAAAAAGTAGAGCAGAAAGAAGGAACAGAGGTGCAGAAAGAGGCAAGAGGGGTACAGAAAGAGGGAAGAGGGGTGCAGAAAAAAGCACAATTGGTGCAGAAAGGAAGAGAGGTGCAGAAAGAAGCAAGAGTAGTACAGAAAGAAGCAACAGAGGTGCAGAAAGAGGCAAGAGGAGTGCAAAAAGAGGGAAGAGGGGTGCAGAAAGAGGCACTAGGGGTGCAGAAAAAAGCAAAAGATGTACAGCAAGAAACAAAAGAATTCAGAAAGAAGGAATAGGGTGAAGGAAGAGGGAAGAGGGGTGGAGAAAGAGGCAAGGGGGTGCAGAAAGAAGCAAGAGAGCTGCAGAAAGAAACAAAAGAAGTGCAGAAAGAAGGAGCAGAGGTGCAGAAAGAGGCAAGGGGGGTGCAGAAAGAGGCCAAAGGGGTGCAGAAAGAAGCGAGAGGTGCAGAAGAAACAAAAGAAGTGCAGAAAGAAGGAACAGAGGGGCAGAAAGAGGCAAGAGGGGTTCAGAAAGTGGCAAAAGGGGTGCAGAAAGAAGCAAGAGGTGCAGAAGGAAAGAAAAGAAGTGCACAAAGAAGGAACAGAGGTTGCAGAATAAGGCAAGAGGGGTGCATAACGAGGGAAGAGGTGTGAAAGAGGCACGAGGAGTGCAGAAAGAAGCAAGAGGAGTGCAGAAAGAAGCAACAGAGGTGCAGAAAGAGGGGTGCAGAAAGAGGCAAAAGGGGTGCAGAAAGAAGCAAGAGGTGCAGAAGGAAAGAAAAGAAGTGCACAAAGAAGGAACAGAGGTTGCAGAATAAGGCAAGAGGGGTGCATAACGAGGGAAGAGGGGTGTGAAAGAGGCACGAGGAGTACAGAAAGAAGCAAGAGGAGTGCAGAAAGAAGCAACAGAGATTCAGAAAGAGGCAAGAGGGGTGCAAAAAGAGGGAAGAGGGGTGCAGAAAGAGGCACTAGGGGTGCAGAAAGAAGCAAGCGGGGTGCAGAAAGAAGCAAAAGAAGTGCAGAAAGAAGGAACAGAGGTGCAGAAAGAGGCAAGAGTGGTGCGGGAAGAGGGGTGCAGAAAGAGGCACAAGGGTTGCAGAAAGAAGGGACAGAGGTGCAAAAAGAAGCAATAAAAGTGCAGAAAGAAGCAACAGAGGTGCAGACAGAGGGATGAGGGGTGGAGAAAGAGGCAAGAGAAGTGCAGAAAGAAGCAACAGAGATGCAAAAATGGGGTACAGGGGTAGAGAAAGTGGTAAGAGGGGTGCAGAAAGAGACAAAAGGGGTGCAGAAATAAGCGAGAGGTGCAGAAGAAACAAAAGAAGTGCAGAAAGAAGGAACAGAGGGGCAGAAAGAGGCAAGAGGGGTGCATAAAGAGACAAAAGGGATGCAGAAAGAAGCGAGAGGTGCAGAAGGAAAGAAAAGAAGTACACAAAGCAGGAACAGAGGTGCAGAAAGAGGGAAGAGGGGTGCATAAAGAGGGAAGAGGGGTGTGAAAGAATCACGAGGAGTGCAGAAAGAAGCAAGAGGAGTGCAGAAAGAAGCAACAGAGGTGGAGAAAGAGGCAAGAGGGGTGCAAAAAGAGGGAAGAGGGGTGCAGAAAGAGGCATGTGGGGTGCAGAAAGAAACAAAAGAAGTGCAGAAAGAAGGAACAGAGGTGCAGAAAGAGGCAGGAGGGGTACAGAAAGAGGGAAGAGGGGTGTAGAAAGAGGCAAGAGGAGTGCAGAAAGAGGGATGAGGGGTGCAGAAAGAATCAAGAGAGATGCAGAAAGAAGCAAGAGAAATGCATAAAGAAGCAACAGAGATGCAGAAAGTGTTACAGCAAACAAATGATGGACGGAATGCTGACAATGCAAACATTCTCCCCCAGTCAAAAGATCTGGGTTAAATCCATCGTTCTTTTGCCCACTACGCCACCCCAGTTTGGACCCAGCCATATGCAAATCAGTCTTGACCCTGTGTCCCATGGGAACAGTCCAGACCGAACTGCCAGGCCAGGTCCTCCCTGGACCGGAAACAAGCATCCTGGGACCGGTTTCAGGGTATGTCACCCTTCTTCAGCCAGGCTAGCTTGAATCCAGTGGCACAGTGAGCAAGGGAACCACGTCTGGGCATACCCATCCCACTTAGGGCGAAAAGTGTTACAGCAAACAAATGATGGACGGAATGCTGACAATGCAAACATTCTCCCCAGTCAAAAGATCTGGGCTAAATCCATCATTCTTTTGCTCACTACGCCACCCCAGTTTGGACCCAGCCATATGCAAATCAGTCTTGACCCTGTGCCCCATGGGAACAGTCCAGACCGAACTGCCAGGCCAGGTCCTCCCTGGACCGGAAACAAGCATCCTGGGACCGGTTTCAGGTATGTCACCCTTCTTCAGCCAGGCTAGCTTGAATCCAGTGGGACAGTGAGCAAGGGACCCCCGTCTGGGAAACCCAGAAACCCGAAACCGGTCCTAGGATGCTTGTTTCTAGTCCAGGGAGGACCTGGCCTGGCAGTTCGGGCTGGACTGTTCCCATTGGGCCAGGGTCAAGACTAATTTGCATATGGCTGGGTCCAAACTGGAATGGCATGGTGAGCAAAAAAACGATGGATTTAGGCCCAGATCTCTGTACTGGGGTGAATGTATGACATTGTTCTGCATTCTGTCCATCAATTGTTGTTTTTGCATTTGTCACCCTGAGTGGGACGGGTTTGCCCAGACGTGGGCCCCGTGCTCTCCATGCCACTGGAGTCAAGCTATCCTGGCTGATGAGGGCTGAAAGCCCGAAACCGGTGCTAGGATGCTTGTTTCCAGTCCAGGGAGGACCTGGCCTGGCAGTTCGGGCTGGACTGTTCCCATTGGGCGCAGGGTCAAGACTGATTTGCATATGGCTGGGTCCAAACTGGAATGGCATGGTGAGCAAAAAAACAATGGATTTAGGCCCAGATCTCTGTACTGGGGTGAATGTATGACATTGTTCTGCATTCTGTCCATCAATTGTTGTTTTTGTATTTGTCACCCTGAGTGGGACGTGTATGCCCAGACGTCGGTCCCGTGCTCTCCATGCCACTGGAGTCAAGCTATCCTGGCTGATGAGGGCTGAAAGCCTGAAACCGGTCCTAGGATGCTTGTTTCCAGTCCAGGGAGGACCTGGCCTGGCAGTTCGGGCTGGACTGTTCCCATTGGGCACAGGGTCAAGACTGATTTGCATTTGGCTGGGTCCAAACTGGAATGGCATGGTGAGCAAAAAAACGATGGATTTAGGCCCAGATCTCTGTACTGGGGTGAATGTATGACATTGTTCTGCATTCTGTCCATCAATTGCTGTTTTTGCAGAGGTTTAGAAAGTGGCAAGAGGGGTGCAGAAAGAGGGAAGAGGGGTGCAGAAAGAGGCACAGGGGTTGCAGAAAGAAGGGAGAGAGGTGCAGAAAGAGGGATGAGGGGTGGAGAAAGAGGCAAGAGAAGTGCAGAAAGAAGCAACAGAGATGCAAAAATGGGGAACAGGGATGGAGAAAGTGGCAAGAGAGGTGCAGAAAGAAGCAAGAGAGGTGCAGAAAAAAACAAAAGAAGAGCAGAAAGAAGGAACAGAGGTGCAGAAAGAGGCAAGAGGGGTGCAGAAAGAGGGAAGAGAGGGGTGCAGAAAGAAGCACGAGTGGTGCAGAAAGAAGCAAAGAGGTGCAGAAAGAGGCAAGAGGGGTGCAAAAAGAGGGACGAGGGGTGCAGAAAGAGGCAAGTGGGTGCAGAAAGTAGCAAGAGAGCTGCAGAAAGAAACAAAAGAAGTGCAGAAAGTAGGAACAGAGGTGCAGAAAGAGGCAAGAGGGGTGCAGAAAGAGGCAAGAGGGGTGCAGAAAGAGGCAAAAGGGGTGCAGAAAGAAGTGAGAGGTGAAGAATAAACAAAAGAAGTGCAGAAAGAAGGAACAGAGGTGCAGAAAGAGGCAAGAGGGGTGCAGAAAGAGGGAAGAGGGGTGTGAAAGAGGCACGAGGGGTGCAGAGAAAAGCAAGAGAGGTGCAGAAAGAAATAAAAGAAGTGCAGAAAGAAGGAACAGAGGTGCAGAAAGAGGCAGGAGGGGTGCAGAAAGAGGGAAGAGGGGTGCAGAAAGAGGCATGAGGGGTGGAGAAAGAAGCAAGAGAGATGCAGAAAGAAGCGAGTGAAATGCATAAAGAAGCAACAGAGATGCAGAAAGGGGGAAGCGGGGTAGAGAAAGAGGCAAGAGGGATACTGAAAGAAACAAGAGAGGTGAGGAAAGAAGGAACAGAGGTGCAGAAAGAGGCAAGAGGGGTGCAGAAAGAGGGAAGAGGGGTGTGAAAGAGGCACGAGGGGTGCAGAGAAAAGCAAGAGAGGTGCAGAAAAAAGAAGTGCAGAAAGAAGGAACAGAGGTGCAGAAAGAGGCAGGAGGGGTGCAGAAAGAGGGAAGAGGGGTGCAGAAAGAGGCAAGAGGAGTGCAGAAAGAGGTATGAGGGGTGCAGAAAAAGGCACGAGGGGTACAGAAAGAATCAAGAGAGATGCAGAAAGAAGCAAGAGAAATGCATAAAGAAGCAACAGTGATGCAGAAACGGGGAAGTGGGGTGCAGAAAGAGGCAAGAGGGATACAGAAAGAAGCAAGAGAGTTGCAGAATGAAAGAAAAGAAGTGCAGAAAGAAAGAAAAGAGGTGCAGAAAGAGGCAAGGGACGTGCAGAAAGAAACAAAAGAAGTACAGAAAGAAGGAACAGAGGTGCAGAAAGAGGCAAGAGGGGTGCAGAAAGAGGGGGAGAGGGGTGCATAAAGAGGCAAAAGGGGTGCAGAAAGAAGTGAGAGGTGCAAAAAGAAACAAAAGAAGTGCAGAAGAAGGATTAGAGGTGCAGAAAGAGGCAAGAAGGGTGCGGGAAGAGGGGTGTGAAAGAGGCACGAGGGGTTCAGAAAGAAGCAAGAGAGGTGCAGAAAGAAGCAACAGAGGTACAGAAAGAGGGAAGAGGGGTGGAGAAAGAGACAAGAGAAGTGCAGAAAGAAGCAACAGAGATGCAGAAAAGGGGAAGAGGGATGGAGAAAGAGGCAAGAGGGGTGCAGAAAGAAGCAAGAGAGGTGCAAAAAGAAGTGCATAAAGAAAGTACAGAGGTGCAGAAAGAGGCAGGAGGGGTGCAGAAAGAGGGAAGAGGGGTGCAGAAAAAGGCAAGAGTGGTGCAGAAAGAGGCAAGAGGGGTGCACAAAGAAGCAAGTGAGGTGCAGAAAGAGGTAACAGAGGTGCAGAAAGAAGGAAAAGAGGTGCAGAAAGTAGAAGAGGTTTGCAGAAAGAGGCAAGAGAAGTGCAGAAAAGAAGGAAAGGTGCAGAAAGAAGCAACAGAAATGCAGAAAGATACAAGATAGGCGCAGAAAGAAGCAAGAGTGGCTTGCTCACCATTAGTACCAATTTAACACCCATATTTAGCAATAAGTAACAGGTGACCATTCTAGGTTAGCAAAGGACCTTCCACCACGCTGTAACACTTGTCGCTGCATTTTTGATAACGTTTGAGCCGTTTGAGCTAGAAACAAGTCTTTTTTTGTTCAAATCTGCAGATTAGGCAGCAGATGATGGATTATGTGGCTAATGCGGAAAATGTATAATTGTGCGAAAGTTGGTGCAGCCCAACAGTCGCATAATGCCAGTGGCCCTGCTCATACCTCTGACTAGGTCCAGAAGTGCTCCTCAGTGATTCCTTCTTTTTTTGTCTCATTGAGTTCATAGTTTAGCTTCTATGAAAATGAGGAAGTCTAAACCTGAGGTTACCACTCCACAACACAGACTACCATACCACATAATTACTATCCATAACACATAATCCCACTCTACATAATTCCTATACACTAAATACCACATACTTTCTATCCACATAATTTCACTGCACAACATACCACATAATTCCAGTACACACAACGTACATCCACTCCACTCCAAAAAATATTAGTAAAAAACTTTTACATTTACAACGCCAATAGCTCTAACTCTTGCAAATGCGATACCTATTATATTACAAATGCCTCTTTAACTGGTAGTCATGTTTGCAGAGTGGTGGAGAAAGGGGGCGTGGCCTCCAAAGACCTCTTAGCAATCCCACTGTGTGGGACTTAGTGGAGGTAACAGGAGGGGTAGTTGGACCCCAAAGACAACCTTGGGGGCCAACTACCCCTCCTATTACTTCCAGTAAGTCCCACACAGCAGTATTGCTAAGTTCTCATAGCAGGCCACGCCCCCTTTCCCCACCACTCTGCAAACGCGCTCCCTGGCGCGCTCTTGGATTGGGATTAAATCCCACTTCGCTGCTGGGGGTCCTTAGGGGCCAACTAGCCTACCTGATAACTCCAGTATGCCCCAGATAGTGGGATTGCTGACAGGTGGACACAGGCCACGCCCCCTTTGTCCACCACTCTGCAAACTTGCCTCCTGGTGCATTCTTGGTTTGGGGATGAAGTCCCCTTGCCTCCTGAGGGTCCCTGGGGGCCAACTAGCCCACCAGGTACCTCCAGTAAGCCCAGCGCTCATTAGTAAAACATCAATTAGAGATCTTTATCCTCCTAGAGTCTGAAAGGCCTGACATCTTGCTGCTCACTGAAACTTGGCTCACCCCTGACTCTTCGCCTGATATCTTGGCGGCCCTATCCAATAATTATTATATTCTCCACACCAACCGGCCTCAAGGGAAAATCGGGGGTGGCGTTGCAGCCATCATTCACCAGGATGTTAAATTTACTGCCCTTACTCCACTCTGTCTCCCCAAAGTGGATAATGCAGTAATAAAATTTGAATCTGCCCAGGCACCGCTAATATGTGTGTTACTTTATAGGCCTCCACAACACATGCCCCTTTTTCCTCAAACTATGGGGGAACAGATTGCTAACCTGGTGACCAATCACACCAGAATCATGCTGTTGGGCGACTTTAACTATTGGGCAAACGATGCGCAAGGTGGGCCACAGTCGCTAGAGCTGACTGAACTGCTCAGTAATCTTAATTTTGCCCAACAGGTGCTTACAGCTACCCACATAAAAGGACACATTTTAGACCAAATCTGGACCCTCAATCTGATGGTTTCTGCAGTGTCCATCACACCCTGTATTTGGTCTGACCACCACTTAATCAAATTCATCTTAAAAAACCCGACCACCCTTAAACCCCCCGCTAACAGAGGTGAGACTGGCGAGAAAGTGGAAACACATTGACTCCAATGATTTCCTGACCACTCTAACCAACACAGCTCCTAATTCCACATCTGACATTAATCTCCATGAGGAACATGTCTCTGCCTGGTTTTTAGCGGCTAGTGATAAACATGCCCCTTTTAAACAAATCAGACAATCCCGCCGTCTCGAGGCACAGAGATGGTTTAGTCAGGAATTAAAAATGCAAAAACGTTCTCTCCGTCAACTAGAAAGAAAATGGAGAAGGAACTATTCTCAAACGGATAAAAATATTTACCAGTTAGCACTGAGAGAATATAATACAGCAATCACTAAGGCAAAAGCAACTCATTTCTCCTTTAGAATTTTAAACTCCAATAATCAAGCTAAAGAAATATTTACCATCGTAGATGAACTATCCAATCCCGACAGAGTCCTTAGCAAGCCTTTACCCACCCAGGCTCTCTGCGACTCTCTGAATAGTTTTTTCATTGACAAAATTGCTTCTATCAAAGCCAGCATTCCCACCCACCCTACTACAGTTAATTCACCTCACTTCCCCGGAAACCACCACCTCCTTGAGTCATTCCCACCCCTGGACACTAAGACTTTCTGTGATCTGCTGTCCAAAATTAGATCGGGATCCCCAAAGGACCACTGTCCCCCACATATTCTAAAAACGGTTCTGCCAGCATATCCAAAGCCGATACTGGATCTCTTAAATAACTCTCTATCTCAGGGCAAGGTCCCCAATGCTTTCAAGGAGGCAATTGTGGTCCCCCTCTTAAAGAAACCTGGAGCTGACCCGCAGACGCTATCTAACTACGGCCCTATCTCCTTGCTCCCGTACCTAGCTAAGGTACTAGAGGCACATGTGGCCAAATGTCTATCTATTTTCTTAGAAAATTCTAACTTTCTTGATCCTCACCAAGCAGGTTTTAGGCCAGCACACTCTACAGAGGCGGTTATACTATCGGTACTAGACTCCCTTCGGGAAAAGGCCGAAGGAGCCATTCCCCAGGCCCTGGTACTACTGGACCTCTCGGCCGCCTTCGACACGGTTGACCACAATACGCTGTTAGACCGTGTCAGGGAGGCAGGCCTTCGGGGACCTGCCCTCAGTTGGGTCAATTCCTTCCTGAAAGACCGCTTCCAGGCAGTCCGTATTGGTCAGTTCACGGCCCCTAAACAAAAAACTACGTATGGTGTCCCACAGGGATCTTCGCTCTCCCCACACCTTTTCAATCTTTATTTGCTGCCGTTGATACGATCCCTGAAAGAAAGGAACACTGTCACTTTTAACTACGCGGACGATTTGCAGCTACTTTTCACCATTGACAATTCTCCTCAGTCAATCTCTGACTTTCAGTCTACTATGCAATTTATCTGCCATTGGATGGATTGCAACCATTTAAAGCTGAACCCTGGTAAAACCGAAGTAGTCCTGACCAGTGGCGGTATAAGTTCATGGGGCCCACACTATTGGCCCAACGAACTAGGCCCCCCCACCGATACCGACCAACTCAGCTAAAAGCTTGGGAGTCACTATAAATAATGATCTCACGCTAAAAACACATGTTGGCTCTGTGGTTTCCGCCTGCTTCTTTCAGCTGCGCAAGATCAGGAAAATAAGCAGACTACTTACCCAAGCAGCCTTGACACAGGTGGTGATAGCCTTGGTATTATCACGCCTTGATTTCGCTAACGCTATCTACCTTGGTATACCACTCTACCTCTCTGAAAGGCTCCAGATGGCCCAAAATCAAGCTGCCAGACTTATCTATAGGCAACCCAGGTGGCAACACACTTCCCCCCTCCTGAAGAAGCTGCACTGGCTCCCTATTCCTCAACGCTGCACCTTCAAAATGGGCTGCCTGCTGTTTAAATCCTTGCATGGCCAAGCCCTAAATTCATGGATAATCTTATCTCCCGTTACATCCCCTCCCGCAACCTACGTTCAGCTCATCTCCTACTCCTGAAGGTCCCAACGTTTAAACTGAAGCACCAAAACTGTGGAACTCTCTCCCTTTGGAAATCAGATCTAGCACCAACCTAATGAGTTTCAGAAAGTCACTTAAAACTTGGCTGTTTACCCAGGCCTACGAATGAACCTTTGATCCACCTTCCTAGACAGCGCCATGAAACCAATTGGTGTATGAGCGCTTTACAAAACCCTTATGCAAAAGACACACAATTGATGGATGGAATGCAGAACAAATCAAAACATTCACCCCCAGTCAAGAGATCTGGGTTAAATCCATCATTCTTTTGCTCACAAAACCCTTATAACATAACATAACATAACATAACACACAGCTGGATTGCTGAGAGTGGTCTGAGGCCACGCCCCCTTTTTACACCACTCTGCAAACGCACCTCCTGGCGTACTGCTGCTCAGGGGATGAAGTCCACTTCAGTCCTGAGGTCCTCAGGACACAGGAGGACCTCATCGCCCCACCAGCAGTGCGCCAAGAGGCGCGTTTGCAGAGTGGTGTAAAAAGGGGTGTGGCCTCAGACCACCTCTCAGCAATCCCACTGTGTGGGGCTTACTGGAGGTACCTGGTGGGCTAGTTGGCCCCCAGGGACCCTCAGGATTCAAGGGGACTTAATCCCCCAACTTAGAACGTGCCAGGAGGCGCATTTGCAGAGTGGTGCAGAGAGGGGTCGGGGCCTCTGGCAAGATGCCAGCTTTTTTTTTATTGGGGGGCTGTGTGGCCCCACTTCTCTTAATATTTTGTGGGCCCTGGGGACCCCATCCCCCAGGACCTGACACATTTTTTAAAAAAACGGAAAGGGGGGCCACGTGGCCCCCCTCCAGAGGCCATTTTTGGCCCCAGGGACCCCATCCCCCGGGGCCTGGCCTTGTTTTTTCTTAATTATGGGAGGGGGGCTGCATGGCCCCCCTTCCCTGGGCCACTTCTGGCCCCAGGGACCCCATCCCCCGGGGCCTGGCCAGCCTTCATTTTTAATTTTAGAGGGGGGCTACATGGCCCCCCTCCTGAGGCCAGTTATGGCCCCAGGGACCCCATCCCCGGGGCCGGCCTTCCGTTTAAAAAAAAAAAAAAATTAAAAGGCGGGGGCCTAGTGGCCTCCCTCCTGGGCCTCTATTGGCCCTGGGGACCCCATCCCCCGGAGCCTTCCCTCACGTTGGGGACCGCAGGGGGAGCCCCAATGCCCCTGCGGTCCCTGCCGGCTCCCTGCCTCCTGCGGGAGCCGGCATTGCTTTTGGACAAGAGGAGCTGCTGACATGCAGCTCCCCTTGTCCAAAAGCAATTCTGCTTTGCTTTGTAGAAGCGAGAGCAGGTTTCCTGCTCTCGTTTTCACGAAGCAAAGCAGTGTTTGCTATGGCAGGGCGGGAGCAGTGCTCCTGCCCTGCCATAGCAAACTGCAATGTCCCGGGGATAGGCACCCCGGGACATTGCTGGAGCTGGCCCGGGGGGGTGGTGGTCCCCAGGGCCATCTAGGGCTCCAGGAGGGGGGCCGCAAGGCCCCCCTCCCAACATTTACGTAGCCCCGGGGAGGTGGTGGTCCCCGGGGGTCCGCAACAGACCCCCATACTTCAATAATTAGTGCCCCTGGGAGGTGGTGGTCCCCAGCACTTGGGGGGGACCGTGAGGCCCCCCATTAATGAAGAAAGCCCCGGGGAGGTGGCAGTCCCGGGGGCTTGGGGGGGCCGCAAGGTCCTCCGCCCATAATTAATGAAAGCCCCAGGGAGGTGGTGGTCCCCGGGACTTGGGGGGGCCCGCGAGGCCCCCTCCATTAATGAAGAAAGCCTCAGGGAGGTGGCGGTCCCTGGGGCTTGGGGGGCCTGCGAGGCCCCCCGCCCATAATTAACAAAGCCCCGGGGAGGTGGCGGTCCCCGGGACTGCGGGGGGGCCGCGTGCCCCCGCGCATAATAAATAAAGCCCCAGGGAGGTGGCGGTCCCCAGGGCTGCTGGGACCCGCACGGCCCCCGCATATATATGGCACATTGCCCCTAGGACCTGGCCCACCCGGGGCTCAAAGAAACGAAGCGCGGGAGCCTGCACTTCATTTTTTTTATTTATTCAGCCGGATTTGGGCACCCAGCGTGAATCCCGCCAAAAATATAAAAATAAATGCATTTTTTTGCCCTGGGGGTCCTGGTGGGCCCCCCTGAGCAGGCATAGGGGGGTCAGTGTATTTCTACCCTGCCCCCTTTTCTTGTTTTTTAATGTTTTTTCTCCTTTTTTCTTGTGACTCGGTTCTACCGAGTCACAAGATGGCTGCCAACACTTTCTGGTTTGAAGTGTTGGCAGCCAATCAAAATGAAGCTCATGATCGGGAGGGTTCGCAAATCCTCCTCGGTCACCAGATATCGATATTTTTTATTTTTGAATTTCTCAGGAACTACTGAAGGGATTTACACCATTCTTAAAAAAGCACGCTTTCTGAACCAAGAGCTACCTTTTTGCCAAATTTGGTGTCATTCCGTTCAGTAGTTTGGGCTGTAGCTTTGTCTAAAGCTTCCTATGGAAATTAACATGGAGAAAACACGTTTTGGGACCCCTGTTTTCTCGGCCACCGCTCAACGAATCACCCTGAAACTTTCAAGACAGGAGCTGACCTGAGCGAACCATTAGTTTTGAAAATTTCGCAAAGATTCATCAAACGGCGCCAAAGATATTGGCAAAAGGAAAAGCGCTTTTTGAATAGAAATGAGGTCCTAACTATAACTACCTACTGGCGATCGCCAGTAGGATATATATATATATATATATATATATATATATATATATATATATATATATATATATATATATATATATATATATATATATATATGAAATCCAATACCCACTTGAAGATACAAACGGGTCCGGCACAACTGGGGAATCAATTCTCAAGTGGATTTATTGCCAATTCAAAGGTCTCTGCGCACGTTACAAAAATGGTGAAACGCAATGGCAGACGCATTTCAGCCTGACGGCTTTCTTCAGTGCCGGTCTCACTCACAGGGCGTCTTCACCTGGGATCCATATACCTGCTGGATAGTCCACTCCCACTGGAGTTATGGCTTGACCCCTCCTCTGCCTTAAAGGTGTATTGCTATATCAGACGCTTGCACCACGCGCTTTTGTTTCAAACAGATGCATTGTGGTATGCCAGTGCGAAAATCCATTCAGTAATGGGGGCTTTCAGACACACAGTGGTGTCCCAACTAATGTTGGCTCACGGACAGCATACCAGCTGCTGCAACCTGTCCATGCGATGTCATCAGTGCAGTAAGTTCACTTGAGCGTCCCCGTGCAGTCTAATACTGCTTCCTCCCTCCCCATGCAAGAAATAACAGTATCACTGTGATGTTGAATATAGATATATATATAACCGCTTTACAAACCCACCAGTAACTCGCCTGCACTCAGGGCGGGTGCCTCCGTTCCGTGAGGGTGGACTCACGCTATCTGCATTTCAAATATCCAAAAGGATAAGTACAGAGCACTCACGGGCTGAAAATTCTGTAGTTTTAATGCAAGTAGACGCGTTTCAGCTTTCGCCTTTCTCAATACTCGCTAAATAACATGACATGCAGCAGAGTGGTGCTTTTAAATTCAAGGATTACATTCCCATTGGCTGGTTAACAATGATGCACAAAGAAGGACTACTGCCGTTCTCTTTGATATTCAAGGTCCATGGCAGCCATCACAGTGTGTCCTGCTTTGTAATCCTTGAATGTAAAAGCACCACTCTGCTGCATGTCATGTTATTTAGCGAGTATTGAGAAAGGCGAAAGCTGAAATGCATTAAAACGAAAGAATTTTCAGCCTGTGAGTGCTCCGTACTTATCCTTTTGGATGTTTGAAATATATATATATATATATTCACTGAAAAAACCATAGGTTTCAGGCACGTTATAGTTAGAAATTAGCATTTAAAAAACCTTTGAAATTCACAGAAAAAACCATAGGTTTCAGACACGTTATAGTTAGAAATTAGCATTTAAAAAACCTTTGAAATTCACTGAAAAAAACCATAGGTTTTAGGGACAGTTATAGTTAGTTGGACATTTCACTCATACAAAACCCGTGAAATTCCCCGTTATAGTTAGTTCAGCTAACTATAACTCGCGCCCGCAATGCACTGCTGATGACGTCACATATTACATCACTCATGACATGGTCAGTGACATCACTGATGACATCACTGATGACATCTCAAATGACATCACTGATGACATCATCCAGTGACTGTGTGTTTCTGTAAAGTTTAAATATGTTTAATATATATAGGGAAAGACGTATTGAAGAATGAGTGGGTGTATAAGTGTCTGTATGGATGATTTAGTAGGTGCGTGACTGACTCTATAAGTGAGTGATTTAACGTATCTTACTGAATGCATGGGTTAGTGACTAAACTGGGTGAATGTCTGTATCCGTCTGTCTGTTGCTGTGTAAGTGGCTGCATGTGTTTGTGAATAGCTACATGAGTGTGTATATGAGTTATTGAATGGTTGTCTGAGTATCTGTATGGGTGCCTGAGTGTTTGTGTGGGAGGGGTGTGTGCGACTCTGTGCATAGATGTGTGAGTGGGTGATTCACTGGGTGGATGGTTTCAAGAGTGCATCTGTGATAGACTGTATGGGTGGGTAAGTGTGTGTAAGAGTGTGTTAGTGAGTGAATGTATGTCCCAGTGGTACATGTGTGAGTAACTACATATGTGAAAGGCAGTATATATGTGTGTTGGAGTATATAAATAGCTATTAGCGAGAGTGAGTGATTGTGATAGTGGCTGTATGGATGAGTGTGTGCTTGTATCAGTGATTGTATAAGAGCGTAACAATGTGCTAGTATTTGTATGATTAAGTGAGCTGGTGTGTGTATAACTGTATAGGTGAGTAAATGGCAGTGTGTTTAATTATTTGCATGACTGACTAGGTGTGTGAGTACCTCTATGGATGAGTGGCGGTGTTTGAGTGTCTATATAGGAGTAAGAGTGCATATGATAGTCCTGTACTGAGTGACCATAAGTATGAGTGACTGTACGGGTGAGTGAGTGGATGTGTGTGTGTAGACCTAAGAATCAGTGAGTGGGTATGTAGTTATTGGTGTTGGAGTGTCTATGGTTTTGCGAATGGCAGTCTGTAATTTAGAGTAGGTGTATCAAAGGTTATATTAGGGTGTGAGGAGGTGCATCAGATTATCACGTGGATGATGTCATCAGTGATGTCATCAGTGATGTCATTTGAGATGTCATCAGTGATGTCATCAATGATGTCACTGACCATGTCATGAGTGATGTAATATGTGACGTCATCAGCAGTGCATTATGGGGCGCGAGTTATAGTTAGCTGAACTAACTATAACGGGGAATTTCACGGGTTTTGTACGAGTGAAATGTCCAACTAACTATAACTGTCCCTAAAACCTATGGTTTTTCAGTGAATTTCAAAGGTTTTTTAAATGCTAATTTCTAACTATAACGTGTCTGAAACCTATGGTTTTTCTGTGAATTTCAAAGGTTTTTTAAATGCTAATTTCTAACTATAACGTGCCTGAAACCTATGGTTTTTTCAGTGAATTTCAAAGGTTTTTTAAATGCTAATTTCTAACTATAACGCCCCTAAAACCTATGCTTTTTTCAGTGAATTTCAAAGGTTTTGTAAATGACAATTTTTAAATGTATTAATTGTTATATTTATTTTTTTGATACTGATTTACTACATTTTTTAAAACTATTTATTTTTAGATATTTTATTTATTAAATTACATTGTAATTACATTATACATTACATTACAAAATATACTTTCTCTGAATGAATTACTTTAGTTTAAATAGTTTGCAAATAGGCAATAGAGTTTTAAGTACAGTAGTTACAGTTGTTGCAATGGGCAACACAATTTCAAACACAATGCAACATTGAGCTGAATGTGAATTTCTAGTTAAATGCTGCTCCCCATGTGGAAAAGTAATTGGGTTTGCATTTTGAAAGAGAGAGCAGGTTTCCTGCTCTCTCTTTCAAAATGCAAACTACAGTGTCCCGGGGTAGGCACCCCGGGACACTGCAGGAGCCGGCCCTGGGGGGTGGCGGTCCCCAGGGCCATCAAGGGCTCCAGGAGGGGCCGCGCGGCCCCCTCCCATCCAGTGCACAGCCCCGGGAGGTGGTGGTCCCCGGGCTTTGGGGGTCCGTAACGGACCCTCATATTCAAATCTTTAGTGCCCCGGGAGGTGGCGGTCCTCGGGGCGTGTGGGGGCTGGAGCCCCCACACAGGTCAAAAATTTAAAAAAGAAGCCCCGGGCAGGTGGCGGTCCTCGGGGCAGCGGGAGGGCAAAGAGCCCTCCCGCACCATTATTTTTTTAAGCCCCGGGGGTGACGGTCCCCGGGGCTTGGGGGGGCCTTAGAGGCCCCCCCACATATTAAAAAGAAACCCTGCATGCCCCCGGGGGCCAATTAACAACGGGAGACCGCGCTTCGTTTTTTTTTTCTCTCGGCGGGATCCGCGCATCCCGCCGATTTTAAAAAAAAAATGCTTTTTTCTGCCCAGGGGGTCCTTGAGGGACCCCCTGAGCAGACCTAGGGGGTCAAGGTGTTTCTACCCTGCCCCCTTTGTGCGTTTTGTGCACTTGTTTCTTCTGGGTTTTTTTACTAATCGGCAGGATCCGCGCACCCTGAGCGCATCCTGCCGATTTAAAAAAAAATGCTTTTTTCTGCCCAGGGGGTCCTTGTGGGACCCCCTGAGCAGACCTAGGGGGTCAGGGTGTTTCTACCCTGCCCCCTTTGTGCGCTTTGCGCACTTGTTTCTGTCCCTCGGTTCTACCGAGGGATAAAATGGCTGCCAACACTTCCTGATTTGGAGTGTTGACAGCCACTTGAAAGCCAATTAGCATGCAGCTCGTGATCGGGAGGGTGCGCGAATCCGACGCGGCCATAGATATATATGTGATTTTCCTTTGATTTTCTCTGGAACTACTGAACGGATTTACACCATTTAACAAAAGGGTTCTTTCTGAACCAAGCACTACCTCTTTGCCAAATTTGGTGTAATTCCGTTCAGCAGTTCGGGCTGTAGCCGTGTCTAAAGTTTCCTATGGGAAAATGAATGGGGAAAACACGTTTTGGGACCCCCTTTTTTCTCGGCCCCACTTGACGAATCACCCCTAAACTTTCAGGGTAGGAGCGGACCGGAGCGGGCCATAAAGTTTGAAAATTTCGCGAAGATTCGTCAACCGGCAAGAGAGTTATTTCAAATAGAATGTCATGGATTTCCTATGGAAAATAGGTCCTAACTATAACTATCTACTGGCGACCGCCAGTAGATAATATATATATATATATATATATATATATATATATATATATATATATATATATATATGAAGTAAACTCGCATTCACTCCTGCCTTGCCACCAGAAATAACGAGCGAGGACCCAGCGATAAGTGATAAGTGCAAATCTTCTTTACTTTATTCCACCCATTTGTCCGCCATTTTTACCATTCCTGTATGCTCACCACCTCGACAAATGTCCCAGGGAGCGACAGGATTGCATACCTCCCAACCCGCTTGTTGCAGTTAATTGCGTACCTTGTGTGTCCAGTGGAATCCGTGTGGCTACTTCCTTCCGATGAGTACTCCGCCGAGTCCACCACCGAAAGTCCGATACTCCACACTAAACCCACCACACTTGCCTGCACGCTTTTGCTTAGTTGCTTTCAGGGGGCTCCGTCGTTTCCGTTTTCGGATCCAAAAAGTGCCCTGGGGGTCCCCGCCTGCGCCGCACCACGAGCCCGTGATGTTGCTGCCAGTTCAGGGCTACCGGGACCAAGACTTGCCAATTACGGAGCCTGCTCACAGGGAGGGGGTCCACGAACCGGAGGAAGTCAATCCGGTATATATGAAGTAAACTCGCATTCACTCCTGCCTTGCCACCAGAAATAACGAGCGAGGACCCAGCGATAAGTGATAAGTGAAAATCTTCTTTACTTTATTCCACCCATTTGTCCGCCATTTTTACCATTCCTGTATGCTCACCACCTCGACAAATGTCCCAGGGAGCGACAGGATTGCATACCTCCCAACCCGCTTGTTGCAGTTAATTGCGTACCTTGTGTGTCCAGTGGAATCCGTGTGGCTACTTCCTTCCGATGAGTACTCCGCCGAGTCCACCAATGAAAGTCCGATACTCCACACTAAACCCACCACACTCGCCTGCACGCTTTGCTTCGTTGCTTGCAGGGGGCTCCGTCAGCTTCCGTTCTCGGATCCAAAAGTGCCCAGGGGTCCCCGCCTGCGCCGCACCACCAGCCCGTGATGTTGCTGCCAGTTCAGGGCTACCGGGACCAAGACTTGCCAATTACGGAGCCTGTTCACAGGGAGGGGGTCCACGAACCGGAGGAAGTCAATCCGGTATATATGAAGTAAACTCGCATTCACTCCTGCCTTGCCACCAGAAATAACGAGCGAGGACCCAGCGATAAGTGATAAGTGCAAATCTTCTTTACTTTATTCCACCCATTTGTCCGCCATTTTTACCATTCCTGTATGCTCACCACCTCGACAAATGTCCCAGGGAGCGACAGCATTGCATACCTCCCAACCCGCTTGTTGCAGTTAATTGCGTACCTTGTGTGTCCAGTGGAATCCGTGTGGCTACTTCCTTCCGATGAGTACTCCACCGAGTCCACCACCGAAAGTCCGATACTCCACACTAAACCCACCACACTCGCCTGCACGCTTTGCTTCGTTGCTTGCAGGGGCTCCGTCGTTCCGTTCTCGGATCCAAAAGTGCCCCGGGGTCCCCGCCTGCGCCGCACCACGAGCCCGTGATGTTGCTGCCAGTTCAGGGCTACCGGGACCAAGACTTGCCAATTACGGAGCCTGCTCACAGGGAGGGGGTCCACGAACCGGAGGAAGTCAATCCGGTATATATGAAGTAAACTCGCATTCACTCCTGCCTTGCCACCAGAAATAACGAGCGAGGACCCAGCGATAAGTGATAAGTGAAAATCTTCTTTACTTTATTCCACCCATTTGTCCGCCATTTTTACCATTCCTGTATGCTCACCACCTCGACAAATGTCCCAGGGAGCGACAGGATTGCATACCTCCCAACCCGCTTGTTGCAGTTAATTGCGTACCTTGTGTGTCCAGTGGAATCCGTGTGGCTACTTCCTTCCGATGAGTACTCCGCCGAGTCCACCAATGAAAGTCCGATACTCCACACTAAACCCACCACACTCGCCTGCACGCTTTTGCTTCGTTGCTTGCAGGGGGCTCCGTCGTTTCCGTTTTCGGATCCAAAAAGTGCCCAGGGGGTCCCCGCCTGCGCCGCACCACCAGCCCGTGATGTTGCTGCCAGTTCAGGGCTACCGGGACCAAGACTTGCCAATTACGGAGCCTGTTCACAGGGAGGGGGTCCACGAACCGGAGGAAGTCAATCCGGTATATATGAAGTAAACTCGCATTCACTCCTGCCTTGCCACCAGAAATAACGAGCGAGGACCCAGCGATAAGTGATAAGTGCAAATCTTCTTTACTTTATTCCACCCATTTGTCCGCCATTTTTACCATTCCTGTATGCTCACCACCTCGACAAATGTCCCAGGGAGCGACAGCATTGCATACCTCCCAACCCGCTTGTTGCAGTTAATTGCGTACCTTGTGTGTCCAGTGGAATCCGTGTGGCTACTTCCTTCCGATGAGTACTCCACCGAGTCCACCACCGAAAGTCCGATACTCCACACTAAACCCACCACACTCGCCTGCACGCTTTTGCTTCGTTGCTTGCAGGGGGCTCCGTCGTTTCCGTTTTCGGATCCAAAAAGTGCCCCGGGGGTCCCCGCCTGCGCCGCACCACGAACCCGTGATGTTGCTGCCAGTTCAGGGCTACCGGGACCAAGACTTGCCAATTACGGAGCCTGCTCACAGGGAGGGGGTCCACGAACCGGAGGAAGTCAATCCGGTATATATGAAGTAAACTCGCATTCACTCCTGCCTTGCCACCAGAAATAACGAGCGAGGACCCAGCGATAAGTGATAAGTGAAAATCTTCTTTACTTTATTCCACCCATTTGTCCGCCATTTTTACCATTCCTGTATGCTCACCACCTCGACAAATGTCCCAGGGAGCTACAGGATTGCATACCTCCCAACCCGCTTGTTGCAGTTAATTGCGTACCTTGTGTGTCCAGTGGAATCCGTGTGGCTACTTCCTTCCGATGAGTACTCCGCCGAGTCCACCACCGAAAGTCCGATACTCCACACTAAACCCACCACACTCGCCTGCACGCTTTGCTTCGTTGCTTGCAGGGGGCTTCGTCGCTTCCGTATCCAAAAGTGCCCGGGGGTCCCCGCCTGCGCCGCACCACGAGCCCGTGATGTTGCTGCCAGTTCAGGGCTACCGGGACCAAGACTTGCCAATTACGGAGCCTGCTCACAGGGAGGGGGTCCACGAACCGGAGGAAGTCAATCCGGCATATATGAAGTAAACTCGCATTCACTCCTGCCTTGCCACCAGAAATAACGAGCGAGGACCCAGCGATAAGTGATAAGTGCAAATCTTCTTTACTTTATTCCACCCATTTGTCCGCCATTTTTACCATTCCTGTATGCTCACCACCTCGACAAATGTCCCAGGGAGCGACAGGATTGCATACCTCCCAACCCGCTTGTTGCAGTTAATTGCGTACCTTGTGTGTCCAGTGGAATCCGTGTGGCTACTTCCTTCCGATGAGTACTCCGCCGAGTCCACCACCGAAAGTCCGATACTCCACACTAAACCCACCACACTTGCCTGCACGCTTTGCTTAGTTGCTTTCAGGGGGCTCCGTCGTTTCCGTTTTCGGATCCAAAAAGTGCCCTGGGGGTCCCCGCCTGCGCCGCACCACGAGCCCGTGATGTTGCTGCCAGTTCAGGGCTACCGGGACCAAGACTTGCCAATTACGGAGCCTGCTCACAGGGAGGGGGTCCACGAACCGGAGGAAGTCAATCCGGTATATATGAAGTAAACTCGCATTCACTCCTGCCTTGCCACCAGAAATAACGAGCGAGGACCCAGCGATAAGTGATAAGTGAAAATCTTCTTTACTTTATTCCACCCATTTGTCCGCCATTTTTACCATTCCTGTATGCTCACCACCTCGACAAATGTCCCAGGGAGCGACAGGATTGCATACCTCCCAACCCGCTTGTTGCAGTTAATTGCGTACCTTGTGTGTCCAGTGGAATCCGTGTGGCTACTTCCTTCCGATGAGTACTCCGCCGAGTCCACCAATGAAAGTCCGATACTCCACACTAAACCCACCACACTCGCCTGCACGCTTTTGCTTCGTTGCTTGCAGGGGGCTCCGTCGTTTCCGCTGGATCCAAAAAGTGCCCAGGGGTCCCCGCCTGCGCCGCACCACCAGCCCGTGATGTTGCTGCCAGTTCAGGGCTACCGGGACCAAGACTTGCCAATTACGGAGCCTGCTCACAGGGAGGGGGTCCACGAACCGGAGGAAGTCAATCCGGTATATATGAAGTAAACTCGCATTCACTCCTGCCTTGCCACCAGAAATAACGAGCGAGGACCCAGCGATAAGTGATAAGTGCAAATCTTCTTTACTTTATTCCACCCATTTGTCCGCCATTTTTACCATTCCTGTATGCTCACCACCTCGACAAATGTCCCAGGGAGCGACAGCATTGCATACCTCCCAACCCGCTTGTTGCAGTTAATTGCGTACCTTGTGTGTCCAGTGGAATCCGTGTGGCTACTTCCTTCCGATGAGTACTCCACCGAGTCCACCACCGAAAGTCCGATACTCCACACTAAACCCACCACACTCGCCTGCACGCTTTTGCTTCGTTGCTTGCAGGGGGCTTCGTCGTTTCCGTATCCAAAAAGTGCCCCGGGGGTCCCCGCCTGCGCCGCACCACGAGCCCGTGATGTTGCTGCCAGTTCAGGGCTACCGGGACCAAGACTTGCCAATTACGGAGCCTGCTCACAGGGAGGGGGTCCACGAACCGGAGGAAGTCAATCCGGCATATATGAAGTAAACTCGCATTCACTCCTGCCTTGCCACCAGAAATAACGAGCGAGGACCCAGCGATAAGTGATAAGTGCAAATCTTCTTTACTTTATTCCACCCACTTGTCCGCCATTTTTACCATTCCTGTATGCTCACCACCTCGACAAATGTCCCAGGGAGCGACAGGATTGCATACCTCCCAACCCGCTTGTTGCAGTTAATTGCGTACCTTGTGTGTCCAGTGGAATCCGTGTGGCTACTTCCTTCCGATGAGTACTCCGCCGAGTCCACCACCGAAAGTCCAATACTCCACACTAAACCCACCACACTCGCCTGCACGCTTTTGCTTCTTTGCTTGCAGGGGGCTCCGTCGTTTCCGTTTTCGGATCCAAAAAGTGCCCCGGGGGTCCCCGCCTGCGCCGCACCACGAGCCCGTGATCTTGCTGCCAGTTCAGGGCTACAAGGACCAAGACTTGCCAATTACGGAGCCTGCTCACAGGGAGGGGGTCCACGAACCGGAGGAAGTCAATCCGGTATATATGAAGTAAACTCGCATTCACTCCTGCCTTGCCACCAGAAATAACGAGCGAGGACCCAGCGATAAGTGATAAGTGCAAATCTTCTTTACTTTATTCCACCCATTTGTCCGCCATTTTTACCATTCCTGTATGCTCACCACCTCGACAAATGTCCCAGGGAGCGACAGGATTGCATACCTCCCAACCCGCTTGTTGCAGTTAATTGCGTACCTTGTGTGTCCAGTGGAATCCGTGTGGCTACTTCCTTCCGATGAGTACTCCGCCGAGTCCACCAACGAAAGTCCGATACTCCACACTAAACCCACCACACTCGCCTGCACGCTTTTGCTTCGTTGCTTGCAGGGGGCTCCGTTGTTTCCGTTTTCGGATCCAAAAAGTGCCCCGGGGGTCCCTGCCTGCGCCGCACCACGAGCCCGTGATGTTGCTGCCAGTTCAGGGCTACCGGGACCAAGACTTGCCAATTACGGAGCCTGCTCACAGGGAGGGGGTCCACGAACCGGAGGAAGTCATTCCGGTATATATGAAGTAAACTCGCATTCACTCCTGCCTTGCCACCAGAAATAACGAGCGAGGACGCAGCAATAAGTGATAAGTGCAAATCTTCTTTACTTTATTCCACCCATTTGTCCGCCATTTTTACCATTCCTGTATGCTCACCACCTCGACAAATGTCCCAGGGAGCGACAGGATTGCATACCTCCCAACCCGCTTGTTGCAGTTAATTGCGTACCTTGTGTGTCCAGTGGAATCCGTGTGGCTACTTCCTTCCGATGAGTACTCCGCCGAGTCCACCACCGAAAGTCCGATACTCCACACTAAACCCACCACACTCGCCTGCACGCTTTTGCTTCGTTGCTTGCAGGGGGCTCCGTCGTTTCCGTTTTCGGATCCAAAAAGTGCCTTGGGGGTCCCCGCCTGCGCCGCACCACGAGCCCGTGATGTTGCTGCCAGTTCAGGGCTACCGGGACCAAGACTTGCCAATTACGGAGCCTGCTCACAGGGAGGGGGTCCACGAACCAGAGGAAGTCAATCCGGTATATATGAAGTAAACTCGCATTCACTCCTGCCTTGCCACCAGAAATAACGAGCGAGGACCCAGCGATAAGTGATAAGTGCAAATCTTCTTTACTTTATTCCACCCATTTGTCCGCCATTTTTACCATTCCTGTATGCTCACCACCTCGACAAATGTCCCAGGGAGCGACAGGATTGCATTCCTCCCAACCCGCTTGTTGCAGTTAATTGCGTACCTTGTGTGTCCAGTGGAATCCGTGTGGCTACTTCCTTCCGATGAGTACTCCGCCGAGTCCACCACCGAAAGTCTGATACTCCACACTAAACCCACCACACTCGCCTGCACGCTTTTGCTTCGTTGCTTGCAGGGGGCTCCGTCGTTTCCGTTTTCGGATCCAAAAAGTGCCCCGGGGGTCCCCGCCTGCGCCGCACCACGAGCCTGTGATGTTGCTGCCAGTTCAGGGCTACCGGGACCTAGACTTGCCAATTACGGAGCCTGCTCACAGGGAGGGGGTCCACGAACCGGAGGAAGTCAATCCGATATATATGAAGTAAACTCGCATTCACTCCTGCCTTGCCACCAGAAATAACGAGCGAGGACCCAGCGATAAGTGATAAGTGAAAATCTTCTTTACTTTATTCCACCCATTTGTCCGCCATTTTTACCATTCCTGTATGCTCACCACCTCGACAAATGTCCCAGGGAGCGACAGGATTGCATACCTCCCAACCCGCTTGTTGCAGTTAATTGCGTACCTTGTGCGTCCAGTGGAATCCGTGTGGCTACTTCCTTCCGATGAGTACTCCGCCGAGTCCACCACCGAAATTCCGATACTCCACACTAAACCCACCACACTCGCCTGCACGCTTTTGCTTCGTTGCTTGCAGGGGGCTCCGTCGTTTCCGTTTTCGGATCCAAAAAGTGCCCGGGGGTCCCCGCCTGCGCCGCACCACCAGCCCGTGATGTTGCTGCCAGTTCAGGGCTACCGGGACCAAGACTTGCCAATTACAGAGCCTGCTCACAGGGAGGTGGTCCACGAACCGGAGGAAGTCAATCCGGTATATATGAAGTAAACTCGCATTCACTCCTGCCTTGCCACCAGAAATAACGAGCGAGGACCCAGCGATAAGTGATAAGTGCAAATCTTCTTTACTTTATTCCCCCCATTTGTCCGCCATTTTTACCATTCCTGTATGCTCACCACCTCGACAAATGTCCCAGGGAGCGACAGGATTGCATACCTCCCAACCCGCTTGTTGCAGTTAATTGCGTACCTTGTGTGTCCAGTGGAATCCGTGTGGCTACTTCCTTCCGATGAGTACTCCGCCGAGTCCACCACCGAAAGTCCGATACTCCACACTAAACCCACCACACTCGCCTGCACGCTTTTGCTTCGTTGCTTGCAGGGGGCTCCGTCGTTTCCGTATCCAAAAAGTGCCCCGGGGGTCCCCGCCTGCGCCGCACCACGAGCCCGTGATGTTGCTGCCAGTTCAGGGCTACCGGGACCAAGAGTTGCCAATTACGGAGCCTGCTCACAGGGAGGGGGTCCACGAACCGGAGTAAGTCAATCCGGTATATATGAAGTAAACTCGCATTCACTCCTGCATTGCCACCAGAAATAACGAGCGAGGACCCAGCGATAAGTGATAAGTGCAAATCTTCTTTACTTTATTCCACCCATTTGTCCGCCATTTTTACCATTCCTGTATTCTCACCACCCCTCCTGGAGCCTTTGATGGCCCTGGGGACTGCCACCCCCCAGGGCCGGCTCCTGCAGTGTCCCGGGTGCCTACCCCCGGGACACTGTAGTTTGCTATGGCAGGGCGGGAGCCTCGCAGCTCCCGTCCTGCCATAGCAAACTGCTTTGGATTTTGGAAGAGATTGCTTTTCCACATGGGGAGCTGCATCTTAGCAGCTCCCCATGTGGAAAAGCAATGCCGGCTCCCAACGGACGCGGGGAGCCGGCGGGACTGTGGGGGGATTGGGGACCCCCCCACAGTCCCCAACGGAGAGGGCCAGCCCCGGGGGATGGGGTCCCCGGGGCAAGTAGTGGCCCGGGAAGGGGGCCACGCGGCCCCCCTCCCCCCAAAAAAATGGCCTGAGGAGGGGGGCCACGCAGCCCCCCTCCAAATATTTTAAATTTTTTTAAAAGAGGGCATGCCCCGGGGGATGGGGTCCCCGGGGCCAATATAGGCCCAGGGAAGGGGGGCCACGCGGCCCCCTTCCCGTTTTATTTTAATAAAAATAAAAAAATGAAAATCCTCATGCCCCGGGGGATGGGGTCCCCGGGGCCAAAAGAGGCCAAGGGAAGGGGGGCCACGCAGCCCCCCTCCCATACAATTTTTTTTTTTTTTTAAATAAAAAGACCGGCATCGTGCCGGAGGCCCCGCCCCCACCCTGCAGCAGTCTGCAAACGCGTCCCCTGGCGCGTTTGCAGATGGGGAACGAATTCCCCTTGAATACTGGGGGTCCTGGGGCCAACTAGCCCACCAGGAACCTCCAGTATGCGCCAGGGGCTGCGTTGCAGAGAGGTGTACAGAGGCCACGCCCCTTTTACACCTCTCTGCAACGCAGCTCTGTGGCGCTTTGGAGGTACATGGTGGGCTAGTTGGACTCCAGGGACCCTCAGGATTCAAGGGGACTTAATCCCCCAACTTAAAATGCGCCACGGGGCGCGTTTGCACAATGGTGAAGGGAGGGGGCGGGGCCTCAGGTGACATGTGTGCAAACAGGCCCCGTGGCACATTTTAAGATGGGGAATTAAATCCTCTTCAATCCTGAGGGTCCTGAGGCCAACTAGCCCACCAGGTACCTCCAGTAAGCGCCACGGAGCTGCGTTGCAGAGTGTTGTAAAAGGGGCGTGGCCTCTGTACACCTCTCTGCAACGCAAACCCTGGCGCATACTGGAGGTTCCTGGTGGGCTAGTTGGCCCCTAGGGACCCTCAGGATTGAGGAGGAATTAATTCTCCAACTTAAAACGCGCCACAGAGCTGCGTTGCAGAGAGGTGTAAAAAGGGGTGTGGCCTCTGTACACGTCTCTGCAACGCAGCCCCCTGGCGCATACTGGAGGTTCCTGGTGGGCTAGTTGGCCCCCAGGGACCCTCATGATTCAAGGGGACTTAATCCCCCAACTTAAAACGCGCCACGGGGCGCGTTTGCACAGATGTCACCTCAGGCCCCTCCCTTCACCATTGTGCAAATATTCCTCTAAAATCAGCCGAACTACGAATTCCGATTTACTCACCTGTTATCAGGAGAGAACCCAGTGCTGCATCTTTTAGCCCAGCACTGATCCTGAAAAGTAATTTTAACCGTACTTACCAGTAACTTGAATTTCCTTCCATAGGATATCATTGACTGGTTTCACTTGGAAATTCTTCTAAGTGTGCAGTTTTGGAACTTTATAATATTCCTCTAAAATCAGCCGAACTACGAATTCCGATTTACTCACCGGTTATCAGGAGAGACCTCAGTGCTGCATCTTTAGCCCAGTACTGATCCTGAAAAGTAATTTTAACCGTACTTACCAGTAACTTGAATTTCCTTCCATAGGCTAACATTGACTGGTTTCACTTGGAAATTCTTCTAAGTGTGGAGTTTTGGAACTTTATAATATTCCTCTAAAATCAGCCGAACTACGAATTCCGATTTACTCACCTGTTATCAGGAGAGAACCCAGTGCTGCATCTTTTAACCCAGCACTGACCCTGAAAAGTAATTCTAACCGTACTTACCAGTAACTTGTATTTCCTTCCATTGGAATCCATTGTCTGGTTTTCAGCAGAAAAGTTTCAAAGTGTCGATTTTCACAAACTACAAATTTTCCTTAAAAATCGCCTGTATGACTTAAACGCATTCTTTCAACTGTTTACAGGAGATGCACCAGTGCTGGATCCAGGATCCACCACTGAGTAAGAAAAAGTAACGATAACACTACTTACCTGCTAAGTGAATTTCCTCCCATAGGATAACATTGGTGATTCTATGTGAAAAAGTTTCTGTCAACTTTTAAAATACAATAATATTCCTTAAATATCACTACTGTAACCAAAACGCTTTTACTCAACTGTTTACAGGAGATGTCCCAGGACTGAATCTAGGATCCCGTCCTGTGGTTAGAAAAGTAATCCATAAAGTAACTAATTGCATTTAACTAGAAATTCACATTGAGCTCAATGTTGCATTGTGTTTGAAATTGTGTTGCCCATTGCAACAACTGTAACTTCTGTACTTAAAAGTCTATTGCCTATTTGCAAAGTATTTAAACTAAAGTAATTCATTCTGAGAAAGTATATTTTGTAATGTAATGTATAATGTAATTACAATGTAATTTAAAAAATAAAATATGTAAAAATAAATAGTTTAAAAAAATGTAGTAAATCAGTATCAAAAAATAAATATAACAATTAATACATTTAAAAATTGTCATTTACAAAACCTTTGAAATTCACTGAAAAAAACCATAGGTTTCAGACATGTTATAGTTAGGAATTAGCATTTAAAAAACCTTTGAAATTCACTGAAAAAACCATAGGTTTCAGGCACGTTATAGTTAGAAATTAGCATTTAAAAAACCTTACAAATTCACTGAAAAAACCATAGGTTTTAGGAACAGTTATAGTTAGTTGGACATTGCACTCGTACAAAACCCGTGAAATTCCCCGTTATAGTTAGTTCAGCTAACTATAACTCGCGCCCCCGCAATGCACTGCTGATGACGTCGCATATTACATCACTCATGACATGGTCAGTGACATCACTGATGACATCACTGATGACATCTCAAATGACATCACTGATGACATCACTGATGACATCATCCACGTGATAATCTGATGCACCTCCTCACACCCTAATATAACCTTTGATACATCCACTCTAAATTACAGACTGCCATTCGCAAAACCATAGACACTCCAACACCAATAACTACATACCCACTCACTGATTCTTAGGTCTCACACACACATCCACTCACTCACCCGTACAGTCACTCATACTTACGGTCACTCAGTACAGGACTATCATATGCACTCATACTCCTATATAGACACTCAAACACCGCCACTCATCCATAGAGGTACTCACACACCTAGTCAGTCATGCAAATAATTAAACACACTGCCATTTACTCACCTATACAGTTATACACACACCAGTTCACTTACTCATACAAATACTAGCACATTCTTACGCTCTTATACAATCACTGATACAAGCACACACTCATCCATACAGTCACTCTCACAATCACACACTCTCGCTTATAGCTATTTATATACTCCAACACACATATAAACTGCCTTTCACATATGTAGTTACTCACACATGTACCACTGGGACATACATTCACTCACTAACACACTCTTACACACACTTACCCACCCATACAGTCTATCACAGATGCACTCTTGAAACCATCAACCCAGTGAATCACCCACTCACACATCTATGCACAGAGTCGCACACACCCGACCCACACAAACACTCAGGCACCCATACAGATACTCAGACAACCAATCAATAACTCATATAGACACTCATGTAGCTATTCACAAACCCATGCAGCCACTTACACAGCAATAGACAGACGGATACAGACATTCACCCAGTTTAGTCACTAACCCATGCATTCAGTAAGATACGTTTAATCACTCACTTATAGAGTTAGTCACGCACCTACTAAATCATCCATACAGACACTTATACACCCACTCATTCTTCAATACGCCTTTCCCTATATATATTAAAAATATTTAAACTTTACAGAAACACACAGTCACTGGATGATGTCATCAGTGATGTCATTTGAGATGTCATATATATATATATATATATTCACTGAAAACAAACTAAAGGTTAAAGTCACATTACAGTTAGGTGGATATGACTTAAACGATTCGAACTAAAAAACTGAAATTCACCTGTCACAGTTAGCAGAGCTAACTATAACTTGCATTCCCACCATGCATTGCTTATGACCTGTCATATTACATCACTAATGACATGTTCCATGACCTCATTTAAGACATCACTCATGACACCTCAAATGACATAATTGATGACACCACTGATGACATCATCCAATCAAGGATTTCAATTTTAAAAAAAACAATCTTTTTATCACACCTAACTGTAATTTTATTTTAACCTTTGTTTTTTCAGTGAATTTACATGTTTTTTTTATTACCATGCCTAAAGTCAACGCGCCGCACAGGGCCTGGCCTGCGCCAAACCCCCCTACAGGCAGCCAACCCCATGTCGCACACAGCCTTTGGCGTGCTTGACAGAGTTGTGCTTTGGGCCTCAGTCACCCTCATCCCCTAGGTCGAAAGCATACATATTAAGGGGAGGGGGCGTGCAGCTCCCATCCTAAGCCTTAATTGGCCCTGGGAACCATATCTCCCAAGGTAAATTACAATAAAAAGAGGAGGGGGCCATGTGGCCCCCATCCCAAGCCTTAAAAGGCCCATGGACCCCATACCCCAGGCCCAAATGCAATTAAACAACGGAGGGGGGCCTGAGCCTTCTTGGGACCCACCAACCACATCTCTGCAGCCGAAATCTAGGGGAAGTGCTTGCAGCCACACTCCCCGAGCCTTAATAGGCTCGGAGACCCCATCCCTAGGGCCAAATACAAAAAAAAGGGGTGAGGCTACACATCCCACTGCTTGAACCTTCTTGAGCCCTGGGTACACGAACTCCATGGCCAAAATCTAAGGGGAGGGGGATGTAAAGCCTCTCTCCACAAGCCTTATAGGCCCCATCCCTGTGGTCATATACAATAAAAAAGGGGCAGTGCTGCTCCACTCCTTGAGCCTTATTAGGCCCTGGGTACCCCATACTTTGAGGACCAAGCCAATCAAAAAAGGGAAGGGGCCTGTCCCTGAGCCTTCTTGGGACCTGGGATCCCGTCCCCAGGCCAAAATCTAAGAGGAGGTGTCATGCAGCCCCCTCCCCAAGCCTTAATAGACCCAAAACAATAAAAAAAGAGAGGGTTTGGTCCCTATCTCCAGGCCATATTAGGCCACGGAGACCCCATCCCCCTGGCCTAATATAATCAAAAAGAGGAGGAGATGTACATCTCCCCTCCCCGTGTCATTATAGGCCCAAGGGACCCTATACCCTCGGTTTGTCTTTTATGAAAAAGGGGAGGGGCCTGCATCCCAAAACCCTCTCAGGCCCCCTGGTAGCTGATCTCCAGGGTCTGTTTTCATCATAGGTAGGTGCCCCAGCACCATCCAACCAATACAGATGAGATGTCATCAGTGATGTCATCAGTGGTGTCACTGACCATGTCATGAGTGATGTAATATGTGTGGTCGTAAGCAATGTATTGTTGGGGCGCGATTTATAGTTAGCTCAGCTAACTATAACTGCTGAATTTCCCTGGTTTTGTACGAGTGAAATGTCAGCCTAACTATAGTGAATTTCTAAGTTTTAAAAAAAATTCTATTTCCTAACTATAACGTCTCTGTAACCTTTGTTTTTTCAGTGAATATATATATATATATATATATATATATATATATATATATATATATATCAATTTAGTAAACTCAAACATTCTTGCTAATGACAGACCTCATGTTGCTTTGTTTGATGTGAAGTAGGGCTGAATAATTATTTTGCATGATAGGCTTGAATTGAAGATTTTCATCAATAGCACTAACTTCAAGAGCAAGACCACTAACTTCAAGAGCAAGACCTCTGACCTCCTGGTCTGGAACCTGCTCTCCCCCCGCAGCTCCGCTCCTAAGTGCCATCGTCCGGGCACCCTGATCTGCTCGCTCAGGTAGGTGGTAGAGGCCCTCCTCCACCCTCAGGCTCCTGCCTGCACCTCATCCCTGGTGGTCCAGTGGGAGAGCCTTGCTGTTCTGCTGGCCACTGTTGTCTGTGTCTGTCTTTGTGCTACTTTTCTGCCTCTGTGCCTGTGTCTGTCTTTGTGCCATTTCTCCGTCTTTCTACCTCTGTGCCCATGTCTGTCTCTGTGCCATTTCTCTGTCTTTCTGACTCTGTGCCCGTCTTTCTGTCTCTGTGCCCATGTATGTCTTCGTGCCATTTTCTGTCTTTCTTCTTTCTGTCCCGTTTTCTGTCTTCTTTTCTGCCTTCATGGTGCCAGTAATTGTACCTGTGTCCTCTGTGCCGTTTCTGTCCCCGTGCCCTTCCCGCCGCTGCTGCCCCCGCGGCCCCTCCCCCTGCTGGTTTCCCGCTTCCCGCCTCCCAGCTGCGCTTCCCTCCCCCCTCCCCTACTTAATGGCAACCGCGCGCAGCCGGCGCGTCGCGGGCACGCCGAAGGTGCGCCAAAGGCAAGCCCATCTGCGTCCGTCCGTGACCCAACCGCGGCCAGCGCCAGGAACCCTGGATCTACGACCTCCCACCGCTACAACCCCGCTGATCTCCTCGAGCTCCACCCCGGAAGGAACGACAGCTGCCAGCAAGCGACACCGAACACCACCCACGGCCAGTTCTCCTGCCGACACTGCCGACAGTCCTTCACCATCGACAGCCCCCCACGGCCACCGAACACACGGCGGACGCCTGTACCACTGAAGCCCTGACGTGCAACCTCCTCAACGTGCGCTCCTTACACAGACACGCCGTAGAGATCTGGGACCTGCTCAACACCCTCTCAACAGACGTCGCCTTCTTCACGGAAACATGGACCAACGCCACCTCCGCCGCGACATCGCCATCCCCGACGGATACAAGATCCAGAGAAAGGACCGCCCCCACAGCCCAGGAGGAGGACTCGCCATCGCGCACAAGAGCTCCCTCTGACTCTCCACCTCCAGCACGAGCGACCCCCTCTCCAACACAGAGCACCTTCATTTCCAGATCCAGACCAGCCCCAGAACCACGCTGCGCGGGACCCTCACCTACAAACCCCCTGGGCCTCGCGACTCTTCCGCCACCACCATTGCCGACCTCGTCGCCCCTCACGCCATCGCCTCCACGGACTACATTCTCATCGGAAACCTGAACGTCCACCTCGACAACAGCAGCGACCCCGACTCCACTACCCTCCTGGACAACCTTGCCAACCTCGGACTAAAGCAGCTCATCACCACCCCCACCCACAGAGCCGGACACATCCTCGACCCCATCTTCGCAGGAGGAACAAACATCCACTTCAGCCACACCACTCAGCCCCCCTGGACAGATCACCACTGTGTACACTTCACCTTGAACACCACCACCGCACCCAAGCCCGCCCCGCGCCCGCCACAAAGGAACTGGAGCAAGGTCACAGAGGAACACCTCAACACCACCCTCTTCCACGACCCCCCGTTCGCCACGACCGACGCCAACTCTGCAGCCAAAGAACTACACCGCTGGATCACCAGCTGCGCAGACAAGCTCGCACTCCTCTGCCACCCCGACAGACAACGCCCCCTGAGGGCCGCCTGATTCATCACCGACCTCCAAGAAGCCAGGCGCTCCTGTAGACGCCTCGAGAAACTCTGGAGGAACAGGAAAACCACTGAAGACGAGAACACCTACAGGAACGCAATGACTGAATACCACAAGCGCATAAGAGACACCAAGAGAACCTTTATCAAGAACAAAATCCACACCAACGCCAGTAACGCAAAAGAACTCTTCAACGTCATACAGCAGTTCACCAGACCGCCCAGCGAAGCCACGGACGTTACACCATCCCAGGACCTCTGCAACAAGCTTAGAACCTACTTCCAGCAGAAAATCAAGGCCCTCTATGACACCATCAGACCATCAACGCCTCCTTCGAATCCGTCATCTTTCCCAAAGACTGGAAGCGGGCAGAGGTCAGGCCCCTCCTCAAGAAACCCTTGGCTGCCCCGACGGACCTGGAAAACTACCAGCCCATATCTCTCCTTCCCTTCGCAGCCAAAATCACCGAGAGATTCGTCAACGCCCAGCTGACCACCTTCATCGAAGAGAACGCCATCCTCGACTCCTCCCAGTCCAGATTCTGCAGCAACCACAGCACCGAGACCGCCCTCCTCGCCGCCACCGATGACATCCGTATGCTACTCGACCAGGGCCACACTGCGGCCCTCATTCTACTAGACCTCTCTGCAGCCTTCGACACCGTCTCCCACCTCACTCTCGCCGCCAGACTACCCAATGCCGGCATACGGGGTACCGCTCTCGACTGGATACGCTCCTTCCTTACCGGCAGAACTCAAACGATCAGACTCCCACCCTTCCTCTCCGAACCCACAGAGATCAACTGCAGAGTACCCCAAGGACCCTCGCTCAGCCACACGCTCTTCAACATCTACATGGCGCCCCTCGCCGCCATCGTTAGACAGCATGGGCTCAGCATAGTATCCTACGCCGACGACACCCAGCTCATCATCTCCCTCATGAAGAACCCCGAAGACACCAGACTCAGCTTCCAGGAAGGAATGAAAGACACCGCAGCCTGGATGAACTACAGCTGCCTTAAGCTCAACTCGGAGAAGACAGAGGCCCTCGTGCTTGGATCCTCCTCCACCGCCTGGGACAACACCTGGTGGCCTTCCGCCCTCGGGAACCCACTCACTTCATCAGACCACGCCCGAAACCTCGGCATCATTCTAGACTCCTCCCTCACCATGACCCGCCAGATCAACGCCGTCGCCTCCACCTGTTTCAACTCCCTCCGCATCCTCCGCAAGAATTTCAAGTGGATCCCCCCCCGAGTGCAGAAAGACCGTCACCCACGCACTCATAACCAGCACACTGGACTACGGCAATGCTCTCTACGCCGGAATCAACAAAACCCTGCTACACAAGCTCCAAACCATCCACAACACCGCAGCCAGACTCGTCCTCGGAACCCCACGACACGAGCACATGACCCAGCACCTACGAGACCTCCACTGGCTCCCCATCGAGAAGAGAGTAACCTTCAAGCTACTCACCCACGCCTACAAATCCCTCCACAACATCGGACCCAAATACCTCAACGAAAGAGTCTCCTTCCACGTACCCAAAAGGAATCTCTGCTCCGCCGACCTCGCCTTGGCAGAGACCCCTCGCATCCGCAGAACCAGAGCAGGCGGAAGAGCCTTCTCCTACGTCGCAGCAAAAACCTGGAACGAGCTCGCAGTCAACATCAGACGCTCCCCCACTCTGCACACCATCAGGAAGAGCCTCAAGACCTGGCTCTTCGCCTGATCCGGAGCTGCAAACCCCCCCCCCCCCCCCAGCGCCTTGAGACTCTTACGGGTGAGTAGCGCGCTTTATAAGCCCTTGATTGATTGATTCATGTGAAGTTTACTTGCTGTTACTTAAGGGTGTCATTGCAAACATTGTGGCAAGACAATAAACAGAAGGTGTGCAAATAAATCTTCTAAGTTGAAAGGTGATCATGTTTTAGATCCTTAAGCCATTCCGCAGTACAGCTTTCTGGGAATAGAAATGGTGGTCATAGTGAGAGTTACCCTGGTGATAGAAACAACAGTAACAGTGCCAATTATTGCCTTTTCAATCTATCTACGGTGCTTGTACATGTTTTTTTATTTTTTATTATTAAATATGGTAGAAGGGATTACAACAGCCAAATGTCCTGCACTCGGGGGTAGATTTACGAGCCCCCTGCGCCACCAGTACGTCACTTTTCGTGACGTACTGGTGGCGCAGGGGGCTGCTCCATATTTACAAGGAGAGGAAAAGCCACCCTGCGTGACTTTTCCTCTCCTTGTAAATACGGCCCCTTCACACGCAGCACTTTGCGGTGAAGGGGCGTTCCATGGGTGTTGCTGTGGGTGTTTCCACGCAACACTCATGGAACAAGACACATCTCCAGAATTACGAGAAATCGTAACTCTGGAGATGCGTCTGAAAGCTACGCCACCCTAGAGGTGGCGTAGCGAGGCGCACCGAGGAGAAATGTTTTAATTTCTCCTCGTTTTTTCCTCTTTCAATACGTGCTGCATTCTGCAGCACGCATTGAAAGAGGAAAATGGTTGTAGTGATTGTTTTTGTGCAGGAAGGTGCCCCTTCCTGCACAAAAACAATCTCCCCACGACGCAGGCATCCTTGCACCATGGTGCAAGGGTGCCTGCGCAGGCGCATGGCTGCAGTTTGTGCGCCAGCGCAGGGGGAAGCACAAGGATGCGACATATTCTTGTAAATATGTCGCATCCCTGTGCTTCAAAACTAACGCAGCGCGGCGCAGCAAAATGACTTGCTGTACCCCGCTGCGTTAGTTCAACGTAAATCTGCCCCTCAGTATTTTTCAAGCGACTCTTTGATACCACTGTGCTGCGCAGGCAGAATCGGCTTTCCTGGGTTTTGTGACTTATGAAAATAGTGTTTGAAAAACATTGCATCTTTCTTGCTGTCAGTGCATCTATATGTAAAAGAAGGCATAGCTTAGCGAATTAAATAAAAATAGGCTTTAGTTTTTCAAAATATGCAGTGGCGTGAAGAGTGAGTCATTGCACTTGTAGCACAAATTGAAAGAAAATGTACCGGAAGGTAACCATGGTGATGAGGGGTCGTACTAAATCATCATGGAAACAAGCATTGGCAAAGCCAATAGGTCTCGCCTTTGGGACCTATTGACTCTGTCAATGGTTTTTAGCTATGCTGTAAAACATCTTGGTGCTGAAACAGCATAGCTAATAACTATTGCCAAAGCCAATATGCCCCAAAGGGAAGAGCTTGTCAAGACCTATTGAAAAGTGGCTCTTAAAGCTGAAATTGCAGAGCAACAGTGTATTTCCCAATAGTCTGCAGAGACACCACAGACATGCGTTCTGTGTTTTTTACATGTACTAATGCAAAAGCTGCAAGAGCAACGTGACAGGGTGTCACCACAGACCAGCCCACAAGTGGTCTACCCTGGATTTGAGGATGGAAGTGCTGATAAAAGCTTTTGGGGAGCAGCAGTTACAGTTTCATGGCAAAGGGCTACTTTGAAACTCGGCTGCTACAAAAGTATGTGTGAGCGGTCGCCAGATTTTTTTAAGACTAAAAAAAAATTATAGAAGCTAAAACTAAAAACGTCATCTATGAAAAATAGTAAAAACAGAATTGGAAATCTACCGAGAAATAAAAACAACCAAGGCAACTCTTACATATCATCCGAATATGCAATGATAAAACAATAACACGCAGAGCGGATGGAAAGAAGCAACCTTACATCATGTTATGGAAAATTCAACAAAGCGACACGTGCACACTCCCACCTTCAATGCAAGCTTAAAATACCACTAAACAAATGTTTTTACATCAACACGTATATGTATGCTTGCTTGCAACGGTGTCTCTGCCATTCCAGGAAGTGCTCAGCGGTTACCGGGAAGAAAGGCGATTTATTCATTCAATTCAATTGAATTTACTTTATTCGGATAAAAACATATCCATAAAAGAACAAATCCCATTTCAGCATACAAAATACACAATTGCATCGTAATATCGGATGTAAAATCAAATACATTAAAACATTGTTCATAAAGTGCACATCGTATTGCGGGCATGCATAGCAGATTTAAAAAAAGTGCCTACTCGAAAGACCAATTCATCATCTTCCAGGAGGAGGATAGATCTGTATGCAACTTCGAGGTGGACAGGTGAATTATTTAAAAAAAAAAAAAGATATTAAAAGCCATTTAGAATACTTTATATAAAACTTACGAAAGAATAAAAAGTGTAATATGGTTTGCCCACTCTGGCCATCACACGGGCAAGGCAAAAGATCAAGATTAGCGTGAAAACCGAGGGGAAAACAAAGTAAGAATTTCACAGTGCCCGCTCTTAAGCGAAAAAGAAGTCCCCTCTCCCAATGACCTATAGGTTTTGTAAGGTAGCTAGCCAACTGGCAGGAAGTATTCTTGATTGACATAAAAGCAACTACAGTTGGTTTCTTAGACTCCCTATCTAGTCTTGCCTTGCAGTAATGCTTATAGAGTGCCGTTCAAACTTCTTTTTTGCTAACAGTATCTGTCTCATTTGGGCCTGCAAAAATATGTTCGTAGTTAACCCTGCTTAGACTTGAGCGCACCTCTGCTAGCCACGGGATGTCCATTCCCTTTTCACATTTGAGGCAATCTCCTATAATCTCTCATTTGAGGGTCACCGCTGGATTTTTCCGAATGGCTAGCCAGAATAGGGCTGGCGTGCCTGTATGTAGTCTTCAATGTAGTGTAAGTTCAATTCGCTGTGGCAAGCGTATTGGGACGTGGAGATGGGGGCACCTAAAAGTTTCTAGCAGAACCTATTTTCTTCACACTGGATGCTGCAGCTCCTTGAGAAGCCCCAGACCTCCGCGCTATAGGTTGCCGTGGGAATGCACTGGAGTTTACATTTTTTTTAAATAGCTAAGACAGCCCCTGTCATCCTAGGTTGTGGTAGGCTAAGAACCGAGTTAATAGGTTTGGAGAACTTGTTCCTACAATATGCCATGTGGTCAGACCATGAACCGTTAGCAGCAAAGACCAGCCCCAGATAGGGGGAAGTGCTCGTGCATTGTAAACTTTGATTGCCCACGGAAATAGAGTTTAAAAGGCGCTTCCTCGGTCCACAAGTCATTATAAAAGATTTTTTTTAATTAGTGCATAGATCTAAGGTGGCCATAAAATCGAAAAAACCCCGTACTAAAAGGCGTAGAGCATTAGGTGGCCAGCCCATTAATACTAAGTCATCTGCATATAATAGGGCGGGGAGTATATTGCCGTTAACTCTGGGGACATAATTGGTTAGCTCGATCAGTGTTTTGTGTAAATTATTAATATATATGATGAAGAGTAGGGGGGCCAGAACACATCCCTGTCTGACCCCTCTGCTAACCCTGATGTCATTAGAGACCTCACCTCCAATATTGATCCTAACCCGAGCTCTCAGATCCTTGTGCAAATATGCTAAGAAATGTACTAAAGCCTCGTCTAACCCATATTCTAATAGGATTGACCATACTCGTGACCGGTTTACATAATCGAAAGCTGAGGTCAGGTCCATGAAAGCCAAGTAAATAGGTGACCTCTGTGCAATAGTGTATTTCCCAATTATTAGGTTGAGGTTTAAACATTGCTCGATGGTGCCTACTTCACTCCTAAAACCTAATTGGCATGGCTGTAAAATAAGATTGCAAACACAAGGAGATGATGGACGGAGCGCGAAACTTTTCAGACACTCACCCTCAGTCACAGATCTGGGTTGAATCCATCATCGGTCAGTAACTGGATTCAAGCTAGCCTGGCTGATAAGGGGTGTTTCCCGGAAACTGGTCCCAGGATGCTTGTTTTCGGTTCAGGGAAGACCTGGCTTGGCAGTTTGGGCTGGACTGTTCCCAAGAGGCACAGGGTCAAGACTGATTTGCATATGGCTGGGTCTGAACTGAGGTGGCAAAGTGAGCTAAAGAATGATGATGGATTCAACCCAGATATGTGACTGGGGGTGAGTGTCTGAAAAGTTTCAGCGCTCCATCCATCATCTCCTTGTGTTTGCTTTGTTCGCCCTAAGTTGGCAGGGTATGCCCAGACGTCGGTCCCTTGCTCACTTTGCCACTGGATTCAAGCTAGCCTGGCTGATGAGGGGTGTTACTCCGAAACCGGTCCCAGGATGCTTGTTTCCGGTTCAGGGAAGACCTGGCTTGGCAGTTCGGGCTGGACTGTTCCCATGAGGCACAGGGTCAAGACTGATTTGCATACAGCTGGGTCTGAACTGAGGTGGCGAAGAGAGCTAAAGAATGATGATGGATTCAACCCAGATCTGTGACTAGGGGTGAGTGTCTGAAAAGTTTCAGCACTCTGTCCATCATCGTGTGTTTGCTTTGTTCCCCCTAAGTTGGCAGGGTATGTCCAGATGTGGGTCCCTTGCTCACTTTGCCACTGGATTCAAGCTAGCCTGGCTGATAATTATTATTATTATTATTAACTTGTAAAGTGCCCGAATCACCCTCAAAGGGGTATCTCCACGCTACGGAGGAGCAGCAGACAAGGCAGATGAGAAGCGGGTGTATTAGAAGAGCTCAGTTTTAAGGAGCTTTCTAAATAAAAGGTATTCTAGGCATTTCCGTAGATGAATAGGGAGCTGATTCCAGTAATAGGGGGCTAAGTGGAAGAATGCTTTCCCTCCCAAGCAGGATTTCTTTAAACGCGGAACAAGGAGCAAAGATTTGGCTCCTGAGCGTAGAGGTCTAGTTGGCTGATATTGAGTAAATTTTTCTGCTAGATTGCCAGGACCTTTACCGTTTAGTGCTTTGTGCACAATGCAGCATATCTTAAATTTGACCCGCTTGAGTATTGGAAGCCAGTGCAAATATTGTGATAGAGGGAGAGAAGCTGTTCTGGCAGAGGAGTTTGAGACAAGGCAAGCCCGGTGTTTTGAACTACCTGAAGCCTATTTAGCGAGAACTCACTCGCTGAAATCAGGAGAGCATTACAGTAGTCCAAGCGGCTTATCACCAGTGCCTGGATGAGTGTTTTCCGTACGGTTAGGGGAAGATAGGGAAATACCCTGTGTAGGAGGCTTAACATATCAAAGCATGAGCCCACGGTGGTTGTAACTTGCTCTTTCATTGTGAGTTTCTGGTCCACACGTATGCCTAGGTTCTTGACCACAGTCTTAGGGACCGGGGTGTCACCTAATTCGGGAGGCCACCATTCTGGGGACCAGAGCAGAGGCGCTTCTCCGAATAGCAGGATCTCAGTTTTCCCAGCATTTAGCTGCAGGAAATTATTCCTCATCCAGGTAGCGATGGTAGTCATGATTTCCGAAAAAGCAGTCTGGGTATTGTGAGAATTTATGTCAAATGACAGTAAAAGCTGGGTGTCATCAGCAGTCGAGATTGGTGTGAAACCCAGCTTTCTAAGTAGACCAGCTAACGGTGCAACATAAATGTTGAACAGAGTGGGACTAAGGCAGGATCCCTGCGGTACTCCTTTGGTCTGTGAGCAGAAAGGGCGAAGATTAATTGTCTGAGTAGGGTGAGTGAGAAAGCACGAGATCCACTGAAAGGCTCGTCCTTGGATTCCAATTTCTCTAAGTCTCCTGAGTAGGATGTGATGAGAAACCATGTTGAAGGCCATTGACAGATCCAGCAGCACAAGTAGTACTGCTTGTCCGTTGTCAAGGGAGTGCCTTATATTGTCAATAACGGCAATCAATGCTGACTCCGTACTGTACATTGGCCTAAACCCAGACTAAGAGGAGTCAAGGCAACCAGTAGATGCGACATAGTCAGAGAGCTGTTTATCGATATGCTTTTCCAATAACTTACTCAGAAGGGGTAGCAGAGAAATCGGACGATAGTTGGACAGGTCCTCCATTAGGACATTGGCTTTCTTTTGGATGGGAATTATTTGTGCAGCCTTCCATTCAAGTGGTAGTTGGCCCTCTCTCAGTGAAAGATTGAGGATTGAGCAGATAGATGGGGACAACTGTTTAAAAAGTAGCGAGGACATTTTGGCTGGAATAATATCCAAAGGGGAGCCTGATTTTGCTGTGTTAAGCAGTGTCTCCACAGTATCAACTGTGAGAGGGGAAAAGCTTTCCAGCGAATGCACATTGGTAAAGGATGGAGGACAGCGGAATGCAGTGTCATTCAGAGGGTTCCAGTCTTTAGTGATTTTATCATAAATGAGCGCGATTTTCTGTACAAAATGATTAGCTATTTTATCGCAGAGTTCTTGAGATGGAGCGACTTCATTGTTGCAGGCCTTCGGGTTAGTAAAGGATTTAAGGATTTGGTATCATTCTTTGGGGGCACTCCCTGCCTGGTTAAGTTGCAACGCAATGTGGGCTCTGCGTGCGTTCTTTAAGTTCTTATGATATCAAGCCAGAGAGGTCTTATACCTTTCTTTATCATTTACATCATGGGAGTGACGCCAACGTCTTTCCAGGTTTTTACAAAGACATTTTTCCTTCCGTAAATCTATAGAGAACCACGCTGCGTGTGGGCATCTGGCCGATTTAGAGTAATGTTTCAATGGGGCCAGCTGATCTATGGTTGTTTTTACTATGGAGTTATAGCTGGCCAAACATTCCTCAACATTCCCTGATTCCAGGTTAATAATTGCCGGGAATGTGTTAAAAAAACGGTCAGGAGTTATTTTATGCCACTGTTTACGGAGAGTGTAGGAGGCTGTGGAAGGGGCAGGGTTGACCCTAGGTCCCCTAATTTGGAAGTAAATTAAAGAATGATCTGTCCATGTGAGTGGGCGAGGAACTTCACAAGAGATGTTTGGAGAGTTGGTCAGGATAATATCCAGCGTGTGTCCTGCTAGATGTGTAGGACCCTCGTTGATCTTCCCTAGTCCTAAGGTGGCTAGGTTGGCGAGAAACATAGAGGCATCCTGATTAGAGGTGTTCTCACTATGTACATTGAAGTCCCCTAATAACAAAAAATGTTTAGTGGAGATAATATGAGGGCCAATTAATTCCATCAATTGGAGAGAGAAATCTAGGAGGGGACCTGGGGGTCGGTATACAAGGGCGCCTTTCCACCTATAATGGGGTAGAAAATCAATTCTAAAAAACGAAATTTCTATTTTATCATTGCAACATTGCTCAAGTGTAGATACTTTAATAATGTCTTTATGGATAATGGCTATACTTCCACCAACCTTAGACTGTCTATCCAGCCTTTGAATGCGGTAGCCATCAGGGAGTGCCACCGCAATAGCGGGGGTGGAGCTAGGTTTGAGCCAGGTTTCTGTCAGAAATCCGATGTCAGGTTTCTTAGAAGATAGTAGATCCCAGATTTCAGTGGTGTTATATTCCATATAGGTACCCTATATAGGCGCAGGTAACATCGCAACGTTTCACCTACATCCTTCCCTACATTACATACATAACGGTTCTTAGGCACTGACCTTTTACCTAGATATGACACTGCATTCAGAACGCGGGTTTTTCCCTGGTTCGATTCTCATACATAATGCATGAGGCTTCTTGGAAGCACAGCAGGACTAACAGTAGGATTACCATCTCCTGTATAATATCTCTGTATAAAGTTCAGGCCCAACGTCATCCTTTAGGCCGACACAGTAACACAGCAAGGTAGGACCCCTGGGGAGACCTATGGGTATATATACAACACATCTTGCTTAGGAAGATAGAGGAGACCGTGACTTCCCGGCTGACACACTGACCACAGACGCTGAGGTTCCTGCATGCAGACGCTCCAGCTCGCAGTGGTCTAACATCCCTCGCGGGGTGTCGAAGTCGAGACCAGGACGGGGTCCCACATTCTCTAACCTCTCAGGTAATGGGGTGGACTGGATCCTAGAGGGATTCTTGGCATAACACGTACATAGATGCTAGGTACATTTAGGTACATCTAGTTAGGGAGGCATCGTAGGAGTACACACTTTTTATCATGTGTTTTATGTACTTGTATATATTCATGATTTATGCAAGATGGTAGAACTATACCATCCCTTTACTTTCGTAGTATTGCTAATCATATATCTCTGCTACTGTCTAATGGTTGTTGCAGCTCATCTATTCTACACTAGAATAGCAACTGTTCAATAAATACTTATTGAAACGCCCAGCCTGTTTATTCTGTGTAACTCTCTGAGACAAACAAAGTGAGCACGAGTGACTGAGCGAAAGGTAGTATATTGTTTCCACGATCCTGAGGGATCAGGGTTGTCATGTTCTGAGGTTGCCAAGAACTATTCTCTCCGTGATAAGAGGAGATTATAGTGGCACTGTGAGCTAGCTAATACAGACAGGCTAACATATCCGGTGGGGGTGCACGGAATCCGTCCGCCACCAATCCCACAGTTTATGTTATCCAAACGCGCAGATCCTGTATAGGTAATATAGGAACTACACGACAGTGGCATGCTTGGGCAGAGATCTAACATTGCCTAGTAAGCAGTTCCAGACCACATTTGTAGGTTAGACAGTCTGGGGGAGTCTGGGAAAAAGTCTGGGGAAGATTATCTAAATTTTAATTATGCTTTCCCTTTTCTGGATCAAATAGTAATGGGGCCGCGTGCTTCTGCTTCAGCACCAGGCTTTGGAATTGGCAAAACCTGAACGCAAAAGGACCCTCCATGCCAGGGAAGGTCCCAGGAGTGTCATGTGGGTGGGTACATTTAGATGAGTTTGACCGTTTGATTTCTAGGAGTTCCAGGCTCGTCTAAGAATATTTCTGCCTGTGTCCTAAGTCATGCATGAAAGGAGCAGGGGTCCTGGCTCCTGGCGACAGCCGGTAGCGGACGGGCGCAGACGGGTTTGCCTTTGGCGTGCCTTCAGCGCGCCAGCGGTGTGCCCGCTGCGTGCGTCCACTGCGCGTTGGGGCAGGCATGATCTTAAATAGCTAAGGGTAGCAGTTGGACTGCTAACCCCGTGACTCCACTCAGCCCAGAAGTGAGGGGAAGGAATGTCTGCTATCTCCCTCCATGCGAACCGGAAAACCTGTGGTGGACCGGGGAGCAGTCGCGGTAAAAGGTGCAAGGATTAGAAGAAAAGTAAGTTTAAAATACAGATAAAGCTAAGAATAGGTTTAAAATCTAGCAATATGGTCAGCAATCACAATTGGCAAAAGCAGGAGCTTTACTGCAAAGCCCGTCCGCTGCGCGTCGGGGCAGGTATGATCTTAAATATCTAAGGGTAGCAACTGGACTGCTAACCCCGTGATTTCACTCAGCCCGGAAGTGAGGGGAAAGAATGTCCACTATCTCCCTCCACGCGAATGGGAAAACCCGTGGTGGACCGGGGAGCAGTCGCTGTAAAAGGTGCAAAGATTAGAAGAAAAGTAAGTTTAAAATACAGATAAAGCTAAGAATAGGTTTAAAATCTAGCAATATAGTCAGCAATCACAATTGGCAAAAGTAGCAGTCTTACTGCAAAACACTGATAAGGGGTGTTACCACGAAACCGGTCCCAGGATGCTTGTTTCCGGTTCAGGGAAGACCTGGCTTGGAAGTTTGGGCTGGACTGTTCCCATGAGGCACAGGGTCAAGACTGATTTGCATATGGCTGGGTCTGAACTGAGGTGGCCAAGTGAGCTAAAGAATGATGATGGATTCAACCCAGATCTGCGACTGGGAGTGAGTGTCGGAAACGTTTCAGCGCTCCGTCCATCATCTCCTTGTGTTTGCTTTGTTCGCCCTAAGTTGGCAGGGTATGCCCAGACGTCGGTCCCTTGCTCACTTTGCCACTGGATTCAAGCTAGCCTGGCTGATGAGGGGTGTTACCCCCAAAATCGGTGCCAGGATGCTTGTGTCCGGTTCAGGGAAGACCTGGCTTGGCAGTTCGGGCTGGACTGTTCCTATGAGGCACAAGGTCAAGACTGATTTGCATATGGCTGGGTCTGAACTGAGGTAGCGAAGTGAGCTAAAGAATGATGATGGATTCAACCCAGATCTGTGACTGGGGGTGAGTGTCTGAAAAGTTTCAGTGCTCCGTCCATCATCTCCTTGTGTTTGCTTTGTAAAATAAGATTGTCTTCAGACCAAGTTTTGATCTTATTATATAAAACCCTCTCTAAGATTTTCAAGAGTATTGTCAATCAGGGAAATGGGTCTGTAACAACTGGGTTGGGAGCAGTCACCCTTCTTAAAAATTGGGACGATGATGCTGGTTGACCAAGTACTAGGTAATGGGGCATGGGTTAAATTGTTAAAAACATTCAGCAAGAGTGAAGCCCAAAAATCGGGTTTGTACTTAATAAGGTCAATAGGTAACCAGTCGGGCCAGGGGCTTTATTTGCCGGGCTCTGATGTATGGCTTCCTTGACTTCAGGTAGGGATATTAATACCCCTATGGAGGCTTGAAGCCCAAACAGGTCTTCTTCATGTGGAGTGGTTGTGTAGATCTTCGAAAAATGAGCTTCCCAGGCCTCACTGGTTATGTTACAGCTGATCGGTGTTAGCGGTTGTCCCATTGCTCTCATGTCTTTAACGGCACCCCAAAAAGTTTTAATAGACTGCGGTGCCAGGGATTTGGTACCCTCAACAGAAAGGCGCTTTATAAAGTATCTGAGCATGTCAAAAACCTTTCGGTAAGTGGGGTTAAATGTCACACACCTCATCCCCCATATATTCCCAAACCTCTCAAATGTGGATCAAATCAGACACACCCTTAGGTCAGCATTTCAACCTCACAGGACCCTCATTGCCCAACCCGTACCCACCGTTAAAGCGTATGCACAGCGACCTTTACACAGCTCCTCCAACATGTCCCCTATAGACCAACTTACAAGTAACAAACACATTTTCAACCAAGCACGGTTAACGGCAATAAGAGGGCCCGACTCAAATCAGAAAGCGACTCCTTCTCGAGATGGGTACTATAAAGCGCTATAAAAAGTGCAGCCAAGCCGCACTAAAGCTTTAGGAGTGGTAGAGGGTACAGAAAAGCTGTATAAATACACTACATGCAAACGCACCCGATTCATGCGGGGAATCCCAATTTTTAAAGCTATATTGGCTTTCTTTTAACTGTGTAAAAGAAGAAATCTCCAAAATCTCCTTCTTTCCCCTTTTAAAATGTTGGCATGTGCGCTTCACAATATAATACAATACAATGTAAGCTTGTGGGTATATGGAAGGTATCTAAGTGGCAAAACAAAATTCAAAAGTTTGGACTACATAGAAGCTGCTGTGGAAAATCCAGCAGAACTGTAAGGTGAACCGGATTCAAATCTTCTGTGTCCGACTCCTTTGCACCGCTCCTAGTGGCTACCGTTTGCCTCCCCAAACAAGGTACTCCTTTGACTTAGTAGTCAATGCACCATTAAACAGGATTCACGTGAATGCCAAGTAGTCAACTATGGTTGCATTCTGGTACATGTAGTTTCATATTTGTTCACCACAAGAATGAGCTAAAAATTCCACCAATCAGAGCGCTATTTGGTGGAAAAACTGTGACTCACTGCACTGATATAGCAAGGTTGCAAATAATGGGCCCCAATGACCTGTGGTTCCACTATAAAACTCTGCAGTAAATGGTACGCAGTAGGCTCCTCAGGTCTCATTGTCACTGCACCTGCTGCACCAACAATAGATACGCCCTGGCTGAGCAACGGCGTCGCCTATGCCATGGCATGGGACATGCACGAGTGCATTCTGGGCTGTTCTCCATGACGTTGGCTAGCCAAGCTTCAGCTGTCTCTGGATGTACCGTTTGTGCACATTTGAAGTGACCGCGAGATTGAATCTGTCTTGGAGCCATTTATTTTCCTGTTGTGTGACCCTTTGTCGATCCGTGCTCGACACTTACAGCCCCATAGGGTGGGGCTAGCATTGGTGCAGCCCTGTACAATATTCAGGGCGGTCAGGTGGGCCAGGCCCACACACGCATGACCTTTGCCCCACCCAGTCACTTAAGAAGAGGCCATGGAGGAGGCACCAGTTAAGTGCTTCCTTCATCATAACATCAGAGCGTTGTAAAGTTTTTCATTGTCTTTAAAACTGAAATTGGGTGGTGTGTTTTGGGGGTAGAGGTGGGCGAGCCCCAGAGCTGAGTTAAGGCTATGGCTTGTCTCTTACAGCCGATGCACGAGCCGAGCCCTGAAAATGTTTGCTATGTAAAACAAGCAACAAACATCATGTAAAATATGATATAGGATCTTCAAAAGTCAAATAAATGTCTTTCTTTAACACATGGAAGCTTTGACATTAATATGCCACAATATAGCACTGCACTGAGTAGTACTTATTAAAAGTGATAGTTTTTAAACATGAGCTTAGAGTCATTCCTGCCCCGATCTCGCACTGGTGACAGTGCCATTAGTGAACCAACAGGCAAGACAGTTGTTTCGTGGACCGTGTATCCGTCCCAGATTGTTATAGAGCAATGTTAGTCCATTAAATCATACAATAGGTTTTTGTATAGTTGGTTTTCTGACTGATGTATTTGAATATGCTTTCATGCACAAATAAGAAGAAAAACGAGTTTTGCTTAAATAAAATATTTGCCCAAAATCACAAAATTTAAGGGGGGAAGCTGCAATTTATCCAGGTTTTATGTTTTCACTTTCTACAAATCAGCCACTAAATAGCTATTTGCCTATCCTTTTTATATTAATGCTTGTTTTTACCTCTTTGTGCAGTTTTCTGCAGTTTTTATGTAGTGCCAACTCGACCTAGAGGTATTAAAGTGCTTTGCATGAACACCGGTTACATTACACAAGGTCACATTCATTTCTATAAGGCACTGCACATTTACCCAGAATCACAGGATGTTGAGCCAACGTTGAGACTTGAACCTATCTTGTTTAGTTCCAAAGTTGGAAGCTCTCCCCATAATGTCACATCCTGGGTACATTGAGGGTGGCAGGCAGAAGGTACATGAAAGCTCGACTTGTAATGGGCACGAAGTTCTAAGAACACCTAAAGCTAAGCCAGAGCCAGGCTTTAGGTACAAGCACAGGCCAAGCTTCAGTGGGTCCCCCATCTCTAGTTGGGAGAGTAGGGACAAAGGTTTAGCAGCCAGTGATGCAGCAGGTACAGCGACACCAAGGTCAAGGCCTGTGGACGGCCTCTGCACCTCAATTATGGTCTGCGTGGGGGTTCTGAGAATGTTGATATATTTTAGCTTGTGTAAAATGAACGCAGTAATAAACTGTAGGATGGGGCAGGCATTATACTATTCATATAGTAGCAATGCATGCCTCATTGGATGAGCATCCAGCACGGCGAGGGAATCATAAATGTCCTCCAAGAATTAATGTGAAATTACAATACCTAATAGAGTAAGGGCCTGATTAAAAAGATAAACACACTTTTGTGTAAGTTTACTATTTGTTTGTATTCACGAACTACGAGTTTATTTTTACTAACAGTAATTTCCGACTCCTGAGATGCCGCAGTCGGTGTGGAGAGTTCCACACATAAAAAGATAGGACAGGCTTAACTTTTTATGTGCAGAGTATCTGCCACGAGTGCGGAGCTACACAGTCGTAAAATTACTATTCATAAAATTAAACTTGTAGTTTATGAATACCAAAAAGTAGTAAACTTACACAAAAGTTTATGTTTACCTTTTGAATCAGGCGCTAAACGTGTCTGTCTGTTTTCTGCCAGATGATGAGGGGAAGTAAATAACGGTGTTATGTCAAGTAAGGTATTGTGTTGGGTTGAATTTGTTCTCACCGGTATGGAAGAGTTATAAATGTGAGCATTTCATATTCTGTTATCTTGTTACAGTGATTTGCACATTCTCAGGTTATAGTCAACACCACTAGAATTATGCAATTTTATGGCTGTGGTGTTTTCTGAAAAATTATGTATTTGCCGCATTTGCCACATAATCTATCATCTACGGCTTAATTTGCAGTTTTAAAAAATGTCCCTTGCTCAAAGGGATCAAAAGTTACTAAAAATGCTGCAATACATGTTGTAGCACAGCTGAAGACCCTTTGCAAAGGTTGACTGTTCACCTTTCAGTTGCTTCTTGCTATACTTATGTGGTAAACTTGTATAAATGAGGTGCAACCCAGTCCCAGACAGTGTTAACAAGTGTAAAAAATGAATAAATTAATGAAGTAATACTATCACATCACCACATTGCACCACATAAATTGCTTTTTCTTGCTGCATAATTTAGCCAACTCTGCTGCATAATTTGGTCCTCTCCTACCTCATGAATTCAGTGGGCCTAGTGATGCTCTTTGTCTAACCACATCTGCTTGCACTGGGACTGATCATAATTCATTTCAATAAAGGACTACCACGGGTTATGCAATATGGGATGATATACACACGGTGGCATTAATGCTAATTATCTCGACTTACCTCAGAGCTAAATAACCCTAGACAAGAACCTACGGCTCACCTTTGACTGCAAACTCAACATCACAGCGCAAGTCAACGCCATCAGTGCCTTATGCGTCCACATACTGAAGATGCTGATGAAGATTTTTAAAAGGCTCCCAGGAAACATGCAGAAAATTATCACCCACACTCTTGCCACCAGCAACCTAGACTACACTAACACCCTCTACGCTGGGATAAACAACCATCTCATTGGAAGGCTGCAGAACATCCAGAACTTGACAGCCAGAATCACTCCCAACCTCCCATGACACTCATACATCTCACCTCACCTCACCTCAAGGAGCTATACTGGCTACCCATACCCAAAGGAGCACATTTCAAACTCCTCACCTAACATTTTAAGGCACTCTGGCCCAGCATACCTCAATAATATCATCTGCTTTCACAAACCTTCCAGACACCTCAGCTAGGGAAGGATTCCTACTTGCTCACAACCCACGTATATGGAAATCCAGATCCGGCAGTTGAGCCTTCTCCTACATCGCTCCTAAAGCATGAAATGATGTGTCATTACACATCCGAGCCCTCTCTTCATTTCTTGAATTCCACAAGAAGCTGAAGACCTGGCTTTTTGAGTAACCACATTAGGCCCTAGGCTTGGCTAATCTCATGCCTGCTCAGCTCCAGGATGCCCTCCTGGGCGAGAGTGTGCTTTACAAACCAACATGACATGACATGACATTACCCGAGAGAAGCAAATGCACTTTCTGAAGCATTAAGTTCAAACTGGTACAAAACCCAACCATGACTAGAGTATTCTGTTAGTCTGGATGATTGCTTTTGTTTCCCATGTTGTGTGTCTGTTTGTCTCTGTGTCCACATCCATAATATGGATGGGCTAAGAGGCAAACTAATTCCCTTGTTTGCGTGGGGTCACCCCCCATGCAAATGAGGGAGCATCCTCTGATTATAGCACTGGCTATACATGTGTGCCAGCACTTCAGTATTACAGAAGGGCCGCATAGCATCTGTGGCTCTTCTGTAACCGGGGCACTCTGTGTAATCCGGCCCCACAAGGTCACCTGTTTAACTGCAATTAATAGTTTTACCCTTCTCAGGCATGACAACTGCTCTTAGATGTCAACAATATTGCTTTCTTTTTTTCTAAATGTGTTGCTACTTTTTAAACTTTTTTATTAATGAAAGTACACCGCAAAAGAATTACATGAAAATAAAAATATACAAAGTTCACAGTATGCAAAGAAAGAGATGTTCAGGCAAATTGCAAGGAGTATGTAGTAATGAGGTCCACGCAGGTAGGATGTAGTTTAAGTAGATTTATTGAAGTAAGTTACATGTAGAGGAGTTGTAGTGTAGCAGCCCTACCAGGAGCAGCCTACCTGCTGCTCAGCCCATTCTCCAACTGTCACACTTCACCTCACAGGCACCCAACATTCCAATACGCATCCTCACTCCAACATTCCATGCAGCACACAGCACATTCACACTGGCTGAGCAGGAGGAGGAAAAGAGGCAGAACATTAACATGAACAGGATACTACAGAGTAAGTAGCCAGTCTTCCTAGTGCGAAATGTCAAGGCTTAGGTGTGGTAACAGGGACCTCCTTAACCATGAACTACTATTTGAATCTGCTTGTAATCCAGGTACTTCTGTTGAAGCCCGAAGCAAACACAAGGAGATGATGGACGGAGTGCTGAAACTTTTCAGACACTCACCCCCAGTCACAGATCTGGGTTGAATCCAACATCGTTCTTTAGCTCACTTTGCCACCCCAGTTCAGACACAGCTATATGCAAATCAGTCTTGAACCTGTGCCTCATGGGAACAGTCCAGACCGAACTGCCATGCCATGTCTTCCCTGGACCGGAAACAAGCATCCTGGGACCGGTTTCAGGCTAACAGCCCTCATCAGCCAGGCTAGCTTGAATCCAGTGGCAAAGTGAACAAGGGACCCACGTCTGGGCATACCCTGCCAACTTAGGGCGAACAAAGCAAACACAAGGAGATGATGGACGCAGCGCTGAAACTTTTCAGACACTCACCCCCAGTCACAGATCTGGGTTGAATCCATCATCGTTCTTTAGCTCACTTCGCCACCCCACTTCAGATACAGCTATATGCAAATCAGTCTTGACCCTGTGCCTCATGGGAACAGTACAGACCGAACTGCCAAGCCATGTCTTCCCTGGACCAGAAACAAGCATCCTGGGACCAGTTTCGGGCTAACAGCCCTCATCAGCCAGGCTAGCTTGAATCCAGTGGCAAAGTGAGCAAGGGACCCATATCTGGGCATACCCTGCCAACTTAGGGCGAACAAAGCAAACACAAGGAGATGATGGATGGAGCGCTGAAACTTTTCAGACACTCACCCCCAGTCACAGATCTGGGTTGAATCCATCATCGTTCTTTAGCTCACTTCGCCAACCCAGTTCAGACACAGCTATATGCAAATCAGTCTTGACCCTGTGCCTCATGGGAACAGTCCAGACCGAACTGCCAAGCCATGTCTTCCCTGGACTGGAAACAAGCATCCTGGGACCGGTTTCTGGGTAACACCCTTCATCAGCCAGGCTAGCTTGAATCCAGTGGTCAAGACTGATTTGCATATAGCTGTGTCTGAACTGGGGTGGCGAAGTGAGCTAAAGAACGATGATGGATTCAACCCAGATCTGTGACTGGGGGTGAGTGTCTGAAAAGTTTCAGCTGTAATCTTGGACTTGTAGGCTACCTCCATAATTGACAAAAATTGGGTCCACATTGCCCCACCCGAACGTACCCTTGGCCCATCCAGATGAAAATTCTTGGAACCGGGCCTGTATATCACTGAGAAGTCAGATAAACAGCCAAACATTTCGATGGTATGTCTTCTAGGATTTCCACTCCTTCAAATTCCTCCATTCTAAATGTGTTGGGGAATCTGTATCTCTCTGATGATCCCCTACTGTTCACTGACCTTCAGCCAATCATTAACCACTGAACCAATTAGCGCCTTATTCCAAATGTCCACCCACTCCCCCAAGGGCCTGCAACTTGGGGTATGCTAGCGAATTCAATTGAAAGTTACCTACCCCCACCACTCACAAAACAATGGTGCAAACTGGACAGAGCAAGACCTGTTAATTCCTTTACCTGGTGGCCCCTCTCTCTGCCCCTCAAACTTAGCCAGACAGCTGCCATTCTCTGCTAAACATCTACTTACTGTTGTTTGGTGTTTTTCAAACTATGGTGTTGATGCTTGCCATAAAGGTTTCTTACAAATCTGTTTAAAAAAAAAATTATTAATGCACTTATATATTAGAACTAATGTGAAAAAGTTTGAATGACTGGTTCCAGAAATTAACTGCTATTTTTCAACACCATACTTGTTCACCCACAGACCAATGCTCTTTTTTTGTAGTTTTTATATAGCACGAACTCGACCCGAAGGTATTAGAGCACATTACATGAGCACCAGTTACATTACACATTCGTTTTTGGTAGGCTTGGGGAGATTAATTGATTTCCCCAGAATCACAGGTGATGTCGAGACTGGAACCTGGTTCCCCCATTCTAAAGTCAGCAGCTCTGGCTGCTAGGCCACATCTTCTCTCTCTTTGCTGCACACATTAGAGATTGCTCACTTACAAATCAATAAAAGAGAAACCGGCTCCTTTTCTGATGGGAAAAAGCAGCAGGCAAACATGTGGCATCGAATGTGGTCAAATATAAGCCTGTGATGAAATATTCAATTGGTGAGCCTGTTAGAAACAGGTACAGAAGGAGGTGCAGTTATGGGCCCTATGTCAGATCTGACATCTCCAGCGGCCATGGTTTAATAGCCACTTAATTTGCATACCAGGTCTTACAGGCAAGTGTTTACAAAGTGAAAAGCTTGACTGAGTCCATGAATAAACAGTGCTGTGGAAGCCGAATTTAGCTAAAAGGTGGCTCGCCCAGAGCTTAAAACAAGTCTGCCTCAGATAACACTAAGCAAGCTTTGAATTTAGCAAATCTTTTTCTTTTAATTCGAACCTAGAGGCATTAGCAATGGCATGTCTCTAATTCAACATGGCCGTCAGCTTAAGCACCCCGTTCCCACAGTAGCGCACAGCAGTAGTGCACAGATTCACCCCTTAAAAGAGTTGGAGGAGCAGATCATTAAACAATCTTTCACTAAGTTGTCTCTTTGACATAACTGTGTTGAGGATGTGGCGTTCGAGTCTTGGTGTCAGCTCTCCCTATGCCTGAAAAAAACCAATGCAGTTATATGCCGATAAAAAACAAAATAAAACAATGACAGAAACAAAATGGCAAATGCCTATAGTAAGTTTATTACCAGATAGGTCAAATTAAAACTGAAAGCAATCCAAGATTAAGAACAAACAATGTAGACCTACGTGCGCACAAAATCCCAGCTCAAAAGGAACATTCTCAAAACATGGACTAGGCTGAAAACAATGAAAAAAGAAGTGTGCATACACAAACAGAAATAGCCATAAGTGAAATGATACATGTACTAGGCCCCTGCTTCATGAGAGGGAGAAATACACCAAAAGAAGGGATAAAAACACACATTAGCCACAGAGCAGAAAGCTTTTCGGAAGGACACGCCAAGAAACAAATGAAAAGCGATGGGCGGGCTGTAAGCCCACTGAGTAGATACAGCACATCCACTGCCTAGGTGAGATTTACAAATAAGGGGTTAGGGAAGAGCAGGAGGGATTATGGAAGGTTTCCGCTGTTATAGTCAAATACAGGAAATTATCAGTGCTATTTACATGCATGCTTTATCCACAATATATTAATTTGTGATTCATTTGGTAATTCGGGGACTTTCTCACAGCATGTATCTAGGGCACTTCCATAACTTCAGAGGAGTCTTCCAACATTAGCTTTCAAATTCGTATTCTTACGTTTCTGGCAACGTCTTAGAGCACTATGTCAGTGAGTTGCTGGAGTAGGATATAAAAAACGGTGAACACTCGTGGTGTATGAGTCAAAGAAGTACAATTGCTTCCCTATGTGATAAGTGTGGCTGTTTTTATTTCGTAGTACACTTAGCTGGCCCCAGTCTGTTCAATGATTACATACCTAAAAATAAATAGATGTGTTAATGTTTGTGTTAATAATATTATATCGAAAATGAAAAAACACATTGGCTGTCTATGAGGATGGAATCTTCTTGAATCAATAGAATAAATATGGAATAGAGGCAATATCTTTTGACATATCCCATTCGATACTGAGGAAACTCTCATCAGTTCCCTGGTACTCAGCAGTCTGGTCTACTGCAGTAGTCTGCTCCTGCTCTAGTACTCATTTGCCTCGCTAAAGAAAGGTGTAAACTACGCTGCAAGAACCTTGTACAATCTACGGGACATCCTCCCACTTTTAGTTATCGCCACTAAGCTCCCTAGCTTTCATCTAAGAACAAGCTACCAATGCCTGCATTAAGAGCAGTGAATGGCAGTGATAGCGCCTAGAACATGTGCTTTAAAATTTAGCATCACTGAGGGAAAACCTGCCTTCGCTTCAAAAACGAAAACTGCATTTGAAAAATGACACACAAAATATTTTGTGCCACAAAGTGAAAACATGAGCTCTGAAATGCACAGAATTTAGTCAGACGCTTTTCACTTAGCAATTTATGTAACCTATGTGCAAGTAATTCATAGAAATGTATTTTAGTTTAGATTTTGTTCTCACTATGAAAATGTGATTTTAATTTGTGAAAGTGTTAAAAGTATGCATTAGTAGAAAATAACTTGTATTAGAATTAGCACGACATTTTATAATGTAGAAAAACAGAAACCACTTGAAGAAAAAGAAACCACCAGACTTAGTTGAGGAAAACAATAAACAGGATGAGGGAGAAGCTTCAGCTTATCCATTGAGAGAAATAGTGGCAAAAGTGTATGTTCATGTACCACGGGACAAAGGTGAACTTGCCGCATTTGTGAACAAATGTCCAAAATTGAGAGACAAGCCTATGCTGTGGTATCCACAAGTTGATGGATTTATTGAAAGTTCAAGTGTGTGGATTAATTTCAAAATGTTCTTTGACACTGCAAAGCCAATTGAATTGTGGTCTGAATGTAAAGTTGTTGTGGAAGGGCCAGGTGAAGAGACAATGAGAAATTTGTGCACTAATGCACCATCTTCTGTTGTGATGGAGAAAAATGAAGCAGTGATTACTTTTCTGAAGGGCCGAGTGCCACCAAAAAATCTTGATTGGGTACAGATCAAAAGAACATCACGAGAACTAGAAAAATTGGTTCATGATTTTTGTGAAAAAGTGTGTCAGGAGCTTCAACAGCACAGCAGGAGAGAGAGTATGGATGTCAGTGACAGGAGACTCTTTGTGTCTCAATTTGTTATTGGATTAATGATCTTTGGTCAGATCAGTGTGCCTATTCAGCAAGGAGTGGTTGGTTTGCAAAGTGAGTTGATAGATGGGATTGCGAAGAATGAAGTTGAGATACAAGGTGTAGTTCCACAAGCAGGAGTACAAGGGGCTCAAGGAGGATTTGGTGTTTTACAGGACAGAGATAGAGGAGTTTTGGTTGGTCCAAATTTGGTTATGGATGTCACCATGTTGGAGAAAATTACCTTTTGCCATCTTTGTAACAGATTTGAGCATTGGAAGAGGAAGTGTAGACCTAAACCTGACGCAGTAGATGAAAATGTGCAAATGCAGGGAGAAATGCAGATGCAAAATGTGCCCGTACAGCTAAAGCAATTGTCAGATCAGAAACAGGTACCAATGACACAAGTTCTCCAAGCCCAGATGGTCCCACAAAATATGGGAAACCCTAAAATAAAGTTAAATCAGTTGTCCAAAGCAAATTTGAATTCTTTTCATGACCAAAATCACAGCCCGTTTCAACAGACTGCTGTATTTGAAAGTGACAGTTTTGGCCCCAACATATCTGATATCACCAGATCCATTGTGAGGAAAGTGGAAGTTCCAGACCTACCTTACTTAGAGAAAAAGGGCCAAGTTGTAGGAGTTCTAAACAGACAGATTGCAAATTCAGTTTCAGAGAAGGTTGTGGCAGAATTAGGTTCATTTGAGGAAAGTTACCAATTCGATGTTTGTGACTCAAGCACTGTAGGTCTGACAGGAAAGCACTTGTGGTGCAAATTAAACTGCACAAATTATTGTACACTGGATGAGATTGAATATCAGCCTCCTGATGAGCATGTACAGTTTAAAATGGCCCAACCAGAGACAGCTGTAAGATTGTTTTTAGAAATGACAGTTGAAAAGTTACCCTCGGATTTAGAAGAAACAGTGAACCCAGCAGTATGTGAGTTCACAACGAAAGGTGTCGGATTAATAAAAAGAGCAGAACCAGTTTTAGTCAAATTAAAATCAGATGCCATGTATTTCAGGACACCATCATACGATTCAACACAAGAGATAGTTGCAGGAATTTCACCCGTAATTGAAGATAAATTGAGCGAGGGATTTTTGGAGGATTTGATTGGAAGTTCATGTAACTCTCTGATCACAGGTTTACAGAAACTCAATGAGAAGTACAGAGTAGTGCAGGAGATTAGCAGCATAATTGTTCTATGTTGTCCTATGGAACCGAATCCAGCCAACATACCTTTTCAAATTGCATGTACGGAAGAAAGGCTTACTGTTATTGATGTTTGTCAGGTTTATATCATAGTGCCATTACATGAGGATAGTCAGGAGAACTGCCAGAAAGGAGCTCAATATCTAGGACACATAATTGAAAAAGGACCTAGAAAGGTGTCACCCAAGAGAGTGGAAGCAATTCACCAGATGAATCCACCTCGAACTCAGAGAGAAGCTAGGATGATTTGGGGAATGGTTGGCTACTGTAGACAGTCGACACCAAACCTTTCCCTAGAGGCAAAGCCTTTACTGAGGCTGACACACAAGGATGTGTCTGATCCGCTTCCATTGGACAACGATTGCACAAAAGCATGCCTAGAGTCGAAAGAGAAAATGTGTTGTGCCCCGGCACTAGGGATGCAAGTTTATTTAAAAGAATATACTCCAATTTTCAATGAGTGGGAGGGCTGCGCTCTCTCAGTGCCTGTTCAAAAACATGAAGAAGTTCAAAAGTCTGTGACGTATTCCCCAATGACTCTTGACCCTATCGTCACAGAAATGCCCAGCTGCCTTAACTTAGTAGCTGCGGTTGATGTCAGTCACAAAAAGAGTGAGAATATAATAATGGAATGTCCAGTAACTGAAAAGGGTTATTGTTTTGTAGATTTGCTACTGAAAAATCTTGTGATCGAAACGTGTCTAAATTCAAATGTATTGAGTCTACTGCCAGTAAAGGAAAATGTTTGTGATGAAACTGAACAAGAATGTCTAGGTGTCATGGATCAATGCATGAAGCCAAGGTTAGTCACTAATGATGAACCCCTGATTGAGCCCGATCATGTCCATTTTGTAGATGGTCCATGTTTAAGAGGTAACAATGGCACATTAAGAGAAGCATATGCCATGTGCACCATGAATTATGTTGCCAAAGCTTCATGGCTTCAAGAAGTTACCTCAGCACAAGATTCAAAATTGAATGCCCTTACCATAGCATGCAGTTTCACTGCTCAAATGGGAGTCACTATTGTCATGGGAAAGAGAGATGGTAATTCAGTTGCCCAATATTGTGTTCTGATAGCTTACACATTGAAGGGAAATTTCACATGTGAATCTGAGAAGAACACTGTCTATCCAATGTTGATGTCAATAGCGTACACCTGGGAAGAGTTGAAAGGGGTACAAGAAAATGTTTTAGAGACAGAACAACAAGGGTGGATCAGAACAGATTTTGAGAAAAACGTAAATGACATCCAAATGTCAGCTGAAGACAGACCAGTGTTGCCAGACAGTTTGCCGTTTCCAATGACATGATACATGCATGGACACACACACTTAGAGAGGGATTCAAAGAAATGTGTTTTTAGAAAGAATAGATACAAGCAAAAGTTTAGGAAGCTTGCAGAAGAAGACTGTTATCGAGATGTGGCATGTCAACAAATGAATGCAGGGAAAAGAACACACGTTACATTGAGTCACATAGGGAGATCAGAAGGTCCTTTCAATAGAATGCAAAAGAACACCATCGAAATGCCTGATTCCTACACAACCAGAAGAAATGACAACCACATGGTAGCAAATGTGTTATTGCAAAAATCGATCTCCAGGTATAGATTTCCAGTTTCTCTGAAATCAGATCGAAAGAGCCACTCTATCAATGAGGTCCCAAAAATGATGTGTGCAGAACTACAGACTGAAGAAGAATTGCACTGTAGTTATCGACCTGAAGTTTCAAGCATAATCGAGCAACACAAAGACACCATAGAGTCTCGCTTTGAAAAAGAATGTGCCTCAACATCACTGAAGTGGCTTGATGATGTACCTATAGAAGCACTTGTGACAATTGCAGATGAGAAGATAAGCCATTGCTGCGAAGGATTGGCTGATGTGGTTTATATAGTTTCTCACCAAGTTGCAGTTGCTACACGAGATTTGCATAGTGAACAGTATGACAACCTCGATCTGAGAGATGATGTCGTGGTCGAGAACAACGTCCTGAACACTTGGTTGAAACCAAGATGGAACTGCCCGTTCCAAGTGATCCTGGTCGCAATGTCTGCTGTGAAGTGTGATGGCCTTCCGAAATGGGTGCATGTCTTCCATGCTCGTACGGTCCCATGTCCCCTTGATGAAACAGCTCCTCTTCCAGAAGAGATGCCAGCAGTGGTCGAAAGGCCACGGGAGAGGGTCAGTCAAGCTGTAGGGGAACACATTGAGTCTGAAGCAGCACTAAAGCAAACCGAGGTGGGACTAGAAAAGCAAGACGTGGAAACTGTCTTGGATGAAACTGATATCGAAGTGGTGAATGAGCCAGGTCCAGCCTCTGATGAAAGAACTAGTGCTGTGGGCCCACGAGTGGAGGTGGAAGAAAGCTGGCTAAAGGGGTATACAAAAAGTATTTACACCCGTAGCTGAAACATCTGAATCCGAACAAAGTGACGACGAAAGTGAAAGGTTTGGATTGACAAAGTCCAAAAGATCGATTGTGCTTTGTTGGAGTTATTCAGCACTTGAATGGTCATATTGCATGGACAAGGCACTGAACGTCATAATGGATGAACTGTGTGATGCAAGATTTGAAATGTATAAGCCACCTTGATTTCAAGCTTGAGACAAAAGAGCTGAAAAAAGCTGAAACAATGACTGAGAACTATCAAAAGCTGAAAAGAAAACAATTATTGATCAATGGAAAAAAACAAAAAACTTTTCTGTTAGATTTTATTATTTTAGTTAATTATTTTACAGAAGACTAACCTAGGTCCGAGAAAAGCTACAAGAAGAGTGAGGGATAAAATTTTTAGAAGAACACGGAGTAGGTTTAAGGATTGTCTATTTAGAAATTTGAACTGCTGAAAACTAACTGTTCTGAGAAGCTACTTACAGAACTCTGCACTGACCTTTTGAGCTTGCCTATATATGATCTTATTGCAGATAAAGCTTGTGTTGCCTTAGAAATTGATGTAAAATTGTTATGAGCTCAATTTCTGTAATAACAAGTGATACTGATTGTATTAGTTTAGTAAGGTTCTTTTACATAACAGATAGAAATTAGGTCTGCTAATTGAAAATATTACATCTACACACAGCACAGACGAGTTGCAAAATTTTAAGTAGAGAAATTCAGCTAGTGATAGGGGTGATCTTTGATGATCTCAGATGTGAAATGAACTTGGTGTGATGATTACAAATCCTCAGAGGTGTGATGATTTAATCATCAGAGGGAGGATTGATAGCGCCTAGAACATGTGCTTTAAAATTTAGCATCACTGAGGGAAAACCTGCCTTCGCTTCAAAAACGAAAACTGCATTTGAAAAATGACACGCAAAATATTTTGTGCCACAAAGTGAAAACATGAGCTCCGAAATGCACAGAATTTAGTCAGACGCTTTTCACTTAGCAATTTATGCAACCCATGTGCAAGTAATTCATAGAAATGTATTTTAGTTTAGATTTTGTTCTCACTATGAAAATGTGATTTTAATTTGTGAAAGTGTTAAAAGTGTGCATTAGTAGAAAATAACTTGTATTAGAATTAGCACAACATTTTATAATGTAGAAAAACAGAAACCACTTTTAATTAGTTTTGCTCTTGGAAAGTTTCTGTTAGCCTTGAAGATAAGCAAAGGAATTTCTCTCCCTGTGTAGAGAACAGCTGTATAATTCATAGCTGTGACCTCGGAGCTGTATCTCTGTAGTTGCTGGAAAGTTTAAACAAAATCTCTTTTAATTCTTTGCTTTAGTGAGAATAGAAAACACACGTTATTTTAAGAGTGCATTAAAATGTTGCATTTAATGTTTCTTGCTTAATTAAAAGGTTCTTTTGTAAGCCATATTATGTGTTTAGTTAGAAATAATGTGTTTTTATTAGTAGGTTGGTAGATGAAATTATATTACATAAAATGCAGAATGTGCTGTGGGAAGGACTTTCGCCTGCCTGTCTGATGAGATGACGTATGCTGCCTGCCGCGGAGTGGAGTTGTCCTTGTGGAAAATGCTGGATTCCGGTTGGAGGAAGATGAAGTCATGCCACCTGCTTCGTAACATTATTTTTTTTGATAAATGCGTTCCTAGTTTAGAACACTTCAGAACACTTGTAGAGTTCTTGCAGAGACCTTTGCGAGAGGCAGAAGCCTTGCAGACAGAGGGCTGCAGAGGAGTTTCAGACTCCGATGCAGAAATGAAAGGAGAAGAGCCGATGTGATTTGCAGATGCAGGGAAGGAGAGGGCAGACTTGATGGATAGCGTAACCGAGGCAGTTCAGATGTAGGTTTAGTTCCATTCTGACTTTTATTTAGATCCCAAGCTTTAAGCTTTGACTAATTGGCTTTGTCAAGGCTTATTTGTTTTATGCTTGACTTTGATGTAGCTTTATGCTACGCTCACTCTTGCATTGTGAGTTCTGACTGACATCATTTAGTGCCTCACTGTCTTAGACACGGATTGTTTCTTTATGGAACGCTTGTGTGGAAATTATTATGCTTGTACTAACTTACATTTCTATTTTCAATTTTGTAACCTGATTGATATCTGACTAATGAATGAAGAGTCAGAGAACCTTAAATTTTTATTGGAAAATAAATCCCTTTAAAACTCCCATTATTGGCTAAAATGTTTATTTGATTAAGTGCCCATGTTTATGTAGGAGCTCCCTGGTCATAAACGGTGGCCAAGATCTATCGACCTGGAGGGGAAACAAGGGTAATGGTAATCAGAGGTAATGGTGCCACCTTTCCTAGATTTTCCAAAGAGAGATTACCGCGAAAATGTTGCTCCATCAGCAGTGCTCCCACCATATCTCAATACAGCCAAACCCAAAACGTAATATCAGCAAGCCTCAGTTTTCTAGTTACACCCATCGCCATCGTGCGCTGCCTCCAAGTTCCAATCATTTTATTGTCTACCTTCTCCTCACTGAGGTCCTTTCGGGCAATCCCCTCTCTTCAACAGTTAAAAAAAACTGAAACGCCACCTTTTTCGAACTGAAGGAGGAGAGTGAGGTCTGCCCTGTCCGAATCACATGACTGCATATATATAAATAACACAGTGAACATTGCCCTGCTCTCTTCACATGGCTGTAAATATATAAATAACACCGTGAGCGCTGCCCTGTTCACTTCACATGGCTGTAGATATGTAAATGACACCGTGAGCGCTGCCCTGTTCACTTCACATGGCTGTAGATCCGTAAATGGCACAGTGAGTGCTGCCTTGCTCGCTTCACATGGCTATAGCTATGTAAATGACAGAGTGAGCACTGCCCTGTTCACTTCACATGGCTGTAGATATGTAAATGACACAGTGAGCGCTGCCCCGTTCTCTTCACATGGCTGTAAGTATGTAAATGACACATCTTTATACCCAATAGTAGTCCTAGTTTTACTTATGCACTTTGGTGTATTCAACCCCTTCTCAGACATATTCTTTGAATTAATTTAATCCACCCTATCGTCTATTTTCCTATGTAGTGTTTATTGATACTGTTGTAAACTTTTCTGACCAAAGTATCATACATAGTTCCTCCTTCTAAATACATTCAAAACAAAATAGCTGAAGACAAAACAAAATGGGGTTTATGATTACCTTGTAGTATGTGAGCCCTCATAAAAGTAACATGTTTTTTCACAAATCACTTCAGACTGCTCTTCAGCTGTATGTAAAGGCCTGATTACAAGTAAAGGTGCTATATATCGCAACTGGTAAATACTGATACTCGGGTTCACAATTTATCAGGTGTGATAAATAGCACCTATTATGAGTTTTTGGTGCATAGCATGCAGATTTTAGTGTTTTTCACACCAAAATCCACATGGTAAGGTAAATACCGTAAATATTTCCCCTGTTAAATTTCGGCAGTTTTGACCTCCTGAACTTTATCAAAGCTTGAGGTAGTTCATGCATCTGATCATTATCAGACGTGTTAAATACCTTTTAATTCGGAGTTCGAACCATGCCTAAACAGGGATTTATGCACAGGTCAGAATATAACTAGCAATATATAATCTAGCCCTAAGTGCAATAATAATGCATGCTAGTATTACGCAGTTTTTGGTTATCAATTTACCCATGTTGGCATGAAGGAAGGCAAAGTCTACCTTGCCAGGGTTTGGACTTGATAGAGTGGAAATTTGTATCCTACACTGGGTACCTGTTAGGAGTGCAATGTAACCGCCTGTAGTATGCACTCTCATATTATTCAGTGCTATTGGTGAGAGTAGTTGTTAGAGGAAATGTGAATCAAATAACATGTTCTTGTGAAATTAACACGATTCAATGTGAAGCTTAACAAATGATTCATAGAATTGTATTAATTACATATAAACGATGTAACACACTTATATAGGGCTCATTAGTGATGTGACGCATTGACGCATTAAACGTATTTTGAATGTTTATTGGGCCAATGATGTAGTTGTAATAGACGTACTAATATAGTTTTGTGAACATTCCTATTGAATGTGTTAACGATTTTATGGAAATGATAAACACGAGTTTCATGGTGCATTTATTATTTTAGCCTAAGTTGTAGGCCTGAATCCACACCACGTTCTGAATGTTCTCGTTACTGAAATTAATGCTTGGAATCCCAGGTGAGTCTTGTAGAATGTTATTTGTTTCCACGCTTTTGCATTGCAGGTGGACAAACGTTCTGTTAGTGAAGACTAAGGGTATTGTTTCCATTAGATAGTTGAGGAATGACGGAGTTACAGTTAGCTTGGCCTGCCGAAGATAAGGTGATGGGAGGTGCGTCCACACAGGAGAAAGAGAAGAGACCAAGGACGAACTGTTGTAGAGGGGCGTACATGGAGGAGGCCGTGAAAAGGAATCAACGTCATGGAAAATTTTGTGGCTGAAGCCTACTGTAGAATATGTGTGAGAAAAGCATTATGGGACATTTGCTGAATACAAATTTGAATATATGATGCTTTGGAGAGAGGGACAGATGCCCATTGTCCATCTTGCCTTTCCAACAGAAAGCACCTGAGTGTTAGCTTGCTTCTTTTCTGCTTGTGGCTTTAAGCTGTTTGACCCATCTAATGGTGGAGTGAAATCTTAGGAAGACTCTCACTGCTGACACCTTTTCTTCTTTCAAACCTTTTGCTCAAATGCCATTGTAGGGATGCCACCTGTAGAGTTAGCGTAGGGATAGATAGAATTAAATGCTTTTCCCCAACAAAGCGTCGATGCAGGGGAACCTTAACTCGTGCTTTCTGATTATCTGCATAATTGTCATACAACACGTATTTCTTTTCTTGCTGCACTGGGTGAATCTCTTTAGGAGATTTGGATTTCTTCTGTTTCCTCTGTATTTTTATACTCCCATGCTGAGATTCATATATGTCCAACTATTTTTGAATTTGTAATAAAACTTGACTAACCTTCATTTGGTTGTCGACCTGAGGTATTGTGAAGTCATATTGAGTTACACTGTATGTTAAATTGATTTATGAAATTTGCTCCCCTTTACATTTTCATGCTGCTAAAAAGAACCATTGAAGGACTGATATAGGCGGAATACTGAACAAATGGGTCCAGGCCCTTTCAGACTCTTCAGAACACAGCAATCCTAAGCACCATCCAGTGGTGTAGCTAGAGCTCTTGCTGCCTGGGGCGAGCCCTGAGTTTTCCCCCCAGTGACGGGCGGTGCAGGTAAGAGCGGAGGGGTGGAGGTGACAGATGACGAGGCGGGGGGTAGAGGCGACGAGCAAGGGGGGGATTGTGACAAGGGAGAATAAAATAAAAATAAAAAATCTTACCTTGCGCTCACTGCCGCCCCCAAAAACGTGCCGTCCGGGGCTGACCGCCCACCCTCTCCCCCCGCCACCCCTTAGCTACGCCACTGGCATCATCGTTCAGTTCACTGAGTCATCCATTTGGCAAAGGTAAGAAACACTCTACTGATGCCCTGTTTGGGCCTCAGAATTCATTAATTTGCATGAATTGGGAATGCTTGAAGTTTTGAAATGGAAAAAAGCATTTGTTCTTGTTCATTCACATTGCATTGTAATGTGGAGCTTGCTGTTTCAACTTGTCTTGTTTTTTAGGCCTCTGAAGGAAATGCTTGAGGCTACTTTCCAATTTGATTGTTGGGAGCTGCATTTGGTTTTCCATTTGCAATGAATTTTATTGCATTTTTTAATTCACTTCTACTTTTTCTCCTTTTCTAGAGACATTCTATATGAATACTATTTTAGAAAGCACTTTAATTTTTAGGTCTGAACAGAGGTCTGGCTAAAGAATACCTAACTTCCCCATTACCTTATGTAATAGGCCTAAAAAAAGGCAAAACTAAAGCAGTGGTGGAAAGGGTCTTAACAGTACTGATCAGCCTATCAACAGATTCTCATGCAGTACTGGTGCCAGCCTATGGAGTAGCTCTGTTCCAGTACACAGACAATCTTCTCTGGCTTCTGTACATGGCAGTAGTGTGCCATTCACAAAAATGACGGGGTAGCGTCGAACATCGGTTAAAAGGAGAAGCATCCTTGACAGAGCTGAATTGATGTTCTCTTTCACAATTTTCACATAACACAGCTCCACAGGGCCGTTTAGTTGCATGATCCAATAAGATATAAAATAATGAATATTAATTTCTCACTATAGAGAAGAGGAATTATGATCTACTTCATCAATTTCTGCGGCTCCATCATTCTTAAGTTCTTTCTTTAATGTCTTATTGCCAGTTGCTCTCATTTCTTTTCACAACCCACCCTGAGGTGCTTCTTCCGTGGCTCACCTACCGATCGCGAGAAGATCGCACATGTCAATAATCAGGTGTCTTCCTTTGTTTACTCTCCCTCTGCTTATAATCACTCCTGAGCTATCACTGCAAAGTCTGCTGGTCATGCAAACATAGGGTTAATATACAGGATGGGTTGGATAAAAGTTTGTATGGCTTTTGATAATCTGAGAGTCAGACATATGCTAAGCCCCCACTCGCTGCACGGTACAGTGCCCTGTATATTTGAAAGATATGGACAGACAGATGATAGAAACAGAAATTCGACCCATTCGTGATCAACTTTCTTCGCTTACATAAGTTCCTCATCCCCCCCATGTGTAGTAGCCCCACACCCACCACCCCCCCTCGGTTGGCTCGATTTATATTCAGGAAGCAAATGAGAATCTAGGAATTAACAATCACATACCACCCTTCCACCTTTTCACCATTCAGTCCTTCACAAACTTCCTAAGACGTTTTCTGTCATTGGGAGGATAAAAAGAAAGGTCAAGACCAGACACACAACATTTATATCTCCGGTCTATCCTCTGCTGGACTCTGAGAGGTGCCTATGGGAGGTGGGGTCAGTGTCACTGCTCCCCCTGGCAATGGGAAATGATAATTCCCACAGGCCTGAAGCACCAGGGGGCATCTTTTGTTTTTAAACTTGTGCAAGTGGGTGTACCATATCTTCAGCCAGTGCAGAGGCAAGCCGATTGTGGGTTGGGGAAAGGTTTGATACAGATAAGGGAATTTTCAGCTCTTTTTTTTATCTCACCCTAAAATCTTCCTTGACCCTTTTAGTAAATGGTCACTTTTGAGGACTTCTAGCCCAGTTGGTCAGAAAAGGTTCCATTAGAACTTTGTGTTTCTTTCTATGGTCCTATGAATGCAGTGCATGCAAATTATATATATAACATGTATGTATGTCGGTGAGTGTTAAAACGCAGGGCACAAGTCGGGGGTACATGCTGGTACATGGCGTCCACGCACTATTTTCACAGGGTGGACGCTGTCCCCCCTGCCAAGAAGTTAGGCCCCACAGAAATATGTTGACCTTTTCCCAGAGTAAGACACCGGGACACGTTCAGCAGCACCTACACGTTGCCTGCTATCCATTCCCAGCAGCAACGTGCAGGCAGCGAGGGAGCCTTTTTTCACCTCCAGCTGGGCCTAAGTTAAGGGGCCATCCAGCCTCCTTTTTAGGTCGAGCCTAGCGCAGCGCGCATGCGCTGCCCTGCGAGGCTTCTTGTAACTACTCAAAACTACTCCATGTGGGTCTGACTCCCCCCACGCATAGGATTGGCTTTTGCGTGTGTGTTTCAGGAATGAAAGCACGCAAATGGGTAAGGCGGGTGCATGTCCCACCTCTTTTTGTAACGTTGACTCCCACGGCAGTTTGCTCTCGGGAGGGAGCAGCGGCGCGCAGGGCGGCAGCTGCATTCCTGTGCCTGCCCCCACCACTCCTCTTGAGCTGCTTGTTTTCATTTGCAGCCTGCGCTCCATGTTTGCACCCCCTCCCACCAGGTCCGGACTGGGAACAGAAACTGGCCCTGGCAAACTGCTCAGCCACCCCCCCGGGGTGAGAGGGAGTGCAGCCGAGCAGTTTGCGAGGGCCGGTTTCGGCCGATTTTGTTACAGGGGGCCGATATTCCCGACCCCCGTAACAAAAACGGCCCCCAGGGGCCCAAAACCGGCCCCCACCCTAGCGGCCTACCGGGGAAACGCCCGGTGCCCGTTATGGCCAGTCCGGCCCTGCCTCCCACTCTTCCTTGTTTGTTATTATCTGTAGCGCGGTCCGCTTTCACTTTGAGGACCGCGCTGTTTATTTAATTAATTTTCCGCGCGATTTGCTTTCACTTTTGCGGCCGTTCTTGTTCCTTCTGTTTTTTTACAGCGCATTACAAGCGCCACAACTTTCTGGATTGAAAGTTAACTACATAACTTCTATTTAATTAGATATCCCAGCAGCGCACACATATTCACAGTTCCTTATCACATTCATACTTTTTCAAAACTCCCCCCACGCATAGGATTGGCTTTTGCGTGTGTGTTTCAGGAATGAAAGCACGCAAATGGGTAAGGCGGGTGCATGTCCCACCTCTTTTTGTAACGTTGACTCCCACGGCAGTTTGCTCTCGGGAGAGCGCAGGGCGGCAGCTGCATTCCTGTGCCTGCCCCCACCACTCCTCTTGAGCTGCTTGTTTTCATTTGCAGCCTGCGCTCCATGTTTGCACCCCCTCCCACCAGGTCCGGACTGGGAACAGAAACTGGCCCTGGCAAACTGCTCAGCCACCCCCCCCGGGGTGAGAGGGAGTGCAGCCGAGCAGTTTGCGAAATTTCTCTCCCTAACTATTTTGGAGCTTTTTTGCAGAAAATTTTCAGATTCTAATTGCTTTCAAATAAAGCTTTTACATAGCCATATAGAAAAATAACACACAACTAACAAAACAATGTATTTGATTTTAAAAAGCTTACAAAAGACATTAACCGCATCACACTACGCACATAATTAATATCATTACAATTGTTTTTTGGGGGGGTGTAAACTTACATATACCACCAACATACACACCAGCAAAAAACACTACACACATACATACCACCAACACACATCATATCACAACTCACCACTACATTCCACACCATGCCACTGCCCTAACGTCACTACACTAAGCACAACTTGCACACAAAATTTACAGAATTGAACACAGCAGCTACATTCCTCTACAACATACCTTAAAAACATTGCCAATATCTCTGGCTAAACACTTATAAGGTCCCAAAGGCGAGACCTATTGGCAATGCCAATGCTTGTGTTTATATATGCTGACTGTGGGCCGCCTGGAACCTCACACTTAAATGTAAATGCCACAGAGGGAAACACAGGCACACAGCTTGCCTGTTCTTCACAAGTACTTAAGAGAGGCATGCTTTTGCCTTTGTTCTGTCCCTGTATATAAATGCAGACCCTGTAAGACTGTCAGATGGGTTGGTCTGTCCCATTATTTACACAATTAATTTAAATAGCACTATTTTATTTCTTTTATAGCGCTACGTTGTGATGTCATGATGTCATTTGCATACTGTCTTACTTGGTCAGTCCCCCCACTTTTTTTATAGAACTTGTGCCCTGTTAAAACGGACTGTAATGTGTGTATTTTTGTGCATATTCTGTCTGAATAGCGTGGGTGTATGAATGGTGTGTTTTCTGTACCCATGAATATGTGGCTGAAAATGTATGTTTATAGAAATATGTGACGTCAGAGAATTATATGAGGCTGGTGCACGTTTTGTTGAGTTGGGTGTGTGTGTAATTGGGTGTATGTTTGTAAAAGGAGTGAGTTTGCAAATTGCGTTTGTATGAATTGAAGATATACATGTTTAAATCTCATAGGTAGATGAAGAGCCGCGTTTTGTAAGTATGTGAGCATTATGTTTTAAAGAATTGTACAAGTGTAGACAGGTTGCGGGTAAATGACTGTGTGAGTAGTGCATGCCTATATTGTCCATGTGTTAATGTCTGAGTGACAACTGTGTGAAGAGTCTATGGGTGATGTGAATGGCTTTTGTATTTGAACGGTGGAGGCGCGATACGTATTTAAAGGGTTTACTTGTTAATAGTGCTGTGAATGTGAAAACCGTTCAGGTATGTTAATCGTATTTGTGAAGGGTGTGCGTGAAAGGGGTTTGTCTGAGCAAATGGTTATGTATGAGTGTCTGGTGGCTGAGACCAGGATGCTGCAGTTTGTTGTTTCATTGGTGGCAGGAAGATACTCTCTAGTCCAGCATTTGCTACACACAAATCTACCCTTGTACCCAGTCAATCACCAATACATCCTTTCATTCCATCCATTCATCCACCCATTATCCCCCACATTAACTCGGTCAAATAAAGCCTGCATCCATGCGACCCCACACAAACTCAGACACACAGGGCCTCTTTTACAAGAAACTGACGCATCAGCATCGAGCCTGCATCAAATGCCCTTGCGACACAATGGTTGCGCTGTATTTACAATACAGGGATCCAAGGCGCAAGAATTAACAGATGCAAAGTGACGCATTGCTGGAGTTGGTTGTAAAACTGATGAAACTCCAGCAATGTGTTAGAAAACATAGGCAAGTCCCATTGTAAAAGCCCTGCGTCATTTCTTACGCCTGGTCTGAGCACGCGTTGGGGTTTTGACTCTGTCAAGTCGTAGAGTGATGCAGTGAAATGTTGCAAATTTCACTGCGCCACTTCTACGTGGCTTTTTGCATGGGAATGCCTACCCTGAATAAATTATACCTGGCACAGGTATAATATGACACAGGGCTCTACAAACTAACGCATTAGAAGGAATGCGTCAGTTTGTAGATATGGAGCAGTGTGGCACACTGATTGTACCGTCGCTTCATCAAAATAAAAGTGACGTAGCGGCGGTGCAAGGGGCTTGGAAATAAGCCCCACACTTCGGCCATTAGTTACAATTATAAAGCACTTTTATCAATAAAAAGTCAGACCTGTTGGATTTGCTAATGCTTGTGTTTTTATTTTTGGAAATGTTCGCTTCTAGCACTTTGTATTGGTAATCAGTCTTTACCATGCAGTCTTTTAAATGACTTGCCTTTTCAACTCAGTCTTTACCATGCATGTCTTTATCACGCATGCTTTTCTCACGCATGGTTTTAACAGGCATGCCTTTATCACACGTAATGGTAAGTATAGGTAGGTATGGGTAAGTACATAATTATTAATTTAAATTTAGTGCCAGCTGTTAGTGAAATTAATACTCTGATATGTATCAAAATCTCTACTTATTTAATTTATTTCTCTAAAGATTTGAAAAATATGCATATTGGGAAGTGTATTAATTACTCAAGTATTAAATAAAATACTCAAGCATTAATAATTTAAATCAATTGAAATTCAATTAAATTGAAACAATGTTTTAAACATATGCAAAATAAATTTTTAGAAGTGAGATGCAAGGGATATGGTGTTGTGGGTTGGGGAAGTGTATATATAACTCAGGTATTAATGAAAATACTTGAGTAGTAATAATTTTTAATAACTATAAATCAATTTAAAAAGATCATTAATGTTTTTAAATTATGCAGAATATTTTTCGTAGTGGGATGCAAGGGAAATAGAGGTATAGGTGGGGAAGTGTGTTAATACTGAGGCATTACATTTAATACGTGTGTATAAATATTGGAAAACAATAAAAAGGCTAAATAGAAAATTACAAAAATTAAAAAATAATACCATTAACGTTTAATGATATTAAGATGGAAAATATAATTATAAAAAATATTAAATATACATACTTAATAATCAAAAAACATATTTATTAACTACGAAATGCACACCACTCATTGTAAAACAAAAAGAAATCTTTAAATGAAAGTACTGAAAAAGTTTAAAAAAATAACAATTTAAAATGAAATAATTTTTAAAAACCTTTATTGCCTTTTTTAATAGTGGAACATAATATTTTAAAAACGTTATACATAGAAGATCCCATTGTTTCCCATTCATTTCTATGGGAAAAATGTTACTTTACAGCTTTTTCTTTTTATCAAGAGGTTCACTGTTGTTCGTCTGTTTCTACAATCGGTGGAGTGTTGCGGTCAAGATCTGAAGCAAGGAGAAACTGTGGTCTGGTAAGAACAGTCACATATAGATTAGGAAATTTATAGGAAGAATGAGGGGAGAGGTACATTAATGTTAAATAAAAATATCTTTTTACAAATTTACATGCTACTGCCGTTTAGAAGAAAAGCAGGTTTTTATTTTTAACCACAAATTTACATGCAGCTACCATGAGGGAGAAGAAGAGAAAAAATAATAATGGAGAAAGGATCCATTATTTAGATTTTTTTAAAATAAATCAAAAATATTTTCGCGCTGCGATATTTTGGGAAACAGATTGTGGATTGTTGGAATACCAGTAACTCTTGGAGGGAGGACATTGAAAGAAATCCCCAAGATTGAAGACAGAAAACATCAACAGGTAAACTAACTTAATTATACTTTTCAAAAAAATGATTGTTAAAAAAAAATACTAATTAAATGTACTTAAAAATGCTAAACAGGATAGTAATACAAGAAGATTAGTCCATGTATTGTCTGCATCTCCCAAAAAATGAAAAACTGTTAGATTTTTACCATTAGTCTTTCAGACATTTCTTTACTTTTTTTTAAAACTTGAGGCAGCAGACTACCGGTCAGTGATTGCCCTCTGTCTCATTTCATGGAAGCCTTGCTCCTCCTCCAAATTTCCCAAAAAACAACGCAGGTTAGGGTGACTTTTGCCAATGGAATTGTTAAAATATTAATGCCACCCCTCAACGGCAATGTTGGTTTTTGCACATCCCTCTAAACAGGTCGACTACCAGTTCCACAACTGAATTAGAAAACTTGGTTTCCTTCTGTGACCCAACCAGTTTATTTGCCCAATCCATGTCTCTTCAGTTTTTAAAATCAAATTGCATTTACTGTTTACCAAATAATCCTCAACTATGGATGTTTTAAAAAAGTTTTGCCAATAAAACCTGGGAAAAGGGAAAAAGCACAATTGAATTTGTGTTAATCATTTGAATTCTAAAATCAATTATATTTTTCTTAGGGCTTTTATTCATTGTTTTGAATCTTATCACTGTTAAAAATTCAGTGTATATTGAGGATTGCTTGTCAGGAAGTAACTGTGAGAAATTGGGTTGTTGGTTATTAATTTTTAAAGTTTGAGGTAAAGACTAGCACCTAGAAGATCAACCTTGAACATCTAGTCGCATTAGACAGGTTCAAAGAAAAATAATATTACCAACTGAGATGGACTGAGGAAGGGGATTGGGCCCGGTAGGTGCTTACCTTTGTATTTAGAAGAGATTTTTAAGTAAAATGTTCTGGGAAGGTTAAATTCAGTGGGGCAAGTCTGCAGGCGGTGTCTGAGGAAGGAGCGTTGTTGTCGGGATGCCACTGAAAGAAGTCGTATTAACGATTTCTTCGTTCAGACTTAGGGCCTTAGTATGACTTTGGCGGAGTCGGCGCTTCGCTCCCGCACCACCAAAGCCATAATTTAACCGGCTGCCGGATTCCGACTGGAATCCAGGTCGGGTTGCCCTGCGGTGGCTGGCCCATGGCGGTGCCTGTTTAAAGGCTCATAGGAGAGTCGTAACAGGCACCACAAGGGGAACGCCATTGCAAGTCCATGCCTTGCAGGAACTGGGGGTACATGCAGATAGGGGGGGCACACCATGTGCCCCCCCGGCTTGCATCCCTTGGAGCAGAGGCAACAGGAGCCCTTGTAGGGCCACCTTTGTTTCCTCTCCACAACACCTTTCATGGCGGTCTCACCACCATGAAAACTGTGGCGGAGAGGAAACTCATAATATGCTTGGCGGGGCTGCAGCAGACCGCCAAAACACCGCCCGGGATCTCTGATCCATGGCAGTTGCGGTGGTGCCAATGTGGTCCGATGGCCCAAGTTGTAATGAGACGGTCAGACAGCTGGTGCAGCGGTGCCCGCACCAACACCGTGGCTACGACGGTCAAATACGGCAGTCTGATGGACCGCTGTAGTCATAATAAGGCCCTTAGGCACTTTTTTGGAAGTCGAACACGAGGCTGGAGCTGACAAGAGTTCCAGGAGGTTGAATACCCCTTTGGTGAAGGACGCTGAACAGGATTTGCTGCTGTGGAGAAGAACGTTGCTGGAGCTGCTGCAAAGTCAGGCTGATAGGCGATGTACCTGGGGCTGGGCCTAGATGAGTAGGTTGGTCCTGGTCTTCTCTCAGTTCTGAAAGCAGTTTTTAGACAACAATTCCCCAAATTTGTTTTTCTGGCTATCTGGGCACCTTTTGCACCACCATCAAGGGTCCAGGACTGGAGGGGCACCACTTGGGGGGTTAGGACTCACTCAGGCTGGGTCCAGGTGCAGCTTCTAGATGGTTGGAGTCTTTTTTATCCCTGAGGTTTTGATCAGCAGACCTCTCAATTAGCCTTTAGAATCACTCTGGTAGTCCCGGGTTCAAAAGTAAAAATAGGGCTTAAACAGCAGGGTAGGCCTCTGAGAGTTCAAGGCAGTCTCCAGGCAGCAAAGCAGTCCATCCAGGTGCAGCAAAGCATTCTTTCTAAAAGTGGCATTTTCAAAATTGTAACTTGAAATCCGACTTTACCATTCAAGGGGGTTTTTAATCACAATTTCTCAGACACCAAAAATGAAATGTTTACTTGTTCCCAATCAAAAGATAGCACTTATTAAATGTAAATAGGTGACCCAATGTTATCCTATGGGCGAGGAAGGTCTCACAGTAGTGAAAATGGAATTTAGGGGTTTTTCATTACCAGGACATGTAAAACTTAAACATACATGTCCGAAATTTTAATTACATCACAATCTGCCGTATGGGCTACCAAGGGACAACCTTAGGAGTAATGTATATACAATAAAAGGGAGTTCACGGTTTGGCAAGGAGGTTATATTGCCAGGTCGAAGTTTCAGTTTAAAACTGCATTCAGGCTGCAATGGCAGGTCTGGGACATGTTTTAAGGGGCTACTTAAGTGGGTGGCACAATAAGTACTGCAGGCCCACTCTTAGCATTTAATTTACAGGTCCTGGGTTTATGGTATTACAATCTACAATGGACTTATAATTAATTAAATAGGCCAGTCAGGTGTAATCCAATTTTGCCAAATTTAAGGGAGAAATCACAAGCACTTTAGAACTTGTTAACAGTGGTAAAGTGCACAGAGTCCTAGAGCCAACAACAATGAATTTCAGCAAAAAGTGAAGGGTAGAGGCAAAACGTTTGGGGAAAGACCACCCTAAGGTGGACAGGTCTAACAGTAACACATAAATTAAAGGAATAGTTGTGTTATGGAGGAATGCCCTGTGTAAATTTAGGTGAATGAATGGGGAGTAGACTTAAAAGTAACATCCTTCAACCAAATGTCATTGTTTTCGAGGATTACTGTGTTATGAAGAGTTGCAATAATTATTACACACTTCTGAAGGTGTTGGTTGTAAAAAAAAAAACCCTGTTCATGAATAAATTAATCAGTTAATTCAGGGAGATGATAATTTCAGAATACGTTTTGTGTGTTTTAAGATGGGGATTACTTGCCTGTTTCTGTCTTTGTACCATTCTCCTTAAATTTGGGATTGTGAGCACACTACTAGATGCGTGCATTGGGATATTTTGTTTTTCCTTCCTCAAAACTGAGCCACAGGGTTCATTGGAGGTGGCCCTGCGTGTTTTGGTGTGCTGTACATTTTCTCTAACTTCATTGAAGAAGTAGAGTAGTTATGCTCATAGGCTACCTCAACAATATCACCAAAGGTGAACCGCTCTGCCTTTACAACGGGTTGAGAAATAATCAACACACCTCCATTGACTCCTGGGCTCAGTTAATCTTTCATTACAATAAATGTACCCGTCATACCAACCAGACTGTTGCCTCTTTTTTACAGAACATATTGGGCTTGATGTGGGATTTCCATAATTCTAATTTTAAAAAAAAGAAAAGAAACAAATGTTAAGTACATTTATTTAAAAAAAGGTTAAACAATGTTTATTTCTTACTGGTTGTACCTGAAGAGAGAAAGACATTGTTGTTAATTTTGTAAACCTGCTATAAAAAAAATCAAAAGTTAATGTGTTGTACTCTGTGTAAAAAAAACTTATGGATGCTAATTTCCTGTTTTAAAAAAAAGTTTTGATTACTGTTTTAATGAATTTACATTGACAAAATACTTACCTTGTGATTGTTGCTTTGAGGTTTTGAAGAGATAGCTTCCCTTTTATAGATGATGGCGTTTGTTCACAATATAGATTGGCAATGTTATTCTTTCACTGTGTGATCCGAGTGATAGAAAAAGATATAAAGAATTGCTATTAATTTAATATTTATACAAGTTTTTAAAAACAATAATCTGTTGATGGGTTGATATCTGTGTGGAGTAACAAAGCAGTATGATCAGAAGCTGTGGTTATTGTTTAATTGACTTGGAAATGTAAAGATTAATACCTTCAGTATGTCTCTCAGGTTCTCAGAAGAGATTCTTGACCTGTTTTTGATACTGGAGATGTTTGTTTCTTTTTGGCTCTCATTCTGGTTTTCGCTTCTTAAAATAAAATAAAAATGTATTAAACTTTTGATGGTTTTGTTGTCTTTAGTAGTCTATGCATTTTGCAGTGTATTTGCCTTTTTTTAAAATGTATTTGGGTTTGCTATTTTAATATTGATTCTGCAACAATTTGGTATGAATTTGCACTTTAATAAAGATGAAAATAAAGAAAATAATAAATGTATATTTGCTCTTATATTTCATGCAATATTTCAAATGTTTTATTTAAACTGTTTCTGCCCAGAATAAGAATAGTAAATTTGCCCACCTTTCAGTGTCCAGCACCTTCCCCGAGTTGGTGCTCAGTGGAGTTTAGAATTGTAAATCTGCCCTTTTTCAGTGACCATCATCTTTGCTGAGTTTGCCCTGACTGTAGATTAGAATAGGAAATCTACCCCCTTTAAATTACCAGCACCACATCTGAGTTTGTCCTAACTGAATATTAAATCTGTCCCCTTTCAGTGTACAGCATTTCCACGCAGAAGACTCTGACGTTAATAATAATACATGAAAAAATATTTTGTATTCATAAATGACTTAAACAAAAAAACGTTATCAATTATATGATTATTAATTAGGTTATGAATGACATTGGATGTACTCAGCGCAAAACTATAGTCCAGCTCTGAATTTGTTTGAAGAACTTAAAAATATAATTAAATGAAAAATGAATGAAAATTCGTACTAGTGATTGAATCTGTTACTATTATTACAACAGTAGTAATACTTTCAATTGCAGATAGGTGGCAGTGTGTCCATGTCATCTCTGAGATAGTGTCTGCTCTTCAGTTGTGTGCTTATGGTTATGACTTTGGTGGTGTCGGCGCTTCGCTCCTGCACCGCCAAAGCCATAATTAAACTGCCCGCCGGATTCCGACTGAAATCTAAATTCGGGTGGTCCTGCGGTGGCTGGCCCATGGTGGTGCCTGTTTAAAGGCTCATAGGAGAATCGTAACAGGCACGCAAGGGAAACGCCATTGCAGGTTCCTGCAGGGCATGGACTGTTAAGTCCATGCCTTGCAGGCACTGGGGGTACATGCAGATAGGGGGGCACACCATGTGCCCTCCGGCTTGCAGTCCCTGGAGCAGAGGCAACAGGGGCCCTTGTAGGGCCCCCTTTGTTTCCTCTCTACAACACTTTTCATGGCGGTCTCATCACCATGAAAACTGTGGCACAGTGGAAACTCATAATATGCTTGGCGGGCTGCAGTAGACCGCCAAAACACCACCAGGGATCTCTGATCCATTGCAGTTGCGGTGGTGCCAATGCGGTCCGACCGCCCAAGTTGTAATGGGGCGGTCAGACAGCAGGTGCAGAGGTGCACGCACCGACACCGTGGCTACGACGGTCCAATACGGCAGTCCGATGGACCGCTGTAGTCATAATAAGGCCCTTAGTCACTTTTTTGGAAGTCGAACACGAGGCTAGAGCTGACAAGAGTTCCAGGAGGTTGGATACCCCTTTGGCGAAGGACGCTGAACAGGATTTGCTGCTGCGGAGTAGAACGTTGCGGGAGCTGCTGCAAAGTCAGGCTGACAGGCGATGCACCTGGGGCTGGGCCTAGATGAGTAGGTTGGTCCTGGTCTCTCAGTTCTGAAAGCAGTTTTTAGACAACAATTCCCAAGATTTGTTTTTTTGGCTATCTGGGCACCTTTCGCACCACCATCAAGGGTCCAGGACTGAAAGGGGCACCACTTGGGGGGTTAGGACTCACTCAGGCTGGGTCCAGGTGCAGCTTCTAGATGGTTGGAGCCCATTTTATCCCTGAGGTTTTGATCAGCAGACCACCCAATTAGCCTTTAGAATCACTCTGGTAGTCCCGGGTTCAACAGCAGAAATAGGGCTTAAACAGCAGGGTAGGCCTCTGAGAGTTCAAGGCAGTCTCCAGGCAGCAAAACAGTCAATCGAGATGCAGCAAAGCAGTCTTCTAAATGTGGCATTTTCAAAATTGTAACTTAAAATCCGACCTTACCATTCAAGGGGGTTTTTAATTACAATTTCTCAAACACCAAAAATCTATTATTTACTTGTTCCCAATCAAAAGTTACCACTTAGTAAATGCAAATAGGTGACCCAATGTTATCCTATGGGCGAGGTAGGCCTCACAGTAGTGAAAAAAGAATTTAGGGGTTTTTCATTACCAGGACGTGTAAAACTTAAACGTACATGTCCAAAATTTTAATTACATAACAATCTGCCATATGGGCTACCAAGGGACAACCTTAGGAGTAACTTATATGCAATAAAAAGGGAGTTT